>BCGO01000001.1:730867-1330867 GCA_001599315.1 Starmerella bombicola | reverse complement strand
GGCTTCATGGCAGGGAAGAGAAGTACTTCTTTAATTGTGTTTGAGTCGGTAAGGAACATCGCCAATCTGTCGATGCCAGATCCCCACCCAGCAGTCGGAGGCAAGCCATGCTCGAGAGCATGCATGAAGTTCTCATCAATTGTCTGGGCCTCGTCATCTCCTTGGTCTTTCTGACTCGCCTGCTCTTCAAATCGCTGGCGCTGGTCAAACGGGTCGTTCAGCTCAGTGTAAGCGTTGACAATCTCTTTCGTGCCCACGAACACCTCGAAACGCTCGGTCATTCCGGGCTTGTCGCGAGAATATTTCGCCAGAGGGGACATCATTTCAGGGTGGCCGAAAACAAACGTCGGGTTGAAACAGCTGTCCTCGATGAACTCGCCAATAAGCTTGTCCAACATCCGGGAGTTGGTCAAAGGCGGAGAGCATTCGAGCCCAGCCTTCTTGAGCTGCTCCCGCAAAAACTTGTTGGTTTCGGCGGTGTGGAGTTCAGTGCCAGCGGGGAACTTGACGTTCAGCTTCTCCTCGAGTGTAGGGATGATCTCCACACGCTTCCAGGGACGGGCGAAGTTGAGCTCCCACTCTTTCGAAGGATCATGCGGATCGGGGTGGTATTTGATCTGATACGATCCGGTAATCTCCTTGACCATCTCGCTTATCATCAGCTCAGTAGTATCCATCAGGTCATACACATCAGCATAAGCCTGATAGAACTCGCATGTGGTGAACTCCGGATTATGGGTCATGTCAATGCCCTCGTTTCGGAATTGACGGCCAATCTCATACACTCTGTCAAGACCGCCAACAACTAGTTCTTTCAGGTAAAGCTCGGGAGCAATCCGCATGAAAAGATCCATATTGAGATCGTTGTGGTGAGTCACAAAGGGCTTGGCAGTGGCACCTCCAGCGATCATGTTCATCATAGGAGTCTCAACCTCGACGAATTCGCGCTCGTCTAAGAATTTGCGCATAAACTTGATGATTTTGCTGCGGACCAGAAACTTTTCCCTCGTGGCCCTATTCATGATCAAGTCGAGATGACGGTGTCGATATCGTTGCTCCTGGTCCTTCAAACCAAAGTGCTCTGTGGGAAGCATTCGCAAACTGGGGGAAAGTAGTTGAATCTTCGTGATGAACACAGAAAGCTCGCCCTCTCCTCCGCGCTTCGGGGAGGTACGATACGGGTAGCCCTCAATACCGACGATATCACCACGTCGAAGAATCTCATGCAATGGATCCAGCTCTCCCTCCGTTGCTTGGGCAACAGCCTGAACCTGAGCTCCGTCGCCATGCAAAACGTAGAACTTGAGATTCGCTCCGGACTCACGTTTGGTCATGACACGACCAGCCAAGGTCACCTTGACGTCTTTTTGCTCCTCTCCCTTCTGGATGTGGCTGAATTTGCTCACGAAGCTAGGCACACTGATTGAAACATGGAATTTGTGGGGATACGGATTGGGGCTCTTGGATGTGCGTAGCTCAGCGATTTGGGCAGAGCGGTTCTTCAAATACTCTGCAGGGTTCAACTCGACGGCCTCCTTCTTCTTGGAGCCCGCAGCGGGGGCCGGGGCTGCAGCTGCCTTAGCTGCCTTCTTCTTGGCAATCTCTCGGGCCTTCTGGCGCTTCTTGAGCTCGGTCTTCGAGACCTGCTCACCAGTTTCTTCGTCCAGAAAGAGCTTCTTGACAGCGTCTTCGACTTGTTCACTCATTTGAAGCTATTGCACAGGCTCAAATATGAGTTTTGTATACGAGCACTCCTGCTAGGTATGACTGAAAAATCCCTTGAACTCAGGGTTGGGAAACTCTGTCTTTCCCAGTTACTGCTATCGGTTGAAGCGGATAGTTCGAGCACTTTTGGAGAAATCATTCGTGTATCCTTTGATTGCTCAAACAAGACTCAACCAAGTTACTGCCGACATTATTTTTCTTGGTCTTCCAGTGAAGGATATACACCTTGGGCAATGGTCGTGTTGTCCAACTCAGAGAGAGACACTTAGCAAGCTCGCATAAGAGCAGCTTCAATACAGCCTTCTTTATTAGCACCTGCTCAATCAATAAATAATTACTTTTATTATATTCTGTGCGCTATTCACACGGATTCTGTACACTGTCCAAAGGTCCCTGCCATGCCCTGAGGGTTACTGCATGTATTTTATAACATAAAGCAATAGTGCCATCCGAACAAGCAAGATTTACTACTTATTGCCAAAACTCAGGGTAAACTGTAAGCAAAAAAATTGGAATTTAAGGCCCAAGCGTTGGACTAGCAGATTGGACACAAGTATCCCATGTCTGCTGAGGTCAATTACACTTGTAACACATGTGGGCTCAACTTTGGAGCTGGTGAATACCAGCGAGACCATATGAAGACGGATTGGCATCGATACAACCTCAAACGTCGAGTCGCCGAACTGCCCCCCATTCCAGCTGAAGTGTTCTCTCAAAAAATGCAACAAATACAGCAGCAACAGGCTGCTCCTGCACCTTCGAGAAAGCAGGTCACAAAGAAAGACCTGAAGCGTCAGGCGAAGGAAGCCAAGCGTAACGAGCAGATGCAAAACGGCCTTGCAAGCCTCAATCTCGGCAGGACAGAGAGCCTTTCGAGTTTGTCCTCGGTAGGCTTCTCTGCTGGAGAGCCGGCAAAAGACTTTTCGACCTCTTCCGAAATGTCTACTGATGTTTCCGACTCCGAAGTCGACGCACGGTCGGAAACTGAGAGCGAAGCGAGCAGGCACGGCAGCACTTCTAAGGGCGATGATGTTGACAGACTGCTCAAGGAGAAGCTCAAATCGTATGTTAAAATGCCACCGAATATCTGCTTCATGGACGGCCACGAATCAGCCTCTGCTTTGGACAATTTCAAGTACATGTACTCGAAGTATGGACTAGTCGTCCCTGAGGAAGAGCATGTTGCCGACTGGGACGGCCTCATGGGTTATTACAACGAAAAGGTCGGTCTCGGAAATTGCTGTTTGACTTGTCCCTACATGGGCCGATCGCTGGCCGCGGCTCGTGCACACATGCTCGACAAGCAACATGTAAAAATTCCATGGGACACTGACGAAGAGCGAGAAGAGATAATCGACTTCTACGACTATTCAGACAGTGAAGATGAAGGATGGGAAGACGTCGATGGGGCTGATGCCGATGTTGAAGATGTCGAGGACGACAGTACGGACACGGGCAGCATTGTTGCCACTAAAGCGCGTGTGAATACTGCAATTGTGGACGGCTATGAGCTTATACTCGGTGACTCGGGCAGAGCAGCTGGCCATAGATCTTTGAATCGCTATTTCAAGCAGCGTGTTATGCAGCCATTAGAGAAGCCAGGCCGCAAGGCTGTGAAAATGATTGACTACAGAAGTCCTGGCGTTACAGAGAGGTCTGCCGATAAAATGGTGAAGTCTGCGTGGAAGGAGCAGAAAAAGGCTCGTGAACAGTTCAGCAGAGGAAGACGACACCAGAACTTCCAGCAGCATTTCCGCGACCCGTTGCTTCAGTAATTTCATTGCATATATGAAATGTCCGCGGGCCTCGCGTAAATATCGCTGGAATTGCGGCACTTTGTAATAATAATAATATTTAGGTTTTATACCAATATAGAGAGCTGTTTGTTCTGTCAATTCAATTCGATAACTCCAGGTCTTACTGCGCTGCATCAACAGAAATAAGTACGGGAGGTCCGCCTGATATCGAGTCCACGGACATGCCCTTACCTCCACCATTGAACTTTTCGATCTGAGCTTTCTCCAGTAAGGAAACTCGTTCATAGCCCGTCAGCTCGAGCCAGATGATGCGTGTTGGCATAGTTCGCTCGTTCCACTCGGGAAGAGTGGCACTGGCTTTTCGAAGAGCTACTGGCGGCTCTGACGGAGGCGCATCAACGCCCAGAAAATCCAGCGGAGAGTATCGTTGGTTCGAAGAGGCCGCACCCTACTCCCAGTTCAACGCAAAGGCCCCCGAAGTCACGAACGAACAGATTGAGCTTGCGGTCGCCACGTCGGATTTGCTGGAAACGGCTACTCCCGGCCAGCTGCTACGTTGGCCCAGCGAGGTTCAAGCTCAGCTTCATCATCTAGGTAGCTATAAGCCTTCACAACAAAACGAGCTTTTTCGACATCCTATCTCGGTGGTTCGTGCTGAGACTTTGAAGCTATGGCGGTCTTTTGTGTCCCAAGACGACGGTGCTGCCAAGGCGACCATCATCACTGGGGACTCTGGAGTTGGCAAGACTTCATTGCTCACGCATGCTCACGCTGTTGCCAAACTAAAAGGGTGGGGCGTCGTTCATATCTCTCAGGTTGATAAGCTTCTCGATGGTACCTCTGATGCGGTGCTCGACCCTGCTTCTGGCCTTTGGAACCAACCCATGTTCATTTCGCGTTTGCTGAAAAAGACCATTAAGTCAAACAGAGATCTACTGGGCGACAAGGTGAAGCAAGCAAGTGTCAAGACTCTGGAATCCTTGGTGCAGATGTTTGAGGGTAATGTCCTCGTCACTGTAGACAACATCAATGCGCTCAATCAAAGGGTATATGCTGCTAACACAAATGAGAAAAATGAGAAGCTATATCACAATGATCTTGAGGTGGTTAACACCATACTGAAATGGATTGGCGCACCTCCCAAAAACGCGAGAGTTATTGGCGCGACATCAGGCTACTTCAAGCCCATCGACTGGCAGGGCTACGCATACGCTAAAATCACTGATTTCGACCCAGACCTCGTGAAAAGGCTTTCTGCGGGTGAAATAATGGAGCTTGGTCGTTTTTCTGGGCCAGAGTCAGAGGCCTACGCTAACTTTTTGCATGCCGCCGAAGTCACGAAGAAGTCGTGGCAAGAGCTCTACCAAGCCGGAAACGGCAATCCAAAAGCAATGCTTGCGACTGCGATTAACTACGCCTATTAATGTACATACAAGCCTAGAACGCTTCAATTGGTCTCCGCTGCACAGTGCAACGCCTGCACCTCCCGAGCTCTGCCCTTGCCCTCACCAGTGTGAAAAAATTATGAAATCAATTACGGATCCAGTACACACTGTTTGTATGGCCAAAGGACCAAAGGTAAAGAAGCAGAACAGCCGAAAGGCTCGAGCCAGAGAAGAGGGCGAGTCTATGAAGACTCAGCTTGAACGCATTGAGCAGTTAGCGAATGCGCCTGCCTCGGAAATCGAGAACATTAAGACTTTCGAGGACCTCCCCCTCTGCCCGGCCACGAAAAAGGGACTAAAAGCATCGCATTTCACAGACCTTACAGATATTCAGAGGGAGTGTATCCTTCCAGCATTGAACAAACAGGACTTACTTGCTGCAGCAAAAACGGGATCTGGAAAGACTTTGGGTTTCCTCATTCCCATTCTCGATAGACTCTATTTAGAGAGGTGGACACAGATGGACGGCATCGGAGCATTGATCGTCACTCCGACTCGCGAACTGGCCCTCCAAATTTTCGAGGTGTTACGTGGAATTGGCAGAGCGCACACTTTTTCAGCAGGACTACTAATTGGCGGCAAAAATGTACAGGCCGAGAAAGAACGTGTAGGCAGACTCAATATCCTGGTTGCTACGCCAGGCCGATTACTTCAACATATGGATGAGAGTCCTTCTTTTGATTGTAATAATCTGCAACTCCTTGTTCTCGACGAAGCTGATAGAATCATGGACATGGGTTTCAAAAAAACAGTTGATGCCATTGTGCAGAATCTCCCTTCTCAGCGCCAGACTTTGCTGTTTTCAGCAACACAAACCAAAAACGTAAACGACCTGGCTCGACTGAGCTTGAGCAGGCCCAAATATATCAGTGTTGTTGACCCAGAAAACCCAGGAGCCGTAGTTGGTGCTGGGCTGAGTGCTCCCACTCCAAAAAATCTTGAGCAGTTCTTCACAGTGGCACCTTTGCAGGACAAAATCGACCTTCTTTGGAGTTTCCTGAGAACTCATACTAAGGACAAGATTCTCGTATTCTTTGCAAGTTCAAAGCAAGTAAGACTTGTTTATGAATCCTTCCGAAGAATGCAGCCAGGTATCCCACTTCTTCACCTTCACGGTCGCCAAAAACAGACTTCGAGATTCGATACCACTACAAGATTCATGCGAGCACGCTCGGCGTGTTTGTTGGCTACTGATGTTGTCGCGCGAGGTATTGATTTCCCAGAAATTGACTGGGTCATACAGCTGGACTGCCCCGAAGACGTTGCAACATATATCCATAGAGTGGGACGCTCTGCGAGAGCCGGAAAGAGTGGGAAGGCTCTGCTCATGCTTACCCCCCACGAAAAGGAGGCTTTTACTGCTGATCTTACTGCACGAAAAATCCCTGTCACTGAGATTAATGTAAACGCAACAAAGAAGTCCACAATCCAACCGGAGCTGCAGGCTCAGCTTTTCCAGGACCCTGAACTCAAATACATTGCTCAAAAGGCGTTCATCTCATATGTGCGCAGCGTTTACCTGCAGAGGAATAAAGAAGTTTTCGATGTTGAGAAGATCCCTCTCGAAGAGCTAGCTCATAGTTATGGACTGGCGAGCGCACCCAACGTCAAAATCAGAGGCAATTTGAGTGCTTCAAAAGATGCCAAAAACAGATCAAGGGTGTTGGCCGAACCGAAAGAGGCCGAGACGCAGGCTGATGTGCGAACGAAATACGATCGCATCTTCAAACGTCAAAACCAGAACGTACTTTCAGAACATTACCAGAAGCTCTCAGTTGCTGAGCAAGCGGACGACGAGGAAGGATTTATGACTGTTAAGCGACGAGACCACGATATAGAAACTAAATCGGAGGGTGATTCAGACGAATCAGACGGCGAGGATGGTGGAGTTGGTTCATCTTCGAAACGGGCTGCAAAGCGCGCTTTAAGCAAAAAGCAGAGCAAACTTGCCGAGGGCAAGACTTCAACAAAACTCGTCTTCGATGACGAGGGTGGCGCACATCCCTTGTATGAATTTGACACCGAGGCGGACTTCCACAGCAAGGGACTTCCTGAGGATCAAAGGCAGGACTTCGTTTCCGCTGAGCGCGAAGAGCTCGAGCAACGTGATCTTGATGATAAAGAAAAGGTGCGTTTACGTCGACAGGAGAAGAAGCGAAGAAGGAAGGAACTCGAGAGACTTGCCCGCGAGGGCGGCGAGAGTGAAGAGGAAGAGGCAGTTGTTGCTCGTCTCCCTTCTGACGCTTCTGATAATGAAGGATTTGAAGCTGAAGAAGACGCAACTCCAGAGGGCGAGAGTGAGTTGGAGGGTGAGAGCCGTATGGAGCCTTCGCCAAAGCGCAGAAAACAAGCCTCTTCGAAGGTTCTTGAAGTTGACGAACCTGAAACTCTTGCCGATCTCGAGGCATTATCTCGCAAGCTTCTCGGACACTAATTTATTGCTTATATTGTATAAATAAATATGGCTCTTGGAGAGCGTTGACATATGTGCGCGTTTGTATCACAATTGAAATTAATGCAGAGAAAATTCTATCTCGCTGTCGCCAGAAGCGTTTAGCTCAACTTTGGAGACGAAGAAAGATTGTATTTCGGAGCCAGATTCAAAGGCGTGCCCCCACCGATCATTGACGAAGTTCTTGGACGGTTGGCAGTCAGAGTATGTGTGTCCACAGGGGATGAAAGCTCGTCGTCACTGACGGCAGATATAGATGCGGAAGTAGCTTCGAAATCCGTTGGGACTTCGAGGTCAGGACGAATATGTTGTCCTCTAGAGTCACGAAGGGTTGCGTTAAGCGTAAGGAAAGCCATGTCTAGTGTAAGGAAGTGCTGGATGGTATGTACGAAAATCTCGGTCTCGCCTTCTTAAATACCCAAGCACCTAAGCACGATTAGCTTCTGAGGGCAGGGGTTACCCCGGATTTTGAGCCCCTCAGTTGACTCAATGCACGTGGGTAAAGCCCAATGCGCCGGCAGCCTCGCTATAGGGTAAAACCGCGGCTGAAGCGCCCATCAACATAGCGCAAATTGCGCAATTCAGCAAACGGACAGGGCACGGGTAACCTCGGATTAGCAAATTTTGCATGCGGGAAAACAAAGTGCATGCGAACGGCTCCGGAGGTATTCCTGACAGCTGACGGGCCGAGCCGCAGCGTCAGTACATCGAAGAGATGAAAGCAGATGGGCAGCGGTGTTTTGGAGCAGAATCAGCACATTTGCAAATTTTGCGATGAAACTTGCGATCTCCGAATCATATGCCAACGCATTGGGGCACAGGTATTACGAGCCAGGAACAGGGGGGTCAAATGACTCAACCCAAATTTTAGAAGGCGTAGTTCTGTGAATTCAACGACACTAATTATTTCGTATTCACAAAATGTCGCATTTCGTATTATTATGAGCCAAAAAAATTTCTACAGTAATAATCGAGGACCGGACTCAGGATATCGTTTGAGTGAATATCAAGTCGAGCCTCTACCGCTAACAAATGAGTTATCTCTCTGCTATATTGTGCAGGGTGATGCGCGCTGCTCAGTTCATTATGTTTCATATACCGCTTTTAAAATATTGACCAATAGTAGCCTAGTTGGGAAGCTAGGAGCAGACAAGCGAGGTGGGGAAGCTAGGATTATCCCATTGGGCTCATAACCCAAAGGTCCCTGGATCGAAGCCAGGTCTCGCTATTTCTTTTTGATTTTCTAACCGGAGCACGTCTCGTATTTTAGTTCAAAATGCCGTGTTTCACTACTTATCAAGATTTACATTACGGGTTCACTTACTGCGAAAAAGTGAGTGGCCTACTTATCTGCGTCGATAACCTTAAATCAGTGCTGTGGCATGTTGGTCACACATTCAAAGCTATGCCATCTCACTGGTACGTTCACAACTCTAGATTGATATCAATTGTAACTAAATCTAAAAGAAAGAATCAACGGCCTCATGTTCAATATATTAGATCTTGATACTATTAGTGACTACTTGACTGCTAGTCTTACCTCCCTTTGAGAGGCCAAAAGCCTGGGAAGCCACAATACCTACGCTGTGCAATAAATAGGAGGAGATTTAAGACACGCAATGCATCCAGCTCATTCCTAAAAACGCAACATCCAGCCAGGTCGTTCCATAAGACTTCTTCTCATAAGTTTCTCACTGAGTTTGTGTGTGGCCAATGGAGCTGTATCCGGTTGGATTCATGTTCTCCTTGAATTGCAAGAAACAATTGCAGTATCCTTTGCATCTTCGATCCCTTTTTTGGCCCAGCCATCGAGCGCGACACTCACTGGGTATCGACCCAGACTCTTAGATTTGCCCTCTATCCCGTCGAAAGGCATGCCAATGTACTTTTTGTTGATCGGACTCAAGGCACAAGAACTGCGAATTCTTAGAGATGCGGTGTCGAGTAGGCCATTACCAGATGGATTCGACCGGTCCAAGACGTTGCGAATGGTCAACGCCTGGAAGCTAAGCTATATGTGCGCAGTGAAAGGCGGCCTCAAGTTTATTGTGAAATTGTCGGGCTTTTCACTTCAACACTCGCAAAAGTGTGCTCCGCTTTCGACTACTCCTCCATTCTGTCCTCGGTCCTGTGCTGCAGCCTTCGAGCCGTAGAGTCCAATCTATCAAGCCACGGCACCACCGCATCGTCCTCGAGAGTTTTGAAGTCCTGATCCTTGCCGACTACGGCGATAGATGTGTTCTGGAAGGTCAGCTCCTTGTCCTGGGGCAAGGTGTCTCGCAAAGCGAGAAGCCCGTGAACGATGAGTTGCTCTAAAGAAGCATCCGGAAACTCTTCAAAATGGCGCTCGAGATAAGTCCTGGCCGCCTGCGACCTGGCACCGACGGCAGAGCCAACGTATTCTAACATCGACCCGCTAGGCAAAAACTCGAAAAGATGCGGACCCTTATCGTCGAAGCCAGCAATCAGCAAGCCAACTCCGTAGGGACGTCGGCCGTACTGTTGCGTATTTGCTTGCGCTTTGTCGGCGATGGAAGCCACAGCGGTATTGACTGCGAGGGGTCTGTCAAAGAGGAGCCGCTCGCGCATGCTCAGGGAACGCAGATGGGTCGACAGAAGCCGGGCGTCCGGCGCCAGGCCAGCGAGAGCGAGTCCCATGTTGTCGTCAATGCGTGTCAGTTTCTTCTGGTACGAGCCAAGCTCCTCAGCGTTCCGCTTCAGCGCCACCAGGACGACATGCTCCTTGGAGGTCAGCCCCACCGCGGCAGAGCCCTGCTTGATGGCCTCCAGAGCATACTCGACCTGGAACAGCCGACCGGTCGGACTGAACGTCACCGAATCGTTGTCGTACGAGTTCCTGAACATTCCTCGTTGTGGTCTGATCCTAAGGTGTGGTATTGTGGAGGGCTGGGATTCTCCACTGGGTCAGGTCACGAGACCAGATCCTTCATCGTCGCCCCTGCCTTGCCTGCCCTGCCTTAACAGCTTGAGCTGGAGCATCTCGGGAGCCTTTAAGGAAGGTTGTATTGACGCTGTTTGTAGAAGCCGTTCATCGAAGCGTCTGAGCCTCTGCGTTTTCCTCAATTGAGTTTATAGATTGGTATGGCGAAACCTACGCAGGTCCAGAAGATATTCGGGCTTTCGAGCGTTCTAGCACTCGGCTTCGTGCTCATAGTTTTGAGCAGCGCCCTCTATCACAACTGGCTTCCCCTCACCGTCGTGCTGATGTTTTTGCTTGCTCCACTACCCAATTCACTTTGTGGGCATGCGCGAAGCGATGATTTCATGAGCGAGACCCCCGATCTGCTCGCTGATTTCGGCAGATTTCTCACGGGTTTCTTTCTGGTTTCTGGGCTCGCATTGCCCCTCACATACGCCCATACCAGGCTCATCACCCTGCCTGCAATGTGGATGTCGCTCGTTGGAGGATCGCTTATCTATGGCACGATCATCACCTTCGGGGCGGTATTCTACGTCAACGAGGAGTATTGATATGTAACGAACTAATGCAACCGAAACCAGCCAAGTAAAGCGGAATCCGTGCCTCATGCTTAATTACTTACTGTCCACGAGTCTGACTTCCCCGGATCTGCTTCCCATGCAGCGCCTAAAGATAGGAGGGGAACAGGTGGGGTTACACATACCACTTTTGAGTGGTGTTTAAGGCATGCTATGGTTTCTGCTGGTCTTCATCGTGGATTTCATGCTCAGACACAGCTGGTACGACCCACCGGGGGGCATCCCCTAGGAGCATTTTGCTCGGCTGAAACAGCTCAATAAATAAGAAGTCTGCATCGGCCTTGCCTTTAGCGAACCGAATGTATTCATCGTATATCGCCGCGAGAGACCACTGCTGGTAGCACTTGCGAATGCAGGCCACCACAACACCAACTCGGTGCTGGCCCTTGTCGGAGTGCACCAGAATTGGATGATTCTGCTTGTCTACAATCAATTGCATGGCTCTCTCCACTACGCTTGGATCCATCTCCACGAACGGCACTTTGACGGATTTGAGGGGCAGTTCGAGGAGCTGTATGCCCCGCTGCTTGGCCCATTGCCTGTACTCATTGGCGATAGCCTCTGGGGCCTCGACGCCCAGATGCAAGATAGTCTTGAGGTTCAGCGATTCCAGAAAGGGATAGTTATACGAGATCGGGTGTCCGCTGCGGTACACTTCACCCACTACGAGAGCGAACTTGATGGGCGGAATGAGCATGTCGATCAACGTCCTAACGGATCGAGTGGGCAGGGGTCGACAAGGCTATCTAGCAGAGAAAAGCTGATGCGCGATTTGAATATTATCAGTTCATTTTCGAATTCCTCGATTTTCAAGTTAATATTTTAGCTATGTTATGGATAGTTTGCCTGATACAGCACGACGGTCGTGGAGGCAGCGAGTTAGGGCACTGAACTCGTGAGGAAACACGGCAGACACCCCCTGGTTCACTGCTCTCGGTGCACTTCTTGCATGTGGGGCTCAGATGCTCGACATGCAGCGCTTCGCTTATTCTCTTAACTCTTCAAGCGGTTAGGTCTACTTTGACCCCTTTGACCGCCGACAGCTGCTCAGGTTTAGGTCCATCGCACATGGCTCTGACCCAGCGATGAGGGAGGCGACGGGGCTGAGTAATCGAAGTCTTTTACAGGTTGTGGGGTCAGCAGATAGTAACCCCACCACCGCCCTTCCCCTCCTTTTTTAAGAAACGGTATTGCCTAAGTAACACTTAGACTTGGCCATTTTGCTCCACCACAACCTTGCTCTGCAGGCATCCTTAGCAAGTTCTTCGACCACAGAGTTTGCCCTTTTCAGCTGTCAGTTACGAGACAGCTTGAAGGTTCGCTGATTAAAGAACTGCACTTTTTTCGCCCTCGCGTCAAATTTTAAGCTCACTTGTTGAGAGCGAAAACCCGTGCACACAGCTCAGATACTTGACTTCCACGGCTTTCACGAACCCCACTGCATCAAACTACAATGGCTGAGCCCATTAAGAAGTCCCCCCTGGTGGCTCCGACCCCCCAAAATACACCCGCAAGCGTTTCAACCTTGCAGGCGCAAACCCCGCTTGCCCGCAGTCGCCAGGGCATGGCCAGCATCTCCGAGTCCAACGCTGGAGCTGACTCTGCTGCTCTGCTTGACATCATTCAGAGTAAATTAGGCACCTTAGACGGTCTCACTAGCGGATACATAGAGGCCCTTCCCAAGGTCGTTAAGGATAGAGTTGCTGCTCTGAAGGGCTTGAGAACCAAGCAAGCACAAATTGAGGGCGAGTTCCATCGGGAACTGCTCGAACTAGAGAAGAAATATTCAATCAAGCAGCAGCCATTCTACGAGGAACGAAAGAAGCTCATCACCGGCAGCGCCTCGCCACAGCCTGAGGATATTGAGCGGGGCGAGGCCGCCTTTGCCGAAGAGAAGGAGATGTTCGATGGAGACTCCGATTTTGACGAAGACGACGACAGTGACGACAATAGCGAATCCCAGCAGGGTGGTGGCTTAGAAGCCGATAAATCTTCCCGAGACGATGCCGCAGAGGAGGCTGAGGCTGAAGATGCTAGCATTGTGGGCATCCCAAATTTCTGGCTCACCGCTTTCCGGAATGTGCCTCACCTCACTGAGATGATCTCTGACCGAGATAACGATGTGCTTGCCTCCCTAGTAGACGTGAGGCTGCGATATCTCGATAAACCCGGCTTTGCGCTCGAGTTCGAATTCGCCGATAACTCATACTTCACTAATCGAGTATTGACGAAGACCTACTTTTACAATGAGAACATTGGCCTCAGTGGCGATTTCATGTTTGACAGCGCGTCCGGAACGCCAGTGAAGTGGGTGTCCCCTGAGGTCAACGTCACTATTCGCGTTGAGAAGCGCAAGCAACGCAACAAGCACACCAAAGCCACACGAACCATCGAGAAGACCCTGCCCGAACAGAGCTTCTTCAATTTCTTCTCTCCGCCAAAGATCCCGGACCCGGAGAGTGATGAGGTCGATGATGAATACGCCCAAAGTCTGCACGCCGAGCTCGAGCTAGACTTCGAGCTGGGAGAATTCTTCAAGGAGAAGCTTGTGCCTCATGCCGTGGATTGGTTCACCGGCAGAGCTATCGACTATGAGGGGCTTGGTGGCCCAGAAGATGAAGAAGAAGACGAGGATGAGGAGGATGAAGATGAGGATGGCGCTGACGAGGACGGCGCTGACGAGGACGGTGCCGAGGGCTTCCCTGAAGGAAGCGACAGTTTAGAAGGCATGAAGAAGGAGGTCCCCGAGAACTGCAAACAGCAGTAAATTGCTGGGGTAGCAGCGTTGTTAAATCTTCAAAATTTCCAAGCAAATAATACTATGTCTCTTTTTGATCACCTCAATCCTGGCAGAGCGAATTTAATAACGTCCTATATTCTATTTAGCAATGTACTTCCAACCGTCTCAATAAGTACCGCCTCGTTTTTTTTTGCGTTACTTAGCGCGTTGCTATACGTCACAAGCCTCAAAACTAAGGCGAGTGCTATAAGCAATCCCTCGACTACGAATAGGCGACATGCTGAGCGACTGTTTAGTAATAGCGTCCATGTCCCCCAAATCTGTCATTGCTGACAGATTTCTGAGCCTTACATAGGGGTAGAAAGGGGGCGCGAAAAGCATCTACTCTCAAGCAGGGCGACACAAATAGGGCGTTCAGCTTAACCCCGAAATTTGGGCCTTTGCTGCTGCTGCGACGGTCTGTAAGGCGTTAGGGCTAGCGATCTATTAAATCCGCCCGAGAACTTCCGGCGAAATTCGCCTCAAAGTTTTCCCGCTCTCACCAGGCGTTTGCCCTGAGCCTTTCTGGTGTTTTGACGTATAGGGTTCCAATCACGGTATAGGGTTCTGCGCGCTTTACACACGTAATGATCAACGCACAAGGTAGGTCCTGACGCTAGGGCTGTACGGCTGTTGGAGGGCGGCTCACACGAGGATTTCCCATGCAAATTTTGTGGGTATTTTTGGTTCATGCAAGACAGGGGAAGCGGGGCAATAAGGTTGGCAAGGGGAGCGAGCGGACCCACAGGTGAGCTTCAGAGCTAAGTCGCCAACCTCCCTTAATACCGTGTCACCTCGGAAGTCATTAAACTTATCATCGACTGAGCCTTTCGTATGTAATTATTATTCCTCAAACTGATCTGGCGCCGCCCCTCATCGCCCGACGAGATCCCCCCTAACCTCTACCTTGCAACATTTATCCGGGGTACCTACGACTTATACGAACTTGGCGCTCCTTTCGGGTTCTTCCTCGCCTATGCACTAAGGTTTGTCCGTCAAATTACCGAAGATCGAGCGTCGAGGCTTGTAACTTCGGCAGTGTAAGCCGCTAATTCAGAGTGGACTGTTAAATTCTTCTTTTACTCCGCAGTAGGAGCCCACGCGGTTTCAGTAAGGCTCTGCGTGTAGAGGTTGCCGCTACCCTCGATGCTTTTCCGGGGTTGTGCATGAACTATTTAGGGTTTCTTCGTTCTCAAACGTCTGCATAATTTGCCCTGAGATCTAGACTGGCGCCCCATTAAAGATTTTTTATAAAAGGCCGCGATGTTTCAAGCGACTCGAGGACATCGAGTTGATCTTTACTATCCCTTTCTGCTGCGGTCTTTGACATTTCCCTAAGTCGGACTACAGATCAAACCTATGTCTTACACCCCTTCTCTTACCTCCTCTCACAAGCAGGAGAGTGACTACATCCATCCAGGGGATTCCACGGATGCCTATGCTACTGCGAAGCCCTCTCCAGTTCCTGTTGAGCCGGTAACTGGTGTTTGGAAATATGTGCCTTTTCAGTACATGTCGCTGAAACCCAAGATCAGTAATCCTTACGTGACTACTGCTATTGCTTGTATGGGAGGGCTCCTTTTCGGTTTTGGTTCTACTAACTTGACTCCCTTCATTGGTCACAAGGCCTACGAGGAGTACTTCAGTACCTCCAAACATCAAGGTTTCACTGCTATCCAGCAGAGTGGCATGACTGCCTCCATGCCTGGTGGTGCCCTTATTGGCTCCTGTATTTCCGCGTTGGTCTCCGAGAAGGTTGGCCGTCGTGGAATGGTCGAGCTCTCTGCATTGGTCTGGATTATCGGCTGCGCCATCCAAACTTCTTCCATCAATCGCCCTTCGCTTGCTTTCGGTCGTATCATTGCTTCTATTGGCGTTGGCACTGCATCTTCAAATGTTCCCATGTACCTTGCCGAGATGGTCCCCGCTAATATGCGTGGCCGTTTCGTGTCCTGCTTCCAGCTTTGTGTCAATATTGGTATCCTTGTCATGTTCTACATTGGTTTCGGCTGCTCTTTCATACACGGCATCAAGAGCTTCCGAATTACCTGGGGTCTTCAGATGATTCCTGGATTCCTTATGTTGATGGGTGCTATGTTCCTCCATGAGAGCCCTCGTTGGTTGGCCTCCAAGGGTCGCTGGGAGGAGACCGCTCAAGTTTTGACTGCCATCTACAAGTGTGATCCCGAGAGCCCTGTTATCAGAGAGGAGATCGAGGGGTTCCAACGTGATCTCGAAGTCAAGCCTGGCAAGTTCATTGATCTTTTCCGAAGACAGAACATCAAACAAACTTTCTGCGCAGGTTACGCTATGTTCACCCAGCAGTACTGTGGCACCAATGCCATTCTCTACTTCTCCACTAGTATCACATCACAAGTCGGCTACAAGGGCACCATGAATCAGGTCATGGGCTCCGTCGATTACATCGTGTTGCTTGCTGCAACGCTTCCTGCCCTCGTCTTCTTCGATAGATGGAGTCGTCGTTATACGCTCATGCTTGGTGCTCTCGGCCTTCTTACATCTCTGGCTATTGTTGCTGGTATTGAGGCTACTCGTGGTGTTCCTGTCGGTCCCGAGGGTGTCAACGGCGACCCAAGTGTTCGTTGGAACGTCCCCGAGAAGAGCCCTGCAAAGGCTGCTCTTGCATTCAGCTACATCTACCTTGCCTGCTTCTCCCTTTCATGGGGCCCTGGTGCATGGGTCTACGTCGGTGAGGTCTTCAACCAGGAGGTTCGTTCGGCCGGAAACGCTTTTGCTTCGATTGTTAACTGGCTGTTCAACTTCACTCTGACTATCTATACTCAGACTGCGTTCCAGAAAATCACCTGGAAGACCTACGTCATTTTCGCCGTGTTCTCCTTCCTGGCTATCCCAATTGTATTCTTCGTATACCCCGAGACTCGTGGTTATGAGCTCGAGCAGATTAGCGCTCTGTTCAAGAGCGACATCCCTGCCTACAAGACCGATCCGCTTTACATTCTCTTTGTGAAGAGGATTCTCAAGAAGGAGGTTAATCTTCCTGCTCCCGAGCCGGAGGCAGGCAAGCAAGAAGTCGATGCTGAGCACGATGAACACGTTGTCACTGTCAACTAAGCTTTAAGACTTTCGTTCCGTCTTACTACATTGCACAGTCTGCTTCATGGACGCTGCACCTAATCTACTACACAACCAAAAATGTCTCTGCAACATATAACTAATTTATTACGATAATCGCATTTCTATCGCAATCTACATTCCAAAAACTAAAAACGGAGCTTAAAATAAAAGTGCCGCCTTTAACGCGTTCACCTCGGAAAACCAAGGTGGGTTATTTAGATCTCACAAAACCTCAACCCTGCAGGAGCCTGCCTTTCCAAACCAGGACGAAAGACCATGGATGCTGAGGCACAGAGCTTTAGCTCTGCAGTGCAATTAGCCACTAACGCGCTTTATGATATGAGTGGCCAGTTCAGAAAAACCCAGAAACTCAGCAACCGAGAGTTTGGCTCAGCCCTGGCTCAAGAGATGGCAGCACTAGGATCTCAGACCGCGACAACGACCAAATTGGTCATGAAAGCCACGGACTGGCCCATTGGAAGTTTAGAGCCTCGCGACCAGCAGCAAAAGCTTCAGCTGGGAGAAGAGCTAGAGAAACTTCTATACAAAGTCAGGGAGTTCCAGTCCTCAGTAACCAACAAGCTGAAACAGCAGCAGGCGAATAATTACAATCAGAGAACCTTGGCGTCAGCACCAGATAGGAACAGCACCGAGACAACCCCGCTTTTGTCTCAGCAACAGCAGCAAATTCAGGTTCTTGACCACTTGGACCAGACTACGCTTGATATGCACTCCATGGTAGTCGCCGATCGTGACGCCGAAATTCTAGAAATCCAGCGGGGAACTCGCGAAATTAATTCTATTTTCCAGGATCTCGGAATGTTAGTTGCCGAGCAAGGCCAGCAACTCGATAACGTCGAGGACAATATCGCTGATCTGGCCCGAAACACTGAGAGTGCCGGTCGCCAGCTGGTGAAAGCCGAGAATTACCAGAAGTCCAGAGGTAAATGGACGTGCATTGCACTCCTCATTCTCCTCGTGATAACAATTCTAGTCGCGCTTAGCGTGATTTCCTAGCGTCGACTCGTTACCCTGTTCTTATTTATTTGTGCATTAGATTTCCACCTAATACTCATTAATTTCTCAGTGTTTCTTTTATAAAACGATTTCCAATATCGTTGGACTGAGAAAGCTGTTGTTGATCCTGGTCTCCTTGAACATTTCGTTCACGCGTGTGTCAGCCATGAGCCTAGAGGAGATCGAGTGGACAGAGAGCGAGGGAGATACTGACGACAACTTAGCGTTAGAGGATTACAGCGGAGGGTCGGATGACGAGAACGAGTTGGATAGAGAACTCACAAATGCTCGAGCAGCAGGGGGCCGAACGCGGAAGACACGCGACGAGGAGCTTGATCCAGAGGTCGAGATGGCCTACCAAGACGCGCGCAATTTGTACACAAGTGGAGACTACGATGGAGCGTTAGCACTTTTGGAAGAAGCTATTAAGCATGAGGCGGGATCCAAGCTGCTTTTCAACTTGTTAGTTAGTATCCATGAAGAAAGGCAAGATCTGGAGAAGGCCTTGCTTGCCAGGATCGCTGTTGCCCATCTTGACAAGCGAGACAAAGATACGTGGATCGATATTGCTGAGCGCTCTGAGAACTTGGGTCACATAGGTCAAGCAGCTGTGTTCTTTCAGCATGTTTCAAGGCTTGATCGAGGGAACTGGGGTTGGCTGTGGAAACGAGCTGACTTGCATCTCCAAATTAATGAGACCTCAGCTGCGCTGACCCTTCTACAGCGTATACGCACAAAATTCTTCGCCGAGGGAGATGACGTCGGTCTTGACCATCAGCAGAAGACTCAGATTCTTTTGACGATCGCCAGCGCGCTCAAGGATCTTGGCAGAATTGACGAGGCCACAGCGATGTATGTTGATCTATACAATCAGTCGCTCGCTAGTGCGACATCGAACGTAATTCTTGAGGTCGAGCTCGATTGGCAGAACCTCAATGTCCTTTGTGAGCTTCTGGCAGATCAGAAACGGTATTCACAGGTAGTCACAGTGGTTAAAAATGGTGCGAGATACATTCAGGGACGGGCATCTGAGGTTTACTGGCACCAATTCAATCAAGCGACCGACGCGGAGTTTGATGCTCGCCGTAAGTCTCTCATGTCAAAGCTTACGCCTGCCCAACAGCAAGAGATCCTCGCCAACGATACAGACTCGCAGTTCGAGATGCCGATAGATATCCGTATCTGGTTGCTCGAAGCTCGATTGCGGATGATCCCTTCTCATTTGCTTCTCAATACGCAGAGCACAGCTGCCATTGAGTCTCTTCCCACGGTGGAAGATGCTGTAGCCCATATGGCAGAACTTAAAGAATGCTTGCCCGTTGACACCTATAGTGATCTGTATCGACGAGGCGCGACTGCGTTCTTTGAAGCTCGCTTGTACTCAGAGGCCCGCGAACTTTACATCTCGTTGACTGAGATCCCACATGAAACGGTAGCGGAATATCTGGAGATGACAGTTCAGGTGGCCAAGTGCGAAATGGAGCTCAACAATGTGGAACGAGCAGAGAATCTGTATTCTTTTGTATTGGAGAAAGATAGCAGCAACCTTGAAGCGTTGGTTGCGATTGGGGAGATCTATGCAGCTACAAACCGCTCTGCAGAATCTCGTGCTGCGCTTCTGCGACTGGAAGCTATTCGCAACGAGGAGAAGCGGCAGGCCGCGGTATTGATTCCAGAGGCCCAAATGCAACAGTATTCTGATGTGGCTGGAGCGGGGAACATCTTCGTCGGTGACGCTGTCACTAAATCTCGAACCTTGAACTCAAGGCCTACCCGTGCAGAGAGAGCTGACCTAGAAAGGAATGCCCAGGCTCGTGCAGATGCAGCGTTTTCAGGCCTGGCCAGGTTTCGTTCTGGACTGGATGCTGGGAACTCAGTGGCTGTAGTTGAATGGTTGCGATATGCCGACGAACTCATAGACATGTTTGCATCACATCGTAAATTTTTCCCGGCCGATCGACAGAAGGATTTCTTTGGTTTTGTGGGGAACTCGAACTCGAGCATTGACCAGCGCATGGCTCGTCTGAGGCTTGCTCAAGAAGATCAGTTTCAAGAGGATGAGCTCGATGACGAACCCATGGAACATGATGTTGAAACATCGTATGATATCAACGCGTCGGTGAGCGAAGACCTTATCGACTCGAGTCTGAGAGAATCCGAAAAGAAGCCAGCGAAAAAGACTCGAGCTGCTGCTCAGCCCTCGCGAGAAGAGCTTGAGGAGACCTATATCTGGCGGGGCCAGCCCCTTTCGACGTGGTTCATAGTGTTCATGCAATCAGCACTCGTTCATGCGAAGAACGGTAATAGTGATCGTGCTCAGCAGATTGTGATGATTGCTCAGGCTGCCAATGTCTTCAATCACAATTCTGATCATTTTGAGACAATGCAGTTTGTTGCTCTCTCTTGTGCCTCTCTGGTGCATGACTCTGCTCTGCTAGGGGATCTTCTCAGACATATGCAGACGCAACATCAGTTCAACCCGGTAACATTTAGGCTGTATGTTGCCCTGCTCAGCCAAGGCAAACCCGACCTTGCTGTCTTCGGATCTAGTAACAATCAGAAATTCTTTTTAAGACAGATCAAGGCCTTGGACTCAGTTGTTCATCATCATCGTCCAGTCACTGGTATGGCCAAGGTCGTTGATCCTGACAATGCTCCAGACAGCGATGATCCTCAGCTTTTGATGCTTTACGTGTATATTATGCTTCTTGGACCCTCTTATGCTCCAGCTTTGACATACCTGATCCGAACGCGTGGGGTTCTTCCCAGTCATCCTCTGGTCTTGCTGGTTTATGGGATCGTCCAGATGCATCGATCAACGCAAAGAACGAGTATAAATCGGCATCTCCAATTTCTCGAGGGATTGAGTTTCATGGAGGATTATGTTGTTGCGCGGTCCAAAGACGGCAGCGCTGAGACCAAGCAGGAGTGTAGCTATAACCTTGGGCGATTTTTTCATGGTGTTGGACTTCTTACCCATGCAGTTCGGTACTATGAAGACGCATTGGCAATTAGCAGGGAGATTAGAGATTGCGAGTGCAATGATATGGGCAGAGAGGCCGCTTACAATCTGCACTTGATATACGCAGGGAGCGGGAACATGGAATTGAGTGCCGCTATTGTGGAAAAATATCTGGTGATTTAGGGGACCTTGTATTTATTTGCTAATGAGTGATGATAAATAGTCGATCTGCGAATTCGATTAGTACATATCTTCTATATTGGCCGTGCCGTTCAACGGCTTTTGGTATGCAATTTTCTGGTCGTGTGTCTGCAGAGCAGGCGCATTGCGGGACAGGGCCTGCTGTCTGCATTTATTTTTGGCAAGCTTCAATCTGTGCTCTACATCTTCAACAACATTTGGGTCATTGGTGAGTGATGATGTTGCAACCAGGGCACGCAGACCAGCTACTTCCTTTTTGTCTTCCTTTTCCCAGTGATCTACTCGCGCTTGGAGTATTCCCATAGGAAGGTACCGCAAGAAGCCAGTTTGTATACCAAGCTCTCGACCTTCAATATGTCCCTGTTTGATTCCCTTCGCGAATCCTTCTTCGTAGCCTCTCTTAAAACATTCTCGCTCGTAATTGATTAGTTCTGGGTCCTCGAACATCGCAGCTTCGTCAATTTGAAATATTCCAGTACGCACCCTAATTAATATCCCTACCCAGTTTTACTGACCATTAGCAACTTGCGCGATACTTAGACTGAAATATGCAACGGTAAAGCAACAACAGCAAATCTATAGGATTCAACACGAATATGGCTGCCAAGATGAACGCCAGCACACCAACCTCATTGCAGTCGCACCGTGAAAAAGCAACACCACGTGACCAGAACAATACCCTTGCGTTTGTGGACCGCCATCGATCGAATTCTACGCTCAGCAGCCCAATCCCCATAGGCCCATGTCGCGCAGAGTCAGTCCCTTTGGAGGCCTCATTATCCCACTTGTTGGGTACTACCTCTTTGAACAGAGCATATACGATGTGGGAGGAGGCTCACGAGCCGTGATATTCGACCGGTTCAGTGGCGTTCGCCAGCAAGTTGTTGGCGAGGGTACACATCTGCTCATTCCGTGGATTCAGAAGGCGGTTCTTTTTGATGTGCGGACCAAGCCTCGAAACATCTCTGCTACCACCGGGTCGAAGGATTTGCAAATGGTGACGCTGACGCTGCGGGTGTTGTCGAGGCCCAATGTCAGCAAGCTACCTGGTATTTATCAGAGTCTAGGATTAGATTACGACGAGCGAGTTCTTCCGTCGATTGGCAACGAAGTGCTGAAGAGCATTGTTGCTCAGTTCGACGCAGCAGAGCTGATTACACAGCGCGAGATTGTGTCGAACAAAATCCGCGAGGACCTGCGTATCAGAGCCAGCGATTTCTCCATCGAGCTGGAAGATGTGAGCATCACTCACTTGACGTTCGGACACGAATTCACGAAGGCCGTTGAGCAGAAGCAAATTGCCCAGCAAGACGCCGAGCGTGCCCAGTTTCTCGTGCAGCGGGCCGAACAGGAAAGAAAGGCCGCCATCACACGTGCGGAAGGCGAGGCTCAGGCGGCCGAGACCATTTCCAAGGCCATTTCCAAGGCCGGCAATGGCCTGCTACAAGTCCGGCGACTGGACGCGGCCAAGGAGATTGCTGCTACGTTGGCAGCCTCCAACACCAGCGTTACTTACGTCCCCTCTGGCGGAACGGGAAAAGCCTCGGAGAGCAACGGAAACCAAAGTGCGGGGTCGAGCCTGTTGCTAAATTTATCGGGCCGCTAAATTAGATTGTATATACGCATACATTCCAAATTGGGACAAGTGCGAGCTTATTTGTTGCTCTCGGTTATTCCGAAACAGCCGGAACATTCTTCAGGGGTTTTCTCTCAGATGGTTTAGGAATTCGAGGGTTACTAACCCGGCTTTTGTTATCCATGCGCAGATGGAATGCTCCCGCACGTTTACTGCAGGTCACAACTTCACGGGTGGGCCTTATCACTCGACGTGGATAGGGCTACATTAACTCACAAGGCGTGCGCCTCGCCTAGAAGCAATTGCATTTTCATTATCCGATCAATTAAATCCTTCTGAGATCGCCCCACGAAACAGCAAGTGCCCCGCCAAGATCGTTTCAATGTAGGGGTTGCGATGTCAGCATGACTACCCCATGTTTATTATTAGCCCGTTACCCATCGAGCTTACTGACGCCTGCGTCCGAGCTAGCCAAGCATAAGAAGCTCATCACATGATCTTACATATCTCAGGGGGTGGGGAAATAAGCGAAGCATAACAGTCAGCTTGGCGATCATGGGGGACGCCGCAACAGAGCGACCCATGTAGCTCGGTACTCAAGCTGGCCGACGAGCGCTTACAAGGGGTGATGCAGAATGCTGCAAAAGGTCATCGCGATAATTTTTCATAGTTGTTAAACATAGCGCTTTTGGAATGCGGGGTTAGACGACTGAGTGATTTTTCCGGATTCAGCTCTTATCGGGCGTGTCGCGAAATCGCAGGCAGCCAATGAGAGGGTCCAAAATCAACAGGTGACCACGAGTTATGCAGTCATTTTGGCCTGATTTGGAAACACGGTAATTAAATGCGAGCATTGCGTATTAGGGTTTTGGCCAGAAAACGGAGCCCGGGAATATCTGCGCTATAATGCGAAGATCGCTGAAAAATCATCGCTGGTATTGCCAAGCAATGGAAATACTAATAGCCGAAAGAGACAGAATGCTTCGAAATACACAGCCGTTTCTTGGGACACCCTTATCTTAGCGGGACCAAGTGGGTTCGTTTATGTGCGCCGGTATGTGTGCAACCAGCAAGTGTGCGTTGAAACCAACACAGGGTAAGGTTACACATTGTGCATACAGCACCAGAGTGAGCTGCAAGAGAAAGTTGAACCCAACAGCGAAAACGCATCTTCGTTGATAAAAGTCAGCATACAGAGCCCTCAGGGGAAAGCAGACTATCTGGTAAAAGTCCGAAGCAGTACCGCTCACCGTACTCAACAATAAGGCGCACTCTGCGATTGCAACTGGTTTCTTCAAATCACGATAACTGAGTAATACCCGAACCCCATACATTGCATGCATCAGGGTACTCTCCCCGCTTTAGTTGGGGAGGGGTCGAGCTTGACGCAAGTTAGATGCATGCCATGTCGATGGCGGGGAAGCCTCCAGATCCGGCCACTATATTAAGGCCTTATTTCCCTAATTGAGTTTTTCACACCACAGACTCAGATCTTCATACCCTCTCTTAAAATGAACGCTCAACTTCTCGCTGCTGCCATTCTTCTCCAGGTCGCCAAGGCCGCTTGGTCCGCTGACCTTGCCGCTGTCTCCTCGGATGCCTCTGTCCTCTCGGGCAGTGTTGCTGGCTGGTCCTCTGGCGATGGTCTCCAGGGTGCTCTTGGTATCCAGGGCTACGTCCCCACCCTCTCCAGCGCTCTTGCTGCCCTCTCTGCTGACGCTGGCTCCGTTAGCGACAGCGATATCGATGTTGATGCTACCAACGGCCTTGCTTCCGCTGTCACTGGTCTTCTCTCTGCTCTTACTGCCAAGGCCAGCGACTTCACTGCTGTCGGCGCTGGCTCCATTGTCGGCAACGACCTCAAGGAGCTCGGACCCCCGGCTGCTGCCGTTGTTGACGGTGTTATCAAGGCCGTCTCTGCCGACTGCGCCAAGGCTACCTCCCTCACTTCTGCTCTTGACGCCATCGCTGCTGGCTTCTCTTCTGCTGACGCTGCCTTCAGTGTTGCCGTTCAGAGCTTCTCTACCCTGGGCTCTTGTGCCGGTGGTGCCTCCTCTGCTGCCAGCTCCGCTGCTGCTACCTCTGCTGCTGCCTCCTCTGCTGCTGCTTCCTCTGCTGCTGCCTCTTCTGCTGCCAGCTCTGCTGCCAGCTCTGCTGCTAGCTCTATCGCCGCCGCTAGCTCTGCTGCCTCGACCTCCAGCGTCGCTATCACCAACAATGGCAACAAGGCTGTTGCCGCTGCCGCTGCTGTCGGTGCCGGTGTTGTCGCCATGCTCATCTAAGGTTTTTCATTTTGAGATACCACGTCCTACGGGACATAACTAATTCATATTAGATTTGTTTTTTTTAGCAATAAGCCGTCTAAGTAATTGCTCATTCATACATTATTACTACTGACTAGGATTTGTTCGATTCACGAACATCGTGTTACGGATCTGTTGTTGATTGTTTTGGACGGCCAATCTCTGGAATGCTGCAGGTCCGGTTATGCATGACGACGCACTTGGGCGAACGGGGCGCAGAGGGCATAAGCTGCGGTAAAAGCTGAACTCTTCAAAGAGATGTGAACTATCTCGCACAGCACTGGGACTAAAAGAAAATTAGCATTTAAGGACATTATTCTCGAGCATTGCTTTAAAGCTTATTCGAACAGATAGGGACTTGTCGCGCGGATTTCGAGTCAATTTAACTCAATACATTTATGTAGATTACGCAATGAATTTCACTATGAACCCGAGAAATCATCTTTAGTTAATTTACCGAGGTCTATGTAACGAGTTTATAGGCAAAAGTTAGAATTTCAAAAGGCATTGTTGAAAGCAGAGGCGGTTTGATCAGGGAGTTGACCAATAGCTGATAGTATGTGATCAAAAAATTACACGAAAGTTTAAGCCATAGTGACTCTCCTTATACCGGAAACATGTGGACTATGCGATCCCTACGAATGTCATTCCAAACTTCCGATCTTCGATTAGATTTGTTCTTGGCGGCTGATGGTTCGATTTTGGAAATCGAAACTTTGTAGACAAGGTTGTGCAGACCCAGACGCGTATTATCTACGTATAAAGGCATATAGCATGAGAGGAACCGAAATTGTTTTTTCTCGAATTTCTTCAACAATCAATCAACATGCTGGGATCAAATAATGTTTTCGCCATTCTTTTGGCTGCCCAACTTAGTTTGGCCAACTTCGAGATGCCAGTTGAAGGGGCTCACCCTGAAGCTGGCAATCTGAGGGTCGGAATTGGGAAATGGTCCTCAGATAACGGTCATCAGAGTGCAATCGCTCGTGGGGCTCAACCATGCAACCACCCGCAAGGTGCCTGTGCAGGCAATGCCCAGCCCAGCAGCCAAGCGCCCTCTTCAGAAGGTTCAACAGAGCATTCTGCGTCGCCCTCCTCAGAAGGTTCAACAGAGCATCCTACTACGCCCTCTTCAGAAGGATCAACGGAGAATCCTTCAGAGCCCTCCTTAGAGGGGCCCTCAGAAGGATCCTCAACAAACTCTCCAGCAGGTTCCTCAGTAGATTCCTCAGGATATTCAGCCCCCGCTTCCGTGGGTCCCGCAGGATCGTCATCAACAAATAACTCAAGGGTGTCATCGACTGATTCTGTAGGCGCCTCCTCGGAAGATTCCGCGGCAGGATCTTTGGGAGCGTACTCAACAGATGTTGCAGGAACTTTACCAGGAGCGGCATCAGCGACTGCTGAAGCTACTCAGGTGAACTCGCCAGAATCCGTTGATAGCACTTACATGTCAATTACCTTGCAAGCTTCGACGCCCACAGGATCTCTGCCATATGATTCTGGAAGCGGTGTTGTCAATCCAACTCCCTTTGCTGGAAATTCATCCATCGTGGATCATCCCGTCGCTCAATGTAGTGCTATTCCCACTACTAGTCCCGACTTCGCAGATTCTACACCTATTGCTGGAAACTCATCCGTTGTAGATAATCCTCTCACCCCTGGCAACAGTACTGTTAGCCCCAGCTTTCAGACCGCAGACGCTCCATTTACTGCTGAAAACTCATCCTTTGGGAATGGGACTTTCGCCCAAACTAACGGCGCTAATAGTCTCGGGATCCACGCTGTAGGTACCACAGCCATTGCTGCCTTGACCTTCGCTGTTAGTCTTTTAATTTGAAATGCTTGGAATCGACGCTTTCAACTCATGAAACGCTTTGAAAAGTTGACACTTTAGCCATATTAATCTCATGTTTACTGCATTCAATTTGGTGTTTGATTCACAATCATTGCGATGGTCATCACAGATAGCTGGAGCTAGGAAAGATCAGGACACTGCTATTTGTGTATATGAGGTTTGTTTTCTTCAAAGTCGATGAGGTTCTTCCCTACCTGGAAACACTTCCAAGCCTGATGAGAAAGAGCATTAGTTGAGGGAGACTGGAGCTGATAGGTTCGACCATGGCGTTGGGGTTCAGCCAGCAAAGAGAGTGATCTTATCAAATTGCCATAAATCAACAAGCTCAAATGATCTCACCTTAAGAGACTGCTGACAGCTGTGATCTCAGTATGAAAATTTAGAATATAAACTATAAAATTTTGATTCTAGAAACGCTAAATCACTCTGAGCCGGGCAGAACCAGGTCTGGAATCAACAAAGAGGAATCTGAAATTGTTATAAACCTGCGAAACTATCTGAATAAAGCCGTTGAAGTCGGTGTTGCGCGGAGCATGCATAACCAGCGTTGAGGTATCACATGACCGCAATAACGTGCTGTTCTGTAGCCCAGCCTGGACCTGGGACAGCTATATGAGCTAGAATTTCCCAATGCAATCAATCATTAACTTCCTCTTTCCACCAAAAATGCCTATCTCCGCTTCCAAAAAACAAGAAATTGATGATCACATCAAGAATGATCATATATTTATCGCGTCTAAGAGCTATTGCCCGTATTGCAACCGCGCAAAACAAATCATTCTGAAGCAGCACGGTGCCAAGGCCACCGTGATTGAATTAGATGAGATTGCAGATGGTAGCTCAATTCAGGATTATCTGGCTGAAGTTACTGGCCAGCGAACTGTCCCCAATATCTTCATTGACGGAAAGCATATTGGTGGCTGTTCTGACGTCGAGGCTCTCGAAAAGAAAGGTGAGCTTGCTAAGCTCCTCTGACTATATAAACATATATAAGCCAAGCTCTCTGCTTTAAAGTGAGTCAAGTTCAATTGCTCAAGTTTCTATAGCTAGCCAGACGTAAGAGGGCTCGGTCTCTTTAATCAGCCTCCTTCAAAGCATTCTTCTTTGCCTCTTTCAGCTCTTTTCCACTCTCTTCCTCATTTTCTTGCGCTATCCACATCTGCTTGTAAAGACTCTGTGAGTTGGCTAAGAGTTCTCTATGAGATCCTTCCTCGGCTACGCCACCGTTACGCAGGACAATAATTTTGTCGGTGTTGGAAACTGTCCTTAATCTGTGCGCGATGAAAACATTCGTGCGCCCACGGAAGTTCTCAAAGATGTTGAGAAGTAGGCCGCGCTCAGTCTCTGTATCCAAAGCAGAGGTTGCTTCATCAAAGAAATTTATAGGCGCTTTCTTGAGGAGAACCCGTGCAACTGCAAGTCGCTGTCGCTCACCTCCACTGATCATCAATCCACGCTCCCCAACAATGGTCTCGAGGCCTTGGGGGAGACGACTTATCAAACCTGACAAAGAAGCTTTAGCCACAGCCTCCACGACTCTCTCGTCTGACTGTCGCAAATCCCCGAACCTGACATTATTCAAGATAGAGTCATTGAATAGTGGCGTGTCTTGAGGCACCACTCCGATTGCCATTCTCAGAGATTCCAGATCGACATTCTTGATATCTTGGCCGTCTATGAGAATGCGGCCCTGCTGTGGCTCGAAAAACCTGAACAATAGTTTCAAAATTGTGGATTTTCCACTTCCGCTAGGGCCAACGAAAGCAACAGCCTGCCCAGCGGGCACAGTGAAAGTTGCATTAGTTAGAATTGGAACGTCTGGGCGATAACTGAAGCTCACGTTCTCGAAGCGGATCTCACCTCCTAGAGGTTTGATTTCTAAAGGTGGAGCTGCCGCCGACGTATTTTTGATATGAATGGGTTGGCCTTGGAGGGCGAAAAGTGTTTCCATGTCCAGCAGAGCTTGATTCATATCTCTATAGACGGATCCCAAGAAATTCAAGGGCATGCTCAGCTGGAATACCAACTGGTTGACAAGAATCAAATCCCCCACTGAGAGCGCACCACTGGTTATACCATTGCAAGTCATATACATGATCAGCGTCAATGCAGAAGAGAAAATGAGGTTCTGTCCAGAGTTGAGGAAGCTCAAAGATGTAGCAATCTTGATGCTTGACTCTTCGTATTTTGCCAGTGATTTATCGTACTTGTCTAGCTGAAACTTCTGGTTGCTGAACAAGTGCACTGTTTCTATATTTTGCAAGGTTTCTGTTGCTATCCCGGAAGAAACGTTGTCGGCCTGATTGGCAGCTCTCCTGAACTGGGTACGCCACGCCGTGGTTTTGATCGTGAAAAAGGCGTAAGCGGCCATCGTTGCCAGGGTCACAGCGGCAAACGAAGGTCCGAATTTGTAGGAGAGAACCCCCCCCACAAGAGTAATCTCAAAAGCTATGGGCACAATATGGAAAACCATGGCAGAGAGTACGTAGCTGATACCTTTACAACCTCTGTCGATAGCACGAGTGAGCTGGCCAGTGGAATTTGATAGGTGAAAGTTCATATCGAGCTTCATCATATGTTCAAAAGTGGATCGGCTGACCTGCCTTATCGCTTTCTGCGCAACCGTGGCGAAAATGGCGTTACGCAGTTCACCAAAGAATGTAGCTCCGAACCTCGCTAAGCCGTAGCTGAGTACCAGTCCTGTGAAGACTGCTCCTGCGGGCCCATACTGGTCCATTGCTTGAGACCAGTCAACATTCATCGCGTCAACGATGTCTTTAAAATAAAAAGGAACCTGCACGCTGAGGATTTTAGCTCCGACAAGTAATGACAATGCTAAAATCACCCGGAATTTCGCTTGAGGGTTGTTTTTCGGCCATAGATATTTCACTAGATTGAGAACAAAGGATTTGTGGGTTCGTCCCTCGTTTTCAGGCCTCGATTCCAGCGCGATTCCTCCTACAGTTTTATTGTAAGAGGGCTTGGTGCTTTGGAAGCGCTTGAAGCTGCCCAACAAGCGATGCTTCGGGTGGTTGGAGAAAGAGGAGGTGAGCAGACGCGCGCTCAATGACCGGAACGAGGCATTACACGAGCGAAGAGTCGCTGGAGCGGTATTGAGCAGCCTAAAACTCATGGAACATAACGGTGTGTGACTTGCTCACAGCAAATGGCGTGACCAGAGCCTTGAGTATGCTCATTACTCAGGCAAATTACCCTAGCATAGAAATAACACCCATCTCTAAGAAGCTCACAAGAGGCCGGTTCCAGAACTTCCAGCGAATGCCCATCAACGGCCAAACTAAGTAGTTACTTAATTTTTCCGAATGTACTTATACTCTGTTTTGGTGGATGCCAGAGTTTATAGTGAGAATTTCGCGCAAGTAGGCTAATTGCTCGACTATTGAGCTGGCTAAAATTCAAATTCTTATGCGAAGTCAGAGTAACGTCCCACTTTCATAATTGCTCCATGCTTCAATGCGTACCTGGAATTTCGCTGCACAGCGGATATTCAGGGGCTTACTAATGAAATGGTTTATATGCTGATAATATGTATTTCCGGTATGAAGACCCTCGAACGACCTCTAATTGGAGAAGAAAATTCGTGCTGACCGAGGGATGTTTCAATTCTTAATTCCGATCTATGGGGCTCTTTTCATTGACTATATTTGAAACTAATTTAATTTAAGCGCCCGGTGCGCAAAAAAGGCATTGTACGCGAAAACTCGCCACAATTTTCCCAAACTTTGCCCACGAATCATAATCCACTCGATCGGAGTGCCTCCCATAGCTCTATGCAAGTAGATCGCACCTCCGAAGTAACGGGCTGGGTAAGGGTAAGATCAGGGGAAATCAAATGCACGACGACTCATGCGCTATTTTCAAGATAGCGCAAGAATTTCCCGGCATATCTGGTGCTTGTAAACACGAATTACGGGTGGGGATCAAGGAATATAACCCCCTCTCCATCGAGCAAGGCGATAACTCCTCCAGCGCCGCCAGAGGCAGCTCAGCTGGTTCAGTAAGGGTCGGCGTATGAGAGTCATGCGGCTGCGAGTTAGGTCTGATTCCAGGTCAAGGGTTCGGTTTAGGGCACCCCCCTCACATAACCGAGAAGTTGTAGTGCACCCAAAAAAATTAAGAATTGGAAAAGTTTAAGACAAGTTTGAGAAAAAGAAAAGAAAAGTAGAAGCACAAGTACATGAGACCGGCGCAAGGATACGGAGACGGGGCCTCTTGCTTACCGTCAAATAATTCTGTCAAGAATCTGCACCATGGACGTGTTGGGAGTGGCCTTTTGGCAGAGACATACCAATATGAGCTCCCTCCACTCAACAGATGCGACCCGACAACTCTACACGATCAGAGCAAGGTAGGTGAAGTCTTTCCCGAGAAAGATGCTGCTGGTGGGGTATCAGCAAGCCCATTAACTTTCGAGTTTAACAGCTGCACTGCCAGTCCAAATATACAAACGGCTCAAGGAGAGCCGTTTGCCCAGGAGCAGCAAGTGAAACTGTATAGGCTTCATCTTCTGTCTCAACTTCAGCATGTGGATGCTTTATTGAGGCTTCAGAATGCTTCCCTGGCGCCTACAAGTGACGTTTTTGATCCCTCTAAGCATTCGTTAACCAGCTGCTGTCCTTCCACTGACATGTCACATCCTTCAGGTTGCCTTTGCATCGTAGATCCAGGGATAGACAAGCTAGCTGCCCTCAGCGAGGTCTCTTATTACATGTTACCTGTGAATTCCCCACTAGGGTGTGGAACTCCAAAGGTGGAAAAAGATATCGCACCAATAGAGGTCTCTCATTTGGAGTCAAAGTCGAATAATGAGAGTACGAGCGATAAGCCATTGTTTAGCTGTTTCGGCGGAGTTGGCGAAATGATGTGCCACCAGGAACATCAACCCGACAAGACCCTCAAGCGACGCAGATATCGCAGAAGTTTCATCAAGGACTTGAGCTTGTCGCCTGAAGAGTACAAAACTGCCATGCTTCCTCGGATTCGTCGGCTAGCTGAACTGACCAAGTGCTTCGTCGCAGATAAAGAAGAGAATCTAGAAGTAAGATTGCGACAGCTCTCGAAGGATGCCGAAAGGACATTTCACAGTTTTGATCCGCGGGAAAGGAGCCACAGAAACACGCTGGAGAGGCAGTTGGTGTTTGCAGAAAATCAACTAGAATCATATCGGTCACGAATGGGTCTTGCGAAACTAGATTCTCCAGAACCCCCGCGTCACCATTCAGAATCACAAGAACGTGAGAGTAAGGGTGCGAGTGATTCCGAGAAACTCGACACTCAGTGCCAAAAGAAGGACGAAAAAATGCAGGCGCAGAATGCAAAAAGCTCGACTAGTGTGGAGGACGCGCCCAAGGAAGTCCGAAAAACGACGGCGCAACGGCGCATAATGCCCTCGCGCGTCAAGCTAGACGAGGCAGGACGACACTTGGAAGTATATCCTGTGGCCCAATCGGACGGAAGGTTCAAGTGTTCGTTGTGCGACAAAACATTTAAGTTCGCAAAACATGTGCGGCGACATAGTACATCCCATAGCCAAATTCGCAGCTTCGAATGCCCTCAATGTGGGAGCCCCTTCAATAGACATGACTCACTAATGCGCCACCAGGCTCGATGCAGCATCAGCAAACGTGAAAGCCTGAGTCTGCATGTGCGGCTGAGAAAGTTCTCACAGAAAATTGTTCGACCCTCTTTGTACGGGCCTCCAATTGTCGAAGATGTTCCCACGCGAGGCAAGCCGATTGGAATCTCAGAAACCAGCGATTTGCGAATCATAGATGCAGCGAATGCACCCAATCATTGTACAAGTGAGACGCCGAGGAGGCCTGTAGAGTTGCAAATCAGCGTGCCGGATAAGGCCTTTTCGAAGATTGCCGCGGATTCGCCAGCCAATTCTCCGCCTTGCATAMCCCCYCCCGTATCCGCCACTGGAAAACTATCATGGATAGGCGCACCTCTTCAATCCAAGTTTTCACTGCCTCCAACCGTGTTTTTCAACGGCCCTACAGGACCAAGAATGAACTGGAATACTCAATAGATATTTATTAAATAGCATATAGAAGCATATGAAACATAACTAAGCAACGCTAAGCGAGAACTGACTTATTTTAGCCGTAATCAACAGCAAGTTGAGGCTCCCAAAAGCCTTACTTGCAGGGTCTGAATGCTCTGTGTGAACACGGGTTCTCGTGGCTGTGCGTATGAAATTGAAATATCGGGCAAGGGTAGATAGGGAGAAAGGCATAGCTGGATCGGATTCCGGGGCGCAGGAGCTCAACAGGAACACAAGTGGGTCGTGGCAGGAGACTCTTGTACTTCTCATGTTCACGTTCAGAAGGTGTGCCATGGCGTTTGCCGTCATCGCGGTTCTGTCCACAGTGGCGGTATTCGTGTTCCAGGAGGCGGTGCAGTCTGCATTGGAGAAGTCTGTGCAAAAAACCCATGAGACGCTGAAAAATATGGGCAAAACTGACCACGCCGAGCCAGAAAGAGCTCCCTCCATCGATGATTCAATTGTGAGGGAGAACGCAACTATGTTTACATTGTGCCAGAACAAGGACCAGCGGCAAATCGTCAGAGCTATCGAGAGCGTTGAGCGCCAGTTCAATTCGCGATTTCATTACGACTGGGTATTCTTGAATGATGATGAGTTCACAAACGAGTTTCAGGATGCAGTTACTGAGGCCGTCAGCGGCAAGGCGCATTTTGGACTAATAGAGAAGAAGCATTGGAGCTATCCGGACTGGATAGACCTCGAAAAAGCTGCAGAAACTCGCAATTGGATGCGTGAGCATAACGTCGTGTATGGCGACCTCGAGTCTTACCACCATATGTGCCGATTCCAATCAGGATTCTTCTTCCAACACCCTCTCATGCAGCAATTCAAATACGCATGGCGAGTCGAGCCGGGTATTTCTATTCTGTGCAAGCAGAAAACAGACCCGTTCCGCTTGATGCGGATCAACGATATTTATTACGGTTTTAATGTTGCGCCTCAGGATATTCGTGAGAGTATTACGACGCTGTGGGACACCACAAAAGCGTTTCTCAAAGAGCATGAGGATTATCCAGTCGAAAACAACCTGATGGATTTTGTGAGTGATGATGGCGGCGAGCACTACAATCTCTGTCACTTCTGGACGAACTTTGAGATCTCAAATTTGGATTGGTTGCGCGATCAGAAGTACCAAGACTACTTCAACTACCTCGACAAGTCTGGCGGCTTCTACTACGAGCGTTGGGGCGATGCTCCAATCAGATCCATTGCTGCCTCGCTCTTCTTGCCAAAAGACAAGGTTTACTTTTTCAATGATATCGGTTATTTTCACAGCCCATATGGACACTGCCCTTATAACCAAGGCCCTCTAGAGCTTGAATGTGACTGCCATCCGGGCGAGGGCGAGTTCAGCAACCGGTTTTATGACTACCACAAAAATAGCTGCATGCGGCGCTATTTCAAAGCCAAGGCTCGTAGTTTTCACGACGAGAACCCCGGAGAGAAGGAATGATTATGTATATAAAGAGAGCAATTGAGCATTGTAAAGATGCAATTTGAGGGGGAGTTATCAAGATAGCTCATCAGCCTAAGCCGCGGCTATAGTTCGGAGAAAACTTTACATGATCGGTGGATTTGTTGCAAAAAGTTCCGACGAGATGCATTCAACAGGCGCGAGAATCAAAATGTCGCCATTCCTTGTGGAACTAATGAGCGGATTGATGAACAAGGCATTAATAGGCTCATGTATGGCACTTACTGCAGCTATATTATTCATTAAAAACCACCATCTCTAGACATTTATATTGTTATTGCCTTATTTGGAAGAATGTTGTTTCAGCGTTGCCCAACCCTGAACGCGCATGGATCGGACGCCTAGTGATATTGAGCTTGACGACGAGAGCGGGAGGGGTAAGTTCGACTCTCACGAGAGCTTCGGCTATAAACAGACCAGTGGAGCCTCATATACGTTACCAAAATCGCCAACACCCTCGGATCTTGTAGTCCCAGATCAGGGCGAGACCGAAAGCATCAGGAGGAGGCCCATTACAACTTCCAAATCTCCTAAAAAAGTGGATGTTGACCCTCCAAATGCCATTCTTGAGGATGAAACCTCATTAGGTCAGGTTGGAGACACCTCGCTCGCTTCTTTCAGCCTTCTAGGTGGTGAACATGTGCGTCCTCAAAAGTCAGACACAACACGCGTCTTAGAACATGCAGCTGAGCACGAGAAGCTAAAACCTCCATCAGTACTCTCTGCAATTCCTCCACTGAAAATAAGTCACACTCAGTACCCGCATTATACCGATCACTTGGGAGACCCAGCGTTGGCATACACGCAAGTTCTTATCTGGTGCCTTCAACGTCGAATAGAACGAATAGAGCGAAACCCACCACAGAATTTGACCACGTCAAAACTTATGGAGCTTCTGAGAGTGCTCAAACTGGCACAGAACAGGTTGGTTTCGGGCCACATCGTTCCTCAATTACACACACACGATCTGCTTCAACTCAAACCCCGAATGGCTAATCCTGAGAACGAGCGCTCTGCTCAAGTCGTTGCTGATCTCGAGATTTACAGAAGAAGGCTTTTAGATCAGAGCCGCGCTTCATGGAAGTTGCTGAAACAGGCTGAAGGCCACAACAATGAGGTGCCTCAGCCAGCCTCCCCTCTGCAGCCGAATCAGTATATCCCGGTTCTTGAAGAAGCACTCAGAGAGAATGGAAGTACTGTTCAAGCGATTAGTGCAGAACTGCTTCGACTCGATTCATTGAATGCTGCCTGCCTGGCTAGAGTCTCGGAGAGCCTCGATCAACGCTTGAAAGGCCTATGATTATTTATTACTACTTCTACTTTCTGTCGGAGATACATTGGACGCAAAGCCTGATAACATCGAATAGATCAGACTCAACCGCTTCATTTGTGCATTGCTTTTTGCTAGTTTTGGAATGAAGCCAATAGAGTTCGTCTCCCCTCAGAAGGCGTCTCCGCCTCAAGTAAAAGTTATTTCTGAAGGGAATCAGCTGAAATTCATATACGAGCCCATTTAGACTAAAGTTTCTTAATTGACTGGGTCGAGATGTTTGCACTGACAACCAATTTCTTTTAAAGCCTGCGTTCCGTTTCTGGAGGCAGAAAATCTCGGACCGTTAACTATTTTCTATTCTGATGTCAATGCATGTCACGTTTATTTTTTCTATAAGTAGTAGATCAGTTTCAACTTTAAGGGATCTTTGACACTGAGGGTGTGTGTGTCATCATGAGCGGATCGCTCGGCTACGAGACGGGGCACAGCCCAATTGGGTATGTGACGCCGTCCTTCCCGTCGCTCAGCTTCGACTTTACTGGCAATCCGTACACATCGCCGCTGCTGTTTTATGGTTGGGATATCTACGTGTTTACCGTGTACTGGCACCTCATATTCGCGGTTGGATTTCATGCCGCGGTGGTCGTTGTAACGTTTGCTGTGCACAGCTCCGAGCTTACTAGGCGACGACTGTTGAGGCTACTCGCAGCGCTGGTTACATATTGTGCGTTGGGAGCATTCTATGGGTTTGCTGTGGGATCGTTCATTGGGCTGTTGTTGTCCTCAGTGTACGAGGCAGGAGCTCTGCATATGTCTACATGGGTGCCCTTCACGTGGGGCCTCTGTGTTATGATTTTTGCCGTTATTTTCTCATACGAGGCGAATGCGGTGAAGATTTAACCTATTCATTATCTAGTTATGCTTATTCTTCTTCTTGTTCTTGCCCGAGCGTTTCGCGGGCTTTGCTTCTGTGCCAGCTTCAGCTTCGACAGGTTCAGCCTCTAAAGATTCAGCCTCGATGGGCTCGGATTTAATTCCAGTAGTCTCGGATTTGGTGGTACTGCCGTTTGTGCTTTGTGTCTCTGCCAAGGTTGCATCAGTCGGCTTGGTGGAACCCTTCTCAGTGCCTGCGGAATTGACCTCTGGAGTTCTTGGGTGTATGTTCTCAGCGATTTCATCTTTTTCGGCTTTTGTCTCCTCCAGTTCGGAAACCTTAGTGATAACCTCAACTGGTTCAACTGCAGATTCCCGAGGCGCTGCGTCTGATGTCTCTTTGCTCGTCTTGAGAGCCGGACTGGTATCTTTCTCAGAGATCTCGAGGTTCTCGATGCTTTCGGCAGTACCCTTAGGGCTCTCTGAAGTACTCCTTTTAGCATCTTTCTGGATTTCGGAAAGGCTGTGTTGGTTCTGATAAGTGTCTGACTCCGCAGGTTCCTCTTTAGAGGGAGCTGCGTCATTGAGGTCGATCTCGTTGAGCTGGCCAGCGAGGCGGCGCGGTTTTGAGTCCCGTATAGACAAGTTCGTAGATGAGCTGCCTGGAGAGACCAACCTTGGGGTGACTCTTCCCGAATTCACCGGCGCCTGAGATACAGATGTAATATTGGACATACTGCGGCGAGGTTGCTGTGGAGGGGCCTGGCGGGGCAACGTACGCTCTACACGCGTGCGTAGCACGGCAAAGTACGAGACGAGCCGGCCATTCGCCTTAAACGCAAATACTGCGTTCTCAATGTCCTCATCGATAAAGCACTGCCCGCTCTCGATGTCTGCAGCGAACTGTGCCAAAAAATCACCCCAACTAGGTGCAACGACGTATTTGGTGTCGAAGTCACGGCCAAATAGAATTACCTGGCCATAACGTCCCCTTGGCCCCGGTGCAAGATCCACAGCAATATTGTTACCGTCTCTATCCTTAGCAAGAGGGATCCATGATGGGTGTGCGTACACCGTTTGAACTGCCTCAGGTGGACATGAGCGCTGTTGCTCGATCCACGCGTGCCTATGCTGCTGCTGTGGATGACGTGCTGACGCCGAGGAAGAGGCCGAGGAGGATGCCTGCGGCAATGAACGGTGGCTCAGCTCTTCAATTTTGAGCGCAGCACGTCGCCAGACATTCCACTCCTCGCTTATTCCCTCTAAATCGAGTAGCACGATGCCAAAAAATATACCTGTGGGCTTCCCGCCGCGCTCCTGACCGTCATGCACCTCGTAACTCTCGCGAACATCAGCAGGTAGCGAGCAATCAAGATCATGCTCCAAATCATTGAGGTCATTCGCTGTCGCGCCCTCAAGAATCTGGTCATACAGCTCCGGATAGTTCTGTTCGATCCACGTGTCGATTCGCTGCCAGCTGAGCCCTGGCGACGGAACTGGCGCCATATCACTTAAAGGAATGCTATCACGACCTGGCCTGGTGATTCCCTCAGTACCTACAGCGGCTGCGGAGCCGTCCATGCTGCCTCGAGTAAGATTAGATGAGGATGACATTTGAGCAGACCGCAGGCCGGGGACGTAGCCCTGGCCGATGCTCGAACTTGAGGAGCGTCGTCCATCTTGTGTGGTTGCCAAAGGCGCTGTATCCTCCTGGCCTTGTGGCCTCGAGGGGTCGTACGAGGCGTAATGATCGCTTGTGCTGATCGAATGTACAAACGACTTAATGCCGTTCAGAAAGCGGCTCATTTGATTGAGCACGGAAGAGAACTACTATTGGGCTCCAAACACGCGGAATCAGCGAATCTCTTCGTGGGGTCGCCGCTCTTAAGAATCGACTTCTGGAGAGTTCGTTGCAGCAGATTTCGCGATGCGTCTCCGCGTTCCCTTGTGGCAGAGACCCGATACGTTTAAAATAACACGTAATCATGTACACAACTTCGCGTCGGGTCGGGTGCAACTCCGTAAGTGCGGTTTAGGTTTCTTGTGGACTTAACTCTCGGGATCGCTGTGTGTATGTATTAAACGGACTCGATTGCTGGATCAGTTCCTTGTCTATTTTAGTGTATTATTAGGCTACATGATGTTAGTATCAATTTTAAAGCTAATGTGAAACCAGTGGCATGGGTTGTTTTGGCAATCAGATACACCCTACACTGGCAGCTCCTCTCTGAGACCATTGCGCTTAGTATGATAGTTGACGAAGAAACGTAGTAACCTCAATAGAAGGGCTGAACTGAAGGTCGCGAAATTAAGTTTTAGTCCGCCACAAAAGAATCGAGTCCAAGTCATGACGAAGACCTGTCAGCCTGATAATCAACAATTATACATAACTTCAATCGCTCGTTAGCATGTTACATGAATACGCAAATACAACTAGAAAATTACAATGTTTGAGATGAGATGTTAATTAGGAATGGGGCTTTTCGGTGGCCTTGCATCTGGGTGACCTACTCTTGGGCGAAGTACTTTTAAATGAAGTACTCATGGTTGGAATACTTTTGGGCGACGCGTTTTTGAGCAACTTGAGTGACCTGTTGACAGGCTTCAATGGCTTCACGCGGAAGTTCATGAACAAGCAATCAGATGGGATGGGTGAATTTTTCAAGTATTTTGGCTCGGGGGTCGGCAACGGGACACCAAGTTCTGGTTCCTTCTTCTTCCTCAAGCTAGCCAAGTAGCGTCGCTCAATTTGATCATTCATATGAAGTTCTGGCTTCGAAACCACACGCGGTTTATCACCATAAACCTCAGGTATGCTGATGCACTTTAAAGCTGCAGATTTTGCCATTGTTTCCATGCAAATTCCGTAGATAGGATGACACAAGAGATTCGTGCCTCCCGATAGTGAGTTTCCATTTTTATTGAATAAGCCAGGATCGATTTCTGACTCGTTGTATGAAGGTTCCTCCCCACCTAGCCTGGCTTCCTTGATAGTCGCATTTTGTTCATACCCGATAACTTGCAGCAGTTCATCGCGTTGCCAGTAATTCATCTCGGCAAGCTCTAGGCCATTGAGCCAAGGCCTACTTGGGATATCTCTCAGAGTGAGCAAGTCTGGGTCTACCCCAACGTCAGGCAATTCAGGGGTCTGACCGAACGGTGAAAACTGCTCCATATCACTCGACAATGAGAGGCAGGGTGGTATCGTGTTTTCGAGGTTTTCGTCCTCGAATCTGATATTGTTGAAGCGATCGGTCGTGGGAGGCTTATGAAATTCTTGAGACAGGAGCTCAGGCTCTTGCACTTGGCACCAACGACTGAGATTTGCGGAAGGGCTCTCCTGGCATCGGACGCTGTCAAGTTCTCTCTGATGAGTTTCGGAAGCAGGGTCTGTTGCCTCTATACTATTTCCGGATGTGTCATATATGCACTCACTCACGAACTTGTCGTATTTGTCGAAGAGGTCGAGCATTTTTGCAGTCTCAGCGAGCCGAGCAACACTCTTCACCAACCAATCATTCTCATGAGTCAATGTAGCACTGTATTCAGACTTTAAAACCAAAGTCTGGTCACTTTGAGGATCCTGCATCAGTCGATAAATCTCGGCGTCAACAGCGTCGAATTCGGGCGGCTCTGAGTCAAGATTACAACAGCTTTTTGCCCAAGCCGAAAGCTCTTCATTCGCCAGTCGAGAGGTCTCATTGCTAGGTTCTTGTTTGTCCAACTGCTCACTCAACTCACTTTCGACATAAGTCGCTGAGGTGAAGTCCAAGAAATTGGCATCTACATCGAATTTTGAATCGACTTGCTCAAAGTTCAGTGCGGGTATGTCTAGGCGCGAAAGGACACTGGCCATATCCAAACTCAATTGATGCAGCGCTAATTGGAGGAAGTCGAGTAAATAAGGCGATGGCAACTATATGCATCCTTGACAAACCCTGCATCCATTGTTTACTTTCCACCGATCGCATATGGCTGACCCAATAGATCCACGAGAGTGCCGAGATTTTTGCAATTAAAACTTGACGGAGTTTGAAATCGGATTAATAGATATATAATCTCAAGGCCAGCCCACGCCCGTCAGCGTCGGCAACGAAAGCAACTCTTTGCTCACGACTTCAAAGACCTGGGAAAAGGCTTGAGTATCTGAAGTATATGACCAATAAAACACAAATTAGTAAATAAGTGAAAATTAATAAGTGGGAATAAATAAGTGGGAATAAATAAGTTGGAATAAATAGGTGCGAATAAATAAGTGCTGCGAGCGCGAAGAGCGAGGCTTCGATCAACATAATGGGACACAAATCAGTGCTCAGCTACGCGTTCATACAAGAAATAAACAGGTATTGAAATTTAGAGCGCACTGAGTGTGGTCCTCTGCGGACCTCGGTTCCCAGTGCATTCTCGGGAACCTACGTTAGAGGCTTAAATTATATACGTATGCATAAGGCGTAACCAGACAACAAAGCATCGAAATTAAAAAGAGTTGAAGGATGTTTACTCCTCGTCCTCCTCCTCGCCGTAAAGCTCGGAGTAGGTCTGCTCAGCGATACGATCCAAATCACGCTGTCCGTTCTCAGTAACACGACGGCCACCCTTCTCAGAGATGGCAACAACACCAAGCTTCTCGAGAGCCTGGAGGGCCTTTCGGTTGATGCTACCAGAGGCATCACGGTGATGAGAGGGAGCAACGCCACGGTTGATCGAAGAGCCGTAGCGCTTGTTGAGGCGACCAACACCAATATCCTTGCGGAGGTAGATATGACGGGCAATGGAGGCGGCACGCTTGTAGAACCACCCAGCGGAGTCCTGAGGAGGAAGCTCCTTAGAGGACGAGGTCTTCACAACCTCCACGTAGCCGGGGACTTCGAGAGTACCCTGACGCTGAAGGAAGCTAGAGTATGCGTTGATGAACTGCTGAGCAGGGACGTCCTTGACGGTAACACCAGCCATTTTTTGTATAGTCTGTGATTGATGGATCTACGTGAACAAATCGATTTCTTGTCAAGCAGGGAGGGTCCCAACCTCGCGAGTGGTCACGTGAATGAAAAAGCTTCCAAGACGAGATCCCATAGAAGCCCTAAAATGACAGATAGGGCTAACACTTTCATCTCTGTATAGCTCGAAACAGCTGATAAGGACAGGCACCTGTTGATACTTTGTTTCGTTTTTAATTCTTTCGAATTCCCCACAGAGATCAGTATCGAAGACTGCAGAGAAGCTTTTCGGATAGTCCAGAGAGAGCGAAGTCAATCAGTCCGTTAACGCCTCCGGGTTAGGCCAATATCAAGCTAAGTTCACAAGACTAACTTTCCTCACAAAAAATGTATATAATCTACACACATAACTGCTCTATTGTGTTGCAGCGCTTTAACCTATCTATGGCCAACGTTGCTCTGCCGTTGGTTTTTTGAAGTACGCAGAGCCCTTGCCACGATCCCCCTCCTTAACCATCCAGGCATGAGTGATCCACAGAAGCAATTTAGGGACTTGATGAAACGCATCAACGACCTGCGCTTTTCCGGCGCGAAGGGGAGCCCTGGCATGAGAATGCCTCGAGGCAAAGGAGGCTCTCCAGCTTCCATGTTCGCTGGTTTGGGAGGTCTTCTGTTCTTAGGTGGCGGGTTGCTCTTGGTCAACAGCGCCCTGTTCAACGTAGATGGTGGTCACCGTGCCATCATTTACTCACGTTTAGATGGTATTCAGCCTCAACTATACAACGAGGGCACGCACATTGCCATTCCCTGGTTCCAAAGACCCATTGTGTACGATGTGAGAGCAAAACCTAGAAATGTGTCCTCGTTGACTGGTACAAAGGACCTCCAGATGGTCAACATCACTTGCCGTGTTCTTTCCCGTCCTCGTGTCGAATCCTTGGCCACGATTTACCGGACATTGGGCAAGGATTACGATGAGAGAGTGCTTCCTTCGATCGTCAACGAGGTGCTGAAAGCTGTCGTTGCTCAGTTCAATGCGTCCCAGCTAATAACCCAGCGTGAGAAGATCAGTAGACTTGTCAGGGATAGTCTTGTGAAGCGTGCTGCTAAGTTCAACATTCTTTTAGACGATGTGTCGTTAACAATGATGTCTTTCAGCCCCGAGTTCACTGCTGCTGTTGAGGCAAAGCAGATTGCTCAGCAGGACGCGTTGAGGGCGGCTTACATTGTCGACAAGGCTGAGCAGGAGAAGCAGAGCTTAATCGTGAGAGCTCAGGGTGACGCGCGCAGTGCGGAGCTCATTGGCGAGGCTGTGAAGAAGAACAAGGGCTACATCGACCTGAAGAAAATCGATACTGCTCGTGAAATCAGTCAGATTGTGGCAAACTCCAACAACAGGCTCCTGCTCGACAATAAGGAGCTCATGCTTAACCTCTCTGACGACTTTCACTCCCATTAGCCCTGTACATACACCCAATATGTCAATGTAACGCCTCATACTTAGAACAAAAATGTCTCATAGTAGCTTTTAGTAAATCAGCTCTTTGGCTCGGCCTTTTGTAAATTAACCCATTGTAAATACTTTAGAGGTATGAACTTAAGGAAGAATGCAGTTTCGAGGTATCGATACAGTGACGCAAACCGCAATAATGCTGTAAGGTAATAACCCAAATCGCTATTTCTTGACAAGGCTATAAGCGTGTGCTATTCATTAGTTGAGTGGAAATGTATAAATGAGATTTCGCTGTCATTAATCTTTCGTTCGAAATTCACTTCCTCACATGGTCTGCCTAAACGACACGATTTGGTCAGTTATACAACTGGCTTCGCTAAGCAGAGCCGCTCCTTTTCCTCTCTGCAACCTGCCAGTTTATAACTCTTGCGCTATTAACTTCCATCACAGTGATGTTTTCTCTGAGAAACTCCAGATCTTCCTCACAGGCCTGTATTCCCTTCTCAGCATCACTAACTTTCTGAGACATCATTTGGTATGCCTCATCCAAAGGAAATTCAAGCATCACGCTTGCTCCGAGCCACAACCAGACTGTCTGTGTGGGTTGTACCTCAGCTTTGGCGAATACTGTGTCATTGAGAGCATATTGAGTTTCGAAAGGAGTTTTCTGTTTTTGGAGAAACAGTATCGACTCAACGGTCTGTTTCAAAGAAGGAACAGTGCCCGTGAGTGTGCTTTTCCTGTTTCGAGTCGCTAACTCCATGTACTTGTATTTCTGGGTCATCTCTTGTAGCTGACCCAAAAGAGTATTGGCTTCCTCTGAATTATCAGCATACTCGCTGACTTTGCTGATAAAAGGCGCCTGAGGAATCCCTCGGGGATTCCTGTGCTCTGGAATCGGCAGTGGTTTGCCCATCACCAGATCCTCTAACAATGCAATAATTGACTTTGGAAAATGGTTTACGCTACCCTCGTGTTACACATCCATTCAAAACGTGGTCAGATTGCGAGAGAAAAAAGAATACAGACGAAACTTCCGTTCGCCTCAAATGTGGAGAGCTCCACAATTGAGCATCAGCCAATATTATTTCAAAACTCGAAGGCCGACTTCGATATAGTTGAAGGCACTCTAGTGAGACCTTGCCCTCGCGTCATGCATCCCCAATTACATTTTTAGATCTCTTTGAAAATTTGGCATGAGATCCCGTGTTTTTTCACAAAACACAGCTTGATATTGGCGGAAGTCAAATGCTCTCGTGGCAAGACACTGTAGATGCTATCAAGAAACGAGAACTAGCTCGCTTAGTTCGTTCAAAAGCCCAAACCGAAGAGTACCGTGCGGCTAAACTCCTTCACGCCAAAAAGTACGGAGGAACAGCAGAGTATCTAGTAAAAGTAAGACTGGGGTGGGATGGAGACAATCTTAAGAGCTCGGGAGACCCGTTCTTGCAGAATTGGAAGGATATCAAAATTCTGATCAATGATTACAGTTACGACTTCGAGCCCCAGGTTCGCCATTTCGTTGTGTGGCTCAAAACGAAGATCCCCTGCAATGCCGACGGATTTCCTACCGAGGAAGCATCACGAGCTATCGAAAACTTCATAACAGCTTACTTCAAACAAAGGTGTGGAGTGCCCGAAGAAGACTTGATCTGGTTTAAAAACACACTAGCTCTTCAAAGCATTCCCTCAGTATCACACTTTCATGTTTTGGTTAACCACTGCACCCCCGAACGAGAAAGGCTGATTCTCGGTAATCTTCAAGATTGAAATTAGCTTAATACGCAGCGGGCTGCCAATAAATAGTTTACATAAATCTGCGCAATGCTGCGCCTGTTTCTTTTTCCTGTGGGATACCCTCTCTTTCACGCCGCAGGCGTTCTCTGGCTTTCTTCTCACGTTCCAAGGCTTGCTGAATCTTGAGCTTGCGATGATCCATGACATTCTGCGTCTTTTTGCGAAGAAGACGACGTAAGGCCGAATTATTCTTCTTGACTCCGGACTTGGCCGCGAGCTTCTGAGCTTCGTGTGCGGCTTTGCGCTCCTCCTCTGCTTCCTGAGCTGCAGCACTCAATCTTTGTGAGTTACTTCTGCTATCAACACGCCCTATATCTGTCGGATCAAGGGTAATCATATCGGGCTGCAGCTTCTCCAAAAGACCGCGAACCTGAGTCTCACGTCTTCCAGTGCGTGTTGCATAGCTGTATGGATTGGCCTCCAAGGCATCGATGTTGGCCTCTCCACTACCTGGGATTATAAGAGACTCAAATCCATTAGACATTCCAGCACCAAGTACATCTTCGTATGGGCAGAAGGCGACATTCTGCACCTGCTGGCCAGGGATGAGATGATTCATATAAGGCGCAGATACTTTGGGACCAGTGCGAGTGAGCATATCCTTCCAAATCTGGATGTGAGGACCCCAGCCAACTGCAAGAAGACCAGTGGCACTTATGCTAAGAGAAGATGCAGGTGTTGGTGAGTAGTACGACTCCAGAGGGCGGAATGAGCGAATATCCCAAATTTTCAAAGACTTGTCCTGCCCGGCAACAGCCATATAATTTCCTCCTCGATCTACTGCAACGGAACGCACAGGGCCCTTGCTACTCAATATTTTAGCCAAAGGGGATGGCATATTAGGAGCCCAGAGAGCAACAGTGCCATTGTTCTGACCAGTGTGCACTACTCCATTATATGGATTGTGTGTAAGAGCAGTGGTCGGGCCCAATTTCCCTCGAAGTTCAGAGACCAGCTGCCCGGTGGAGACATCTTGGTACTTAACATAGCCGGAGGTTCCTGCAGTAACTAGCAAATAGTGGTAGGGGAGGTACTCCAGTCTTGTAGCACCAACGTGGTGAATCATTTGATGTACTTCAGCCCCAAATTGGTCGTAAATGTAAACATGCTTCTTCTGTGCGACGGCAAAAAACTCGTTTTCGTTTTGTAAGAACTGAACGTCATGAACGGTCTCACCCAGTTGAAGCTCGCAACCCAGAGTTCCCTCCTTCCAATTGAACGAGGAAACATGTCCTTTCCGCCCTCCTAATAGCAGATGGTTTCCGGTTTGAGAATAATTTGAAACGTATGGCCCCAGCTGATCTAGTTTGAGAGTAAACCTTTTTGCCCTGGCAGCCTCGTCCACTGAATCAAGTATTTCTCTCTGGCTGACCTTGAATGTCTTTTCCATTTCATTTTCGACTTCAAGAAAGCCTGCGCTCTCTGTATGCAGAATTTCCAGATCTGCGGCCTCTCTGGTAGCATCTTTGTAACTCTCGTCACTGCGCTTCAAAAGGCTCTTCAACTTCTTGTCTCTCGTTTTGAGAGAACCTCCAGCCTTTCTGTGATATTTGCTCATTGAAATATCCTCCATTGGTCCGTTAACAGACGCTGCTCTTGCTGGATCTATCAGTTCACTGTAGAAAAAAAATTATGTAAGCTATCTGCAATACCTTCTCGGATGTGAAGTAAGTGGTGAACTCGTGAGGATTTGTGGTCCTGAACGTTTGCTTGAGGGGTCCTTTATAAACCCGTAAGGAAAGCAGTTCGAGTCTTAGATGAGATGAATGGGAGAATAGGCTAGGCCTCATTTAGCGGTTGCATTTCTATAGTACGTATGTCCCTAGTACTTGAATTAAATCATCATGAACTGAGTATACCGCTTGTGGACGGAATTGACGTCAGACAATGAAGAGAAGGCATGCTCCGCGCAATATGTAGAGCCTCCGACATCGAAGTAGGTTTGCTGAAGTATTGTTTGGCATTGGGCACACTTCAAACAGTGTGCATGATATAAGAGAGGTTGACCTCCATCCGAACTTAGCCTTGTCTCCAAACAGCTACCCTCAATACCTTGATTGCAGCTTCGGCAAGTACTGTTATTAACAATATGATAGCATCGGCCACAGAAAGGCTGATCATTGAGAACGTGGATCTTCTCCACTCCAGCCAACGAGTCGCTACAACGAGTGCAGTTAAAACACTCTCTGTGCCATCTCCCACTAAGGGTTTTGTCCGAAGCGCGGATCGACTTTCCTGAGATCGGAAGCATACAGCCTCTGCATTGCTTACGAGACTTTAAGCCCTTCGTTGATGAGGATGCAGGGCTCTCACTTCGAAACTGCGTGAGTGGCAGTGTCGGAGTTGGGACCTCTTCAAGGTACGTGTTGTTCGAAGCAGTCCCTTTATCTATGATCGGATAAGAGCGATCTGTTTCAGTGTCAGATAGCAAGATGTCTTCTCTGGCGGGCGCTGTATTTACAAGCGACTGGTTGAAATCGAAAGAAACAGAGGAATTTTGCGAGGGCCCTGAACTGTGCCCAATTGAGATATCGTTCGGCAATGCGCTTGAAGGCATACCCGGATTAGCAGGCATGCATGCTACTGAACCACGCATGTTCGGGTCCTCGGCAGGCATTGAAGAGTATATCGAGCTTGACCCTGATAAATGTTTCATCTGCCTGCTTTGGGCGCCCAAAAGATCAACATTGTTGATATGCAAGGGAGATGTCTGGAGAACTGCTCGCTTCTGGGTATCCATAGGACTGGTCTCAGCAGTATGATTATTACTGTTGTCACCAACTTGGCTCGACAATGAGCTCTCATTCGAGGCATAGTAGTCTCCATTCGCAGATGCCTCGACAAACCGGCCACTAGAAAGGGTGGGAGTAACAGGATCAGCAATTGATGGCGGTCCACCGTGGTGTCCCATTGGATGCACTGCGCGATTTATCGGCGGCAGTCCATGAGGCTGTCTTTCTCCCGGTCCTCTTGGAGTCATGGGCCCCATCGGTCCCATGGGAATCCCCATAGGGCCGCCCATAGGCTGTCTGACAGGCGGTCCTGTAGGGTGAGGCATGGGAGGGCGGCCCATTAGCTGCCCCTGTACGGGTCCCATAGGAAGACCATTTGGGCTCATGGGAGGCCTGTTCATCTGTGAGCTCATCATGTGCTGATTTATCGGCCCAACTGGCCTTATTATTCCATTCATGTGCGCAGGTAAAGGACCAACGCTAGCATTAGGATTCATGATAGGCCCTTGGGAGCCAAATCCTGTTTGATTGATGACAGGGGAGCCGGATTGCTTCGGAAATCTTCTCTGAGCGCTCATATAAAGATCCTGGTTCAACTCCTGAGGAGATACTCCTCCATGGCCAGGTCTGCCTCCTTGTGATTGAGGGTACATTCCCTGAGGTGGCATCCCTGGATGCTGAGGTGGCCTTGGAGCTGGAAATCCCGCTGGCATTGGCCCTCCCTGAGGAGGCAGGCCCCTGTGGCCCATGCCTTGAAGAGGAGGTCCATGGGGATGAAATCCATGGGGTGGCATACAATTTGGTGGCATACCATTTGGTGGCATACCATTTGGTGGCATACCATTGGGTGGCATACCATTGGGTGGCATACCATTGGGTGGCATACCATTGGGTGGCATACCATGAGGATACATGCCTTGAGCAGACATTGCTGATGGTTCCATTCCTCGCGGAATGGCCTTTTGAGGTATCATCCCATGAGGGGGCATTCCCTGAGGCATGTTTGGTTGGGGTGCCATCCCCTGAGGAGTAGTGCCGTTCGGGGACATAGAATGCGGAGACATACCTCGTGGTGACAAGCTCTGGGGTAAACTACCTAGGGGCGATGCTGCTTGGGGGGAACCTTCCTGGGTTTGAGGCGCTATCTTCGGGCGTATGTCGTTTAAATGAGGCATTGTGTCGTGCTCCCTCTCAGCCGATGTCAGTGAAGCCGAATCGATGATCTCGCTTCCATTAGCGGAAGGCTCCGATGAATACACCGCCTCCCTCGGTAGTGGCTCGGGTTTGGTGTGGTACTTTTGATGGCTATTTTCGTGGCGTTCCGTGGGAGTCGTGAGCTCCTCTTCATCGTCAAGGGGGTATGGCAAAACATTGCTCCTCGCAGTCTGATCCGAGGGAGGATTCATGTGGCTTGCTGAAGGACTAGCGGAGACAGGTTGAGAAACATGAGACGGCTCCTGAGGCGAGATTCCATCGACATAGCCCTCCGCGTGATATCCATGAGGTGGCATCGAAGGCACGGGAGATCCATTCTCACGCTGAATTGGATTTTGTGGGGCCCTCAAAGGCTCCGGAAGCTCAGAGCCCCCCTCATCCTCGGAGTCTCCTGAGAATTGTGTTAGAGGCAGCCCCTGCTTTTTGTGACCGGCAGCGATCTCATCCTGTACATTGAAGTTCGATTTGGCAGAATACATGTCGAAATCGTCGCTGTTATCTGTGTGATGTAAGCTTCCAGGTTTTGAGCCTTGTTGCTCAGGATAAGAAGGATGACCCAGTCCTGTAGCGCTGGGGGCAGCAGAGAGGTTGGTTGGGTGCCCTACTGAGTTGTGCTGTAGCCCATGCTCTGGTTGGTGCTCGTGCTGATGCTCATTTTGAAATTCGTGTTGCTGTTCCAAAGGATAATCTTGATGCTGTTCGTGAGTATGATTTGGATGAAACTCTGAGGAATGCTCTGACGGAGTTTCATGGTGTGACTCTGCGGAGTACTTGTACTCACTCTTGACTACGATTCTCGGGTTATTATCCACCAAGCTTGCATCTGAGTACGTCGGCGAGCCTTTCACCGAGAGTTCGGACATAGCCTTCCGCAATTTTGGTAACGCTAGACTCAAACCAGACGTATTGTGTTTGGATGAGCGCCCATCGCCCAAACTCTGGTGCTGGGCCTGGTTTAATTTAGGACTAGAACCGAAAATTGTGCTTTGCGAGCCGTTGATAGACGCAGCACGAGAGCCATTCAATGATGTAGCCCGTGAGCCGCTGCGCGAACTAGAACGAGACTTCGCTTTTTTGTTGACGTCGAAGCCTGCACGCTCGAATACTGAGGGCAGCCCCAACGCAAATGGCGGGAACGCGTGGTCGAGGTTCTTTTTGGCTGGCGAGGAAGGCTCATTCAAAATAACCATGAGAAGCAGTTAAAAGGGCAAGCGCCGGACAGTCAAAAGAGTGATAGACGTGTTGCTTCGGATGCTTGCTGAATCCAGCTGCTTATACTGGCTCAATATTGCGAAGTTCGACGCTGGAGAAAGTGAACCGGGCCGACTTGTTTTTTGTGATCCAGTAAGATATGGTGAGCTACCCTTGACCGTACCTAACCTTGACGCGTGCGTCGAGCGCATTCAACACTGCGGGAATGCATAGCCTCATTACCGGGACGTGCTTAAAAAAATTCCGGAATGATCCGAGGCCGCAAAAAAACTTGTAGAGGGCAGAGATTCTCAAGGTCCTCTCATGAGCTGCAATATTTTGCGTGAACTATTATTTTGACCCTCGAGCATTTTGAATTGATCATGCCTCAGGCCGCGTCGCGTGTATTAGTCATCGTGTGCGTTCCTCGACCGGCATGCCGCGGCGACGGGATATTGCCCAAAGCAGTCTCATTGCATAGCTCAATGCGGAAACTCTCCATGATTGCCTAAATCAGAGGGCGCTACTTAGTTCAGAATGCTGCGCCGCAATATATGGCAGTGGTCGCGGTAACTAGACAACTAATGGTTGAAAATCGCGCTGTCGCGAACAGAAAAGTCGGGCCAATCTAGAAATTCTCATTGGTAAAAGCCAAATAGTGTTATAGCAAATGAGCCTTCCCGTTGTTCCAAAGTCGGAGGGCACACAGGCTCAGAATAAGTTTAATCCTCCAGTATTTACCTACTTACTTTCGAAGGCTAGACCAGTGCTGGCCGTCAAGAAGTTTGACCAAATCCTCAGCAATGACTGAAGGCTTCTCTGGGCCGTCGTAAGCAAACGAGGTATAAAGTTGGACAAAGTCAGCGCCAGCCTTGGCAAATTCCACGGCATCTCTGGCATCTTGGACGCCTCCACAGCCAATGATGGGCAGGTGGGGGAGCTCCTTACGAAGCAAACGCAATGCTTGGAGCTCTAAAGGCTTAACTGGGGGGCCGCTTAGACCTCCTGTCTCATTGATGATATCGGGGTTAGAGTTCAAGGGCCCCGGTCGGCCTATAGTGGTGTTGCCAATAATAACTCCATCGATGCCAGAAAGCTGTACGGCTTCGGCGATGGCTTTGATTTGCGTATGATTCACGTCGGGAGCAATTTTGACAAGTAATGGAGGCAGTTCTCGAATGGGAAGTTGGTTGCGCTCCTTGACGAGCCTATCCAGAAGCTGAGCTAGTTTCGCGCCTCCTTGCAAATCACGCAATCCAGGAGTGTTGGGGCTCGAGACATTTACTACAAGAGCGTCGGCAAGTGTGCCGAATGCACGAACACCTTTGACGTAGTCATTGATCTCGTCTCCCGTTTTGTTTTTTCCTAGGTTTACAGCAAGAAACTGACCTGGGCGCTTATAGCAGTATGAAGTTTGTTTTTCCTTTGACTCGCGAAGCTCTAAACGCGCTGCAACAGCAGCGTGGCCCTCGCTATTGAAACCATATCGGTTTATAAACGCCTTGTCTTCCGGAAGCCGGAAGACTCGGGGCTTCGGGTTTCCCTCCTGGGGTTCTGGGGTGACTGAGCCAATTTCGACCCAAGAAAAGCCCAAATTGAATAAAGTGTCGACAGCTTCTCCATTTTTGTCATATCCTGCAGCTAAACCAATCGGGGTCGCGAGTTCTAGCTTTTTAACCCGCTTGCCTTGAAGCTCTGCACCGGTATCGGCACCAAAAACTGAGGTCTTGAGCAACCCTGCGGGATCGGCGAGTTCTATCCACCTTTTGGGCAGTTTTGGGTTCAAAAATGGGAATCGCATGAACTCAACGGCAGCACGATGAGATTTCTCCCCGTCTGGAATGATGGCGCGGCCAATGGGCATCATGAGATAGCGATACACCGAGGCTCGCGGGTCTTGGAGGTAAAGCACGCCTGCAACGGCGCCAACGCTGGTGACAGTGGCCAGCGTACGCAGCCTGAAAATGCCAGCCATTATCGACTTCTCCGTGGAACGCGCGGAAAGCCGTATCTCGTGATGGCTCGACGCCCGTTTGACGATACTAGCATTATCATGGACCTCGAATCTACCGGTAACCCCTGACCTGCCTGCTACCCAATTCTTATTATCTCTTAGACACTTGCAACCTTGATGCCTAAGCTGGAATTTTCAGCTCAACGCATCATCTTCACTGAGACTAATCGTTGAACCCATGTGACTCTGTGAACAAATACCACCTGACTTCTGTTTAACAATGCTCGAACCTTAAGCTTGCTCTTCGCCTGTATGTTTTGCCCTAACCTGTTAGTAGTGGTGTCTGGCTATCATTGCTCCGTTTGTACATGGGCCAAGGAGCCTCACTGCGGAACGGAGATTCCAGCAAATCCGCTGAAGTACCCTAGGCACGGCCCTAGAACACCAAATTTCATGCTGAGTTGAGTATTCGAAATGCTGGCCTACTGACGCTCTAACAAACATAGGTCAATAAGCAAGGTTCAGGGCATGGGCTCAAGCAGTTGTCCTTCGATCGGTGGTAATAACTCCGGAACCGTTGGTTGCTACTCACCACTCAACCGTACACCATCGTTCACAAAGATTTACCACATCAGAATAAACTATTGCCTCAAATCTGGGGTTTATGTAAAAGAGAACATGCTAAATTGGCTGTAGGTCTCGCCCATGTCAAACAGGCAGCGCAGCAAGGCTGTACGCATGATGGCCACTGGAGTATTAATCCGCAGTGCGGTCAGTGAATGTCATGTGCCCATTTGCAACGTCGCCCTAGTCCAGTGCCTCTGCCCTGATTGCTGTTAATTGAAGGAAGGACAGCGTTGCACTACTCCTCCCAAGCGAGCTCGGAATCACGGCTCGAGCCAGCACGCGCCGCTTATGCTTTTGATTTTTGCAGCTTCACGGTAAAGTGGTGTCACCGGAAACAATGCCCTCGGCCAGGCCAGCCCGAGCGTCTTATTGGCGTTTCAGCTCTTGTGATTTGAGAGTCCCGGGCAAGGGTTGGCCCTCCCGCCCAGCGTAGAGCTTGTTGGACATGCGGGGGTGAGGACCTGACGTTGGAACACAACAATGGCCTGTGATGGGCAAGCCGAGTAGTGATATTAGCATGCTGAGCCTTGACTAAAACTCCAGCACCCTGCTTGACGCGGAATGTATTCAAGCTCTCCGAAAGTGAAAGTTCGTATCCACCAGCCGTTTGGAAGCGAGAGACTCTAGCTCCAGGCTGTCCGTTTCTATGGGTTAGGGTTATGCTCGTCTGAGCTTGCGGCAGATCAAATCTCCTAGCCGCAACGCATGTTCCCCATTGGAGCTCTCCGCAGGGCGTCACACTCTATCGTTACCGGCAGATTCTTGTAGTTTCGGCGGCGTTCCCCGAACCCAGCATGCGTGGCCATGCCGTGCCCAAATCTCATTTCCCCGCAACTATATAAACACCTGATAATCTTCATTCTCAAGAATTACTTGTAGTTCCTCCCCCACCAATGCCTAAAAACTTCTCGAACGTCGAATACCCTGCTGAGCCTCCTGCACACACTAAGGACACCTCCCTCACTGTCCTTGATTTGTTCAAGCTCAATGGCCGCACCGCTTCGATCACTGGCTCGTCCAGTGGAATCGGTTACGCTATTGCTGAGGCTTTCGCTCAGGCAGGCGCCAATGTTGCCATTTGGTACAATTCTCATGACGCAACTGAGAAGGCCAACGCCCTCGCCAAGAAGTACAACATTAAGGCCAAGGCATACAAAGCCAATGTTTCTGACGAGGCCGAGGTTGTCAAGGCCTTTGAACAGCAGGTCAAGGATTTCGGCAGCATCGAAATTGTCGTCGCCAATGCCGGAATCCCATGGACTAAGGGAGCTTACATTGACCAGCCTGACTCGAAGCATTTCAACGAAGTTGTCGACACCGACTTCAAGGGCGTTGCATACATTTCCAAGGTAGCCGGAAAGCACTTCAAGGAGCAGTTCGAGAAGACTGGTAAACGTGGCTCGTTGACCTTCACTGCCTCGATGTCTGGTCATATCGTGAACGTTCCTCAGCTCCAGGCTACCTACAATGCAGCCAAGGCTGGTGTACGCCATTTTGCCAAGTCTCTTGCCGTTGAGTGGGCAGCCTTTGCTCGTGTGAACTCCGTGTCACCCGGCTACATCAACACGGAGATTTCTGACTTCGTGCCGAAGGACATTCAGAACCATTGGTGGTCGATAACACCCCTTGGCCGTGGTGGTGAAGTTGCCGAGCTCGTCGGTGTCTATCTGTTCCTTTCCTCTGACGCAGGTTCGTACACGACTGGATCAGACTTTATTGTCGACGGTGGTCACACTTTGCCCTAAGTAATGAATATACAATGACATTAGCATTGGTTCACAGCAAATAAAACATTGGTTTTTTCACGAGAATCTTATACTTCCAACTGTGCACGTAGACTAGACTGTTCAGCTTCCGGAGCCCCTTCATCCGTGGAATAGTTTGGTTGCACCTCCTGGTTGTTTCTGCTTATATTGACGCTATACTGATATAATTATATTCGGGAACAACAGCATGGAATTTCTCGCTCTATATTTCTAGCTATATTTCACTGGTTTCATCGCAACGAACCGATTGAACTCCTTGCTTACGATGTGCTTCAAGCACATAGAATCCTGCCAACGTCGTTAAGACTTCTATGTCAGCTGAACTCACGGAATATCAATCCACTTTTTCATGCTACCTGGGGTGCAATGATCAGACTGCCGACATACTCGAGATGTCGCCGAGTATACTGAGGATTATATAATATTTCAGTGCGGCGACGATGCGAGTTCCCTATTCGCTCCAACATTAGTATTCTGACTATTTTAGAAATAATTGTGTTATGCTCGTATACGCGATTAGCAGCAGCAGCTCAGGGCTTTCTGATCACGACTATTCGATACTCATGTCTCAATTATCAGGCAGTTAAGAACTCCGAAAACACGTGCAGAGAACTCAAGTAAGGGCCTAGACTGTAGCAGTAAATCAAACCGTATTGAAGCTATTTTTACATCCTTTATGACGTATTCTGTGTAATATTCTGCATCAGGATCAGCGATCTGCAGGAGGGAGGGCATACAACTTAATAATCGCTGGGACACTGGGAGTTGTCAACTTGATCACTGGCATCCGATATCGCTCTCAACGGGCCTTGAATTATTCGAGAAAATGCATTCTCACAAACCAGTGGCTCTGTGCCAGGCAACTGCCAGATTCGGGCTGCTCACCAGTGCCTTCAAATCTACGTCGCGATATCGATCCCCGTCTGCACACGTGATAGCAATTTCACCAGCTGCGTTGCACACATATTCAGGTGAGGTTTCTTCATCTATAAGGCTGGCGACGACCCAACACCCCAGCTTGCAGATCGCACACCCTGGAAAGTTGCAATTCCGCATGGTTTCCACAGGGAAGAACTACGTCGGAGTTACTTACCCGCAGCCAACTCCCGAGGTTGTTGCCAAAACACGGAAAAATGTGCTGGACCTCTTTTCTCTAAAGGGTAAGGTTGCCAGCATCTCCGGATCGTCCGGTGGCATTGGCTTCGATGTAGCCGAGGCATATGCGCAGGCTGGCGCAGACGTTGCGCTTTGGTACAATTCTAGGAACCCCGAGGCCAAGGTTGAGTATCTCCAGAAAGAGTATGGCATCAAAGCGAAGGCGTACAAAGTTGCTATCAACCAGTACGATGACGTTGAGAAGGCAATTCAGCAGCAAATCAAGGATTTCGGCAAGATCGACATTTTTGTCGCTAACGCCGGTGTCATTTGGTCCGGGGAGCCCGAGTTTCTTGACGAGAAGGATAATGCAGAATGGGACAAGGTCATGAGGATCAATGTGGATGGTGTCTACTATTGTGCCAAGGCCGTAGGCAAGCACTTCCGGGAGCGTGGCCAGGGAAACTTCATTATCACCGGCTCGATGTCTGGCAGAATTGTCAATGTGCCTGACACCATGACTGCCTACTGTACTAGTAAGGCCGCTGTCGTGCACCTCGGTAAATCTCTCGCGCTTGAATGGGCCAAGTTCGCTCGTGTGAACGTTGTTTCTCCAGGCTACATGAAAACCGATATGACTGAGGCGAAGGAAGCCGAGAGCATCGGAATTTGGGGCCCAATCACGCCAATGGCTCGCATGGGAGACACCCGCGAACTGGTAGGCGCCTATCTCTACCTCGCCTCGGATGCCAGCACGTATACTACTGGAGCTGATATCGTTGTCGATGGTGGGTACAGTGTTATGTGATATAAACCATTGCTACTTATCAATATTTCGTCGTAACGGCTAATCTGTCTTCAAATGATCCTCAAAGTTCCTTGCCCATGATCTAGCTGAAAAAAATTAGGTAAACCTAAGGTGTAGGCAGAGAGCGTAGTGCTGGAGCAGAATGAGCAGCAGCGACGAGGCACCTGAGGAAGCAACATTCGACGCAGCTAAGCTCTCGACTCGGCTGAGTGAGAAGAAGCGACGGCTGGCCCAGCTTGAGCAGCAGAGGCTTTCCAAGCAGAAGCGAAGAGATAGAGATGCCAAGCTGAAGGAGCAGACCAGCAGTAGGAAGAAGCTTCTGAGTGAAATTCTGCAGGAATCCGAGAGTGAGGAGGAGCCTGAACCTGAGTCTGTGCCAATTGCGAAACCCCCCGCACAGAAGAAGACGTTTGAGGACCAAGATGGGTTCAGAATACAGATTGCCGAGAAGCCCTCGCGAGTGACAAAGAAGAAGCGGCTGCCTCCAGCAGGCTCTGCAGCTGTCAAAAGGAAAGAGGCCTTCTTGTTCCGGGAAGCGGTCACTCGCCGGTAGTATTTATTTAGCATCAACAGTAGTTTTATTTGTTCTAGTCGTGTTTCACTGCACTACAGCTCATGAATAGTTTCTCGACTGATATAAAAGCGCGCATTGTCCGGATCCATTTAGGTGGTAAACCATGAATTAGTGGGATACATGAATAGTTACAGTTCTTACTCGGGAATGAGGGCGGCAACAAGAGGCAATACTGTGCCAGCAAGGATCACCAGGAGCTTGCGCCAATGATCTGAGGACTGTTCGTCCTTCGAACGCTGCAGTATGTGAACACCAACGTACTGGAAAGTTCCAGCGCTGAAGCAGAGACAGAGTCCCGAGAAGAAGTTCATCTCGGAGCTGGAATGAAGGAGAGTCAAGAACCCGCCCAAAAGAATGGCCAACACTGGACCTGCAGCGCTGAACAGGATGATATCTCGCTTGATGAGCATCTGGCTAGGAGAATTTTTTTGGGTCATGAGCACCGAACTCAGGCTGAGTGCAGCGGGAGCCTTGTGAATGATAATGGAGAGGAATACGAGGAACTTGAGTCTGGTGTGAGAGCTCATGGCAGTGGATCCCAACGCGATACCATCTGCGGCGGCATGGATTGTCATGCCCAGAGTTGTGAGGCTGATTCCCGACGTCCAGGTGCGCGGATCTAGGGGTGAGACCTCAATTGGCACATCTGGGGAGAGCGGATTGTTCTCTTGGATGTGCGGCTCTCTGTTGGCAAAGTACCCATCAATGGCCTGCATGAATAGGAACCCCGCCAGTGCACATACCCAGCCTGCAAGAGCATATTTCCCCGAGTCTAACTGCTCAAGCCCCTCGGGAAGAATGATGAGGAACGAAGAGCCGAGAATGATACCCAAGGCGAAATTGGAAAGAAGCGAAACGTTGAGTCTGTCCCTGTAAATAAGCGGGACCCAGCCCGCAAGAGCGGTCACGAGAGCCATGACGAGCGAGAGGAGAACGAGCGACAGCATCGCTTTGCTCAAAAATAGACGTCTATTTTGGGCGAAGCGGGTGGCGAGCAAATTACTGGTCTCGCGTAACGCTAAGCAGTGAGCGCTAGTGTTAAGCGCCCGCGAGCGATGGAGGTTGCGAGCCCTGGCGTCGGGGCGGCGTGCCCTGAGCGTATGGTGTTGCCGGTGGTGCCTGCTTCAACGGAACAAGTCCGCGGAAGGGAGGGGCGGACATTTATGTGGGCGAGAATGGCCCAAGCTGGTGGGAAACTGAAACACTCCGCTTATCTGACGGAGTTAGGGCGGTTGTCTGCAGAATGTGGGAGTGCGCGCATTCTCCATAAAATATGCGCGTATAAGCATTGATTCGCCGAGAGGTGCGTCATATCAACGTGATTTCAAAAAACAAGGGTTGCGTTATTCCGTCATCGGCTGTCAGTGAGTCCCCGGGTAAGTTCACAGCGGCGTGTAGCGGTGCTTCCGGTTCCTATCGGTTCCTCCGAGGTTAGGGTATCACTAACCATGGGACGGATTCCGTCACTCTGATTGGTGCGGACCCCGAAGTGTCGGGGTTCGACGGATCTAGTGGCCCTCAAATCAGGGGTATGTCAAGATCGCCCTGATGCGAGAAGCAAGGCACAGCCATTAACCGGGCGCGCTGTCTAAGCAGCTTTGCGAACCCTCAGTAGTAAGCAGAACTGCGGAGGACCCATAAGCGGGATATGCCCTTATCACCCCATATCTCAGGGGTTGGCCGGAACGGTTTAAGGCAGGTAAACCTGTTCCACTTCACCAGAAATGGGGACAGACGGGGATATACCTGTTTTTTTCGTTGACCCGAAAATCGAGGAGCGACTTCGGCGCAAAAGAGAAAAACAGCGAATATATGACCGTAGGCGGCGCGAGGCAGCCGGTTCCGCCTCTGCGTCCTTGGCTCAGTCGGCTCATTCGGCACAGCAAGCACAACTACCTCAAAAGGCCTCGCCCCGTGTCAATTTGCCAGCGGGAAAATCGGCAGTTTCTGGAGAGCCAATTAAAGATCCAGTGACCAAGTTTGCTGCCAAGGTCGCTGTGAAACCACAGGCATTGCCCGGCCTCAGGAGGGGCTCCTCGGCAAGCTCATTAAGCAAACCCGAACGCAGACCCACGAGCTTTTCTGACGCCCGCAAGCACCAGCAGGAGCCTGAGAGATCCCAAATTAGAACAAATTTCAGCCCCAATGGTGTACCTTTCACTCGCAATTTGCCTTCACCGCCAGATATGCTGATATCCCCGATTACCGCAGGATCGCAAGATACGACGCCCCACGACTTCATGGGCGAATCCTCTTGCCAGCGGCAGCAGGACATACCTTTAGACCAAGTGCTTGATGCTCTAGACGCCACCGATCCACTCGTGGCCATGCCGTCGCTCGGCATAGATTCAATTTCATATCAGCAACAACTTATGCCCACGCCCAAGTCGGGCACATGGGGCAGCCCGACGTATGCGCTCAGTTCGGCGGGAAGCTTCCAGTCCATAGCAGATATCGGTACGGCGCCCCTGCCGACTAGGTCACTTCCTCCTGCGTTGCAAACTCAGATGGCTAATCAAAAAACCAGTCAATTTAATGCACAACTGAATGCACAGCTACAGAGTATGCAGAATATGGGCTTCAACTCAGGCATGACAGGCCCTGTGGTTGGAAGTGTCTCTATGACCGGCGCGAAGTCGGGTGGGCGCAGATACTCCGCAAGCTTCTCTTGTGGCTTTTCAGATATCATCTCGCAGCCCTCTTCAGCGTCTGGGTCGCGGCCAAACTCGCGGAACCCTTCAGCGTTTCGGCCCTCGCCAGAGCCAGGCCATCGGAGCCGGGCTTCAATTAGTTCTGCGGCACACTCGGGGCTGACCACAAGCCCTCCTCTGAACCAAAGCACAACAAACAACATGGCAAGTATGCCCAGTGTTTCCGAGCCGCTGGGAATCTCAGTGGCTGATCATGGCGTGCAGAGCAGGCCTGGCTTGAGCGCATCGCTTGGCGCGTTAAATGCCTCGCCGAAATCCTCTTCTTGGTCTGGCATGCAGCAGAACATGCAGCAGGGCATACAGCAGAACATGCAACAAAACGCACAGCAAGGTTTGCAAAAGGGCATGCAAAGCATGAGTGGTTTTACTGGTTTCACACCGCTGAGGTCGCTTTCATTGCCTTCAGTGCCCTCTTTAGTTGGGCTGCCTTCCCATTCTGTGCACAAGCGTAGTTTTGTGGCCCCCAGCGGCCGCCGAGGGCACCGGCACAGCCAGCCCTTAGCTGCATGTTCGATCGTGGACAATTCGCACCTCAACATGCTTGCTGCAGACCTCGGCATCGAGCCCATTGAGGTATCAGACTCTGCACTCACCTCTGACCCGCACGAGCAGCCAGAACCGACGTACTACCCGACATTTTGGGACTCTGCAAGACCAGCAGAGCGGTACAGCCCTTGGCTGTTCCAGGACTCTGCCTACGACCCACTCGACCAGGCAGCACACCCTATTTTCGACCCCATGCTGCCAGAGCCAGTAAGCGCTGAGCTATTTGGCCCAGAGTCTGCCTGTGAGAGTGTCTACGACAGCGTCTACGATTCGCTGCATGAGTCGAACCCGGAGGACTCACCACCAACAATTACCCGCTATCTTTTCGCTAGCTGATCCACCCTAATAAATAAGCTAGGCATAATTATAAAATGGCTCCTGGTCGAGCAAAGTCGCGGCCGCCAACACTGGCGCAGCCGTAGACCAACAGGGCAATCGCCATATCCTTGTACGAAGTGCGGGAAGCATTCACGAGCGCACCCAACACACTAATTTGTCGTTGACGATTCTTGGGCAGCATACCCACCAGTGGAGCAAGCATTGCTACCGCAGGAAAGCCCGAACTCTGGTGACCCAATACTAGCTTTGTCGCTATCATGACTCCTTCTGCTGTCACAAACGCCATTGTGAAGTTCCAGGGGTTACTCAATGCCATGTACAGCCCAAGACAAATACTTGCAACGAAATGCACGACGTCCCAAGCAAACTCGACATCGGCCCGTGCCGTACTTTTACGTTGTGTTGTCGTGAAATGCTCCTGTCCTTCTGTCTTTTGCCCCTCAGGGCCCGCCTGACCTTGCAATTGACCAGCTAACATCGCGAATAGAGGGTCTGACTCTCCGCCCTGCTTGAGAAATTGCATAAAGTCGTCGTTGGTGTCAGTGGACGCTGCCTCGTTTGTTGCTCCCAAAGGCGCCTCTTTCTTGGTGTCGGCTAAGCTACGTTCGGCCACTGGCTTTTTGAAGTCTTGAGAGCCAGCCACGCCTGTTATTTGGGCCAGTCGGCTGGTGCTGCTCTGTCGAATGCGCTCCTGGCGCCTCTCTCTCTCTGCTTTCCGTTGCGCCGCTTTGTCCATACCCCTTACCTGGAACCTAGACCCATAGATATATACATACACCCATGAACGTTATGAATCTACATCTAAGTGCGTCTTAAGCTAACACTTATGTGTACGTACGTCTAAACACGGAGAGCTGCGAGGTACATCCTTGTCAGTTTGCAGAGAGTTCCAGATGCAGGTACGCTTGGCATTTTTTGTGAGTCTTTCCCTATACCTGTCAGATCGCATCACTTCACGCCAGGTGTCTACATAGTGATAAGCAAAGCTTCAATCAGTGATATATAAAGCTCTAACAACTTATTTATTTGCAGGTTAGCAATACTGAGTTCAGCAAAGTACAAATATCACGTCAATTGATGCACAAAAGGCGTGACTTCTTAATTCTTCAGATCCATGTGGAGCTCGCAATGAGAGCCGCATCAAGTTGAACTCGACACTACTAATAACATATACTGACAACCTTTAGTGAAAGTATCGGACAAGCGATGACTAGTAGCTAGATTAATAGGGTTATAGATTTAGTGAGTGAGTGCCTCCGGATTGACAAATTGACAAAAATGTGATCCTCTCAGTTATACTGTTTTTGCGTAAAACCTTATCACTCCACTGCGCTCTTCTATTCCATCAAAGAGCCAAGAATTTACAATCGACATGCTCCACCTTGATCCGCCTGATCTGTCACGTGGTTTGATCTGTCCTCTGCCCAATTAATGCGTTGCAATTAGCTCTACCGTCGTGAACTAAGGCACAATGCTGCGTTTTGGAGTCCGGAACGCACTGAGGTTGAACGCAGCCCCTGCTCGTTCCCAGCTCCGCACAAAGCTCACCGTTGCTGAGGTTGAGGGCCTCAAGCACAATGACCGGCACATCTACCATGGTGTTGACCAGTCTGCGATCAAGGAAACTCAAGCACCAAACCGTAAGGAGACGTGGGCGCCCTCTCAACGACCACGATCAGATGCAATGACTGGCCCCTTTTTCGACGGGGTTGACCTCGAGACCCAGCCGAGGCCATACGCTGCCATAGACCTCATTGCACAAACGCCCATTCGCTACGTGCACAGCACTGCAGTGTGCGACGGGAACTACGAGGGCATCCGTGGAGGCGTACAGGGCCACCCCAAAGTGTATATCAACGTTGACAAGCCAGGGATCCATGCGTGCACGTACTGTGGTAATCGCTTCGCCGACGAGCACCACAAGGAAAGTATCGAAAAGGGAGAGATCACTACTCTTTACAGCTGATTAGAGCATCTTGCATAGCGTAGACATATAGAGCTGTACAGACCACACAATGTTTAGCTAGAATTTTCTATATAGTAAGATGCAAATCCTAGAGCACTGATTGTCTGGCGTGTATACTGCTAAACAAGGAAACTCATGACTGTGTATTGCCAAACTCAAAAACCGTCGATGAGCTACGTCTCATGCGTCGATTTTGGCGATGATTCATAATGGCACAGCTGTAAGTTGAGCACGATCCGCTCTGAACTTGTACGAACAAATTGACTGAGTGGTGACTTTCAGTATAATATATAGGAGTTTCTTCTCAAACAAGCAGAGAATCTTGAGAGACAATATATTTTATTGCGAAATTGATATTTAATATTCTGAGCGGTAGTGCTTTTGGTTCGCTGAGAATACTTCGATTAATAATGTCGCGGATCGCTAGGAAGCTCGGCCAGGCACTGCATGAAAACCGACCGCACCTCGTCGGTAGCGGCTTTCTGACGCCGCTAATCACGGCTAAGGAGTATGCCGCTCGGCGGCAAGGTGTCTTTGACCAAATGGCGCCAAACTCCTTAGCAATCTACGGAGGCAACCGAACCCAGTTCGCGACGCCTAGCGTGTTCCATCCCTTCCGCCAAGATCCAAATTTTCAGTACTTGACAGGCTTTCTCGAACCAGAGGCCTGCTTGTTGCTGCATAAGCGCGGCAGCGAGGAAGAAGCTTTACTTCTTGTACCAGAGAAAGACGAGTTCAGCGAGAAGTGGGAGGGTGAACGAACTGGATCAAAGCATGCTGCTGGAATTTTTGGTATTTCCTCTGTGCTTGACAACAAGCACTTGCGTGAAACTGTCAAAACTCTTGTCGGAGCTGCCTCTACTGTGTACTGCGACACCGATCCAAAAACCACGATCAGACAAGGCCCGTTTTTCAATCATGAACTTCCTGCGCTCGTGTCTGCAAAAACAAACACTACATCGGCATCATCTTTGGCTCAGATACTTCGAGAGATCAAGTCTGAGGCAGAGATAGACTGCCTACGTACTGCTGGAGAAATCAGTGCTGCAGCGTACAACAATGCTTATAAGCAGCAGTTTTTCTCCGAGCATCAGCTCCATGCGTACCTCGACTTCATGTTCAAGCAGGGCGGGTGCGAATCGGATGCGTATCTCGCCGTCGTTGCTGGCGGCGATCATGCCCTCACCATCCACTACGTTCGCAACGATGATCTGTTGAGAGACAAAGAACTTGTCCTTGTTGATGCTGGAGGCAGATACGGAGGCTACTGTGCCGACATATCACGCACATGGCCAATTAATGGTAGATTTACAGAACCCCAGCGCGATTTGTATAGTGCTGTGCTCGCTACCGAGGGAGAGTGCATCGCAAAGTGCACTGTGGAGAGCCAGTATTCGTTGTTTGATCTCCACAGATTCTCTGAAAAGAGCTTGCGAACAAACTTGAAAAACATTGGCCTCGACCTCTCCCCCACTCAAATCAATGTGGTGTATCCTCATATGATTGGCCATCAGCTCGGCCTTGATGTGCATGACATCTCCTTGCCGGGCAGCTCCTCTAAACCTTTGCGATCGAATCAGGTGGTCACTGTAGAGCCTGGAGTCTACGTTCCGTACGATGATCAGTTCCCAAAGCATTTCCAGGGCATCGGCATACGCATCGAAGACAATGTCGTGGTGGGCCCTTCCAACCCCGAAGTGCTGACCATGGATTGTCTCAAGGAGATCGACGAGCTAGAGAGATAATGCACATAGCAATCTTGAATGTGTGGGCTTTGCTGGCCTCCTTAATGTGACTAGTCATATTCTCGTTGACAGCGTGTTCCTGTAACTTTGCAATTTGTATCAGATATGCATAGTACAATATCTGCCAGATGTTCGTAGTACACATGATTCATGGCAGCTCGAGTTGTAAACACTCTACACGTGGAGTACATGGCTCGGTTTCCGAAAAGCCTGTCTGGTCATTGTAACTGGGTGATTCTCTTTCTTACCACTCTGACAATATTATTTTGAAATGATCAGTACTATCATCCAGCATTCCAAACGAAAGCTGACCGCCATACATTTATAGGACAACTCTGACAAGGCCAGAAATCTCTTATGGAGAGCGAATCTGCGAAAGCGAGTGATAATAGTCATCAAGAGACATAATGAAGCGCTATCTGCACATAGTGCCCACATGCAATCACTGGCTTGAGAAAGGTAGTGTACTTACGTTCAACGGGTTGAATATAAATTAATCAATCGATCTATGCATTGCTGAGCCTAAACATCTACCTTATTGGCTCATCACGACTCAACTCGAATGCAGTGCCAACTAGAGGCGCAAACCCCAGAAGGTGCTACTTGTCATGGAGTTACCCCCATTGAGAAGCATTCGAGTCTTCCGTCATGCTTCTATGTATAGAGCCGCTGTGTATCGTTTTTTATCATTAATGGGCGGTTTGGTCCGTTGGCGAGCCCACGACCTTTCCATGAAGCAAGTGACTGTCCTTTGTCCAGCCACCAACCTGCACCTCGCCGTGCTGGGCCGCAAACTGGGCGATTTTCTTTTCGACCTCAGGACGGAAATGGCGCATAAGACCCTGAATGGGCCAAGCCGCGGCATCGCCAAGGGCGCAAATTGTGTGGCCTTCGACCTCCTTAGTGAGCTCGAGCAGCATATCGATTTCGCGGTTCTGAGCCTGACCTGCGTTCAAACGGTTCATCATTTTGAGAAGCCAAGTCGTACCTTCCCGGCAGGGAGTGCACTGTCCACATGACTCGTGCTTGAAGAAATGAGACAGGCGCTGGATCGCACGCACGAGGTCGGTGCTCTTATCCATAACGATGACTGCTGCAGTACCCAGACCAGACTGAGCGTCTCTGAGGCCATCAAAGTCCATGAGTACATCGTTGCATACGTCTATAGGCAAAATTGGCGTCGAGGCACCACCGGGAATGACGCCAAGTAGGTTGTCCCAGCCGCCACGCACACCGCCGCAGTGACGCTCAAGCAACTCGCGCAACGGGATCGACATTTCCTCCTCGACAGTACAGGGCTTGTTGACGTGTCCGCTGATGCAGAACAGCTTCGTGCCACTGTTGCGTTCGCGGCCAAACGAATCGAACCATTCAGGGCCACGACGCATGATCGTTGGTGCTACGGCCACTGTCTCAACGTTGGTCACCGTTGAGGGGCGTCCGTAGAGACCCACGCCAGCAGGAAATGGTGGCTTCATGCGGGGCTTGCCGGCCTTGCCTTCGATGCTCTCAATCAGACTTGTCTCTTCTCCACAAATGTAAGCACCCATTCCTCGGTGGATGTAGACATCGAAGTCATAACCAGAGCCACAGGCGTTCTTGCCGATGAGCCCGTCCTTGTAGGCCTCGTTGATCGCGGTCTGCAGCACGACGGTCTCCTCGTAGAACTCACCACGGATATAAATGTATGCCGCCGTAGCATTCATTGCTCGACCAACAACAAGACAGCCCTCAACGAGCTTATGAGGATCCTTGCGCAGGATTTCGCGATCCTTACAGGTACCAGGCTCGCCCTCATCCGCGTTGACGCACAAGTATCGCGCTCCCTCGTTCTTCTCCCAGCCTGGTGGGTTCATGAACGACCATTTTAAGCCAGAAGGGAACCCTGCGCCACCTCGGCCTCTCAAGTTCGACTTCTTTCCCTGCTCAATAATCCAGTCGTCGCCCTTGAGCAGAATCTCCTTCGTCTTATGCCAGTCTCCCATCTTCTTCGCTGCCGCCAGACTCGTTCCGTACTTGCCGTATAAGTTCTGGAATATACGGTCCTGGTCCTTCAGACCGCCATACTGGCGAGAAAGCACCCGGCTCGTGCTCACAAACCGGCGTTGCATCATTGCTGGAATTGCCAAATGTGTGGTGCGAACTGTAAGCCCGATTTCATGCTCGCTTGATTGGCTCTGAGATACATCATAGGGGGAACTCCCTGCCCTACCTAGCCCTCCACTCACATCCAATTTTTTACCCCAGCCACAGTCCTCAGTGAGTGTGTAAGATGCCAGCGGAAGCTGAAGTAGGGCTGGGGGAGAGCGCTGGATCATCGCTCACTAGCATAGTGATCCTATGCAGAGCTGATGGAAAATCGGGACTCGGTGCTGTATGTCGTAGATGCGCGCCTTTCCGTGCTAGGAAGATGTTTGGATATGGTGTCTCGAGCAATTCGCGACGCAGCTCAACAGAGCCTCCATTGCGATGCCGGCGTCGTGCTGTACAACGTCCAAGGCCAGCCTAAGGAGACTAAGACGTTGTTAAGTCTCGGTGTTCCCAAAATTGATGACCTTAAGTCGTTCATTCGTTTGGCAAGCAACGCAGCTCATCTCGCAAGAACCTTTGAGGCCTCAAAAGGAGAAGATTCATTGCTGAACGTTTTAAGAGAGGTCAAAGCCGAGCTCAACCAACTCAGGTACCGCTCAATGCGGCGCGTCGTTCTCATCACGGCGACCTCTGACCCATTTCGAGGTGACAAGCAAAAACTTAATGTTGCTGCAAACCTCACATCGGACATCACAAACTCGCCAGCGCTTATCAACCCGATCTTTGTAAAGGACCCGGAATTTGACGTATCCGCCTTTTGGGGCTCACTGCATTACCTTCCTCCTTTCTACAAAACTCATTTCACACTTTTTGATCCTGTCACAAAGTTCGCTTTAGATCCCGTCAGCCCTGAGTCTCTCTCCTCCTCGAATCATAACCTCGTACTTTCAAAATCCCGCAGAAAGCACTTCGTACTGCGTGGAAGGCTGCAGATCCGCGGCTTGAGCATCGGCGTTAAGGGGTTCAACATCGTCCAGCCTAGAGCCAGAGTTCCAACAGCCAGAGACGTTGCCATTTTCACCGAGAAATCAGGATCCGAGCACCGCGAACTGCTTCAGACGGAGCTCAAGTATGCAATTGCTGCCTCAGGCTCGGAGATTGCCCATCAATCATCAGAACTCAACCGGGCGTTCAAGCTGAGCGGGTCTATGAATGAATCAGACTGGACCGTAAACACCTCAGAAGAAGAATGGGCAGAACTTCACCATTTCGAAAAATCTGAGGATACTGTCTTGGAAGTGGAGCACTTTGCTGCAGCGTCAGAGTTAGCTCAACTTTGTCTGGCAGTCATCGGACACTCTACCTTGTTGGTGCCCAGCGATGACAGATTTGAGAATTCGTCCGATGCGTTTGCGGCTTTGCACCGAAGTATGATACGCAAGAACGTAGCTGCTATAGTGAGGATCCACTATCCCAAGCATCGCAAAGCCCCACCCGTGTTAGGTGTCGCTTACGCCAAGAGCCCAATACCTAAGGTGTTTCCCAATCAGAAAGACCTTCTTCCGACGGCTGCCTCGGGGCTCTATTTTGTGCCTCTTCCATTCAGTGATGATTTTCGGGTTAGTGATAGTGCGTTCAAGAACGCGAGTGAGGAAGAGCTCAATGCGCACTGCATTAAGCTTGTTCACAAATTCCGGCTTCCATATGGGTTCGATCCCTACCGTTTTCCCCACCCTAAAGCAGCTCAATTCGCTAATATTTTGGAGCATCATGCGTTGAGTATACCTCTGGTGACCATCGACAATAAGCTTGTTGAGCAGCCGGACCCCACTAGGCCTCGATACGAGAAAATCGCTAAAAATGCCAGTAGACTGTTACATCAACTTGCGGAACGTTACGCAAGCTCCGAGAAGCTCTCAGCTTCGCCGCCTGGGAAAACCAAAAAAAGAACCTACTTAGAAACTTTAGACCTATCAATTCTGGCAGATGACCTTCGCTCGAATGGCCTAGAAAAATATACAGTGGCGAACATTCTAAAAATACTCGATACCTTGGGAGTACCTTCCAAACGGGACAAAAAAGCCATTTTGCTAGATAAGTTGAAACGGCATATCCGCCAAAATATTTCGGGTGTGAAGTCCGAATCCCCTTAAATTACAATTGTACACTAGAAAAAATGCAAAAATGAAGCAGACTGATTCTCGGCCACAATGTCGCCTAAGAGAGGTGTCAACCTCAACTCTCCACTGCCGGTTCAACTAGTCTCGTTGGGTCAACTGCAACCTCGTTGACTTCGGGCCGGTGTGTTTGTTGCTCGGAAAAGGTCAAACCGATTTGGCAAAATCACATGGTTAAGGGTCATATGTAAGAGGACCGCGTGAGCCAGACTGAAAAAGCGGACGAACTCGCCAGGGGATCCCGAAAACCCGCCCACCCTCGCATCCATCGTTCCAATGCCTGTAAACTTTGCTGCTTCAGAACACGTCAGAGGGGTGTAAATCCCCCATCGGATGAGCTTAGATCAGTATAATAATCACAGGTTTGTGCACGCATCGGGCACTCTCAAAATATTGTAACGGATTATAAGTTAGGATCCAGTCATAAAATGTGCAGCTGATGTTCTCCCGCGAACGGCTTCTCGCAGGTGCAGATATTCTGGATTTCTATGTTCTATTTTAATTGGCTCGTAAACCCAGCGGACGCAGAGAACCGCAGTGTCAGGGTTGCGGTTTATGCGCACATCAGTCTGGGGTAATCGAGATGTCATGGCCTGACGTAGAGCGATTTTAAGGTCGATATGGAAACCCAATTCCGCTATCACATGGGAGTGGGGAGATTACACTGCTCCACACGATTTCTAATCGCAGAAATAACGTTTGAGTGAAAATGGGTACCGCCGCGCACCCGTGCAATTGTGGGTGGGTGTATTATTATTCCCTGGAATTCATGGGTCCCGAATTACAATCAGTTTGCTCCGCAGATGCTGAGGTGCCACTTTGTTCACGTGAGTCACTTGGTCCGACTTTGGGCTGCGGCCTCCGTCGCTTGCCCTAGATTTCCTTGAACCCTTGCCGGGACGTTTTCGTGTAAATAAAGAGTGCCAATCTGGCTCGCATCCCTCCGGGGAGATTAACACTTATATTCTTATTGAACTTCCTCAATTGACTGTCTGAAACGCATTCTCCCACCCATCATGAGAGCCAAGATTGAATTCGTTGGACCACACAACATTCTGACCAACGGAGACGAGCTCTCTGCTGAAGTCGTCATCAAACGCAGTCACGATGAGCCATATTTCACCACTTTGGTTTCGAAAGTGGAGTTAAGGCTAGTTTGCGAGGGCAGCTTTGAGGTTGTTGCTAACGGCCAGGATTTGAGGAAGGCGGTGACATACTACGAGTCTGAGCCGGTACTCGGCCGTTGCAACTACACTACTCGCGGTCATGTAATATACAGTGGCCACCTCAAATTCCCCGCGGATGATGCCGCCCTTCCTAGCTCTATGACATATGCTGGTCGGAAGTCGAACAATATCCAGTGGGTCGTAAGGGCGTTGATCATTCCTGCTGAGGGCCGGAAGAAACACCGTGTAGAGCGATCGTGCACCTTCAGGCCTTCTGCGCCTCTTCCCAGTCTTCTCAATCTCGTGGATGTGGACCACTCGGAGATTGTTGACGACACGCAGGTTACTTTGACCACTACACATGCCGCAGCAGGTCTGCCTCAAGTTCCGCTGGCCTCCGGCCTCAGCTTCAAGATTGAATGTGACCGCCCTGGTAAGTTCTCGCTAACCAGGTTGCGTGTCTTGCTTCGCGAATATAACGACGTGACAATCAACACGTATCGCCGGCATCTCCCTGTCCGTCGCTGGCTTTTGGAGGAATTCCGTCCCCGATCAGAGCCACTGAGCCTTGCTAAACTGAACACGTCTTTGTACAAGCTTATTGGAGACATTCATATTGATCATTCGACGCTGGCTCCGACCTTCGAGACTCCCAATCTGTTCCATGGGTTCGATCTCGTCACCGAGGTGACGTTGGCCTGGACGGTGGGAGGCGGAGCTAGAATGTTGAAGAAGCTCTCTTCGGTGAGCCCTGTGGATGTACTTCCTCGTATGACCGGTTCGGGGTTTGGAAGCCTCTCCAATGCCGCTGTGCACGGGTCTGATCATGCACCACATGTCATCTTCGACCCTGCTGAAATTACCGACACCACTGACGATGAGCTGGACTCCTCTGAGCTTGGTGACGTCAGCTGCCTCGAAGATGTGGAGCCTTTCTTGTCTCCAGAAAGTGTCAGAAGTGTCTTCTCGGACCACATGAAGAAGATGGATTACACAGACTCAGAACCGGAAAAGACGCCGCCAATGATAACCACTACTTCTTACTATACAGTATGACGAACATGTGACCACGTTTGCTTATTTGGTATTTACAAATCTACAGTTACGCTTTTTTCTATTTATTCTTATTACTTCACTTGTCGATAATATCATTGCCAATTTATAGCATTTGACCTCCACACGCAACTGTTCAGACCCTGCCCTGGAAAAGATTAACTAATAGAAAATTTCAAAACTCATTTTCCAGAGTACCAGACCAGAGCTTGCAAAAACCTCCATAAGTAGCAGATATAAATTTCTGCGCATCCGTTTCCACCCTCTGTGACGGTGCAGTTTTGCTTTGAGTATGGTTTTGAAAAGTACGCCTGGCGCTAGCGTTCCAGTATACCAAATCTCCGGCTCAAACACATCGCGCTCATTGCCCGATTGGCTGATTCGCAAACGAAAACAGTCTTTGAAAAATGACCCGGAGTTCAATTCGCGGATCCAATTGATTCAGGATTTCGAGTTTGAGGAAGCCTCGAATCGAATCAAAGTAACTAGGGACGGGCAGTATGCCATCGCCACTGGTACTTACAAGCCGCAAATACATGTATATGAATTCCAACAAATGAGTTTAAAGTTCGACAGGCATACAGATGCCGAGAATGTGGACTTCGTCATAGTCAGTGATGATTGGACTAAGACTATTCATCTCCAGAGTGACAGAACGATCGAGTTTCATGCCCAAGGGGGAATACACACTCGAACTCGAATCCCGAAATTTGGTCGCTCGCTCGACTATAATCGCTCGAACTGCGAGCTTTATTGTGCTGCAAGCAGCAACGAGCTTTACAGACTCAATGTTGACCAAGGCAGGTTCATGTCCCCCTTCGAGTGCAGTGCCGATGCACTCAATGTTGTCCGCGTGAACCCAGCCCACGGACTTGTCGGCTGTGGTACTGAGGATGGGACCGTCGAGTTCTGGGACCCTCGAACTCGTCGTTCTGTGGGGACTCTCGGTGTTGGTGGCCAGGGTCATGGTACAGGGAGTGGAGTCACTGCGCTTACCTTTCACACAGATGGACTTCGTTTAGCAGCAGGAACTTATGAGGGAATGACCCAGCTTTATGACTTGCGAATGACAGACCCGCTGGTTGTCAAAGATCAGGGGTATGGATTTCCGATCCACAGTTTAGGCTACTTGGATACGCAGTCTACTGGTGAAAAGATCTGGTCTGCGGACAGGCGAATCGTCAAAATTTGGGATGTCCAGAACGGTAACCCATATACTTCGTTGGAGCCTACTGTTGATATCAATGACGTTGCACATATTCCTGGATCGGGCATGTTTTTCCTCGCAAACGAGGGAATGCCAATGCACACATACTACGTACCTTCTGTGGGCCCTGCCCCACGATGGTGCTCATTCTTGGATAATATTACAGAGGAGCTCGAAGAAAAGCCAGTTACTTCAGTCTACGAGAACTATAAATTCGTCACAATCAAAGAACTCCGTCAACTCGGTCTCGACCACCTCGTTGGAAGCAACGTTGTGCGAGCATACATGCATGGGTACTTCATTGATATGCGCTTGTACGAGAAAGCCCGACTCATTGCCAACCCGTATGAATACAGAGAGCATCGTGAGAAGGAGATTCGCAAGCAGATCGAGAAAGAGCGCGAGTCGCGTATCCGTGGTTCGAAAGCCAAGGCGGCAGCTGGCGTCAAGGTCAACAAGGACTTTGCTGCAGAGAATGCTGGCCAGGTTGATGATCGTTTCAAGATGATGTTCGAAGACCCTGAGTTTGAGATCGACGAGAACAGCTATGAGTTTAAACTTTTACATGGCGGGCGAGGAAACGTCAAGCCCAGTAAGCGTGAGGAGCGAAAAGGTCCTCGGAAGCTTACCGCGGCTGAGGAAGAGGAGCTCGAGCAACGTAGAGGAGGAGATGATGACAACGTTAGTGACGACGATGACGAAAATAATGAGAGTACGGATCCTAAGTCGGAGGCCCGCCGTGCTCTTCGAAGGGTTCAGAACGACCGTCGCAAGGCTCGCAAGCAGCGGCAGGCCGTGCAGGAGCCCGAAATGACTGCACTGAGCGCTCAGAACAATGCCGAATTGTCTCTTGGCGAGCAGCTCGTGCGGCGGCATGACTCGCGAGTACCTGGTGCTTCCAGCCGCATTCACAAGGGTGACACTGAAATCTCGTTTGTACCCAAGCCGAAAAAGAAAGCGCCAAGGCCCCACAATGTCGATTACGGTCGTGAGAAGTCTCGCGGTGACGGCACATTGCGTAAGGCCAGCAAAAATGTGTTTCGTGGACTCTAATATTTATTTCTATATCATAATTCCATAGAGAAAATCTCGGAAAATCATACCGTCCTAAACCTGCCTACGAAGGGTAAATAGGCTGCATAGCTTTTCCAGCCCACACTGCACTCTAAAGATCCGAAGTCTATACTGGTTGTATGCCAGCACGAATTCCATTATTTAAAGCAGATAGGATCGACCAACGAGGTGCAAATATGTCTCTCTAAGATTGCTCGTTCAGTCTCGTTCATTGCGCAATTATTAGGGCAGGTCGCTTTGCTCGCACGCTGGCACTGACTAACCAGAGTTAACGCTGAAAAGATCGGTAGTATACGTTAATACCCCTGCCCACGTACTTAACCCTCGCATGCGGCACCGTCCTAGGGTCAAAAAGCCAACGGTTATATAAACAACCACGCACTCATCTTCGAGATGGCACCTGAACTCAAAAAGCAGAAAATGGCTGGAAAGACTCATTACTTGATCCTGGTTCGTCACGGCGAGAGCGAGTGGAACTCGAAGAATCTTTTCACCGGCTGGGTGGATGCCAAGCTCAACGAAAAGGGCCGTAAAGAAGCCGCACGTGCCGGTGAGCTTCTTGCCGCGTTCGAGCACAAGCCCGACGTTCTTTACACCTCGAAGCTCAGCCGTGCCATCCAGACGGCCAACCTTGCTCTTGAGAAGGCCGACCTTCTCTGGATTGACGTCCACCGCAGCTGGCGCTTGAACGAGCGTCACTATGGTGCTCTCCAGGGCAAGAACAAGAAAGAGATCGCCGAGCAATACGGTGACGAGAAGTTCATGACCTGGCGCCGTTCCTTCGATGTCCCCCCTCCTGTGATCGAGGACGGTGACAAGTTCTCCCAGGTTGGAGAGGCCCGTTACGCTAACCTTCCCGTCGAGGAGATCCCCCGTACTGAGTCTCTCAAGCTCGTCATTGACCGTTTGATCCCTTACTGGACAGACGTCATCGCCCCGCAGCTTTTGGACGATAAGACCGTTATGATTGCTGCCCACGGCAACTCTCTTCGTGGTCTTGTTAAGCACCTCGAGAAGATCAGTGACGACAAGATTGCTGGCCTCAACATCCCGACTGGTATCCCGCTTGTCTTTGAGCTTGATGAGAACCTCAAGCCGATCAAGCCCAGCTACTACCTTGACCCCGAGGCTGCCGCTGCCGGTGCTGCCGCTGTTGCAAACCAGGGCAAGAAATAAGCTTAGACTAGCCTTATAAGCTACACTTATTGATAAGCCTTACTTGTAGGTTTGCCATTTATGCGCTTTAAATCAGCTACTGGCGGATGTCGCGGTCAATAAGACTAGCTGACTAGCTGTGATGTCTCAGATATGTCTGCTAAGAAAACGAAGCACAATCTCATGGTGGCTATATCCTGGAATTTTTACAATGGTAAGTTCCACCGTGCAATATATACAGTGTATTTTTGTTAGGCGTCACTTCTTGGCCGGAATCGGCGTAACATTAGAGAGCTAGTCATCACCGACACGGAGCTCATTGCCATGGCTAGCGAAGCCCAAACTGGATTCAAGCGATGTTGCGTCCAAGGGTAAAGCGCCCCCGCAGCAACGGGAATGGCCACAATATTGTAAATTGCAGCCCAGAAGAAATTCATCTTCACCTTTCTCATCACCGCCTTCGAGATCTCCACCAAAAGTGGCAGGGCCCTTAGGTCTTCTCGCAAAAGAACAAACTGTGAGCTACTGAGGGCGATGTCGGCTCCTCTTCCAAGAGCAACCCCGACATCGCTCGCGGCTAGCGCTGGCGCATCATTGATACCGTCGCCAACCATTCCAACGATAGCCCGTCCGTATTGGCTGGATGTTGCACCAGCAACCATCTGCAATTCTTGCACTTTGTCTGCCTTCTGTTGAGGTAGCACATTGGCAATCACACGATCAGGGGGGATTCCAACTTTTCTAGCCACAGCCCTTGCAGTTTCCTCGTTGTCGCCTGATATCATCCAGCATTGTACATCGAGCTGATGCAGTCTATGGATCACAGTTCGGCTCTCCTTTCGTATTTGGTCAGCAGCAGCAAGCATCAGAAGTATGCCCTGAGACTTGATAGCTAATAATATTACACTCTTGCCTTCGTTTTTCCACTTCATGAGCAGCCTCTTCTGCTCTTTTGAGGGCTCAACCCCAGCAACCTCTTTGATGACCCGTTCGTTGCCGAGAACAGCAACCTTACCAGTGTAATCTCCGCCAGTGATATCGGCTTTCATACCGCGGCCTTTATTCTCGACGTGCTGAACATTTGCACATTTCGCGGTTGTGAGTTTCCGGCCCTGACCATACTCAATGACAGCTTTGGCTAAGGGATGAACACTATCGCCCTCAAGACGCACAGCAAGTTGAACCGCCTCGTCGCTCTCCGCACCCCAGCTATCAGTAATGTGCAAATCACCGCCCTCAGTTATGGTTCCTGTTTTATCCAGGCACATAACTTGCAATTTTGCGCCCTCTTGGAAAGCATCGCCCCCGCCTCTGGCAAGTATGCCGTACTTGGCGGCCAAGCCGCTACCAATATACAATGCGGTAGGTGCCGCCAGCCCAATGCCGCAGGGACAAGCGACGACGAAGGTTGCTATGGCAAATTGCATGCTCCAAAGAATATCTTTAGAAACGAAATACCAAATAGCCCAGACGGCCGCAGCTAAGTAAACAACTAGGGGAACAAACATTCCCGTGAACTCTTCGACGTATCGCTCGATCGGGGCTCGTTGCATTTGCCCCATTCTAACGGCATCGACGATGTCCTCCAAGAGCGTGCCTTCTCCAACGGCGGTCACCTTTATGATCAGTGATTGCTGGCCCGAATTAAGAGTGCCTGCATAAACTTCGTCACCTGTTGATTTCGGCACAGGAAGCGACTCCCCCGTGAGCATTGACTCATTGAAATCCGAACTCCCTCGTTGTACCACGCCGTCCACGGCAGAACGCTGCCCGGGGAACACCGAAGCAAAGTCTCCAACTTCAATTAGATCTAAGGGAATCGTTTCAGTTGTCTCAGTGTCTGAGTTCCACAACTCTACAGTATCCGGGCGACCCTTCGAAACAAGAGACACAGCTGATGTTGTCTTTATTTTAGAATAGATGTCCAAATAACGTCCAACCAGAAGGAAGAAGGCCAGGAAAATCACCGAGTCGAAATAGGTATCAGGCATGACGTCCTCGTCAACGATCCCATTTATGATGACGACGATGATGCTTGCCCAATAAGAAATGGACGTTCCCATTGACATTAACAAGTTCATGCTTCCGAAATGAAACAGCCTGCGTGACCACGAAAGCGACGAGTTGAATAATGTTTTGATTTCTCTCATGGCCTTTCGATGGAATATATCGGCAGCGAAAAAGTATACTGGTGTAGATAACAAGAACATTAGCTTGTAGTTCATCATTGCCGAAGAATTGAACATTAGCATCATAGTCGGTAACGCAATAGCCGACGTAAGATAAAGCCGGTGCAAAATGGCTTGTTTTTCGCGCTGCTGGTTTTCTGCTGCCATCTCTTCAAGTGTGCGAGGCCGCACTATTTCGAATCCCAAATCAGGATTTGCATGGGCCAGTTGACTCTGTATTGAGCGGATTGTGAGATTTGGGGGCGAAGGCAAGTATGTGAATTTGACGTAAGGTGTGGACAGAGATACTGGATCTACAATATCGACAGCGTCGCCATATGAGTTCAGAACGTTCATGATTCTTTCAGGGCATCGCTCACAGAAGATGTTCAGCACCTCTAGGGTGATAGTGCGAGCATTTTGCTGGGCCTGAGCTGAATGAATTTCAGTGTATCCATTCTCGATGAACTCAATATCGTATCCTAGATCTTCAACCGTCTCTCTGATCTCACTTGTAGAAACTTTGCGAGTTGTGATGATAGAAGCCCTCCCATCCAATACCTCCACATGTGCTTTCGAGACATAGGGGAGAGCCTCCAGGCCATTTTTGACAGTGTTGGAGCACGAAGCGCAGGTCATTCCGCGGATAAATGCACCAATCGAATACTCTTTGACATTGATAGTTGACAGCGGCAAAACCTCAGTCAGTGTGGCAGTGAAACCAGCATCTTCGATAGCCTCAGCTGCCTGATGCGTTTCTAAACGCCGAGTAAGCAAGACATAGGCTGCTCCCTTAATAGGGTCGGCAGACACGTCGAGCACGTCCGGTATGGCTGCCTTCACAGCAGCAGAAATAGAGGATGCACAGCTTGCGCAGGTCATTCCCTCAACAGCGAATACCGCCCGAAACGCCTCTGTATTTTGAGGTATCGTTTCCGAAACATCATCATTCGAAACCGGTGACGCGGTCCCACGATTCTCGGACCGACACTCAACACAAATTTGGGCATGATTCAACTCGCGTTTGCTTAGTTTCACCGAGGGCTGGCGAGTCATCATGGATTTCAGTCGTGAGAGCATGGAAGAATGTTGGCCTTTACGGCTTCCTGCTGGACTACTAGGAAATACAGCAGCTTGATTAGCATCACGCACGTCGAAGCCATGCGCGTGGAGATTCGTCATAGCTGCCTGAATGTCGTAGTTGCTGACGTCTGTTTCAAGCTTGACAACCTCGCGATTCTGCAGGAACTGAACATGTGCAGCGGGATCTTGCTTTTGTAAAACCTCCCGGATGTCTCCCTCACAAGAGGAGCAGTGCACATTCTCAATGGTAAAGAAATGCTGCATCCACAGATTGAGTATCAGAAACAGCCTAAGAGCTACAAATCTATTTAGATCAGACTCGTATGCACGCAGATTAATATAGCAGGGCAGGGGCGGCGCCACATGGATCAGTGGTGAAATTCTGACTACGAACTAGTTCGTACCACCAGAGTCTTAATGCCCTGCTTACCAGGCTAGATATAGTGCGTATTATGGTAAATGTGTAGCTAACTTACTTGAGAGAACAGCATTCATGGGAAGAGTGGCATTCAAGGTCCCACTTATACGTAGAAGAGGTGAAGCCATCAGCAAATGCTAGAACGTACATGTTTATGAAAGCGTCAATGCAGGACAAACGTTTCTCGGATGGACTCCGCTTAAGTGGTTTTCAAACATTGGCATGTGCACCGTAGTTCGCGCTGTGATTGGATCGTCTCGTGTGCTGTGCCCATTGGATCAGGTGACAGTCAACCGTCTCGGCAGCGTCCCCATCACAGAGGGGGACTCTCCCCCAACTATTCATCACCGTCAACACAGGCACGAACCGCTCTCGAATCCAGCCTTGTAATTTACCATGTCTGTTCCCAAGTTCAAGGATATCTCGAAGAAGAGCAACGACGTCTTGTCGCGCGACTTCTACCACCTCGCACCCCTCAACCTTGAGGTCAAGACCATCGCCCCCAATGGTGTCGCATTTGCTGTCGAAGGCAAGTCGAACCAGAAGAATGACACTCTGGCCGGCAAGCTCGAGGCCAAGTACGCCGATAGGGCCACTGGCGTCACGCTGACGCAAGACTGGCTCACTGCCAACGTGCTGAACACGAAGATTGAGGTCAGCGACGCGTTCACCCCTGGTTTGGACGGGTCTGTTGACACTTCTTTCCTTCCTGAATCGGGTGCCAAGGCCGCTAAGCTCAGCCTTAACTTCAAGCACCCTGGTGTTAACGCCAACGTCGTTGCCGACGTGTTCAAGTCGGCCTTCACTGGAAACGTTGTGCTTGGCCAGAAGGGCTTCCTAGCCGGCGGTGAGTTCGGCTACGACATCGGAAAGGGCCAAATGACGCGCTACACCACGCAGCTTGGCTACGTGGCGCCAACTTACAGCGCTGCCATCGCCGCCTCGAACAACCTGTCAGTGTACACGGCATCGATCTACCACCGCGTCGACGTTGCTACCGAAATCGGTGCACGTGCGACCTGGAACTCGTCGCCACCGGCGTCTGGAAACGTTGGACTTGAGGCTGCGGTCAAGCACGCTCTTGACAAGTCTGCGTTCGTCAAGGCCAAACTCAACAACCAGGGTGTCGCCGCACTTTCGTACAGCCAGGCTCTGCGCCCTGGCGTCACGCTGGGTGTCGGACTCGAGGCCAACATCCAGAAACTCAGTGAGGCCTCTCATAAGGTTGGTCTTTCTCTCAATTTCGTAGCCTAGATAGATGCATAGAACCATGAATTTTCTGAACTCAATCAGGTTTCAACTCAACTAGGACTCTCCGAGGCCAACCCAAATTAGTTTGACCTGGGCAGGCACAGGTCATATTTCTCACAACCGTTGTTCTCCAGTAAAAGCTGGAAAATTGGCCAACCAAACATGTGCTTCTGCTACTTCTGGTTCGCGAACTAATTAGTGAACTTCCATCTTTAACTTAAATATTGTATGACCTGAGCTGCTCAGGACATACGAACTTATGCCTCGTGTAAAATTGGCAGAAATGCCTACCAAATGTGTGTTTAGAACCGTCAAACTAGGTGGACTTAAACTCTCATGAGTCCATACGTAGTCTATTGCGTCATCTATCATGTCTATCATTATCATCTAAGAAGCAGGTACATCATGCAAAAACCTGCTGCGGTGGCTCCTCCAGCCTTGAAGAAGAAAGACGCCCCTTCAGAGCTTGGGTTGCTTTTCTCACCGCTGCCCGTGGAAGCTGTGGCTGCCGAAGTTCGAAAAGCGCCACTGGATTTGATTTCGGCTCGCTCCTGCGTTTGCTTCGCCTTGCGGTACTCCTCATAGCGATGGTGGTTCTCCGCGTGCTTTTGGAAGTTAAAGTGCGGAACGCTGCTTTTCTGTGACTGCGGCTTTAGAGGATCCAGATTGGCACTACTACGGGCCTTATGTGCCTTCATGCTTTTGAAGTTGTACGAGTAGCCACTCGTGCCTGGCCTTCTTTGATGCGCAGTGCGATTGTCACCGGAATGACTCCAGGACCTCCCAGAATGAAAGCCCTGCGGCCTGCGAACTGCAGTCCCAAGACTTTCGTCGAATTTTTTGCGATCAGCCTCACATGAGAGTACGGTATATGCTGCTGTTATTTGTTGGTACCGCTCGGGATCGGCGTCGTTGTTGCGATCAGGGTGGTACTTCTTTGACAGCTCGAAAAACTGCTTTTTGATCTGCGCTGTTGTGGCATTCACGCTCACTCCGAGCACCTCATAGTGGTTCTGCAATCTTAGAGCCGCGCTAGCACAAAACAGCCTGCAATGCTGCCTTGATTTGAGCATCTTGTGCCAGGCTGCTAAATGGTCTCGGTGTGTGGGTCGGGGTATGAAGACCACTTGTATGGGGTCTGGATAGCTCTATTTATTCAGATCCCGCCTATAGATGGACAGATTGAAACATGTCAAAGTAGAGGCCAGAACTCAGAGAGGACGGATCAGTAAAATTCCGTGCCAATCAGGAGAAGGAAAGGTCAGGCAGCTTGTACGAGCCATCACATAACTCGGCAGGCTCTGGCCAATATGAATTCTGTAACAAGTTTTTTAATTAGTAAAATTACGAGTTTGTATGGATCTGGCAAAATTCAGAGCGACTTTTGTTCAGAATTCGTGGTTTTTGCCCTGTTTTAGGCAGTTGACTAGCATCAACTGGCTGAGAACGGAAAAATGACGTGCCTTTAGGGGTTTACCCTCCTTCACCTCTTCTCGGTCCTTATCTGAGACATGGCGGTCGACCTCGAGACCGACGAGCAGATCGCCGCCAATCTTGACATTGAGGATGACGAGAGCAGCGATATTGAGATTGTAGAGGTTCAGCACCCGCAGGACGAGCAGGACCTCTTCGTCGAGCCGTGCACAGGAGAAGGCGAAGCCTTTAAGTCCACGACGCCAGCAGTATCTGCGTCGCTGAAGACAATGCGGTGCCCCATTTGTTTGGAAACACCAGAAATCGTGGCGGTTGCAGCGTGCGGGCACCCATACTGCCACGAGTGCATCTTCCCCGCATTGAGCTCTTCCCGCCTGGCAAATAGGCGTGAGGGACAATGCAGTTTGTGCCGCAAGCGTGTGCGCTACGACCAGGTCATATTTATGGAGCTGAAAGTACGGCTCCCAGAATCTGCTGCAACTACGGGAATTGCTGAATCCGCTTCAAGCTGAATTATGACAGCTAGAGGTCATATCGACTCGTAGTCATATCGAGTAGGAAGTGCAGTGCCAACAAGTATGGTCATTCTTGCTTGGTGATAGTCCTCTCGAAATACTATCAAAAGCTATTTAAGCGGATGAACTCGTCTATAGCGAGACTCTTCAGGTTTAATCTACTTGTCTATGTCTAATAGTTTGATGAGGCGCTCAGACAGGACTTAAGGTTGTCCAAATACCACTGGCAGACGCGCATATCGCCGTTGTTCTGATCGAGGCACTGTGTGAGGTTGCGTGCGTCGAATTCGCACTGGCCGCTAGCGCTCTGCTGCACTCCGTTCTGCTGCATAGAATCCGGAGAAGAGGCGGCCTGCACCGGAGCAGCCTGCTCGACTGGGGCACTGCTGCCACCAAACAAGGAGGAGACACCGTTGGCAAGAGTGTGGCCAACAGCGGAACCAACAGCGACACCAGCGGCTGTGGAGGCCATCTGGCCAAACAAGCCTGGCTGGCGCTGGCCTACCTGCTGCTGAGGTACGTGCTGCTGCGGAGCATGCTGGGCCGGAGGGGCCATCGTGTGTGCCGAGCGAGTCTGCTGGCGGGGCGCAGGAGCTGAAGATCTTCCACGAGAGCGAGGCATGAAGAAAGTGGCGATACAGAGATCGCCTAATATGAGACTGAACACGTGACCAATACTGTGCTCCAATGAAGGTTCAAAACGTGCAGTCGATTGAAAAATTAAAGATTTCGGAGACAATTGTCATTTTCTCGAAGGAACGAGACTGAAAAGTTTCAGCATCACCACTTGCATCTTATTGAGTTTTGTATCGGTGACATACATACTAGCTGACTTACCAAAACTTGCACAAACTCAGACAGGTTGAGAAGGCCACTTGGAGTAGGAGACTCTGGTGTTTGTAGTAGCTACCACGACATTGTGTGATGCAGTATAGGAAGTTCGAGACATCAGTTCAAAGTATATGAACAGCTCGTCGGTGTCCCTCCACTGCTTCATACACAGATCACTGACCTCACTAACTCATACATTATGAACATATGCCTCACATGCTAGGCAACATATTGCCTCAGCCATGATATCTATCTACACAAATTCTCTATGCTACCGAACGATTCAGTTTTCTCCCTGATATATCTGTGCCTGCAGGTTTGAATCGGTTGACTGGGAGCAGTGCACGTGACGGACTGGCCAATTAGCGGGTCGACATTGCAACATCTCTCTACTGCAGATGCTGAGGGTGTTAAAAAGCCTGCGAATTCCGGCCTCCGCGGCGAGGACGGCACGGCTACAGCATACGAATGCAAAGCACTCAGACCCCTCTGGCCCCGTTGGCTCGCGGGCCTCTGCGGCGGCGCGCAAACGCCGCGCCCAGCACATCCCCGAAGGTATGAACCAGCCCATAGGCAAGCCCCTCGATCCAGAGTTCGGAAAGACCTCAATCACGGAAGATCTCGCGCTGCGCGATGAGAGCGAGCCCGGTGAGAGCAAAATCCGTCATTTCACTATAAACTTCGGTCCGCAGCACCCCGCAGCACATGGTGTGCTGCGTCTGATTTTAGAGCTCAACGGAGAGGAAATCATTCGCTCAGATCCGCACATCGGTTTGCTGCATCGTGGTACCGAGAAACTCTGCGAGTACAAGACTTACAATCAGGCGCTGCCTTATTTTGATCGTCTCGACTACTGTTCGATGACTGTAAACGAGAGCGTCTTCTCGCTCGCTACAGAGAAGCTGCTCAACATCGAGGTGCCTTTGCGCGCGCAATATATCCGTACGCTCTACGGTGAACTTACACGAATCTCGAACCATCTGATGTCTGTGTGTTCGCACGCCATGGACGTCGGTGCCCTCACGCCGTTTTTGTGGGGACTCGAGGAGCGTGAGCGGATCATGGAGTTCTATGAGCGCGTTGCTGGCGCGCGCATGCACGTTGCGTACATCCGCCCCGGCGGTGTCTCCAACGACCTGCCTGCGGGGCTGCTCGACGACATCTACCGCTGGGCGACGCAGTTTGGCGACCGCATCGATGAGATGGAAGAGATGCTCACCGACAACCGTATGTGGAAGTTACGTACGGTCGATATCGGCGTTGTAGGTGCCGAGGAGGCCCTCAACTATGGTCTAACGGGTGTAATGCTGCGTGGATCGGGTGTGCCTTACGATATTCGCAAGTCACAGCCGTATGATGCGTACGACAAGGTTGATTTCGACATCGCCGTGGGCACTCGTGGTGACTGCTACGACCGTTACCTCGTACGTATGGCCGAATTTCGCCAGAGTTTGCGAATCGTCGAGCAGTGCTGCAACCAGATGCCCGACGGCCCTGTCCGTGTCGAGGATTGGAAAATCAGCCCGCCGCCTAGATCGGAAATGAAGGACAACATGGAATCTCTTATCCACCATTTCTTGCACTTCACAAAGGGCTTCGCAGTGCCACCTGGAGAGACCTATACCGCTGTCGAAGCACCGAAGGGCGAGATGGGTGTCTATCTCGTCAGCGATGGATCCGAAAGACCCTACCGTGTTCACATTCGTGCTCCGGGATTCACCAATCTTGGCGCTCTAGATCATATCGCCCGCAACCACTTCCTCCCTGACCTTGTTGCCATCATTGGCACTATGGACTTGGTATTTGGTGAGGTCGACCGTTAAATAGACTAGACTAGACCATAAATGAAGTGATACAACTGAGACTTCTCGATGTGATTATTTCTTGAGATTTCAAAACTGTTCATATTTGAGCTGCTCTAAATTATTGTGGTCGCGATAAACGTGGCGGTTATTTAGGCAGACCTGAGCTAAGAGTTTGGCTTCAAACAGGAGTTTGTAAGCGCTTTGATGCCTCAATTAACAGCGAAACCAAGAGAATTAAGGCTGGGGATGGCGTATAATTCTTAAGCATCTCAGGGAGGCGAGAACCAGCAAAGTTGATGGATCTAGTCGTCCGATCCGCTACTGGCGTATGAGAGCTTTGGGAGATTTTCAAGCTTTGATTAAAAATGTTCTACTCTCGTGTCTATATACTGTGATATTATCGATTATTATGTTTCTCATTGCGCTGTTCATTCAGCTATTGGCAAGGTATGCCCGTTTCTTGCGTTTCTTGCGTTTCTTGCGTCTTTAGCACGACAGTTGGGTTACATTGCCCCCAAGTTTCCAAGAAGTATTGCACTCGTTGCCGCTTCATCTCCAGACTGGTGTACACGGGACAGATYTCAAGCTTGTCATTGAATCTTATTTTACGACGAGGATTCCTCAGTTCGTACTCTAAGATTTCGGCGAAGGCCGACATATCTTCCATAATCTTAGATATGCGAAGGACAACTGTCAAAGCCGTCGGATCCCGACTGGCCRTAAGACACTGTATGCGTTGAGCAACGCTCTTCGCTAAGTCCTCCAATGACATGAAGTCGTCACGCTTGCGGATTCCGAAAATGCGTGAACGCCGACTCCTTACTTGTCTCATATCYTGTAACAGCTTGTTTGTGGGCGTCATGTACTCRTCCTCAAGCCACTTAAGACTTTCATCAACAGCCTCAATAATGCTACCCACTGATCTGCGTCCCTCTGATCGTGTCTTCTCTTCGACTGGCGCAAGCCTCAATATATTTTCCTTCAGAACACTCAAATGCGAGCGGCAAGAGTCTATGAAACTGTAGTAGTCCTTGACGAATTTTATAGACTGTTTGATGAACAGTTTGTTTGCTTCGTATGACCTTGCTACGGGTTGAACCTGCTTCGGAACATCCATGAGTGGGTCTAAGCGGCTYTTAACCCACAATTCAGGATTCCAGTTGTAAAACAAAGGAGCCAGCTCTCTGATGCGAGCACATTTATCAGACGGATTTGCCTTGCGCTTGGGTTTCTTGAGACATGATTCGCGTTTCAGACTTCTATCAATGGATTCGGGGGTGTGTGGRACTGGGAAGGGTTCATACTCTTCAGCTTCCGGAGGAATCACAATTTCGTCTGCAGCTTCTCGGTCTTTTTTCGCCTGGTCAAGTGCGGGGAGAAGGTACTCCTCATAGAGAGCGTCGAAATTCAAGTTATTAAAATCACCGGGGCCGCATGAGACTACATGCTGGTCGCTGTCTGCACCATCAAGGACCACCTCGACAGGGCCCACTATAAACTCATCTTCTGCGGGGGTCTTGAGACAGGACTTGGCTATGCATCGGGCTAAAATCAGCMCCCCGTGAACGACTAACAGGGCAGCCACGACATAGACAGCAGGTCTCACGAAACGAGTCGAGCCACGTTCGGGGGAGGCAAACTGAGTTGCGGAAACATTTGGGCGACTGTAGATAACTTTGACAAATGCGATGATGCTCATTGTTGAATACTTGGGATTTCAGCTCAATACTAGCGTAGTGAAGTGTACGAGACAACGGGTTTACACACAGGGGTATATATGGTGAAGTAGTCACGGGTAGTGGTCGCACGACATCATGAACCTCTTTCCCGTTTGGGTAGCGAGCGTGTCGTCGTAGACCGCCACTTTCAAAGTGTCTTCACGCCAGATGGCATACTTACCAGATTCGGTAAATTTGAAAATTAGGGTCAGCCCTGTCCGGTCATCCCTGTCCGGTCATCCCTGTGAGGTCAAACGGGGGGAGGTAGATGCTAGGGTTTGGGATTTATATACAAGGGAGAGTGATTTGAAAGGCTAATAGAATGTAAACTCCTTATATGAGGCAAGCAGCATTTCGGGCCGATTTAGGTTGGAGTCTTATAATCGTATATATGAAAATCGGCGCGCGTTCCTCTGGCAGTCATACTTATCGTCCCGCTTACATCAGCGAGTGACTGGACGAACCAGTTCACATGCTTCCGCTCTAGCATGGGTGAGAATGAGTGCTTCAGCTCAGAATATGACTGCGAGAAAAAGAGAACGCTGAAGAGCTTACAGAAACCAGGAGTGGGTCTAATTGTTTTGAAGCCAGAGTACGAGTAAGTTAGCGGCCGGTCCATGGTGAGTGTTTCACCAACATACTCGATCTATTAAATTATGTATAGTACTTATCAAAGAGGTCAAAAATTATGAGGCATAAAAGACGAAAGAGCTCTTGGAGGTTTCGGCTAATCAAGAGGCAAAGAGGATTCCGTTATAGTAGAAGCGTGCTTGGAGAGCCTCAAATAGTGAATTCACCATGGCGCGAAATGTACAGCTATGACCATAAATGTCGATATAACTCAAACACTAAGTGATAGCTGCAATTTGAGTCCTGAGCAGTTCTCGTACTGCCGCGTAAAGAGTACACGCTTGGCAACTCCGTCTCACCATACGCCGCATGCTCGTCGCCTTAGACGTGCAGACTATATGGTATTATGGGGAGTTATTCCATTTGAACCAGATTTTCCATTCTTTAAAGGGCGAAAAACGACTACAACAGCTTTCAACTAGAAACCTTCAGTGGTGGATTTGCTTCAACACCTAGTCAACTAAACACCTATGCAAATTTATATATGACTTTAGAATCGTGGTGAAATACTGCGGTGGCGACCAGATTGGTGGTCCCAATGACCAGTTTGGTCGACTGGCCAATTGGCTCACCTACTAGAAGGAACAAAGAGAGGAAACCCTATTTCTATCAAAGTTATTTCCAAATATGCGTAGCAGTTTCAACGAGAACTCTAACTTCTATAGTGATTCTACAACTGAGAATAGCTCTGCTACGGTCCCCAGAGGCAGTGGGCATTTGAAACACGCTCTTGAAATACTCAAAGCCTTACGTCTGAAAGACCTTTATGTACAATACAAGCTGAAGATAAAGACAGCGGTAGTTGTGCTTGATTTCTAAAAGATGTGAAGCCTATCGCGATATTGAGCGGAGATCATCTATGTCAATAAGGCTCTCACATCATCTGATCGACTAACCAGGGTCGATGCATATAAATAATGGAGGGATTAGCTGCCTCACAATCAATGAATGCGTATTGCATCGAATCCATAATCGCTCAGAAGGAATGACGCTGCTCCTGATGAATTGCAAATCGTAACAAGTAGCAACTTTGCAGCGAGCCCAACAGTATCTGCAAACTCATCGATACTTCAGAGCCCAGTTACAACCTTGAATGTCTAGGAAGCTGTGGGACCTATCAGCCCACCAGATCATCAAGGAAGGCGCTGGGGGGACGCATTTTGCGCGGCCGCTGTTGTGAAGCACTCTCTACACCATCGCCCGTGCCTGTGGGAGGCCCCATGAAACCGTTTTGAATGGAACTCTGGTACGGGTTTGGCGAGTCAGAAGGCCCTGTGTAAGGCCCTTGAGGAGGCTGGTAAAACTGCCCATCGGAGGACATGGCGGAGTGCTGGACAATTGAGTTCCGGCCCGAATGCAAGATTGACAATCGAGAAGATTGCGCAGGGTAGCTCGAATTGATGCTGCTGGCGTAAGGGATGCCGCTTGTCATACCCGAAGCTCCAAGAGGGCCCATTCCCGATGTCAAGCTCGTGCCGTGAAGAAGAACCTCGGCGGTAGGGCTGAAGAACTTGCCCTGCAACTGTGCCTCTCGCACGCGGTCGGCCTGAGACTTTGGGCGTGGCTTGCGAGATCGACGTTTTGAACGCGGATTGAGCGGAACACCGATAGGGTGCAATTCCGGGCCCTTCTCAGCCCCGCTGAGCTCATTCTCCTCGTCATCAGAGTCTTGTGCGGTACGCCCAACAGGATCTTTGAAAGGACCTCCGTAACTAGGCTCGAGAGAGGTGAACTTTGCTTCGTTGAACGTGGCTGCTTTGCGGGCAGCCCAAATAGCGTAAATACGCCAGACGCCAAGAAAAACAACAATGCCCAGCAGGATTGAGCCCACAGCAATAAACAGCGTGCCCTCAGGTAGGCTCGTCTCCTTGATAAATGGATTGTTCACCGTGCTGGGGATAGTGGCTGTGAATGATGCGGAAGAGGACATTTCTTTGAACTTGGAGTTCCAGCTGACTCACGTAGCTTTGGATTGAACTGGGGCACTCGATTGGCCCTGTCCTTAGCCGTTTTCGAGCCCCTTTCGACGCTTATTTATAACCTGAACAGGTTGGTTGTGGATGAAAGAGAACGCGCGAGGCTGAAGCAAAGGCCTAGTGGGCAAGGGCGCGTTTCGATCCAACGGCCTGCTGAGATGAACGTGGATGAGGACGCCCGGCTAGAGGAGTTGGAGGAGCGCGCTGAGGCCGTCCAGGCCGCTCTTTCATCCAGTAGCAGTGTGGAGAGCAGCTCTGCTTCCATTGAGGCCAACAGCCGGGCGTTCGAATCTGATTCCGAGGAGGACTACCAGCTGGCCGAGGCCGCGGCAGTCAAAGCAGTACGGAAGCGGCGCAAATACGATATCAATGACGAGGAGGACGACGTTATTTTGCATGCTGCGAGCTGGCGCGATATGGAAGATGCAAGGGAGTTTTTGACCGCAGAACACCGCGATCGCCTCGCGGGGCTGATCAGCCGATGGGAGCATGAAAACGTCGAGGAGGGCGACGATGTGGATTTGACCACAGGCCGTATTATACGCAGCACTGGGCACCTCCAGGCGTTGGCACCGCAAGCCGGCCTGGCGCTGTTCGAGGAGAGTGAAGACGAAGCGGAGAGCGACGAAGAGTTGGTGGAGTATGACCCTCTGCGAAACGCGTGCGAACGGAAGGCGACACTTCTCACTGAGCTAATTGAGTCGACACGCCAGCGGTGGATGTTCTGACGTTGGCTTCACAGGACTCAAAGATCTAGTTAGTACTCATGACTGGAGTGAGATGCCCTCCTAAGGGACCTCAATCTGCCAAACACCAAAGAGTAGACCGTCTATTTATATCAAATGAATTTAATGAGAAGCTTGACACGAATAGCTGAAGTTTCACAAGGGGTGCATTCTTAGCTTGGGTTTGACACAATAGCTATGTGAATTTTCCAAGCTAGCATAACCATCATACTTAACAGAAATCTGAGCCGAGCATAAAGACTTGGCTAACTAGGAATCTAAAGGAAACTGGTTATGGCTGTTGTTCCAACGAATGTTTGGACGGTACTCTGCACCAGCTAAACTTACCCGCTACATCGCGGCGTAACTGTCCTGATCAGCCCAAACAACTTCAACCTTTCTGGCCTACATCATCAAAATAAAAGAGCCCGCCATTTCATTCTCTCCACAGCCTGGTTCAGCCTGCCTGGACTGAATTGCTTCGCCCTAGCCCACCGCCCTTTGAAAAATTCTCCACGACTCACCCCTCCAGGAACCGTACCGTTTACTGTATCGACATGTCGACTGCGACTCCGAACTTCTTCGCAGTGCTCACCGACGACTCTGCCCCAGCTGTGGGCACTGGCGCCGTCCACCTTGCCAAAAGCCCCAAGGTTGCTGCCGGCACTTCCTCGAAGAAGAACGATGTCAACCCCAAGGCCGACCCCACGAGGGCCGTCAAGAAGCCTTCTGGCCCGCCCTCCAACGACCGTACCTTCAAGGAGAATAAAAATGGCGGACGACCCAGCAACCGCAGCGTGCCAGTCAAGGAAGGCCCCGCGTCCCACCACAGCCGCCGCCACGAGCGCACGGATCGTATGCCTCGCTCGGACAAGCGCGACACCCCGAAACGCACCCGTGCTGGTTGGGGCGACGATAACAAGGAGCCTGCTGAAGAGGCTGCTGCCGAGCAGCTTGCTCACGAGGATGAGGCCGCCGATGCAGCTCAGGACGACGAGAACGTGGTTGTGGCTGCCGAACCAGAAACCCCGAAACTCACGCTCGGCCAGTACCAGCAGCAGCAGCGCGAGATTGCCGACTCGCTGAGTACACGTAGCAAGAAGTCTGCCGCACCTTCTGGGTCTGCTCCAGCCCCAGTCGCTCAGCGTTCTAGCGAGCACGCCACGCCTGAGCCCCGTAAGAAGCTCAACAGCAAGGCCCCCAAGGAGACTGCTACGATCGAGATCGACTACAGCGCTGCCCCGTCGCGTCACAGTGACCGTCGCGAGCGTCCTGAGCGTTCTGAACGTCCTGAGCGTTCCGAGCGTGCTCCCCGTGGAGGTGCCCGTGGCGGTGCCCGTGGAGCATCCCGTGGAGGTGCTCGTGGAGGTGCTCGTGGAGGTGCCCGTGGCGGTGCTCGCAAGTCTGACCGCGAACCCAAGGCCGGTTCAAAGGCCACCGGTGTCAACCTTGATGCCCTGCCCAAGCTTGCTTAAAACATAGTACTTAGTACTCCGTCCGCTCTACCAAGCTTGGGGTTAATCGAGTTGGATAGTTAGTTTATTTCCTCAGTGCATTGAACGGTGTTGTAGGCTGCAGACTTCTAAGCGTGGGACCTGTGCTGCATAAACCGTGCAAGATAGCGTATGCCGGTTCAGAGAAGCATTGCATCAATCTCTTATTAGCGCACTGCTTGCGTAAACTCGATTTCCACTGCGTTCACGTTGCGGTATACGCTGCAAAGCTTGAAATTTCTGCTACCACTCTTCATCGAGGAGTACTCCTGACAACAATCGCATAATATCTGAAGCTAATAATGCATAACAAACTGATAAATTTGACCCCCACTAGCCATAAAGCAGCTTCACTGATGTCCGAGAGCTGAATCCTCAGCTGCAATAACCTGCGCAGGTCGAATGCTTAACATTCTCACGTAGTGCGGCTTTCTTGTGCAAGTTGATTTCACTGTTTTTACTGTGCTAATGCAAACGATAGTATATAAATGCCAAAATCGTTGAATCGAGCAATCCTCGAACTGGCCAAGCCCTGGGGCCGGAGGGAGCTGCTGTGAGTGTTTTGGGGCCACAATTGGAGCTCGTAATTAAGGGGCTAGTTCGAGCGCAACTGAACGAGGGCCGCAATAGCATCCTGCTCACGCGGCGAGGTCTGGCGAAGCTGTGTTGGTCCAATCGCCTGCCAATCCTCTTCGTCCGTGCCCTCGACCTCACTGTCGTCCTCAAATTCGGAGGATTCACTGTCGCTAAATACGGCTGACTCCTCAACGGGCCCCAGCGACGGCGAGAGTGGTGGCTTCGAGTCGGGCAGCTGGCGACTTATACTCTCTCTGTGGCTGCTGCCGAATGCCGATCGTGAGGTTGCCGTTGCAGACTGAGTGCTAGCCGGTCCTGTGCCGGATCCCTGTCCTCCAACGGCCCAGCGGCCCCAACCGACCTTCACAAACTCGGATTTCGGCCCATCGAGAACGGCAATGATCAGGCGTCGCTGCTTCGACAGAGAGAGCTCGCCGAATCCGGTGATTGTAGATGCGAGGTGCGACGTGATATGCCGAATCGGCAAGGGGCCCTGCGCAATCAGCAGCTTGCGGATCTTGTCCGCGGTCACAGCTGCTGCTGCGGCAACCGCAATGGGCGAGTGTGTGTTCAACGGCTTGGGGCCATCACTGCTGAAACTGGTCTGGCGGAGTTTCGACCGCGAAACCACGGATGATCGCGAGCGAGGCTTAGGGGCGGGTTTTGGCGGCCGTGCACTGACAAGAATGCTATGCACGGCCTCCTGTGGTGACGAAGAATACGCCCTCGGCTTGTGGCTCGCTCTCGGGCCATTGTGATTGGCCAATGCATCTTGTGCGTTCGTGGGCTGATCTGCACGAGTATCAGCTTCGAAAGTTTGTTGCGAAGAGAGGCTCTCGCTAGGAGGTGAAATTAAACTGGCCTGTGGGCCCGCGCCAGCGTGATTGGCGGGCTGCGGCGAGCTAAACGAGGAATTCGAGCCAAATGAGCCAGGCGCTCTGTCTGTTGTAGGTTGCGGAGCAAGTGACGGAGGCTCCATGACGGTGTAGTGCAGCAAGCAGCTTCAGATATGTACTGCGAAGCCTGAGCAAGCAGACAAGGTGGCGCTCTAGGAAAGGATGGCGCGTGTACGGCCAGGCAAGGAGCTAATTGAGTGAAAAATCAACGAATTCGAAGTCCTCCCTGCGTCTGCCGCGTAGAAATTGTGTTGGTGGCTTCTAGTTTACACGTAAAATCGCCGTTGTTGACCGGTGTTCGCAGGGGCTCTATATAAGTTTAGTGGGAAACGAGTGCCGGTCTGGGGTGATGACGTTTGAGGTTCGAGGGCTGATTTTCCAGGGTTAGTGCTCAATGGGGAGGGGGGTTCGGCGGCCAACTGCACGGCGGGAGGGGGCGGCAGGCAGGCCATGCAAATGAAACCTAAACGAGAGAGGGTGATTTCCTGACGAGGGGGCGTATCTTTGAGACAACAAAAATCAAAAAACGAAGTCCATTCACGTTGCCGAAATGTTTTTGCTGGACCTTGGCGCTTCCCCTACCCGGCCCAGCATACATCCGTAGTTCCCCAGACACATTTAATTCCCTTAAGCCGATGGTTTATAACTCGTGTTCTTTGGCAGTTCGTTTGTTCAGGCGAGCTGCCCTGCTGTCGCATGCGGCCCCCGCTTCATTGTTCTTTGTGGGGAACTACCGATCCACCTCGCTGCGATCGCTTTCATGCTTCATGCAATTCGCACCGGCCATAAGTGGGCACGCGTAGGGGTTGGGGTAGCATGAGACCTCTGACTCTTCCGGGGGAAATGTGGAACTTGTCCCTAAATTCGACAGTTCAACTGCTTTCTCCTTCCAGGACTCTCGCATTTGGCTGAACAGTGCTAAGTATTTCCTTCGACCCAAAATTGGCGTTCAATCTTACGGTACCCGCGTATTGAACCGTGCCGGATTAGTGCGCCCGTGAAGCCCTTACCCTTACTTAGCATAACCCACTGCAGCTAAACTCAACGGGCGCATCTAATGCGCGCAGAATGTATAAAGATGTAATAAAATGACAGCAATATCTAAAACCACCAAAAATAGTGCTTACGTTCTTCTGCCAGAACCCCGGATGTGCATATAGTAACACAAATCCCAGAATTGGCCTCGGTGTATATGTTGTAGGAGTGCCCGCAGATCTTGGGCCGTTAGAAAGCGTCTCGTAACAAAGACATATCGAGATTTCTTGAGACTATCGTCGGATAGCCGTTCATAAGATGCTCACCTGGCTCAACCCAAAATTTGTAAGTTACCTAAATTAGCTCTGACCTCCCCTCTGTCCTCCTGAATCTCGCACCTGATGCTACTCGGAAGCGACAAGGAGCGACCTGAACTATGCTACCCTCATGGTGACAACCAGATCATGATAGAAGCTTATTATGTGGTCGGTGGAGTCCACCTAATAGTTAGTTAGTATATATAGGTATGCTTAGTATCCAAGGGCAGCGAGCTGCTTAGAGACCTCTGACTGAGACTCAGCAACCTTGGCAGCAGCGATCTTCTTCTCGAGAGCAACCTTCTTGGCGTGGTAAGCAGCGCCCTTGGCCTTGCGGCGGTCCTCGAGCTTAGCAACAACGTCCTGGTAGCGCCAGCCAACCTCGTGGCTGAGGCGACCGACCGTAGTGTACTTGCGGCCGGGCTGCAGTCGCAGAACACGCATGGCCTGGGGAACGACAACGCGGTTCTTCTTGTCGAAGGGAGCGGGAACACCCTCGTAGACGTTAAGACGCTCGAGAGCGGTCTTTCCACGGTGGGTCTTGTGGGCAATCATACCGCGGACGGCCTTGTAGAAGATGCGGCTAGGGGCACGGAAGTGGAAGGGGCCCTTGGTGGGGTTGTAACGAGTGCTCTTCCGCAGGTAGTCGTGGTACTTCAGCTTGTTGCGGAAGAACTCGCCGCTGATGTTGAGCTCCTCACAACGTACGACTGTGATGCGCTGGCCGTTCAGGATCTGCTTGGCAACAATCGAGGCTAGACGGCCAAGAAGGTGGCCCTTGGCGTCGATAACAATCTCCTTCTCAAAGTTGCTGCTCATTAGATGGGACAGGGCTTGCAACGCGATCAAGATTTCAAAGTTCAGATGTTCACCAGTGCCCAGGCTTGGCGAGAGTCCAACCCGTACCTCAGTTGTGAGTCTACGCTCCTGCTGCTCATTTTTCACTCCCAGCTGAATAATGGGGCACAGCCCTAACTACATGCCTGGAACTAAATGGCAGTGAGCAAACTAGGCAACAAAGGGATTCATCAGCTACCAGGAACTCACAGACATGGTCGTGTGTGCAACGCCTTCGATCACTTAAAATTAAAATCAGACGGCAACAAGAGCTTTGCCTACTTCAGCATAAAGTACTTAAACAAGCAAATCAACCCCTTTGTGCAACAATTCAATTCGTCTCGAAATTATGCTTATATTCATAATAAATTAGCTCAATCCTGCCTGTTAAGCAGTCATGCTTTGCTGCCTTCCATGGGCAATGCGTTCACACGATCCGAGTCTCTCGCCCTCACACTATTAGGGGGGCTCGATGTTGGCTCGAAATCTTCGCGGGTCTCTGCCTCGTTGGACCGTCGCGATGCAGAGTGGTTGTTGTTATTGGCTGTGTTAGCGTTGGTGTTGGCGTCGGTAGCGTTACTGATGGTGTTGTGGTTGTTGTTTGGCGTCGACTCCAAGTTCATGTACTTCCACAACGCGGGAGAGCTTTCTGGTGCGGTTGTATCTGGGTTTGGTGCAAGCTTGACTCCGGATCCCAGAAGCACAGGTGTATCTCCAAGGCTTCGCGCTTGCGGGCGTATAGATCTTGCCGGCGTTTGTAGATCATTGGGAGGCCCGTCAGTGTTTTTGTCGTTTGCAGGCTCGTCAGCCTTCTTCTGTTCCTTGACGGACTCTTTTTCATTTTTGTTGAGCTGAGAGTGTGCCACTTCCGGTGAGAACTCGGTTGTGTTCCTCCCCGGCTCAGCTGATTCCTGTCCATCCGCTGCTTGCTTCTTGGCCTTATGTTCAGTTTGAGCCTGGCGGGATTGCGGTGGCACGACCATCATCGGCATCGCAGGCTGCCCAGGATAGTATAGCATGCCATACGGTGGCATATATGGGAATCCCTGCATAGGGTAGGATCCAGCCTCGCCCATTGGCGGGTACGCGTAGGACGGATGGAATGGTTGCTGCTGTCGTTGTCCCGGAGAGAGCACCGGCACAGGTCCTTGAGGCATCTGGAACTGAGGAACAAGATTCAAATCTAGCTCTGTTTGCGGCACAGTCCCCTGAGGCTGTCCCTGGGGTTGTACATCGGACTGTCCCTGAGGCTGCCCACGAAAATGCTGCGAGTTTTGCTGTTGAGCAGGATGAGCGTAGCCGGATGCGTTTTGAGGTCTTGCAGACTCCGCTTCTGCATATGAGCGCTTGCGATTAAATAAGAGAGGCACATTTCCAGGGGCCGACTGGGTGTCATCGTCGACTCGACGGGGCATATATCCTCCTCTCGAGCCTCGGCCACTCGTTGCTTTTTTCACAAGCTCTTCCTTATAAGCATCTACAATATGCCATTTTGCGCCCTTCCCGGGCTCATTCTCCCTGCGGGCGACCTTCTCGAACGCCTTGTTCAGCGACAAATTATGCCGGATCGAGTTCTGCCAGCCAGGCTTCGAGTGACGATAGAATGCATAGTGACTGGCAATCCACACGTAGATGTCTGCAAGCGTCATCATCTCTTCCGGAGTAGATAAGATCGCCTGAGAGATCATAGTGGCGTATGAGAATGGAGGTTTGATGTCCTTGCAATCGTCAGAGCCCAAATCCTGCGCGAAGAACTGGGTTGAGGGGACCTGCGGTCGCGATACAATGGTCACACCCCGGGGATAAGCTGACGAGGTTTCCGCAGCCCCATTTGATCCTCCCGAGCGAGGTGGGGCGACGGAAGGCGAAACTCCCCTGGTGCCGGATTGCACCCAGCCTGGGCCTGAAGATCCCTGGCGACCAGATCCTGACTGAGCCGTATTTCCTGCGCTCTGGCTTTCTCGTAGTCGCTTTAGATAGGCAGGAGCAACCACCGGATCCGCATCTGGCAAAACAAACATCATCTGCACGTTTCCAACATCTATGACATTTCCCGAGCTCAAAGGAACAGTGTTGCCTGCTCTGACTAGTGTATTGTCTATTCTCACGCCATTCCGGCCAAAAGTAACCACCTCCCAAACTCGCGCAGAGAGATTATAACGGATTACCGCGTGCCTTCGCGAAACGATTTTTGAAGGCGCCAGGTCAATATCGACTCGTTCGGTCGAATCTGCAGCAGTTCTGCCTATTACGAGCTCCAATTGCTGGACATAGTACGTCCAGTCTCGTCCGGCAAGCTTGGCGTACGCTTGGATCTGCTTGTCAGCAGTCTGCTCGTTGGCATAGGCCTTCACAACCTCAGCTCCTCCTTCTGGGATACGCAGCGTCGAGATCACAAGATCAACATCAACGCTTGGGCTGCGTGGTCTTGGCAAACCTGTTTTCCCGGTGTCCAGATGTAGCTGCCCAGAGGCCCGCTCAGTGGGGCTTTTGTTAGACTGAGCAGCAATGCTGCCGGGCATGGACAGCCAGTCCTTCCTCCTACTGCCATCCTCCTGGGTCTCTGGCTGTCCTATGGCTTCTGCTTTGCCAGCGCGTTTTTCAGACGCCATGACGTCCTCTTGTTTTCAATGGCAACAGAATGTAAACAAAGAATTAGGTGACTAATGCCATTGAGGTTCCCCCCTACACGCTAGATTTCTACACTTTAGATTTTCTGCTGTGGAAAGGGAAGGGAGCCCTCGCCCAGGTGGAGCCCTCGCTTAGGCTTTATCCGAGGGGGTTGACCGCAGAACGTACTTACCGTCTTACTTTGGCCGAAACGCCTGATTTTCAGGGCCTCGATTCGTGCGGTTTCCCTTTGCCTTGAGCAGGTCCCGCCGCTCAGTTCTACGCCTGTTCTAACTAGCAAGTATGTATCACCTGATATAAGGATCAGATTACCCTACCCGCGTAAATAGATGTAGTTGCACATGAATTGGACGTCAACGGTGGGAGGTAAGTTTACGTTCTTGTTGGCTCTGCCTAACTGATGAAGCACCGGCAGTGGCTCATGAAGCGAATCGTCTCAGTGCACAGGCGCCACACACTATGCCTGAGCTAAGATCGGATACTGCTTTGCTGAGTGTTAAGAACAGCTCGCGAGTCGCCCCTTTAAGATGGGCAAGGAACCATGAACCCTAGATAGCCCAACTTGAGGCCGTCGGTTTTATCTTCGTTGAACGGCGTGGGGCAGACACAAGCAGATAAGTGCGACCAGCCAGCACGAATCGAGCTGGAGGCAGGGACCAGCTGACTTCTGCTGCAGCGTTCGCTGTGATCACATGCCCATCATTGGTCAACAACTGCGCAAAGAGTGCTTTAGCTCGTCATTTGTGCCTCCTCGCTGAGGAATAAAAGCCAACCTTATTGAACGTGCAGCACTGTCTGACGTAATATTTTTCCAGATGTCTAGGGTAGGGCCAAATAGAGTTGCTGAGCTAGTGGTCCTCAACGTAAGAGCTGTGCTGTCTGGCACGGGCTACGTACACGCACAGTATACTTGGGACACCAGAACTCTCTGGCATTCGAGCACGGATGCTAAGTGGAATTTTCTAGGTGTACATAAATTATCTGCCAGCTCGAGGGAAAAATTGCCAAATTGCCAAATTGCCAAATTGCCCGCACAATCTGATGTTGCGTCCTACATGGCGCAGTGCTCCAGGGAAACCATCTCGACTAGCGTTACAGACTACCCCAACCCACAGAGAGCCAAGAGCCACCGGCAGCTATTATATGACTTGTTCCCAGGATAATTGGCCAGCCAGCCCTTGAATAGCTATGTTCCCAACCCGCTGCTAATTAATGGCCGAGGTGACTGCATACTTCTTCCCGAGATTGAGGAGGAGGAGGGTTGGGTGGTCCCTTAGGGCTTTCTATGCATGCAGAGGTTACATAAGCGGCAAATTTTTTTGTACGAATTTTTATTCCCACTCTGTCAGGAAAAGAATATATAAGCGGGCACCTCACACCATTTCCGTTTTCTTAACCAAAAAACTTAATTTGAAAAATGGGCAAGGAAAAGACTCATATTAACATCGTTGTTATTGGCCATGTCGATGCCGGCAAGTCGACTACCACCGGTCACCTCATTTACAAGTGCGGTGGTATCGATAAGCGTACCATCGAGAAGTTTGAGAAGGAGGCTGAGGAGCTCGGCAAGGGATCCTTCAAGTACGCTTGGGTCCTTGACAAGCTGAAGTCCGAGCGTGAGCGTGGTATCACCATTGATATCGCTCTCTGGAAGTTCGAGACTCCCAAGTACAACGTCACCGTCATTGACGCCCCGGGTCACCGTGATTTCATCAAGAACATGATCACCGGTACCTCCCAGGCCGACTGTGCCATCTTGGTCATTGCTTCTGGCCAGGGTGAGTTCGAGGCTGGTATCTCCAAGGATGGCCAGACCCGTGAGCACGCTCTTCTTGCCTTCACCCTTGGTGTCCGCCAGATGATCGTTGCTGTCAACAAGATGGACTCCGTTAAGTGGTCTGAGGCTCGTTTCGAGGAGATCGTCAAGGAGGTTTCCAACTTCATCAAGAAGGTCGGTTACAACCCCAAGGAGGTTGCCTTCGTCCCCATCTCCGGCTGGAACGGTGACAACATGATTGAGCCTGGTTCCAACGCCCCCTGGTACAAGGGCTGGGCCAGAGAGACCAAGAACGGCTCCTACAAGGGTAAGACTCTTATGGAGGCCATTGACTCTATTGAGCCCCCTGCACGCCCCACCGACAAGCCCCTGCGTCTCCCCCTGCAGGATGTTTACAAGATCGGTGGTATTGGAACTGTGCCCGTCGGCCGTGTCGAGACTGGTGTCATCAAGCCCGGTATGGTCGTCACCTTCGCCCCTGCTGGCGTGACCACCGAAGTCAAGTCTGTCGAGATGCACCACGAGTCTATTCCTGAGGGTCTCCCCGGTGACAACGTCGGATTCAACGTCAAGAACGTCTCTGTCAAGGACATCCGTCGTGGTAACGTCTGCGGTGACTCCAAGAACGACCCCCCTCTCGGCTGCGCTTCCTTCACCGCCCAGGTCATCATCTTCAACCACCCTGGTCAGATCGCCGCTGGTTACACTCCCGTTTTGGACTGCCACACCGCTCACATTGCTTGCAAGTTCGCTGAGCTCCAGACCAAGATCGACCGCCGTACTGGTAAGTCTACTGAGGAGAACCCCAAGTTCATCAAGGCTGGTGATGCTGCCATTGTCAAGATGATCCCCTCCAAGCCCATGTGCGTTGAGAACTTCACTGAGTACCCCCCTCTCGGCCGTTTCGCCGTCCGTGACATGCGTGTCACTGTCGCCGTCGGTGTTATCAAGGGTGTTGATAAGACCCAGACTGCCGGCAAGGTTACCAAGTCGGCTGCCAAGGCTGTCAAGAAATAAACTAGTTAGTTAGCATTATTTTATTATTGTAAACTGCCAGTATATTGACATTCAGCTCATTTTTGATCTGTCTCTACTTTCATAGTTGGTGATTCCTGCATCAGACATATTCCTCAGTTTTTATACAGGGCAAGGAACCGAAAAAAGAAATTCGTTGCGTAAAGCCTGTAACGTTTCCTATAACACTCCAGCAATTCGATTGCAGTCATACCAAATTGAACAAGACCTTCCGCAATGGTCAAAGTGAATGTCAGTGGCAGGACTTGGAAAACTGAGCACAAGCCGACGCAGAAGAAATCGGAGTGGAAACTTCGAGAGAAGGAACGCGCCCAGCTCGAGATAATCAAGGCCAAAGAAAAGGAATTGAAGGGCGAAAAGCAGAAAACTCATGACGACAGCATTGCTCGAATTAAGGAGCGCCGAGAGAAGAAAGTTGAGCAGGAGCGATACGCCAAACTGGAGGCTGTCATGCATAAGAAGAGAGTTGACAGGATCAGACGACGCGAGAAGCGCAACAAGCTTCTCAAAGAGAGATAAACAGCCTTCTATCCCATTCGCTATTTATTAGAATGCATTCAATAGAGGCTGGGCCTCCAAAGTTACCATGAGTGTATTCAGATCCGTATAATTTTTAGGAAGTTCGCTGCTTCCCGTTCTTCAAACCGTATCTAGGAAGCGCATATCATCTGTTTCTTGAAATTGTTGCTCTGTTTCGTTTGACCTGGGAGCCCGGTCTTACTCGCTGTCGTTAGCGGATTCGCTTGCGGACTCGCTATCTGAAGTGGTGCTAGAGTGGCTCTCAGAACTGCTTCCAGAATTTCTCTGAGAGTTGTCACTATGAGTTATTCTAGCTAGCGAGGGCTTTGGAACATTGATATCCTCAAGTCTAAACCATAAGCAGCATGCAATACACCAGCCACTCGAAAAAAGGTACTCGCTCTCGTATGCTCCAAGCCTTTCAGCTTGGTCACGGTCTAACGTCCTTGGGGAATACACCATCGTTTCTCTATAGCCTTGCTGTTTTGCATAAGTTAGGATCTGAGAAATAGAAGGATTGAGATTTTCAAGATCAAAAATTGGAGCAGACTCATACTTTGGACCTCCCCATTCGGGACTCGAGAAAAACAAAGTGTCTTTAGCCACAAACCCGCTTTCGGCCTCGCAATCAAATTCGAGGATATTTTGGTTGTAAAAATGAATCCATTCGCTGACTCCATATATGTTGGCGTTCCAAATGGCTTCTTTGTGGGTTGTCGCGTTGAGTTCGACGCTCGCAACCGAGAAGCCTGCCTCAGCGAATGCAATCGAGTTTCCTCCACACCCTCCGCAACCATCCACAACAGTTCGAAAGCCCATCTCCCATGCTTTTCTTGCCTGAGCATGCGCGACAACCTCAGGAGTCACACTGTACAGCATCTCATCGCTCAACCGAATGCCCTCAGCATAACGAGAGAAAAGACGATACGCCTTGCGACTTGACGCCTCCTTCGAATCGCCTTTTCGGCGGTTCGGTCCCATGCTGTTCAGCCTTTTGCGCTTCACCACGAATTTTGAGCGAGATTCTCTCGCTGTAGTGGAAAAATGGTGAGTTCACAACCGCTCCTGGTAAGGGTAGCCCTCATAACTTTAGGCGTAACACTGCCTTAGAAAATCGATGTTTAGCGTTACAATAGTACCAATCAATATAGGCACGTTACTCTAATATTCTCGTCTCGAAAGCCCATGACATTTATCTCAGCAGTGCTAATTCGTTCGGAGGTGACTACCCTATCCGTAATTTACCTTCACTCAATATGACACCTCGCTCACAGGTGGTCACAAAAGTTGTTAAGCCGGAATATGCCTACATAGAACTGCGATGCGATCCACCAACAACAGACGCAATCACATGGAAGCTGGTCTTGACAACTCTGATTACAAGATTCGCAGGGATCCACGGATCTGCTATCCCACTAGACCTGATGTGGATTGGGGATGTAGAAGATCATAGTGGGGCCATTGTTAGGTGTCCAGCATCTAACGCGCAGCTAGTGTGCGCTGGGATCAGTGGGGGAGAGTCTGACGGGTACTGTATGAGGCTTGTCAAGATGAGCAATTGGATGCCCATGCTCCTTTAAGATACTCCTGCTGTTCAACTCGAAACTTCTGATATAGGCTGTACTAGTGCTTGCTTCGAGCTCACTTTTGCCGGGATGGGTTCGTCTTACGGATACCATTGTGGGGCTTTTTTGCAGTCTTGGATCTACTGAGAATTTGCGCCAAAGGATCGATCGCAGCTTTGCGTGCATTTAATTTATCAAGAGCGGCATTGTCGTTAACATCAGTAGAAGTAGATAGATCGTCTTTTCGCTTCAGTAGGCTCTGATAGGTGTCGCTTGACCTGCTCGAGTTACTGGCGCTCTTGACACCATCAGCCAATGACGCTCTATCGTTGTATAACACAATTGAGGGTGGCTTCGTTTTGTACATCCATTCTAGCTTCATTGAGCCAGGCTCCACGCTGGCCCGTCCCTCTCCGCCTTGTCCCTTGGCAATTTGCTTCAGGTGCGTCAGTTCTCGTTCCTCATCCGCTACTTGCGACTTTAGCGCAGCCTCGTTCAAGCTTCTCTCTCGATCCTCCTCTAGCTTGGCTACCTTAGCTCTGTTGATCGCTTTGCCGGGGTGCCAGGACTTCTTCGAGTTCAGGCTCATCGACGGTGTGAGTCCGAGGTCACATCATCCGTTTATTAGGCACAATGGAGCTCGACATCGATCCTAAGCTGAACCGACATCATTATCGATTTGACTCTCAGAAAGTCGGTTAGGCATTGCAACATTGTTAAATCAAGAGGACCAGGTCATAACAAGCGCATGGGCATCACGCTCTTGATCCGTCCCTGCTTCTGCGCGCTCAGCATACTTCACGTCTCATAAATAGCTTCATAGAGCTCAAACTCGGATAAAATTGAACTCAATATGCTTCGTTCAATAACGCCCCTGTAAGAGGGACTTTTCCAAATTTGAAAAGATGTTAAATTATTTACTAGCTTTTAGACTTTCCTCAGTGTCTTGACGAGCAGATTCTCTGGCTTATGGCGCTTTCTGAGGTTTCAAAGTCTTTCAAGACTTAGCGCTGCTTGGTGAAACCGATGTCGGCAGCCTTCTCACGGAAACACTGACGCGAAAGGTTGATACCGTACTTGCGGATGAGAGCATTGCGGGAACCGGTGATTCGGCACTCACGCGAGCCCTTGCCGTAACGGCGGGGGTGCGAGTACCAGTGCTGGGCGTGGCATTCCTTCTCCATTTTTGCAATACTTTGGTGTAAGAATCGAGTTGGTGATGATGATCGTCGATACCTTGACGAGTGATGAATTTTCAGCAGGGTAGGGGCCGCTCCTTGCCCGCTATTTTGTGGGTCTCAGCTACGATATCCAACCGTATCGTGTACTGATCCAAGCTTGTGGGAGTGGGCTAGCTCGTTCCATGTGAGCCCTTATTATGTAATATGTGAACACTCGAATTGGCTATAGATATAGATGAATGTTCAGTTGCATCTGTGATTCTTATAGGATACGATGCAAACCATTTGAATCCACCACTTACTAGCTACGTACTTTAGAAGCAGCCGCCCGACATATCTGTGACCTTCAACAACCAACCTGCATGATTGCTTCTTATACGCATTGGCTGATCAGTCCTCACTATACGCATTTATAGCTTAATCAATTTATAGCTTGATCAATTTATAGCTTACTCAATTTATAGCTTAATCAAATTCAAAAATGAAGCACTTCTAATTCTTCACATATAAATTAATGACTTTCATCTGCGCTTCTGTTATCGAATGTATGATGAGGTGAAATCTCAAAAAATATTAAGTAATACCGTGGGAGAATTTCACTTCTCGACCGGTCCGCATCACTAGTCGATTTAAAGGTTCTTAATCCAAGGTGAGCTCGGTTCGTAGACACAATTGCATCAATGGCACACCGGTCTACGCTGAAGAAGCGCCAAAAGACGTTTAAAACTCGTCATTCGACCAAAGGCTCAATTAAGGCTGCTAACAAAGGCCGAATCGATCAAGAGGAGGGCCATGCGAGTAAACACGTCATGTCAAGACACGAGCGACGCAATCTGAAAAACCAAGTCCGTTCAAAAAAGCAGTCGCAGCTCGCTGAGCGCACGAAAATATTCGATGGCCGAAACGGCGTTCCCCGAAATGTGGCTATAATTCCTCTGACCCCCGATGTTGATTCTGTTCAGGTTGCTCACAGCCTTTCCAAGTCCCTAGAATGTGTGGAAGAGGGAATGGGCGTTGCAAGTGTTCCCAAATTCAGACAAAAAGTGCGCTTCTTCGTCCCTGCCTTTAATCAGTTCTTCGACATGCTAGACTGTGCTCGAAGTGCAGACTTTGTCCTCTTTGTGCTTTCTGCGAACAAAGAGATCACTGACTACGGTGAGCAAATCGTGCGCTGTATCACTCTGCAAGGTGTTACGACTTCATTCGGCTTAGTCTGGGGCTTATCAGATTCGAATAACGGTACTTCCAACAAAGAAAAGGGGATTAGAGATTCTCTGACGAGCTGGTTCTCGTATTTTTTCGCAGATGAACGACTTTTCAGCATCAATAGTGATAGCGAAGTTGCAATGATTGGAAGACTGCTTTGCCAAAGGACTCCGAGAGGGCTTCATTGGCGTGACGATCGGCCTTACATTGTCGCGAACAAGGCGCAGGTGATGGGAGCCAACATGATTGTTGAAGGATACGTTCGTGGACAACAGCTCTCCCCAGACTGCTACATGCATATTCACAAGTATGGTGATTTCAGAATAGCGCGAATCGAGAGTTTGACCGCCACGGACACTACTGACAAAACATGGGAGCCATCAGAAGTAAGGCCGATCTCGAGACTTTTGACTGCTTCAGAGGTGATTCAGCTGGAAGATGATATCGATTCAGATGCGGAAGAGCAAAGTGGTATTCGAATTGACGGCCACACTGATGTTTCAAGGCTCGTCGATTCGAATATTGCTGACAACACGCCCAAGCGCGCGAAAAATGTTCCGCAAGGGACTTCTGACTATCAGGCTGCTTGGTTTCTTGAAGGTGAAGACTACCGCAGTGATGTTGAAGATGAGGAGGGTGAGCTTACAGACGAAGAAGGTGAGCTTGCGCCAAAGAAAAAGGCCGATGTGGCAGAGACAATGGCAGATGAAGGCGGTTCCGAAATGGAGGATGAGATGGAATACAACGACTCAGAAGAGCTCGAAGATATGGACATCGAAGATATTGGAATCCAGAGTAGGAAACGGCAGACCTCCTCAGATGTTGCTAAAGAGGACCTCCAGTTCCCTGATGAAGTCGAGCTTGATCCACACGAGAGTGGTAAGCAGAGATTCCACAGATACAGAGGTGCACGAAGTATTCGACATACAGATTGGAACGCCTATGAAAAAGACCCCAGGATGCCAGAAGAGTACACCAGGCTTTATCGGCCAGGGAACCTTGTAGCGTCCAAAAATCGCATTGGAAAATTGCTCACTGAGGGCGCTCCTGTGGGATCCAATGTCAGAGTTTACCTCGAAGGCACCAATGACTTAGGTGGTGCTGGCGATCCGATGGAAATGCTCAGCAGCGGGCTAGCCTTCACAGTGTATGGGCTTCTTCCAGGCGAAGAAAAAGAGGGATATGTAAGTGCGACAATGGCTATGGACAGCGAGGTAACGGAGTCTATCAAATCTAAGCAGCAGATTGTTGTTCAGTATGGTCCCAAACGTCTGTTGATCAACCCTCTATTCAGTCAAGAGGGGCACACTGACAACAACGTGCACAAGTTCAATCGCTTCTTGCATCCGGGCCGATCTGCTGTGGCAACGTTCATTGCTCCAGTCTTCCTCGGTAATGCCCCTGTAGTATTTTACCGAACACAATTCGAGAACGAGCGGGTGGTTCTTGGATCTGGAACCATTCAGGATAGCGATGCCAATCGCATCATTGTCAAGACGGCGATTCTAACGGGCCTCCCAGTCAAGATTCATCGCAAACTTGTCACCATTCGCCACATGTTTTTCTCGCGGGACGATGTCGAGTGGTTTTCCGGAGTGCCACTGTACACAAAACTGGGGGCCCAGGGGTTTATCAAGGAGCCTCTTGGCACTCACGGACTTTTCAAGGCAACGTTTGACAAGAAAATCCGCTCGGAAGACACTATCGCATTGCCTCTATACAAACGAGTATGGCCTAAAAGGGCCACGCCTGCACTTATTTAATATAATTTACTTTACTGGCAACCACGATCTAGATCGGCCGATCGAAGCACCCCAATCAAGAGAAATTGTGCCCACTAATTAACATTCCAAATCTCGCGAAAGCACGACTGAAATTTGGCCCGTATATGGGGGGCAGATATGGGATATTCTAAATTAGTTATAAGCGGCAATCGTGACGCACGGTTATGTGACGCACGGCTGATGTGATGCACGATTAATATACTTGACAAGCTTATGTCTAGATCAAGCGCCCCTGTGGATATTAGGGCACTAAGCACTCTCTCGGGGTAAGGCTCCGAGACAAAGCGAAAATGTTCAAGAGACCCCGGTCTCTCGGACAGGTAAGGTAATGCCCGAGATTCACTTCTGAGACCAGATACCCCGAGTTTCAGTACGACTCGTTGAACGATTATTCCTCAGATCGACGCGCTGGGAGCTATGAACGAGCTCGTGCCCAATTGACAACATCAAACACCGATTGGCCTTTGTCTGGCGGTTTGCTAAGGTCCTGGAGCACGAGCTGCTCACACTCAGATGCCGTGCACGGCTCCATGCCCTAACCGCTATGTTTCCTAGTGAGGGTACTCATAGACAATAAGATTGAACCCTAGATTCACGGGCAACGGCTGCGTCAGGGTAGTACATCCGATAGGCTTTAATAACAAGGCGGCTGGAACCGTTCTGTTTCAGAATTCATTCGGCTGCCGAGCGATTGGTTGTTTTGTGTCCTCCTGGCATTTGAGGCAGCTGCTTAGTCTGTGGAAACTCGACATCCCACGAAGGGCGCGCCCCAAAACCCCCTCGCCACACGACTTCTCTCCCAACCTTTTTCGAGCTCGTTTGGACCCCACAACCCGTTCTTAGGAATCAAGCAAGAGGCGAAAATCCTTTTGAAACTCGCTGTTTGCCTTCCAGCTGAAAACACCGACTTGCTTTTGTGAGTCCAGGTACCGATGGCTGGCTCGTTTTTGCGGAAACTGGGTCTGTCTCGTCGTGAAGACTCCTCTTCTGACTCTGAGGAGGAGGTCCGAAACGAGTTCAATGCTCCAGCAGACGTGACCCTCTCAGATCCCAACAAGGCAGACACGAGTTCTGTCTCAGTTTTTTCCAGGCGGGCTGTTTCGGATGTCACCCGTAGCTCACGGAACACGGGCGTTACTGGCTACACTCACGGCACGGCCGACACGGACAATTCGTTGAGGTCCGATACTTCTAAGCGACAACGACTACAGGTTGTCGATGTAGAGTCGGGCAGGCCCCAATCACCTCGTCGCCAGCTCCAAAGCTTCGCCGAGCTTCTTGATGCCCTCAATCGTTTAACAGCCAAGGCTGAAGTCTTGGAGCAGCAGACCAACGTGGGCTCGGCCTCTCGTATCTCTGCTACGCTCGCAAGATTGATAATCGACTTCACTGCGGATCTTGCGTCGGCGTCCTTCGCTATAGATAGTGAGCAGCTGCCGGATCAGCTGCTTAGTACCATTCTTCGCATCGTCCTTGGCTTCACCGACCTATTTATGATAGAACAAACACACAGAGGTGCTCGTGCACACCTTCTCCGCGCCCTCTACCATTTTGCCAAGGCTCTGCATCTTACTGAGGATAGTAACAATGATTCATTAGCACCCGTCCTTATGGACGGGGGCGCCATGACCGTTCCGCAGCCTCAAGTATTTGCCGTTGGGTCTAGCCCAAGACCAGTCCCAAATGAGGCTCTGCTCGAGAAAATTCTGGACAAGTTCGCATCAGGGAGTGTCCCTATCGTAGAGCAGGATGGCGCATACGCAGCACCTGTGTTGTGTGGGCTGAGCCCTCGCTTCGCAGTTGCCACGCTTTGTCTTGGCATCCCAGATTTCCAGAACCACCACATTGAGGCGATTGCCTCACTCCGCTCCGAGCTGAAGTGCCTACATGTGTTCGGTCGGCGTGACTCTATTATTCCCGCTGCTATTTTCTCCCAGTCTACTCAGTCATTCGCAGAAGTGAAGGCGCCCTATAGGATTCCCACTGATCAGCTCTCCCCGCCGATGTCGATAAGCTTGGCAACTTCAATGTCCACCTTTGTTAGCGGTACTTTGGGTGGCTACGTTTACCCTCAGGCGTCAAACTCAGATACCGTGGACCGCAACATCTATGCTCTGACCTGCGGCCATGTTTGCTTCTCCGAGGAGGATAAAGACGACGCAAATCCCCTTATTGAATACCCCTCGCCCGTGTTGCGCAAGCTGTTCAGGAAGGCGCTTCTGCACCAGCGTGATCGATTCGACTCAAATAGTCCACAATGGAACGTGCTCGATAAAAGTATTCACAAGGTCGATCAGCAAGTAGCCACGCAGCTCGGTGAAGTTGTCTGGGGCGAGCGCACCGTTATTGGATCACAGATGAGTGATACCGCTGTAATCAAGTGCAACCCCTCAGTTAACTGTCAAAATTGGCTCGGCGACGACATAGAGTTGTCCCGCCACGATCCATCGCTCATTTCAGACCAACTCAAAGTCCGTTGCATTTTAGGTAAGGCAAGAGGACTTGAGGTGTTTAAATATGGCAGCACGTCACGCTACACGTCTGGGGCCCTTTCCAACATACGAGTGGCTTACTGGGCGAATGGCGTTCTGCAAACCAGTGAGTTTGCGGTCCGCTCCGGAGACAGCAGCTCCTTTGCTAATGGAGGCGATTCCGGAGCGTGGATATGCTCCTCTACGACTGCAGGGCTCGGTGTCATTGGAATGCTGCACAGCTACGACGGTGAATTTCGGGAGTTTGGCCTGTACACGCCGATGACCGCCATTCTCCACCGACTTCATGAAGTGACGGGGGTTCCTTGGGGAGTTCTTGGCGTTCCCACTCCGGGGGACGATCTGCACGAAGAAGGCGAGAGGTCCGATTAAACCGGTGAATACTGAGGCAGACGTTGCGGATCAACGCCTCGAGATATTTATTTAATTTGCGCTTTATTTATTGATTTAATTAAATGATCTAATCCATCCGTGTACTGATCACTCCGGTAGAATGAAATTGAAAGAGGCTTTATGATGGCACTTGGAGGTCGTCTCAGCAACAAAAAATTGAGCGGCGCAATAAATTGATCAACTGAATATACTCTTTATCTTTTCTTTGAGCGATTTCGGTTCGTTCGCCTTGTTCTTACTCTTATGGACTTGAGAGTTTTTTGACCAGGAGGGTGACATGACTGGAGCGAACATCGCATCCACTTTCTGAGTCTTAGGGTCTTTGGGATCTTTGAGCAGCTCGTTGAATTCGGACATCTCGCGATTTTGTATAAAAGAATCTCTTCAGTCAGGGGTATTTATACCTAGCGATATGACATTTTCCAGACGCGCGATGACGATAAGGATTTGAGGTTAGGTTATACCAGATCTGCCACTCTAAGCTAAGGGTTCCTGCATGGATCGATTACTAGTCACTCTCTCCACGATCCCGAAACGAGTCATCGGACTGCTTGGCGCACAATTCACTCATACTTTTGCGAGCATCGTGAGCACAAGCTTGAGTACTGGACAGTCTAGCGTTTTCGAAGCCACGTTGATTCGACACTTGTCACTCCCAGCTCGGCTCGGCTCGGCTAGTGCTGTGATAATTAGATAGCAGTAGAGAAATGATTTCAAATACAAACTAATCCATCACAAAGAATTGTTTCGCTGAATTTTGGCATATTCATATGTAGATACACTCACGTTCCTGTTTCAAGGTACTACTGTGTTGCCCGTTCAGCCAGCCAGCCTTGACCAGCTTTATGCTTACAAATCTATGGGGCTGGGATACGGGTAAGCTCTCAGTGCAGCAGATCTCTCAGAACGAAAGTGCTTGGTGCCAGGGATTAGTTTCTTGCAAGGTGGCAGAGCCTCACCTTTCTCGAATCATGATGGACGAGAAATCTCTGCGTGAGGAGGACTCTAAACCAAATCACGAGAACGGCGACGATGAGCTCAACAGGTTGTTGAGAGCTGGGAATCTGGATGCCATGATTCCTACCGATTTGAGCGGAAAGGACAGGATACAGCACGCGGATGATGCTTTCGATTTCGAAAGCGAAGACGAATTAGCTGAGGACGAAGATGATGCCAGCGACTCGGCAAAGCAGAATAAACTATCTCCCGTAAATCGCACCACAGGTCAAAATATCGCAATTGAAGGTGAAAAAGAGGTTGATTGGACTAGTGAATTCGCTGACGATATGGGGCTTTTTGATGATCAAGCACCCGGGCCAGATAACGTTGGCAATGAGTTCTCAGCCCTTGAAACCGAGGAGGCTGCGCGAAGAGCAGAGGAGTCTCGACGACGATTTGAAGAAGAGGAGCGAGAACTGGCCTTAGCGCAGCTCCGTGAATGGTACCCTGGCTTTCAGCCTCACACTATATTGAAAATGAACCAGCTTTTCGGCCCCGAGCCCTCCCAAACCCGCCTTCCGTTTCCTCGATTAATGAAGCCTATTCACCTTAATCGGATGAAACTCGAAGTTGAGCCCGACCAAGCGGCAAAATTTGTTTCTGAGATATCTGAGGGTCTATCTGCTAACAAGAGATTGTTATCTTCTAGTCAACATGGCATAATTCACGAAATTACTCGTGAATCATTGGCCAAAGCAGAGTCGGATATTGGACGAAAACACGTCCTTCTGAATGCAGCAGTTGACCTTCAGAATCCGGTTGCTGATGATGTTAATTCTCGCCTAGAAAAGGGGCCTTTCAGTCAATTACAGTTGGAAGTTTCCAACTGGGATGACGTACTGGACACAGATTCTACGGACGATTATTCCTCTGAATCGACATCCTCTCGACCGTCTGAGAAAGCTGCAGGGTCTTCTCATATTGCCGATATTAGAATTCAAGACGAGGACATCTATGGTAGTGGTGAGGAGGATTTGATTCTATCAGGCGAACTCCTCAATAAAAAAACAAAGCTGGATCTCAACGACTCGCGGCTGATGTTTGTAGATGATCGACGTAATGGTGGCCACGCTAATAGATCACGAAGCACTGATGACCCGCATTTGAACATCTCCAACGACCGAGCCTACGACATGTTGAGAGCTAACCACCAACAGAAGGTTCGATCGACTATCGGTAGTTTGAACATCGATCATGCAATGCCAGCTTTGCGACTGCAGTCCCCATTCTATCCGGTGAGCGAAACGAAGAGCCAACTCAGAACCTGGCATCGCTCAAAATTCAATGTGAAACCAGGTACTGTCATACATTTCCACAACATCAAGCATCGTAAGCGATGGAGAGATAAGAATTCTGTGGCTCAAGAGCTTTTCTCCAAAAGCAGTGATCTGACGCTTGGCGACAGCGCATCCTTGTTTGCCATTGAATACAGCGAGGAGAATCCTCTGGTCCTTTCTGGATTTGGTATGGGCAGCAAGGTCATTAATTATTATCGGAAAAAATACGCGGATGATACCTCTAGGCCAAAAAAGCAAGTAGGAGAAACTCGTGTTCTGGAAGAGCAAGACAGATCTACGTTTTGGAATTTCGGTTTTGTTGAGCCTGGACACGTTGTTCCCACGCTTTACAATCAAATGATCCGCTCTCCTGTCTTCCAGCATGAACCAAATCGCACCGACTTCCTCCTTATTAGAAGCTGTACACGGACACGTCTGACGCGTTATTTCTTGAGACCTATTCCCTATCTCTTTGTATCTGGCCAAGTTTTCCCTGCGGTGCAAATTCCAGGGCCTCATTCTCGCAAAGTCACAGCAGCGTCCAAAAATCGTCTAAAAATGGTCGTCTATAGAGTGCTAAACAAGGATCCAAACCACAGACTCCAGATCAAAGATATTTCAGTCCATTTCCCAGATCACAATGAGGTCCAGAATCGACAAAGACTTAAGGAGTTTATGGAATATCAACGCTCAGGAGACGACCAGGGCTTTTGGAAAGTTAAACCTGGTGATAATCTTCCCAACGAACCCGAGATTCGCGCTATGATTTCGCCTGAAGACATCATGCTGTTAGAAAGCATGCGTGTCGGACAACAACATCTGGAAGACTCTGGGTATTCCAAAACATTTGGGGAAGAGCAGCCGAGTGATAAGGACAACGATGGTCTCAGCTTAGATGAACAACTGGCACCTTGGAACATGTCCCGCAATTTCATCAATGCCATTCAGGGGAAGGCCATGTTGCAGCTTAATGGTGTTGGCGACCCTACTGCGCGTGGTGAGGGCTTCAGTTTTTTGCGAACGAGCATGAAGGGTGGGTTTGCGACCGAAGTAAGCGCAGAGGACGAGAAAAAGCTCGGCGGACATTCTTACAATGTTGCATTGCAACAGCGCGCATATGATGAAGAGATCAAAAGAATATGGTACGCACAGAAAAAGGCGTTGTCCACCACAAATCCGAAACAGCTTCCCGACGCGAATCGACTTCCTGAAGATGACATTTCAGGAGCGCAGAGCCTTTCATCAGGAAGCTCTGGCAAGGTGCTACAAATCACCCGTGTTGTTCGCGACGAGAATGATATTCTAGTTCGGGAAACTGAGCTTGTGACAGACCCACAAGTAATACGGGCCTATCTGCGACACAAGAAGGCAGCTGAGGAAGAGAGAATGGCAGTTGACCAAATTTCTGTTACCGACGATGTCGAAGCCAACAAGATGAGTAGGAAGTTCCTCGAGCTGGAGCTGGCCCGTCTTCATCGTAACGCTGATCGACGACAAGCACGAAAGGCCACGAAGCAGGATCCCAAGTTGAAGGCGACAACAAGAAAATGTGCCACTTGTGGTGCTGTGGGGCACATCAAAACCAACAAGTCTTGTCCCATGTACAATGATATTTATTTGAACGCTGCTTCTTCTAATCAGAAGTAGCTTCACAGACTTATTTGATACTTAAGAAGTTATGACCCCTTCACTGACGTCGGTTCAACGCCGAAAGGACTTAGCTTTTTTAAATTTAGACGTGTTTTTGTTTACCCCCTTTGGCAACGAAGGGTCTTGCTTAAATCTTGAGAATGACTGAGGTGCTGAAGCATTGCCCCTCTTAAACACTGACTGCGCACCTTGGAAGTCAAAAGCAGGCTGGTCCTCCGCAGGCTGTCGTGCATTCATTTTGTTGATGTCTGTTGAAATTTCAAATTCATCGGTATCTCCAACAATATTGAGCCGCTTTCCTGAAGATAAGTTCCGGCTTTCAGCAGCGTGCCTCTCGCGAAGAGCTTTCTGAGCTTCTTCCTGCTGCTGAATCGACAACCGCTCTTCAGCTTTTCTTGCTGCTGCTGCGAGAGCCTCTTGTTCTTCGCGTTGCTTAGCGGAAGCTGCATTATATTTCTCTGCGAGTTTCAGTTGTTCGGGGTCGAACACTCCCAGATTGATAAGAGGCTTGCGTTGTGAAAGAGTATTCGGTTGGCTTTTGCCCACGAAAGCGCTTTCCTCGATTTTCAAGTCCGAGATCTGAAACATTTCCTGCGAGTTTAATGAGACGGAGGTTTTGGCCCTCGGTTCTGGCATGGTTGTATCCACTGAATCAGGATTATTGCAAGCGTCCTGTATAATTTCAGCGAGCTTCTCAGCGTTTTGACGCACCAAAGGCCCAACGTTATGGGATGCGGACAGGACACCTTTGGCGTTATTAGGCTTGGTAATGCACAAGTTGGCCATGAACTGAGGAGCCATAATAAAACGTGCACTTTCATCGTGCTTACGAGCCATTTCATCTCTCCATTCGTACAATCTTACAAGTATGGCACGCTGCAGGTGTCCGTTGAGTCTGAATTTGATGGCAAAAGGTACCCAGGCGGGCTCTGTTTCGTTCCAACCGGGGGTTTCGAAGCGGAAACTGGCTACTCGCCTGCTTTCCTCCAACACGATATTTGTCTTCCCATCTGCATCGAGCTGCATTCGCAACAAGCGGTAGATGTAGAGTAGAAAATGCGTATCTGCACGAGCGTAATCAACTAACTCTTGGGGCAGTGGCCTCAGCCTCCAGTCTGCGAGCTGGTATTTCTTTTGTGCAGTAAACTCTGCATATGTTTGCAGAAGATAGGCTAGGCTCAACTTTGGGAACTGCAGTTCCCGGGCCGCGAAATATGTGTCAAACAAGCCGACGACATATATTCCTAAATCACGCTGAAGCCACATTATGTCCATTTTTGCACCATGGAAAACCTTGATAATTGATGGGTTTGCAAAGACTTTGTTCAAGATTTGCAACTCCGAACGCAACGCAAGAGCATCTATCACATAGTCTTCTCCGAGGCCAGTTATTTGCACCAGGCAAACCAAACCTAGATAAGATCTGTAGTCATGATGCTCGACGTCAACAGCGATTTCTTTGGCCTTCTCCAGCTTCGCTACCAATTTGAACAATTTGCTAGGTGTATCTACGAATGAGAAAGGCGTGCTATCCCAGTCTGGCATGGCCACGCACTGCGGAGGATGTGACGGATAGGGCGATTCAAGAATTTCTCTTTTGTAAGGCTGTTCGTACCATTCCCCTATGTGATCTTCATCTGGGGGTTGAATTTGAATAGATTGACTTAAAGGGGAATAAGTCGCATGAGGTTTTTGCGTGAGCAGAGGCTTGAACGGCCTCAATTCGTTATTCACTTTTGTTGTAAATTTGGTTTGCGGCTTTGCTATGTTATTGGACAAACGCATGTAATCTTTGACAGACATCTCGTTGTTATCAGAGTTGGTGTTAGCGTTTGGCATAGGACTGGCAGAGCGCTGCTTGGCAGAGGAGGAGGGATAGTCTATTTTGTCGGCCAGAAGGTCAAAAGACTGCTCGATGCTGCGCCATCGTCTCTGAATATCCTCCACATCCTCGAAAGGTCGCTCAGAAAAAGAATTCCCACCACCATTGCATTTGGCAATCAGGTCGTTGATGAGTTTTAAAAGTCGTTTTGAGGCAATTTGGGACCGGGACGCTGAAGTTTTGTTGATGCTTTTTATGAAATCAACGTCTAAAGAGTATAAAGAACTTGAACTCCTGATGAGAGCCATTAAGCTTGTGAAGAAGTCGCTATGCTCCTTGGACAAGTCCATTGAGCCCATACAGGATAAAACAAAAAGCGAGAAACACGTTCTATCCAGCTTCAACGACTGTCTAGGAAATTCGCCGAGACTCAAGTTCAGGTCCCTCAGCGAGTCTCCGGCTTCTTCACAATATTTATAACAAACTAATAGGTTTTCAAGCACGGAGAAATAACTAAGCCGTATCGCGTATGTTTTGTGGCAGGCGTTCGAGCCGCTATTATGGGCTTTGCTTACCAGTCTCTCAAGCAATGTAAATGGCCGTGGATGTTTTGCAAGTGTTGGGCTTGACAAGTGATTTAGGAGGTACCATATAGCGTGATAAATAGAAGACTCCGAGTTTGAAGAAGCTGGCGTCAGCAGTGGAAATCATGTAAGGGCATATCAGAGATCAGCCAAGATTCCCATGTCGCGCTCTTTCTTCAGTCATAGAAAGCGTGAAGCCATCAGGCGAAGAGCGCCATGATAGCAATGCAGGATGTGGAGGGTGCAGACGCGATCTGTTGGTCTTTGGGTCGCCGTTTCCATCTTCGTCTGAGCTTCCTCTCAATTTCTTGGCTCTTTTCTTCAGTAATTTATCTAGAGTTTCTTTCTTTTCTTCCTCTAGACGCTGCTGACTCAAGTTACGTCTTCTTCGGGCCATCTCAGCCCTCTTGATTCGTTGCTCCTCGGCACTCAGCTGCACCTTTTTAGGCCGGTTGGTCCCCTCAATCTCGGCGAGATCAATCAAGCCAATATTCGCCGAAGTCCCATCTCGTTTATTCCGTTGTCGAGCTGTCATTCGTCGAGGTGCATCTACGCTTCCCTCGCCTTCGACATCTACCTCGTCGTCAGCATCGGCATCGGCATCGGCATCAGCATCATCGTCATCGCCAGCCGCCTCGTCCTCATTGTCCCCTGCATTGAGAGAGCCCTCTTCGTCCTCTTCCTCTTCTTCTTCCTCTTCGTCCTCTTCCTCGTCGTCGTCCTCTTCCTCTTCGTCCTCTTCGTCTTCTTCATCCTCATCGGCTCTGCCTTCGTCTCCAGAAACAGCGCTCTCCTCTTCGATTTCGTCTACCGAGTCTTCATTATTCCCTTGAGAATAGTCCTCCTCACTGGAGTCCTCAATCGTTCTTGACCTTTTATTCGCCATAACGGCTGTTACGAAGCTAAGTCCTCCTCCAGCCCTCCTCTACCCAAATCCTAGCGGTGTGTCGAGAAAGTACTGTTCAAGCGATCAGGCCGTATACTCAACGTTCCGCTTTTTCCACATCCAGTGTTTATTTTAATTTTCTGGTTATTTATCTTTGTTTGAATACTGCTCGGCAAAATAGGCACCGTTATTCGGATGCCATCGAGATAAACCCTGGACCTCGTCAGTCAAGCTTATCACAAAGACCCCGCATGAATCGGCTCGTGTTTCCTGAGAATACTGGGTCTCTACCCCATGGCAAGCGGCCATTGGGTCTCAAAAAAGTACTCGCTGTAATATACTGCTTTGGGGGGCTATCTGGGGTTATATTCTTGCTTTCGAAGTTCATAGTTGCCCCACTTTTCGAACAACTGACCTTCGATCGACGAGTTTTCATTGAGGAAGCTCGAGAGCGCCTGACGCAGCTTAACACGACCATTTCGAGCGCTTTGACCAGAATGCCTGCCATCAAAACTTCGAGGTCTGACTACGTTGAGCAGTCGATTCAGGCTGACAGTACGAATCATATACTCTCAGAAGCCGCCGACACTTCACGCGAAACAATAACACGGGACCTGGAGGCAGCAGCTGTCGCAGATAAATACATTGCAGAGCTGCGAGAATTTCACGAGCAGGTAAAGGCGCTCGACCCGAACGATGAAACGGTCACGGCTCAATCTGCGGTTGCTAGCCAGGCGAACGAGCTCGCGAGGACGCTTCGCAACATCCAATTTGAAGCAGTCCCCTCAAGTATGATGGCCATGAGTATATCCCAAGCCAAACAAGGCGAAGGTTCGCATGCCTTAGGCCAAGCCATAATCGATTGCAGACAGGAGATCAGGTCTCTGAAAAGTAGTATTCTCTCAAGTTGAAAACATGCTTCAGCCTTCTCCTCTTTGTGAATAAGATGCTTTTATGCGAGCAGTGGAACTGCTGAATAAATAGTTATGTACAGAATAAATAAGTGGCTTAGAATATATCCTGGCCAGGATCGTGGAGCTTCGATTGACTTTTTGGCATTCTCCTCTCGACATCAGATTGATTGCGATTAGATTTGCTTTTAATTGTGGGCTTGCTGGTTCTTGAAGACTGGCCGGCGCTTGAGGACCAGCTGCCGAGTCTTTCGCCCCTCCGAAGCCACCGCTGTTGGACCTTGACGGCCTCTTCTTTGTTTGGCCTCCATCGACTCTTCACGATCCTTCTAACAGCTTCGGGACTAATGCGGAATTTCTCACTCAGCTCGTTCAAACTGATTTTTGGCTGGGCTGCTTTGATTTCCCGTAGTCGGTCCATTTCATCGCGACTCAGCTTCCTCTTCGGGTCCCAGCCTTGGGCAAATTTCTCTTTCAGCGCAAACATCTGCCGTTTCCACTGCGGCAGCGTCTTTATTCTTCGCCACTCTTTGGGAACGTTAACATGGCCTTGACAACTTGACCCCCACGAATCGGCTTCACTTGGTGATTCGTTCTCCTCAATTGATGGTTTCGCAACAGCCGCAGACGGCAGATGCCATTTGTTTTTCACGACATAGGGAACTGTTCGTTTAGTTGCATAGTTTCTCAGCCATGTGGTGAGCATAAATCCCTGCTGCAGCCCCTGGTGCTGAAAACTTTCGGCAGACTTCGCCTATGTGCGTTGGATCACATGGTTGATTCTAGCCTAATAAGGTCTTATCGCATTTGCGCGCTCAAAGATCGTGAAACCCGAAATTTGTTCTGTGTTTTGTAGCGAGATAAAATCTTTCTATTTGCTTTCAACCAAATATGTGCTTAAGGAGTATTTAGAAAAATCGAGTTCTCAAATCGACCTCACGCCTTGTTGTTATGAACGCCAATCAATTTACGTAACCTTGAATCAACAAACGAGTGCCTTTACCTTCCAACCACCAAGAGTAAAATGAATTTTTTGTCTCGGCTGATTCCCAAAGGCAAAGACTCTGGAGTCAAGAGCCTAATAACACTATCGCCTGGCGAATTTTCAATTTTGAGAAGCGAAGACTCACCCAAGGGCCATAGAGAACTCATCTTCAAAGAGGCCGAAATCTCACTTGTGGCGACCACCAGAGAGTTTTTCCCCCAAATTAAAGTCGTGGATCTTGCGAAGCTTGACGAAGCAACAGATGGAGAGCCAATTGAGTCACTGGAGTTTCTCGACCTTGATAAAGAGGATGATAACACGTTTTTAGTGCATGAGAGTATCAAACTGGGCTACTATCTGTCCAATGGTCGAGTTGCGATTGCATGGCAAGACATAGAAAGCGACGGCGATAGGTTTGAGTTTCTGTGTTCAGAGTCTGTCACTAAGGGAGCGCTCGACAAGTTTGACAAACTCACCTGTGAAGCTCAATATGGACAAAAATACGGAAAGTTTCCTGCTGCTAATGCTCCTGAATCTGTTTTTGATGAATTCGTAGTCGAATATGACAAGCATCCTCCTGTAAAATCTGTCGAAAAGGCGGAGATTGATACAGAGAAGCAAGCTGAGGGTGGAGGAGAGGGATTAGATGAAGGAGAAGAAGAAGAAGAACAAGAAGAAGGAGAAGAAGAAGAAGACGCTACCAACGCCGATGGGCTACGCGACTTCTCAGCAGGCCGTATTATGACCATGGCTGAGTGCGATTTATGTGTCTATGATAGTGTCAAAGATGTTTTCGTGTCGCCTAAATCATTACAAGGTGTTGAAGTAGTGATACTGGACCAGCAGAATTTTGCTTATTTTCTCGAGGTGCGCAGTGAAGAGGATGCTTTGATGGGTACACCGGTTCATGATAACCTAAATCAATATGTGGATGCCTCGAATTGCGCTCTTATCTTCAATTATGAAGGTGACAATGGCTTGTTGATGTCTTACTTGTTGAGGTTCAGGGACCAGCCTACCCTCTACAAGTTTGAGAATACACTTGCTATAGCTCAATACGAGACCCGAAACCAAGCACGATGGAGTGAGGTACCCGATGACCAGCAAGATTACCTCATAGAGGCCGTTAATGATTTCAAGGTCAAGGAAGAGGAGGAAAGCGAGGCTAGCGAGGGCGAATCAGATGACGCCGAGGACGAAGATATTGGCAATGAAACAGAGGACCCAACTGCAGAAGACTCCGATCGAAATACGGGCCTAGAGGTCGGACGTGTCAACGACCGTACTTTTGTAATACGTGGAAATAAGATCGGTGTGTTCAAAAACAGCGATCGCAATCTGAAATATTCAACGACCATCGGGAATCTTGACATCGATCCCTCGCGAATAATGCTTCATGAGCAGGATAGAGCGCTCGTCATTCAATCTCGAGACAACAGCAACACCCTTTATCGCATGGATCTTGAGACTGGTAAGATCGTTGACGAATGGAACACCGGTCGAGAGGTCGTAGACTTCAATCCCGTATCCAAATTTGCGCAGACCACAGCCGAATCAAATCTATACGGCGTGGCCAGTCAAAGCATGTTTCGCATCGACCCCAGAGTCAACAGGGGAGGAGTTGACAACGGTGCTGAGTTAGCTTACAAGTCGAAAGTTGGATTCACAAATGTGGTAACAACTGCCGCAGGTCATCTTGTTGTTGGAAACGATAAGGGCGAACTTCGGTTGTTCGATCAACTCGGGAAACGGGCCAAGACGTTACTACCTGGACTGGGCGAACCATTCGTGGGTCTCGACGTATCTAGTGACGGTAAATACATCCTTGCGACCTGTGAAAGATATCTTCTGCTAATTGAGATTGCTTCTGCGGCCAACAATGGGTTCACTAGAGCTCTTGGCAAGGATGACCGAAGTAGACCTCACAAGCTGACGATAGCACCCGAAAATGTGGTGTTCATGTACCAGCAAACTGGGAAACACGTGAGCTTCACGACTGCAAGGTTCAACTCTGGCGTTGATAGTAAAGAGGCGACCATCGTGACATCGACAGGTCCATATCTGGTGATCTGGAACCTCAATAGCGTTCTCAAGGGAGACCCGCGGGCGTATCGAATCAAGAAGTACACATCCGAAATCACTTCAGAAAACTTCTTGTTCGGCACTGACCAGAGAGTTATTTTGACCCTGGAAGATGACGTCAATATGGTTGCGAAATCCGCTTTGAAGAGCCCAAACTCAGTTTTCAAAGTTGACGAGAAGAAGAAGTAAGCGAGTTTTATCATATTTATTCAGAAAGATTACAAGCGTGTATTTTACTGCCTTTTGTGGGGGAACAGCTCTCCCCAAAGTTCCTTTTTAAACAGGGCCCAGAACATTTGGCGCCTAGCTTTGCGTACGAGAACTCTTCGCTGCGCTCCAGCTTCCCTGGGGTCATCTAAGGGTGGCATTCCGTTAAATTTACGCACATAACGATGAAATGTCGGAGACTCGAGAAGCCTCCGAACCAAGAAGTCATGAGCTGGCTTTCGCCAAGGCATCGCGGCGGTTACTGAACAAGCTCGTTCCGGGTGACAAGATGAAATACCAAAATGAGAACCACAGCAGAAACGCCCAGAGTCACAACAATGCTCGATAATTGGCTGTCCGAAATCATTGGTTTGCCTGAATAACGGTCAAGGGCCTTCGCAACACGCGGTTATTGTGCTGGTGTATTACACCTAAGCTGTTTCTGACGGGGCACTAGATATTGTCAGCTGGACCAAACCATTTGCCGCAGCCAAACGCCACGGTCGTCCCCTAAAAGTGTACGGCGTAGGCCTTGCAAAATCAATATTAATCCGAAGCTCCTTGTGGCCCGATGCACACCTTTTGTGAAGCAAATAAAAGCGCACAACAGAAAGATTGATTAGGTGAGTGTGGTCCAACCGGGTGCCCAGAGAATGCAGACAGTCAGGAACCAATAGCACTTAAAACCGAACTTGGCAGTATCGTGGACTTTAACCCCGGATGTATTCTGGAATTGATGCTCAAAAATTACTGCGCGAAATTATTTTCTGCTGGGGTTTCCGTCGTAATCACGAGAGTGCTGATACCGAGCTAAATTTAGGCTACAGATCAAAGGGTGCACTATTAGGGCTCAACAAGAATGTGGGACAAATAGCATTTCTTAAGTTCTCCGCAGGCGAGATCTGTTCCCCGCAATATCTTGGTGCCTTTTTAGCTTTACCGCCAGAGCAGATGCGCTGATAATATAAGGTTAGGTATGGGCCAGGGCACGACACTGCGATAATGGCAGAGGGAACGGCCTCTCCATGATAAGACTTGCTGTATGGCCCTGTGAGGGTAGCCCTGAGATCGTGCGCCCTATACTCATTTTAGACATAGTCACCGCTAGAATAGAAAAAAAAAAACTCTATCGCAAGCAAGATTCTGAGTGGCACCAGGGTCAGACAAACCAAGGTTTTCGCACTAGTCAGCGCCACAAGACATTCCCAACACTTGGAGACCTCGCCAACTTCGCTAAATGGGTCGCCTCTCGGGCAACTCGTCGCTGGGCAACTTCAGGGCCCAGAAGTTGCCAATCGATGCGAGCTCGCTGGCGCTTCGTAATGACGCTTGTCATTGCGTCGCCGATGCAGAGCTCGAAAATCGATATAATACGCTAAGGGCTGAGGAGCACGCCCGAAGGGAAGGCAAGTGCGGCCCCGAATGGACTTGCGAAATAGCGACTTGTTCAGAGAACAAGGGTCGAAATAGGTATCCCAGTGTTGTACCCTGGGACCACTCGAGGGTGATCCTGCCTGTTGAAGAGGGCGGGAATGATTATATCAATGCTTCATGGGTTCAACTGGGAAGTCGAACCTACATTGCCACACAGGGCCCTCTCCCCTCTACCATACACGCTTTCTGGCAAATGGTATATGCATACGGTGGAGAGCCTGCCGTTATCATCATGTTGACTCCCCTCTACGAGCATTCAGTGGAGAAGAGTGCAAAGTATTGGCCTGACTCCAAACAGCATCCAGTAGTGCTCCCCAAGGAGGCTGGCTTCAGATTCGGACTGACCGTCTCTCTTGTATCTTTTCACAAAAGTGAGCAGTATCATCTCTCAACTTTCAAAGTAACTCCCTCTGACAAGAGCATGCCTGAGAGATTGGTTCACCATGTGTATTACTTTTCATGGCTAGACTATTCGAAGCCGAATGCAGACGCAGACCTCAGGTCACTCATTCATCTTGTTAATAATCAGCTCAGAAACAGAGCAAGTCCGCCAATCGTTCACTGTAGTGCTGGAATTGGTAGGACGGGTACTTTCATCGCTTTAGATGCTCTACTTACCAGAATAGACACGGACATTCTCCCTGTGGCAATCCCTCGTATTTGCCCAGTTTGGAAAGGCCCACAAGATATCATCCAATTCCGTGAGTCTCTTTTCACCGGAGCCGAGGACCACTATGTCGAGTCAGACTCAGGGAGTCCGCTGCTTTCAAAGTTCGATGTTCGGAGTGGCTCCGTAGCAAATTCGATCAAGAGCCATCCAAATAATGCCACTCATTCGGGATCTCTCGAGGAAAAGGAAAATTCCGAGCTGAGAGATGCATTCAAGAGGTCCTCACCCACAAATCCCCAGACAAATTATTCTCTCCTTGCGGCCGCTTTATCGGAGACTAAAAAGAGACAGGAGGCACCAGAAACAGTCGTTGGAGACGATCTGCTTGGTTATGACGAGAAAAGTGATTGCGTTGTTTGCGGCGGTGATGGCAGCGACACTGCTTTTGAGAATTCTGAGAAGCAAGAATGGGACACCGAGAGTTGCAACGATGCGGGACTAGATGGTGCTGCTGAGGCTGCAGTGAACTCGCTTCCTCGACAGTCCTCAGCTCTCAGCGGGCCCGTGATTCGAAAGGTAGCAGCTAAAATCACCTCGGTTGCGCCTGAAGTCTTTTCTGAAACTCCATCGCGGGTTGACGTGCTGAGGTGGTATGATCCTCAGGATCCTGTTATGAGCGCGATCCGCACAATGCGTAAACAACGCCCGAAGATGGTACAAGGAAAGCAACAACTTGGTTATATTTATGATCAGTTCGAAGTAGGACAGCAATTTGCACGAGCGACACATCAACCTAATCAAGTCATTCGTCGAAGGTCTACTGTCTCACTGAGCGCCAGCAGTCCTGGAGCCTTCTCTGGAAGCACGCCTCGACACAGCCCCAAGCACGGATTTCTCTCAATGGTAGGTTTACGCAAATCATCGGGTGACTCTATCAAACCCAATTCAGAAGCTGTTGGCGGCTTTCCTTCTCTTTTACAGAGAAAAAAGAGTATATTCAGTGGGTCATCACTTAGATGATATGGGCTCTTTGATAGAGTTCCCTCTACTAATCATAGTTCAATAAATATGCTGGCGATGGTCTCAGCAGCATTAGTTGAGAGCTGGACGTGCCGTCTATCAAGGCTCTGAATTTATTGATTAAATCATGAATTTACATTAAGCTTTCATTCCATCGTTACTAGTATTTATTGGCTAACCAGAGCACATCTCGCAGGCTTCAGGGTTGTTGATTGAACAAGCCAATACCTCGTCGCTGAAGATGTCGACCTCTCCTTTCTTGGGCTTGGAAGCAGCATCCTCAATAGCCGTAGAATCAGAGGCATCGGAGGGTTCAGGAGTACTCATCGCAGAGGGGCCTGCACTCTCGGTTGCCAGAGTGCTTGGCGCCGGAGAAAGGACCTTCGGGTTTCTCTGTTGCTCGGCCGGTTCTGAGCTAGACGTAGTTAGCATCTCCATCTGTTTGGTGACACTTTGAGCACTGGAATGACGGATGTAAGTCTTACGCTTTAGCTCTCGCTTCGCTACGTTAAGGTCCTGACTAGCCAGAGACTCTTGGTCAACAGTGAATTGAATCGGTGCCGAAGCGGCTTGAGTGCGCAGATAGTACATACCGGTCTTGAGCCCTTTAGACCAGCCGTAGAAGTGCATACTCGTAAGCTTGCCCATTGTGGGGGATTGCATATAGATGTTCAGACTCTGACTTTGGTCGATGAAAGGTCCTCTGCCAGCGGCCATATCGATAATCACCTTTTGACTGATCTCCCAAACTGTCTTGTAGAGGTCTTTGAGGTCATCAGGAATCGAGGGAATGTCCTTAATCGAGCCCCCAGAGGCAACGAGACGGTTCTTCATGTCGTCGTTCCAAAGGCCCATTTCGACAAGGTCCTTCAAGAGATAAGGATTGACAATCTGGAACTCTCCGGCGAGAACACGGCGCGAGTAGAAATTTGAGGTGTATGGCTCGAAGCATTCATTGTAGCCCAAAATCTGAGAGGTCGACGCGGTAGGCATCGGAGCAACTAAGAGCGAATTACGAAGCCCGTACTTAGCCAGATCCGCCTTCAGAGTATCCCAATCCCAAAGCTCGGTGGGATTAACACCCCACAAATCGTAGGAAAGCTCACCCTTGGAGGCAGGACTGCCCTCGTAAGACTCATAAGGACCGTCGCGCTGAGCCAACTCAATCGACGCCTCCACAGCTCCGTGGTAGATAGTCTCAAAGATCTGGACGTTGAGCTCCTTCGCCTCTTCAGAGTCGAAAGGAAGGCGCAGCATGAAGAAGGCATCAGCAAGACCTTGGACACCCAGGGCAATGGGGCGATGACGCATGTTAGACAGACGAGCCTCAGGAACTGGGTAATAGTTTTTGTCGATGATGTTGTTCAAGTTCCGAGTAATCACCTTGACAACGCTGTGAAGACTCTTGAAGTCAAACTGTACTCCATCTTCCTGCGTTTTAATAAAAGCAGGGAGGGCTACAGAGGCAAGGTTGCACACAGCAGTCTCCTCAGGGGATGAATACTCAACAATTTCGCAACACAAATTGGAGCTCTTGATGGTTCCAAGATTCTTCTGGTTGCTCTTGCGGTTGGCAGCATCCTTGTAGAGCATGAAGGGGTTACCAGTCTCGGTCTGAGCCTCAAGAATAGCGTACCAAAGCTTCTGAGCCTTTATGGTACGACGGCCCTTTCCAGCCTTTTCATACTTCTCGTAAAGAGCCTCAAATTCATCTCCGTAAACGTCAGCAAGGCCAGGGCATTCGTTGGGGCACATAAGTGTCCAATCAGCATCCGCTTTGACGCGCTTCATGAACAGATCGGGAATCCAAAGGGCCATGAAAAGATCGCGTGCGCGAATCTCTTCCTTGCCGTGATTTTTGCGCAGGTCGATAAAGTCGAACACATCGTCATGCCACGGCTCGAGGTAGATGGCAAAGGCACCAGGACGCTTGTTCCCACCTTGGTCGACGTAACGAGCAGTGTTGTTGTACACACGCAACATGGGAAGAATCCCATTCGAGGTTCCGTTCGTACCAGCTATATATGAGCCAGTAGCGCGGATGTTATGCACACTGAGCCCAATCCCACCGGCAGACTTCGAGATGAGCGCGCAGCTCTTCAGAGTATCGTAAATACCCTCAATAGAATCGTCCTTCATGTTTACGAGGAAGCACGAGCTCATCTGAGGCTTTGGAGTTCCTGCATTGTACAAGGTGGGCGAGGCGTGGGTGAAGTATTTGTTGGACATAAGGTTGTAAGTCTCTACGACTTTGGGTATGTCATCGCCATGAATACCAATGGAGACGCGCATGATCATATGCTGAGGGCGCTCGTGAACTTTTCCATTTAGTTTCAGCAAGTAGGAGCGCTCTAGCGTTTTGAAACCAAAATAGTTGTAATTGAAGTCACGATCATAAACGATGGCAGAGTTGAGCTCTTCAGCATGCTTCTGGACAACGTCGTATACCTCTTGGGAAATCATTGGAGAATGCTTGTCATTGCGAGGATTCACATAGCGGAAAAGATCCTCAATGACCTGGCTGAACACTTTTTTTGTCTGTTTGTGGAGATTAGACACTGCAATTCGTGCAGCAAGCTGGGCATAGTCAGGGTGGACCGTAGTCATTGACGCAGCTGTCTCGGCAGCCAGGTTATCGAGTTCGATGGTGGTCACGCCCGGGTAAACACCGGAAATGACGCGTTGGGTTATCGCTGCAGCGTCGACATGATCGCTATCGAGGCCGTAGCAAAGACGGATCACACGCGAGGTGATTTTGTCGAAACGAACCTGCTCTTTCCTGCCGTCTCTCTTGTATACGAACATGAAAGAAGCGTGAGTGTTGGAGGTGTGTGGGAAAAGAGGATCTGATGAGACGCGTAGCGGCCTAAATAGTTAATCTAATCAGGGCTAGGCTAGAGTGCAAGGCGAATGTTTGACGCGTTCCGCCTGCATATTACAAACAATGTTTGCAAGCAGTGGATAAGGGTGTTAAAAACAATTCAGAGACTGGAAAGAGCGAAAGACCGATTGAAGTATTTTCGAATTAACATGAGCTTTCTTTATACCTGTTTAGGCCGCTTTAGTTGTCCTCAGTTAGACCTTATCGGCTTCAGCTGCCCGAATTCCACTCGCAAATACTAAACTGATGAGCGAACCTGAGTTGTCGAGAGTCCTTGGAGCTCGTACTTTTAGATTCGTCGAGCTAGCAATTTCGAATTAGCTAAATACATCATTTTGCTCGCGTCGCCATGGCTCCAATTTAATGCTGCAGCAGCTAGCTCATACCGAGCACGAGCATTAGTAATCTAGATTTGAATAGAGCGACTGGTTTGGCCAGTATTACACGTGATCTGGGCAGATGCTAGGGCCTTAGATACAGGGTTGTGGTGCCAAACAAAGTGCTTACCAAGCTATGACCAACGAATCATTGATGATCAATCCTCTCGCGAAGAGCCAACTTACGCTTTCCTAGCAACATCCTTGAACCATCACCACAATCGCATCCACGAAACGCTCAGTAGCCACAAGGTACGGTCACCATGGATACGGTACAGAATATTGCTAACGTCGTCGTAGGCGCAGGCACCCCGTCTGATGCCGGGCATTCGTCTGACGAGGATGTCAAGACCGTCATCAAGGCGGCAAATCATGAGGAACAAGGGGGCTCCGTCGGTGGCCAAGTAGGAGGCCAAGTAGGAGGCCAAGTTGGTGGTCGTGTAGGGGGCCAAGTTGGTCAAATTGTATACCCATTAGGCAGCTCGCATGGCCCAGACGAGAGTCATTCTGGTTCAGAACAACTGCCTGGCGTGCCCTCGACGAGAGCTGCTGCGACAGTGGTCAGCTCACCAGAGTTGACCACAGATTCTCGGCGTGCCTTTCGCAGCGAGTTCCTCAGCCGCCCGAACTGGCTATTCACTTACAATGAAAATGTGCTCTTTTGTACGGCGCTGAATTCGCTGCGATTCCCGGATCAGAACAACGTTCCCCGAAAGTTCATCGAAGAATGGCTCTCTGACCGTATGGTGACAATGGAAACACGCTGGCCGGCTGGATCGAAGTTCCTCACAGATCTCATCAATGAATTGCGACGCGACAGCACTAAATTCGAGGAGCGGCAAAGCCATGAGATCCGCCAGCGCCAGCGTGAGTTCCACAAGAATCGCAAGCAGGCGTTGCATCTCGCTGAGAAGATGTTCAAAGCTGCGCGTACCCCGGAAGCAACTGAGCAGGCCCGCCAAGAGTACGAGGAGGCCAAGGCTGCGGCCAGTGAGCCTGTCGAGTCGATATCTGTTCAGGCGCCCTCGCCGCAGGAGATCGCGCTTTTAGAGTTGCAGACGAAAATCGTGAGGCGGCTACAGGGCCAAACCGACCGCCTAAGCATGGCAGAGCAGCTGGCGCACAAGCCGTATGCCCCAGCTGCTGCAGAATATTTCAAGGAGCTGCAGGACGACGTGCTCGCCGCGATCGCTGAAAAGCATCAGGAGATTACAGAAGAGCGCGAGAAGGTCGAGGCGAAGTCAAAACAAAGCCGTAAGCGACGGCGTAACCAGGTTTCAAATGGTATCACAATGAGTGGGTCAGCTACTCGTGTGCGTTTCACGAATCGCGAAATTGCAATGCTTATCCATTGGGTATATTCCTATCCTAAGAGCGAGTGGTCCTCGCGCATATTTGAATTCTATATCCAGCCTGGAACCGCAAGGTCCGCAGAGCATGTGCGTGATAAGATGCGCGATCTTATCACCCGCTCCAGAGACACCGAGCGCGGCGGCCTCACATCGATGAGAACACGGTCGGCAAGCTCGTATTTCGGTAAATCCTCAGAAACTGTTGAGATGATGCAACTTGCTCAGCATGACCTCCAGGATTTCAAGTACCCTACCGGTGTGCTCTGCCAGCTCAATGGCAGCAGATACTTCGATGAGGAGCGTGCGGCGTGGGTTGATGGGCCACTGCCCGAGGATTATATCCGCAGATATCATGAAGAAGTGGGCCGCATTCACAGAGTAGTTCGCGCGAAAGTGATGAGGACCCGTGAGCATGGTGTCGACTCGGGCTCTCTACATCCCGAATCGTCTCACATGTTTGACGAAAGACTTGTTAGCTCTCAAAACCACTTGCTTGGAAATAACACATTCGGTTCTGACGCTGAATTCGATTTGGCATCTGCACATCTCAATGATGCGTTTCAGAAGGACGAAGACCAATCAGCGGCATTAATGAGCGCGATCGCCTCGGCAGCGCTGAAAACTGCCAGTAATGATCAATACCTTCGCCTCGTGCAGGAGGACAATGCGCGGGCCGACAAAGAAAACGAGGACTCCAAGGAGCATCTCGTCAAGAAGCAGCGGCGCTAGCTCGCACAAACTAATTTATTTGTAATATGTTCCACGGCCGTACGGTTTTTGTGTTCAATCTATAACGTGAAGTCTGAGACCACATTGACGGGTTGATTTGTTCTTCCCTCTCTATAAGCTTTTTTGGATGGCCTAAAGTTAAAGTTTTTCAAATTTCAATCGCGTTCGAGCAGATATAGCTGAGTGTGATTAAAGGTTAAACGGCTTGGGCTTAAATATACTGAGCAGTCTAGCACTTTTAGTCCCATGCCTTACTCAATGATTCTGCTGTTATATCTTGGAAGCACTTATGCTCGTCCGTGGCTTCTTAATGAAGTCAGCTCATACTTTGTGAAGTCTGCGGTCATGTATAGAGAGCCTAACATTCCTCCCCAAGAGGCCTCAATCATCGCTGCTAGCATTATTGAGGGAGCGTTAGCTCCACCGCAAGCCACTCAAATCGCAGATCGTCTTTCTGTGGCCTTTCTCGAGTACGGCACTATAATACCTGGTTCCGCAGCCCTGTCCATCGTTGACATGGCCTCTGATGCCTATAATGAAGTACGTCAAAGCCAAGGGTTCCCCGACTATTTGCGATACGTCTCCTCCAATGCTCGAAACTATAACTTTGCTGCCATGCAATCCGAGTCTGACGGGTCTGGGTTCCAAGCCAGCCTGCAAGCGGCTCTTGCAAGACTACAGAGTGACGCGGCAGGACGTATGGCTATAAGTAAAGGACTCGACTTGGCCAATGAAGTAAAACATGATGCTGGATTGGACGAGCCAAGAAGCCATGCGCCCCAGTACCCACAATCTGGGCCAAGTCCGCAGCAATACCCGCCGTACCAGAATTCCCCATATCCAAATCCTTATCCCGCTAACTCGCACCAGCCGCACTCGTATCAGCCAAATCCATATCAACCAGGTTCGCCTAACCAGCCGTACCCCGCGCAGCCTTATCCTAATCAGCCTTATGGCCCACCACCCCAAGGATACCAACCGCCTCCCAATCAGCGGCCCCAACCATCTTACATGCCTCAGCCGTACAGACCTCAGCCTTCACCTCAGCCACCGGGGCAAGCTCCACAACCAGGGCCCCCGCCGTATCAATATCAGGCCAGTGGATATCATCTGCCCCCGCAGAACCAACCAMCCCCGCCAAGAGCTCAACAACCACAGCCAAGGCCACAGCAGCCCGGACACTACGTCTAGACCAGCCATGAGCAGTTGACCGACTTTGATAACTCAATTGCTACGAGGAGCGCTTACTGCAGCAACTCCAAAGTATCACAATAACTAAGTTCATAGAAGTAGAAGTTGGTACCATTCTTCCGCCTTTCTCAGCTGAAATTAGACAATTTCAAGGACTCGGCAGAAACCCTAAGCCTCGCCCTAACGCATATGCAGGTACCAAGAAGTCACAGCTTCGCTTACACTTCATATGGTCAATTGCCACTTAAAAAGTCGCGCGGCGTTACTGAAGACTCAATCATAAAGATCTGTTGTATAAGCCGGTATCAAATTCAATTTCACAACCGCACAACTTGCCATCTCGATCTCCGTCTCATGTCACCCTTTCTTGATTTTGGTATTGAAATGAAACGCATGCAAAGATGAAGTCAAACGATGCCTTCTTCTTCCCTTTTCTCAACTAGGCAAACACTGTTGCGTTCCTTTTTGTCAACTCCTCTCTCTCTTCAACATATAAATGAGGGCTAGGAACCAAATTGAACTCTGCCAAGGTGTCATGGACGGTGTCCGGGTGATACTTCAGGCTGTAAACGAGAATAACTATGAGCTGGCCCAACGAACAGTGGATGCTGAGGTTCAAAGATCACCCACAAGCGACGTATACCTTTCGTTGAAGGTGTATGTTGCCAGTGGAAGAAATGACATAAAACAAGCTCTAGAAGTTGCTGAACGTGCTGTGCAGGTATGCTCCAACAAAACCTTGGAAATGTTCCTCCTTCCGGTGCTGGTAGACTATAATGCCAAATCGTTGCTTGCCGCAGCCTTTGTTCGAGTGAACAGGCAGGCTCCTTCGGATCACGAGATATGCGAAACTTGGCTTGAAACCAGCTTGCTTGTTGGGGATCTAAGCTCAGCACAGAAAGCGCTCATGGCCATGCAACGAACTTCGAAGAAGCATCGATCCGTTTGCTATCAGTCTTGTTTCATTATGGCCTTGAATAATTCAAACCCAAAGCTGTTCCCCACTCTTGCCACGAGAATGCTGGAGAAGTACATGCCAGCAGAGACCCCTCAAGAGTGCTATGCTATTGCGATGGTTCAAAAGATGTCATCTATGGAGAAGTTGGTGGAGTACTTGACAAATGCTGATGTTTTCTCTAAATTCGTCTCTGGCACTCTAGATTTGCAACTCCTTCTACTCGACGGCCTGATCGAAACGCAGCGCTGGGGCGAACTCATTGAATATGCTCAGACCCAACTTAAACGGATTGACTCGTATAATTACTGGCAGGCTTTGAATACAGCCTGCGTAGCAGTAGGGAAGCCCGAGATTTCAAAAGGATTTGCCTCTCAATTTTCAAGCACAAATTCGCTGCTTTCGCGAGTAGATTTGGCGATGAAGACCAATCGAAGAGAAGAACTAGTTGACGCAGTCACGCAGTTTTGGACACAAAAGGGATCTAAACCAAGCGCATACAAGTATCTGAAGCCCTCAATTCGTGCAGCAGGCATTGACCCAATGAAGCTTCCTAGCAATGGTTTATCTGAAAAAATCAACCAGGCCAAGCTTGCGTCTTATGCTGGCGCGCCCCCGAGGATACAGGAACTTATCAAAATATATGAAGATCACCAAGCTGAGATTCCCGAGGAGAAAACAGATTATTTCATTGGCACCGATGCTCTCATTATGGCAGCTCAGGAACTGATTAGAGAATCCACAACAGAGAGCAACCTAGTGCTAGCAGCAGTTTTGTTGGAGGGCAGCTTATTTGCCGATCCGCATAATTTTTACGTGCGCCTTCTCTTAGTCCTTACTTATCGCTCACTTGGGGTATTTAGTCGTGCATCTGATCACTTCAAGTCGTTGAACATACGAAATGTTCAGTTAGATACATTGGGATATCTTTTGAGCACGCGAATAGGTTCCACTGCACCGGAGGCGGCTAAGGCTATTCTCACCAAACACAAAGCGACCTATGATAAGGCTCCTCAATTCGGTGTTTATAGCATGGCGTCTCTTACTGACAATTCCTTCACCCAATTTGAGGGCATATACGAACTTGGTCAGAAGCTCAGACTCAGTTTGAGCCGGAGTTTAGAAGTTCTAGAAAAGCTCAAGAGTGCAAGAATACTTCGTGGCGAGATAGCCTTTTCGGAGTTGCAGAGCATCCAAGAGCAAGAATTGCAAGACATTCGGGACTTTGACGTTGTTTCCTTCGACGATGGTCGAGAATCTGTGCTTTCTCGATTGATGGTTGGCCCGACACAAGGATGCGAACATGTAAGACTTCAGAAGCACAAGGAACTGCTAATTCAGAAAATTATACAAAAGGCAGAGATTTCTCCGTCCGATCACATATCGGAGAATTCAGTTCAGGAGAGCAAAGAGTTCACTACAATTGAGAAGTGGGCCCTACTATTCATCAGCCAACTCAGCGACAAAAGCAAAGAATCCGTTCTGGAGAGCCCCCCTCATTACGATACCTCGAAGTCGTTGAATTGGGAAGTTTATCATTGGTGCTATACCGTGATCGAGACGTATCGACTAGCTCGAAGCATTAAAGTGCGGGTTAACTTCAATCCTCAAAGTCTCATCAAACAATGGGTTTCAGGCTATCAAAGTGAATTAAATAATTGGGAGATGAGCATAATTGGGGCTTTCCGAGACGCGAAGCTTCCTGGCGATGCCTCTAAGGTTACGCGGGTCATCAAGCAAGAACATATGCAGCGCCTCAAAAGTCTTCTCGAGCTCAGATTATAACTTGTAACGTCTTTGTGAGAAGCTAAAAATCTAAATTACAATTTGCAGAATAAGGGACGCTCCGTGATGGCTATGATGTTTTCGTCAGTTCAAGCATTTTGTCCATTTCTCGTGCTCTCTTTAGTCCCTCGCTGACAAGATAGCGAATCTGATCTGGGTCAGATACATTCTCATTAGCTTTAAACTCAGCTTTGGCCCAGGCGAGTAAATCAGCTTGATCGTTAGAGGGTGCTTTGTGAGCCAAGCGGACAATGTACCGCCAAAGCTGGCGTGACTTCGAACTTTCGGTGAACTTAGGGTGTTAGTACTGTTCAGATCAATGGTGAATCTCGGTCTACTTACGAAGCGAAAGCTCTTGAACACCATGAAACTCAGGCGCAATAACACTAACCTATACCTCGATCAATTCAGGGCAGAGGCCAGAGAGGTCAGCGTGAAGAAATTATCGATTGACAATTCAGCTCGGCTATCGAAGCTGATGTGTGATATTTTAAGCGCAGAGCAACGCTATTGAAGGAGATTTGTAAAAGAAGTTTATATGCGTATGTACATGGACTAGCGCTTAACCCAGCCGTAAGACTTGCGAGCCTTCGCCTTGCCCGGCTTCTTGCGCTCCTTTTTGCGGGCATCTGTAGTGAGACAACCAGCCTCGAACAGGCGATTCACGAGTAGCGGGTTCTGGACGCTGACGCCCTTGGCGATACCGAGCCCCACCGCGGAAGCCTGGCTGGTCTGACCACCGCCTTGAACCGTGGCGAATATGTTAAACTTGGCAAAACCATCGACGACTCTGAGAGGATACAATACTTCCTGGCGCTGTATGATCGAAGGGAAATATTGCTCAATCGATCTGCCGTTGACAATCAGCTGTCCTGGCTGATTCTCTCGAGCACGAGCAATGATGACGCGCGCGCTAGCGGATTTGCGTCGGCCGATAGTTATTGATCGGCCCAGACTATCAAGCTGTTTGCGAAGCAGGGATGTTATGCGGGAAGGCTGATTAGCAGTACCAGTAACGACAGCGGAACCCAGACTGTTTTTGTCCTTCATTTCGTACATCAAGCCCCGCAAATAGGGCGGCTGGAGCTGAGGCTCGATGCGATTCAGCCTGTCCAGCAGAGTGTAGAACTTATCTTTCTCTTCGGAAGAAAGGCCGCCTTTGGTCTCGCCATAAAGCGTGGACGGATCTATCCATGTCGGGCGCTCGTATTCAGATAATGGGACCAATGGGAGGTCTGTGAATTTGTCGACCAGCGAGCGTAGCGTTCGAAGAGCCTCCTCTAGCGCAGGATTGGCCATGTAAAAGGACATCATTTCCGGGACAACACGTAGGCGCTCCAAATCCGGTCGAATATGTGAGTCATCGGCGAATTGAACATCCGAGGTTTGTTGCCTCTCGGTCAAAGGTCCCATATATGCATCTGCCTTCTCTAGCTGCTCCGTGAGTGACTTCAGCTTATTGTCGAGAATGGCGATGGCGGCACGTTTACTGTTGCTCAGCGCAGTCCCAGTCGGAGGTTGCGTGGCCGGACTCTGCGTAGAAGCACACCGCCTCGCAGCAGCCAGCCTTGCTGGCTGGCAGCGTCCTAATACTCTCCCCAGCATCAGCAGATACTAAGTGAAATTTGTGTGGTCCCACAAGTTTCGTGATATTAAAACGTATCACGGAAAATCAGGGCAACCCTTAGCCAGGCTCCGCGATTTGACAGGCCTTGGGTTTTTTCTCTAGGACTGAGAGGGCAAGTGAGCTTAGCTCCTCTAGCAGTCCGGTTAGTCGATACGTTTCGTTCTCATTAAGTCATTTTAGTCATTATTGCGAAATGAAATACATCATTGAGCATATGGAGGAGGGCTTCAGCCCTTGGGTCAAGCTTGAATACTGCGCCATTGCACAAGAAGTTGGCGGACGCAATCTCATTTTATCTTCGGTCAGTACGGAAGTCGAGATTCCAGATGAGTTTCGAAAACTTGGGATAGTGATAACCGACCTTGACGTCACCAAGCTTCGGCAGATTGATCCCAAGTTCGACATCACTCGCGTCTGCTTGCTTGACCCTTCTGCTAGCCAACCTCTCTCTACCTCGGACTCTCCGAACTTTGATTATTTTCTGTTCGGGGGAATCCTTGGAGATCACCCTCCTCGGGATAGAACAGGAGAGCTCCGGAAGCTGGGGTTCACTGGGCGCCATCTTGACAAAGTGCAAATGACCACGGACACTGCGGTGCGGGTCACTGACAGAGTTCTCAAGCAGCATGTCGAACTCGATGAAATTCCATATGTAGACTTCCCGGAGCTCAGATTCAATAAGTACGAATCAACTGAAATGCCGTTCCGCTACATCAAAGACGAGGCAGGGCAGCCCATTATGCCAGCTGGCATGCTCGACCTGATTCGCGAGGATACAAACAAATCGCTGGACGATCTTCTTTAATTTGCATATAATAGCCCTTGCGCACTCTCTATGCTTTGTCCGCTCCGTTTTCCAGGATTTCTTTGAGAATAAACATGACGACGTCCGGATTGTCAAGATACATAAGGTGCCCAGCCAGACCGAGGAGAAGGCTCAGATCCATTGTTTCCTGCACACTGAAGTCAAGCCTACCGTGTCTGTTATACTTTTTCAAGGGAGACAAGTCAATGGTTGCATCGTCCGCATCCTTCATATTAGAGAGTTTCTCAGTGGTGATCTCGTTTTCCTTGGTGGTGATCATCTGCAGCAGCTTAGCCGCCTTGCTCGTGATGAACTCACCTTGGACAGAGATGTCGCCAATCAGCTCCTTAACTTGCTTGATGAGGTTTGTGCGTCCTCCAGGAATAGGCTTCGGCGACACTTTTAAACTGGACTTCGTAACCAAAGGCTCAAGACGCGCTGCCACGGGATCGGCAAGCCGCATGATATTGTAAAGAGCCTTGGCCTTCCCTCTCACCACGGTCGGCGCCTGGCGAATGAGATCAATAACACCAATGGGACTGCCTAGAGTGAATAGATTGAGGACCTCGAAGTCGAGCTCGGCAAGAGCTGCTTCGGGGTTGATGAGGTCGTATGCAATCACTGAGCCGAGCGAGTGGCCAACTATGCTGACTTTTGGGTTTTTGGCGAACTCAGGATGGTCTTCGCAGAACATCTTGAACATTCTGTTCATATCCTGTGCAGCGTGGGACTGGATTAGTTTGCGCTGAGCAAGCTCAGTATACATAACAAAATCGAGAACGGCATCCGCAGCCAGGTTAGAGGCCCCAAACAAGTCGCCAGGCTTGAGGCCGTTAATTTTGTCGTCAAGTTTGTGTCTCCATAGCACAGGTAGAACCTGAACACTAGTATTAGCCAGGTTCAGCGCCGTGTTGCCGTCAATAGTAGCTTCGCCGGCCCCTTCTTCTATGCAATGCTGATTTTTTGAATCGGAAGCCTGTGCGCTGGGTAGGTCTCCCTGGAGCCTTTCATGACTGACGCCGAGCATCTGGCGAAGGGCGTCAACATCCTTGACAAAATTCACCTGCTCGAATCTAACGCTAAGCAGCTGGCCGATCCCATGAACGCAAAAAACAAGATGCTTTATATCACGTTCGCTGTAGTCCGGCCGCAATTTTATGCTTGGTTTATTCCCATCTTTGGCAGGCAAGCCCCGATACAAATTCCGTTTCGTGAATGCCGAGATCCAAGACCTTTTTTCGTTAAGAACAAGCATAGGCTGTTTACCAGTTATGGCCTGACTTCCCTTAGCGAACGTTCCAGAGAGTAAAACTTTGCCATCTTTACTGGGCCAGTCCAGTTTTAAAGGCTCGTTTCGACGATGCTGGAAATGCTCTTCGATTTTATGCTCGATTTCTGGATCCAGAGGTATCACTTTACTGTTTGCAAGCTCTGTCCAGAGCGCACGGTAAACCGCGTACCCAGGGCCATCCCAGTATGTTGGACGACATAGTTTTTTTTCGAGATCTACAGTGAACAGTCCATCAACCTCGACTCGGACAAACCTCTCGCCATTGCGAAAGGCGTTCTCTAACTTCGAAGAATCGCCCAAGGAGAACGCCTCGAATTGCTGGGGCTGACGTGCTTTTTTATATGCGTAGATGCCAGGCTTGGTTTCGGGGATATCCATGGCACGGATCCATCGGGGCATTGGCTTCAATGAGTTGAAGTTGGCACACGACTCCATAGATTTTGAAGAGTAATTTCTTGAAAAAATCCTTGATGAACTTCTGCGCCATCTAGGTAGACAATGTGCCGAACAGTAGCTAGATTCTTTTGAAACGCTGAAGGAAATAGCCTTGGGCGTGGAAAAGAAAGCAGACTTACGGATTCCAGAAAAGGCAACCATCTGAAGTCGGCCATCTGACAAAACAGACATCTTTGTTTTGCAAACTATAGACTGTGCGCGTTGCCTACTGTTCAAGGAATGACAACAATGCCTCCCTCCAAATTTCAAGCCGCACCGAGCTCCGCTGGGGAAACAGCACGATATTCATGCACTTACCCCTACCCCAACACCATCATAGCGCGTTGCTCGGTTGGCAGTCGTGCCTGGCATGTGTAGGCCACGGTGTGATCTAAAGCATGTGAGGAGAGCGATGACTAGAGTAGTTGAGCATGGCCACAGGACGGCAGAGGCTCGCCGGGCGCATTAACGCTGTATTCAAAATGACGCATGCAACTAAGTTTACTTATTTTAACGAATCATCAGTCTTATTTGAGATCTTTGCTCGGCGGCCTGCGGTGCGAGGTCGTTGCAATCGTTGGGCTAGGGGGCATCGGATCCTCGTTGACGACGAGCCGTAGGCGGTGAGAAGAAGGCAGCTTTGGGAGCACTGACAGCATGCAGAAAAAGAAATTTATCAGGAACATGCTTAGCTCGTAATGTGTGAAATGCGTGCTAATCAGGAATAGCCCAATGGGCACTCCCAAGAGGAACTTCTTAGTCGGCGTGTACTGATCACCGTCATCAATCTGCTCCCACATAGTTAGCGAGTCATAAGCGCCGGCATTGAAGTCGAAAGGCACGCCTGTGACATAGTGAAACATGATGTAGGAGCCAATAACGTAAGTAACGTTGGTAAGTGTCCAGGTGAGCTCTGCGCTGACCCAGGGCAGGCCATCGTAAAGCATAAATAGAGCCATTATAATGACAATGTGAATTATCCAGGCGCCCTTGTGGTTGACCCACTCGGCGTTGAGGTTTGTGCCGCTGACCTGATCGTTCTGGTCCGTGATTGATTCGCGTTGGAGATGCTGTAGAATGGAAGACGATCGACGACGCGTCACGCCTTCGCTTTCTGTGTTAAGAAGCCCAGGTTGCTGCCCTGTGGAAGCTGCCGAGTTAGCAGTGACAGGTGGAAACGCAATCTGAGGCTCATGCAGAGCATCGCCGGCTGGTCCCGCGGCGCTCATACAGTTTAAGGGGGTCGGAAGTGAGAAAATGTTCTGCTGAGGCGGTGCCAACAGGTAAGGGGCGGCGCTGAAGAATGCGTTGCGAAGTGTGCTTCAGTGAAAGTTCTGCGGCTTTTCAAATCTGGCTGCGAGCTGGAATGCGCAAGGTATCGATGCGATAGCTACTCGAGTGGCGTCTGCTTGCGGCGGTGGAGCTCCTGAGCCAGTCGTTTCTCAGCGTCGCTGGTGTCGTAGAAGGTTTGATTAGCGTGATGGGGGGAAGGGCAGACGCGAAGGGCTGGTGGGAAGGGTAGGTGGGAAGGGCCTAGGTCACACAGCTCGCTGCGCTGCTGAGCCGACTTGGGGAGTCAATCGAAGGGCCTAGGTCACATACCCCAGCCCGACCGTCACACACGGCCTTTAGTCCCAATGTCCCGCTGACTTTGCCATCGCCTCTGCCCTGGCGCAGGAAGTAGGTGCCTATCTGTACCGCCCCAAGCCTGAACTGATGTGGCATTCTAGCGTGGCAGATTGGCTGCACCTGCTCTTCGCTTCGTGAATTGCATGTTCTGTGTTGGTAAAAGAGTTTCTAGCAGAATTGCGGGGCTCTCCATCTGGCGAACCTATGCTCTCTTCAGTTCCCAGCTCGGCTGTGCTCGCCCTGCACTTCAGTCTGTTCACATGCTCATTTTTCCGATCACTGAATGGTAGGTGACATACCCTGGTGGGTCAACTCTACGACCGCTAACTCCCAGTTGAAATTCAGTTACTTACATTTAACAGGCCGGTATGTACATCTCGCTTCAGATAGATCTATACCTTTTTTTTAGAGTGCTCTGTGACAATATCCTAAACTCGCACTTACTCGCCCTCATAATTCTTGAGAAGCTTTCACGAGCATGGCTACGCTGCATAGACACGTGATTAATCTATATTTGAACTTACCCAAGGATGACAAGTAATCCATTGGCATAATGCAGGTCAAGGTGTTGCACCGTACTCACGCATGCAGTATGTCAAGACACATATGAGTCTCTAAAATCGCCACGCCCTGTTTCATCCCTGGTTATTTCTGATTCTGTACGCATAAGCCTCTCCCGCCTCATTCCCAACCGCGTCACGTAACTATGAATAAAAACAATGGTTCAACCAGTTTGGCTGAGCTTAGATTGAAAGCCAAAGAAAATTAATCATAAATAGTACAAAGCTACTCTAGCTTTCCATCAATGTGGTCTAGCTCATCCTGAAGCACACATTCCTCAATGGTCTTCACAAGCTCTTTGGTGGACTTGGCCATGTCGAAATTGACGCCAGCAAGCCGCTGTTTGAGGTGCCTGTTTGGCTTTGCATCGTCGCGGATTGCCTCTAACTCCTCATCTCGCAGCATTACCATTCTTGCCAAGCAGTCTTTGAGATTTTGGACAATAAAGCTGCCTCGCTTCTTCAGAACGTCACTTCGAGTCTCTGTCATTGTCTTCTCCGTGGTCAGGATCATGTCGCCAACAAGCTCGTTAATTTTTGCGATAAGCGGTTTGAGCGTCCCAACGGTCTCGTTGCTCTTAATACTGGCCAAAATCGCTCCAATGGTTTCCACCGTACCGTTGGTCTGATCCTCTAGATAAGCCCGCAAGTTGAGGATGCTTTCATCTAATGGCAACTCTGGACCCTGTTTGGGACGGTGTAGCTGTCTCGAGTTGGCCGAGGATCCCGGGGCTTCATTCTCGGCTTTTCGTGAAGGAACGATGGGCAGCTCAGCGAGTTGCTCTGCACTTTTTACAACTGGCTCCTCAACCGCTGATTTTGTATTAGCGCCTGGCGTTTGGACGGGCGACTTGAGGGGTGATTGAGGCCTTTCTGATGTTGTTCCGGTTCCATTGGGAGAAGTTGCCTCAGCAGCCCCTAGTGGAGCAGATGCCAGTGCAGGTTGTTCACTGGGTTGAGTTCCCTTTTCTGAACTCATTTGCATTGGACTAATCTGATTTTCAGGCGCTTCCGCTGCGATAACCTTGGCATTCTTGACAAATTCTAACACCGCCATACTCAAATCTGAGCATGCCGCATTAACTAGAATCCTTGGATATAACCCAGAAGAAACAGCATAGTTTCTAACTGCCGAGATGAGTTGCTTAATGCCTCTGACTATCAGCTGGTCTGAGGTGGAAATATCTTTTGTCGACAAGACGACACGATGCAAAAGATCGAGCAGCGTGTGACTACGTTCTTGGCCGTGCACAGCAGCAGCAAGCACAGCGACAGCATTCATGCATGATCGCAGTTGAGACTCACTGACTTTACCCGAGGGAGAGATATAAATCTCAGGTAGAGGCTCAGCGAGATCTGGCAGGCTGATGGCTAATTCAATTCGTGAGCTCCGAGCCTTATCGAGCTCTTTGCTGATCTTCTCATATCGAGTCTGCCAGTGTTTCTTCTCTGAGTCCAAGGCAGCAGCCTTAGAGATTTGTTCCTCGTGCTGTCTCGTGAGAGCCCTCATTTCTTGGAGGAATTGTGCAGCCTCTTGCCTCACTTGTTCAGTTACCTCCTGCTGATTTCTGAGATTCTGCCGCATTTCTTCAAGATGCTCCTCCAGGGCTGCCTTTGTTTCCGCGTTTGAATCAATGTCTTTACTTGGTTCGTTGCGTGTTTCACTGTTTGTTTCACTATGGGTATCTTCAGATGAACTTGTGGGCAGTTCTGCTTCTTTGCTTGTAGTGTGAAAGCGGGTGAATTTATTAGATTCATGTGAATCTAGCGAGGTTTGCTTGGTCCCCACCGAGTGAGGTGGGCTCAATGGATAATCAGCCTCCTCGACAGGAGTATCGGGTGCTTCCGCCCCTGAATCAATACGCATCTTCTCAGTGTCAAATTCACGGTGGATCGAGCTATTACTTTTCCGTGTGTCATTGGAAGATGACCCCAAGCCACTCAATACTGAGTCTGGAACACTGTCTTCATGCTCAGACTCCTCATCACTATACTCGCAGTCGCTCTCGATTATATGCACTTTGGTGGGTGTGACATTTGACTCATTTACGCTCTGGATAACGACATGGTCGGTAGTGACATGAAGACGCGACGTAGAAGAAGACGACGATGATTGTGACGGGAAATTGACGGTGTATCCAGAGCTCTTGTCATCGAACGTCCGCTGAGATGATCGTGAGATCAGATTAGACATAGGCATCGAATCCTGCAAAGGGTATGTTGGTCCTGTGAATAGTTCTGAGTAGCGCCGCTCATGTTCGGTGACAAGATCTCGACAGATTTCCCGGAATCGATTGTCGTGGAGAGAGCCAACATGTTTCCGAGCATCATTACGTTTCCAGTGTATATCACTTCGCGGCTCGAGGTGGCCTGGACCCTGCTTATCGGGGTTTGTGCGGCGTTCAAGCTCGTCATACATGTCTGCCGACAACTCGATCAAGTGTGTTTCAGAGAAACCTGCGAGTTTCCTCAGCGAGGCTGAAGTTCTTGACTGATCCTGAGGCTGCGCCGTAGCCTCAGCGGGCGTTATGAAGTGCACGAAGGCACCATGATAGAAGATGACCTTTTTGGGGACCGTACAGTCCTCCATAGGCCTAGTTTGCGTCTCACCCAGCTGCTTTTTGGCCAATACTACCAGGGACTGACGCGACAGTAGACGATTTCTGACCTTACCCAGAACGCGAAGTCTACTTCCGACTCAGGGTAAGGTGTTCGCACCGACTTGGAACCGACATTGGACCGACACACCTATCTGGGGGAGGTCAAATAGGCAAACTCAAAAGGTGGGAATTACATGGCTTAGCGGGAAACGAACTTGAGGTGATGCTGTCGAAATTCGTTTGATCCTTCAGCGTGAGAAGTAAGACAAATAATGAAAGTGGGCCGGCTGCTTAGTTGACGTTAAATTTGAACTTCTTTGTTAGCTTAGAGAGCCTAGCATAGTTCTGCTAATAAATAATGTGCATAATTAAATAGCCCAGTACCTAGCTGAGTCGAGGATTTCGGCTCGAATGCAGTGGGCGAGGTAAGTGTGGTGCGGCAAGTAGGGGTGCGATGGATTCTTCGTAGTTAGCCTCCAAGGGTGAGAAAGGTCTAGACATTCGCCGCTGCCTGCTCTGCTATCTGCTTCTCTGCCTTCTCTTGAGCCTTCTCCTGTGCTTGAACCTGTACCTGATTCTGGACAGAGTCTTTTGCGCCTCCGGCGCCCGGTCTACCTGGAGTGGCTGCCGAAGGACTACTGCGGACACGCTCATTCCACCTTTTGAGAAATTCGCGTTTGCAGTTTTCAGTAGCGTAGTCACAGGCAATGATAGCGACGAAGTCTCCCGATTTGTAGGCTACCTGATTCTTGACTTCCTCCTCCATACCGTCGGTGATAACAAGTGAGCCCATGAACTGTGGCTCAATGACGCCAGTTCGCACAAGAAACTGAGTATGCCATTGCATGAGATGGCCCAGTGCGTCCTCCTCGTCGTCAAAGCGCTGGAACGAGCGGTAGAGGGGCTCCGACCAGATTTGAAGCCAAATTTGAGATGCCACAGAATTGCGGAAAAAGAAGGACTTGGAGCTGATTCCCTTTACGCCCTGGCAAAACACATAATTGATGTCATGGATGCGGTTGTTGCGGTACGTTTTAATGTGTGTATTGGAGTACCGCATAACTGGGATTTGGCGCAGCAGTCTCTCCTCAAGCAAATTGGGATTGAGTACGTCAGTGAGTACGTCGATCTCGGGCTGCATTATTATGGCGTCATCGGCTAGATACCAGAACCACTCGGCGCCTGGGAAGCTGATTTGGGCCTCAGTGGCTAACGCGACGCGACTCCACGAGACCTGGTGGTTGTGCGAGTCCTCAACAAATTTCGAAAACTCGCTTGCATACTTGATGAGCAGCCCATAGTGATGCCGCTGCGCAAACTCTAAACGATTCTCGACAACCTTCTCTATGTATTCTCGTGGATGCTTATTGTCGTCAATGACGGTGACGACAACGACCTTTGGCGCGTCGCTACCATCATATTGGTACAAGACGCCTGACGCCTTCTTCGCGCTGGTTGTTTCGAGCGATTTCATGCCCTGCTTGTCACCTGGGGCCTTTTTGACTCCATCTCTGGAGTTGCCAGATCCTGTGCCGAGGTGTGCGGGCACAATAAACGGCGAATCCGAACGCAAAATCTGCCTCGTACCAGTGCGAATACTGATACTATCGCTGGGACCCTCAGTATGACCAAAGAAGAGCCACACAACAAGCGCAAGCCCGACGAGAACCATGACAATCTCGCGGACAGCCTCCCTGCTCATTTTATCGCTAAACTTCTCAGAGTTGCGGCGGATGCTGAAGCTATCGTCTTCAGTCGTCACCAGACTCGGTAAGGAGTCGAAGACAACCGATTTGCCACGCCTTCGCTGGTTACCCATCGTGGATTGTAGAAGGAAAAGGACAGCCACAAAAAAGACATTAACCCGGCCTAACCCTGCAACAAACACGGTGCCTTACCCAGTCCAATATACTCAAATTTGCCCAGAAGAAAAACGTTAAAGAAAACGTTTTGCAATGTCAATATAAGGCCCTACTGATACATAACCTCTCAGACGTGGAGTTTGCATATCATGAGGGTTCAGACCATGAACTTGCTTTATGAAATTCACAATATGCAGAACATAGTTAGAAGCCTAAATAGATTCGAGCAGATCCTGACCTCCCTGCATTAGCGAGCGAAGCCTCTTCTATCAATGCATTACAGCAGCATTAAAGACGTGACATACTTGTGAAAAAAAAAGGAAGTGTAGCTATGAATCGCAAATCAATGCATCATATTTTAATGTAAGATGTGAATCTAAGCGTTGACAATGCGAAGGGTGTTCGAGTTGCCGAGGCCAGACTTCCAGCCCTGGATGGTGACCGCAGCGGTGCCCTTCTTCATGATGTTGAGCTCAACAGCCCTGTCAATACCCCAACGGATACGGCGTTCAACATCGTTCTGCCAGTCCTCAATAGTCTCGGCCTTGGGCTCAGGATAAACCATGGGGTAAACACCACGCGAAAGGTGGGCCTGGCGAGCAGCCTGCTCGTTGCGGGTGATCATAATGATCGGGCAGAGAGGGCGGAACTTGGAGCAGAGACGAGCAGTGGTTCCCGAGGTCGAGAGTACGACGATAGCGCCGGTGCGCTGCTCAAATGAGGCCGACACAGCAGCAATTGCGACGGTCTCGGCGGTAGAAGTGGGCAGCGAGGTAAGCTCGCGGATATCATCGAACACGTTACGGTACGAGATGGTGTGCTCGGCAAGCAGACAGGTCTGACGCATAGTGGTAACGGCCTCCACGGGGTAGGCGCCCTTGGCGGTCTCACCGCTCAACATGACGCAGTCAGCACCGTCGAGGATGGCGTTACCAACGTCAGAGACCTCGGCACGAGTCGGACGCGGGTTGACGGTCATCGACTCGAGCATCTGTGTGGCACAAATGGCAGGCTTTCCAGCAAGGTTGCACTTAGCGATGAGCTGCTTCTGCACGAGGAAGACCTCGGCGGCAGGAATTTCGATGCCAAGGTCGCCACGAGCGACCATAACACCGTCAGTCTCCTTGAGAATATCATCGAAGTTGCGGACACCCTGCTGACTCTCGATCTTGGAGATGATCTTGATATTCTTTCCGTCCTCGCCGAGCACAGAGCGGATGTGGCGCACATCAGCACCGGTGCGGATGAAGGAGGCAAAGATCATGTCGACATCGTTCTTCACGCCAAATCGGAGATCGGCCTGGTCCTTCTCGCTGAGGGCAGGAAGATCGACATCGGAGCCAGGGAGGTTGACACCCTTCTTGCTGCTGATCATACCGTTGTTGATGGCCTGAGCCTTGATGGTCTTGGCGTCAACAATCTCCTTGACAACGAGCTGCAACACACCGTCGTCAATGAAAATTGGGCGGCCAACAGCAATAACCTTGGTGATGTTCTTGTAGTCAAGGTAGAGAAGCGAGGCGTCACAAGAATCGGCGAACTTGTCGTCAGTGGTAACAGTAATGTTGTCGCCGAGCTTGATGGGCCAGTCCTTGCCTTCCTTGGTCATACCGGTGCGGATTTCTGGGCCCTTGGTGTCGAGAGCAATGGCAAGTCCACGTCCCTTGTAGAGCTTGACAGACTCACGGCAGTTGTCAATGACACTCTGGTGGTACTCGTAGCTTCCGTGACTGAAATTCATACGGGCAATGTTCAAACCGGCCTTGCGGAGCTCGACAAGCTTGTTGACATCGTTGGTCTTGGGGCCAATAGTGCCAATAATGGAACTCTTTCGCAGATTGGGCTCGGGTTTCATGTCAGTATCGAGCGAGCAGACCCACTGCAAAAATGAGCGGGGATATTCAGTGGACGAGTACATTTTCAGTGGCTTCTAGTTAGAGAGGTGTAGCGTTGAAACTTACTTTAACAAGCCTAATCGAACCTTGCCTTGAAGGGGGTGCTTATATATGGTTCCGGTGCAGTGCGGCGAGGGTGGCCGTTCCCATCGCACTGTTGAGCTAACGCTCTTATGCACCTGTGAGGGTGTGAACGCTGCGTGCCCCTCACGAAGTACGAGGATCACGTGGACCGTGATATAGGCGACAAAGCCCAATGTCCCAGCTATAACCGCTGGCTTTTGGGCTTCCGCCGTACATACACGCGAATTGTTCCGGCACCCCTAGCCCTCAGAAAAATCGCACGCAGCAGCTGCAACGCAACCCCATGAGCAAACCGGAATATGCGCTAAATTACTTTGGGTTCAACGGTCGCATAGAGACACCATCGAGTTTACAATTAACTAAACGGTCACATATTTGGACGAGAAGTGGCTCGGTATTCTTTCAGTCTGTAGGCCGATCAGGGTTCCCACGGCACCTTATGCTAGGTGACGTCGCAATTGCCGCTGAAAAAAAGTATTTCCAACAGAGTACCCTAACCTTGTCTGAAGCAACGGTAAGCCATCACGTAGATTCGTCAATTGAGATATCTCAAGTCTGCATCCTGGCACATGATCTGAGTAGAAAGATTGGCATCACACCTGAGCCGCCAGGTCCAGTTGGCAACTTCTTCATCGATTTGGTTGGGCTTGGCTTGATTCGCGTAAGCTGGCTTAGTGACCCCTTGACGTATGGGCCTCGCTTTCTTTCTTATCTGTTTGAGTTGCCTTACCCTGAAACACCGTGGGCTGCTCGAAAATAAATCACCAGCTGAACTCGTGATCCATATTTGGTAGTTAATTGGTGAGTAAGCGCTGGCGGTATGTGGTGCCGGCTTATTCACGGCTGACATGTTCGAATCGCTTCGTCGTCTACTCGTCCACCTCAAGAACCAATTCAGTTAGTCGACGGGAAATGCTCGTCCCACACAGTTTGACACGTGATCCAATCTCCACCTGTTATTTATTTTTCAGCTTTTTGATTCGCGTTCTGTCCCCCGAACACCGCACCATCTCGTAAAATGTCGACCTCCGAGCAGACCTTCATCATGATCAAGCCTGACGGCGTCCAACGCGGCCTTGTCTCGCAAATCTTCGGTCGTTTCGAGGCTCGTGGGTACAAGCTTGTTGCCCTCAAGATGGCTGAGCCGTCCGAGGAGCTTCTCCGCCAGCACTACGAGGACCTTCAGTCGAAGCCCTTCTTTCCTGGCCTTCTTAAGTACATGCGCTCTGGCCCTGTCGTTGCTTCCGTCTGGGAGGGCAAGGATGTCGTGAAGACTGGTCGCACTATCCTGGGGGCTACAAACCCTTTGGCCTCTGCTCCGGGCACCATCCGTGGCGACTTCGCCATCGATGTTGGCCGCAACGTGTGCCACGGATCTGACTCTGTCGAGTCCGCGAAGCGCGAGATCGGCCTCTGGTTCAAGAGCGAAGAGGTTCACCGCTACACTTCTCCTTTCGCCGGATGGATTTACGAGTAAACTCAACTAATTTCACATAGAATTACATAGAAGCTTTGCCTTCGAGGCTCTCAAATAGACAATTCTCTCTTTTGCTCGCAATACGCTTAAGTCTACACCAAACTAAGCACAAAAAAAAAGATCACGGCGATATATCAACATACACTGGTAAGCAATACCTCTCACATCGCCTAATGCTGGGAAGAACCATCATAGTTAGTGGCAACTTTTAAATAGCTCATGTTCTACATAACTATCGCAGTATTTTGGTTAAAAATTGCCTATTTGTCCGGTCTTTAAACGGCTAGGCTCTGTTGTACAGGAACGCAGTACCCCCGCCCTATTCTGCTAACGGATGGTTCAGGTGGGTAGGGGGTTTCTGCTACTAGAGCAATCAACGGGGAAGCGACGCCCACATCTACCTCTGTAGTTAGCGGCCCTATTACTTAGGACAGGGGAAGAAGTATGAGGACGGTCCTATGCAATTGCTCACGATATCATAGGTGCAAATTCAACTTTTCCGAGCTTGATCCCATCTGTAACACAGTGAATCACCCTATATAGCGTACCCGGATCGACAGCTGCCTAAACAAAGCGAGACCTTTCCACGGGCATAACCGCATTATCTGCACCCTGACCCTACGACAATGCTCACCAGTTTAGTAGAGAACTTGGACGTTCCAAACCCATAGCTACTGAATTCTGCCGCCCCTACAGCCACCTACCCAGTCTGCCGAGCGTTAGACCCTAGCCCAATACGGATCCGCTGTGAGTGCCCTCGACCTAGCAGCGAGTACTTAGGTCGATGACTGGAGGGCTATCCAATCAGACTTATTTAGAGTTGCTTATCGCGTGTTCCCATTTAACAGCTGTCTTAACATTTGGTGACCTCATTTAACTGCGGTGTGGACGTTTCTGGAGAGATGAGTACTGAGTCACTTAGAACCGCGCTGTTCCAGCGGTATACGCAGCTCCAGATGTGGCTCCTGTCCAGAGTCGTCTGGTACGTTGTTGTTCTTTACTTGGTAACGCTCGTTCTGTTCGCGCTGCTACGCCTTTTCACTGGGATCAGTATAAGGCGCATCGGCTACTTTAGCCTTCGTCACATCGTGCTCACGCCCCGGCAGGGAGTCGAAATACGTATTGGAAAGCTGGGCATTGCGCCGCATAGGCCAACTGTGGCTCGTCCTGGTTTTCTGACTTTCACAGTGAGCAATCTCGAGATTGAAATAGACCCAAATGCCACAATAGAGAGGGATTCTGCGAGGCCCAGTAGTGATCCCACGCAGGAAGGTAGCGAAAAGACTAGGGATGGCGAGGCAGATAAATGCGACTACGACTTGGAGAGTGACGATGGCTTGAGCCTTTTTCCCAAAAAGTTCTTCCGCTTGTTCAAACTCGTCCGCTGGATGGTGCTAACTATAAAAGTCATCGATTTTCAGTTTTACTCAGTTTCGCTCGTCTTCACAGACATCATGACCCTCATTCTGACTTCAATCAACTTCCGGCTGGATTTGCGCAAAACAAAGAACTACAATGTTTCAAATTTTGTCGGAACGTTAGACAACTACAAACTCAACGTAGGCGAGGTTCCCATCAATATCCGCCTCAGCATCTCCGATGTGTATACCGCGGAATCGCTGGAAGATGAATCTCCTTGGCATGCTTTGGAAGAACTTCATTTCGAAGCTCTCGGCGTTTTGAACATGGCTCACATGCGTATCAAACAAATGGGCTTGCAGATTTCCTGTGGGCAAATCCACCTAGACTTTAGCAATCTCGTCGAGGTTCTGAACAACGTCAAGAATATTCGATCATCAAAACAGCAGTCCGCTGATCATGTTGCCTCACCTGAAACCCATAGGGAAACTGAACGCAGAGTGTTTAGCGCCAAGGACAAACAGCGTTTTGTCCACTTTTCTATGGTGATTCTCAAACTAATTCACAGAGTGAGACTTAATATTGGTGTTGGTGAGATATTAAAGGTTCCCGTGGATAATGCCTACTTTGCAATCCGAACGCGCGACCTTAGTCTCGATATCAGCAGAATGAACTCGCGAAGTAGTGGCTTTGGGCTATTTTTCAACCAAGGGGACATAGCCCATCAGTCAACTTTCACAGTGGCCTCGCTTACAGCTGGAATCGACAGGGGGGACTTCCAGGAAGAAATTCTCTATGTACCCTTGGTAGCTAACCTGACCAGAGGAAACCTCTTTTCACAAACGCTGAGATTTGTGAAAGAAGACAAGGGGAAAAATGAATCCAGTGTCCGCACAAGTTGGGTTTTCCATGCTCCCAATCTGTCTATCGAGGAACACAACATTGCAAGGCTTGTCAACTTGTTTTTGAATCTGAAAAAAAGGGATAAAAAGAACACTGCAAACTCGAGTGATTCCGAATCGAGTGAGTATAGCGTCGACCCGAGCTTGCCAAATCAGAGCATCTTACCTAAACTTGATTGCGATATCACCGTGCACAATCCAGGCTTCAGCCTTGTTTGTGAAGAAAATGAAGATTGCCAAAAGTCCATGTTCGTCATGCAAAGCTCCCGTATTCATATGGCACTGAAGGCCTCTCATGATGCGGATGCCCACTCGTACTCGGCATTGGCCACCATCGAATCATTTGGTGATCAGTGTTTCTACAACTCAAAGACCGCCAAAAAAGTTGATCTGGCAAATACTGAAAGCTCTAGCTTGACTATTAAAGCCGTCACTTCTCCGCAAATTAGTGTCGAAGTCAATGGCAAACAGAGCAATCTACACGTTAAAGCAATCCGGCACGAAATCTTCTGCGCCATTGGTCAACTCCACGCTGCAGTTCGAAAGCCTATCATCAAGCGCAGATACGAGGACGGCGACATTCCCCATGAGGTTATCGCGAATGGTGAGGCAACCTTTTCAGATCATAATCAAGTCATTGGAGACGATGAGGCTGATGAACTTGATGGCAAAGTTCAGCATGGAAGTGCGCTACGTTCAGTGCCAAGTTGGCTCAAGAAATTCACATTTGATCTCAGTGATTCAAGTTTACTTATCGCTACGAACAAATTTCGCGGCCAGACTAATGAGCTTTTTGGTATACGAGTCTCCTCGAGTTTTATGGGCGTTAAATACGAAACCGGTCTTGATGATGAGTCCCTCGATCACAAATTCAAGGTGGTTTCGGAATCTGACGGAAGGCGGCTGCGTATCTCTGGCTCAGATTTCAACCTCTATAAAGCGGATCGCACTCTTCTGAAGCACCATGAGAGGCATTCTTTGACAGATCAGTTCTCAGTTGCTCAATTGCCGTCGCTTAACTTCATGATGGTAAGTCATGACAAGGCTTCTGCGACCGTCGAGATCAACATCGAGCCACGCTTGTATATCGACTTGAATGTGAATCTCATTTTGGCGTTTTCAGTGGTCCAGGAAATCGTGGACAAAACACTTTTGAGACATGTAAAGCTCCCTCATGATTTATTCGAGAAGCAGGCATCCTCGAAACACGATACCAAAGACAGTTCACCTGAGCCTTCACGTACTTCAAAGCAACCCCAGGTAAAGAGAAAGAAGGCCAAGTACAACGATTCTCATAACATCGTTGTCACCATGCCTCGTGCCCTTATCAAAATTGATATGCCAAGTGATGATCAGGTAATGATAGAGCTTGGTTCCACCACAGTGCGCAAAATGGCCACTCAAAATCCACAAATCAAGAGCAAAGCATTTAGGATATATTCGCAGCATCCTTTTAAGCGAACATCTTGGTGTATTCTTGCGTCCATGCAGAACGTAGACGCTCAGTATGCGCTGGATGCAGATTCTAAGACTGACGATAAGATCAAACTTGATGTCAAGGCCATTCGTATCAACGTCCCATACCAGTTCAAGCTATATCGTATCATCGATAACGGTATAACGTTAGCCAAGTCTATCAAAACTCTCATCCTGCAGACCAAAACAGTAGATTGGATGGCAGTTTTGGACACAAAGAAGATTGAAGGAGTTCCTAAAATCCCACGGACCCGAATCAAAACCCAACAACTGCAGCTTTCCTTAGAGGATGACTATTTTGAGTCTGATCTCAATCTCATCATGCTCACGAATCAGGTAGTTAGCAAGCTTAGATTCAGGAAGATCTACGCCTTAGATAGCCGCTTGAAGGCGATGCTCAGAGAAGGGCTCAAACAGCTTGAAGACATGGAGAGTCGCTCGCAGCTGCACAATGTGGAGGATGCTGGGAATCACGCTTCCAGCGAAGGCAATGCAGAGAACCAAGGCGATGAAAGTTCAGCTGTGTCAGAGGAGAAGGTTCACGAAAAACTCAACCAGGCAACAGGTGTATTCAGGAGAGCCGCTACTCAAGTTTTTGAGCTCAGTCACGATCACAAGAGCTCTCGCGCTTCTCATGAGTCTCGCAGAAATCAATGGCAGAACCAGCCCTTAGCATATGCGTTGCGTAATGCATCGAGGAAGAAAATCAATTTATTGCTAGCCACTGGCCTTGAGTTGGGCTGTCCTGAGAATGACAGAGATCCAATTTTCACAGACCACCACGTGTGGCTGGATTTCTGGAGTTCTCCCGAGTTCAAAGACTTCCGTAAATTGAAAGTTCTGATGCAAGATGGAAATCCAGGTCGCCTGACCGTCAGCGAATCGCGGTTGGCCCTTCTTCAGGATCTGGGAAACACTTGGATAAAGTGCATAAAGCGCGAGCGCATGATCCAGCATCTTGGTGCAAAGAAACGTCGCACTGAGGTTCTGCAAGATCATTTCCACCCAGACACGTGTGCCGAGGAGAACATTGTTGACTACTCGCAAAAGCCCCTGCTTATGTCGGTGGACTTTAGGCAACTCGATCTGACAATAGCTCAAACAACTCATGACACACCTGAGAAGCTACACAATTACATTCATGATATTGGCAAGGGTCAACCCAAAGACACTGATTACTCTATTCTGATTCCGTTATACCTCGATATCAGAGCGCACGGAGGGCTCAAAGTTGAGCTTAGAGACTACCCTCTTCCAATTATGCACTTCCCGGGGCTTGCGCGAAGTCAAGATCCAAACAAGAACTTGGCCCTGCAGATCAAGGGTGATCTGATCATAACGGAGCAGTTGATGACCTCGAGTCACAATATTCGCAAGATATTTGTTCCTTTACGGCCGATGCTAGGCGATATTTCAGAGAGATCAAACGACGTTATAGAGGTCCACAGGACTTTGACACCTATAAAGACATTCACAAACATGACATTTCACGCAGGATCAACTATGCCAACTCGTGTTTCGTGGTGTATGGCGTACAAAGCCGGTTTTCATGGCGTCGGTGAGGCGTTTCATGGCTTCAGCAAGCCCCCCATTGATCCTTCACCTTCTTTAGGATTCTGGGACAAGATTCGATTAGTGCTCCATGCAAGATTCGATTTCGAGTTGCCCAAGTCTCCTCTGTGTCTATGTATCAAAGCTGGAAAGTCGCCGTATGCTTTGCTGAATGACTCCTCCGGTTTTGTTTTCGCCTGGAAAGACAATGTCAAGGTCGAAATCAACGCGGACGATGATCCCAGAAACTTGTTCAATTTCCGCAGCGACGGGTTCGAGTTGTCGGCCCCTGATTACATGGAGTGGGAAAAAGAGTTCTTGCAGGCTTCCCCAGGTCAGCGCGCGCTTCCTCGAGCGCCCCCTCCTGAAAAAGCACCTACACCGGAGAAAGTTGTTTTTAGTTTTGATCAACGAACTGTGTGGCAGCTCGGAATGATGTTCGAGAAGAGCAGCATCATCGTTGATAAGAAAGACAATGGAGCTCACGTCAAAAGACGAGATAATGATTTCAGGAATCATTACGAAGTCGAACTTTGCATGCCGGAATACATTGATGATGTTGAAAAGTACGACGCTTATGAGGGATTCAAGTCTGAGTTCATGTATATGGCTATCAGTGTAGTCAGTAGGCCTGAACTTGCGGAAGATGGTTCTGTTCCTCATGAAGCTGAGTTTGGCCAAAGCCATTCTGATACCAGTAATATACCAGGAGGCGACGTAGCCAACAAATGTGCTTGCCATCTTTCTTTGAACGTTTTCAATCACTTCAAGTTCTGGAAAGATCAATTCAAGGGTGAGCAATGGCCTCCTATTAAAACAGGGTCGCTGTTCCCGGATCCAGTCCGAGTTCGGCCTGCTAACGTCACCTTTGGATCTGCTCTCAGCTCTGTGCAATATCAGATAGCATTGAGCCCTCTAGATCTCTCATTTTTCCACCAGATGAGGCATCATAGTGCAGCACAAAGTCACGATCGCTGCACGGGTCTAAAGGCCAAGATAGAGGAGTTCGTTTTTGATTGGCACACCAGACGCGAACCTCCTGTAGTGGAGGACGAAAATGGGAACAAGCATGACGAGTTAGCTGGGCACAGGCGATGGCGCATGAAGAGCAACAAAGGTGAAGTCAGAGTCTCCTCCGTCCAAATGCGCGCTGTTGATGCGACACTTCGGACGCAGAGCTCTAAACAAGCATTGAGCGCACTGCAATATGACGATACTAGTGATAGTGAGGACGATCCTTTCAGTGAGAGCTCCAGCAGTGCTGGAGAGTCATCCACATACGCCTCCGGAAGTAGGAATGGCACTTCATACATGAACAGCTCTCATTATGGGCCTAAATATCTCGGTCACAATCACTGGATCGACCTCGATGATTATACAGACGTCGGCCGGCGACGTACTCTACGTAGCGGAACTCCGAATGTTCGCGTCTTGCCGTTCCTCTACACGCCAATGTTCTACTACATTCGTAATACTGATTTCACCGGAAGAGCAGTATACGTTGACCCCAAACGAAATCTCAAGGTACAAAAGTTTGGTGACGTTGTTGTGCACGACTGCATGATTTCTGGCAAACAACCCGAAAGCTGTCAAGCAGAGCTTATTCGCCTAAGACGCGACTACATCGGGGAGCGAATTGGCGATTTGAAGGACTCTCTGGAATCTTTAGAAAGTCAAGGAGCCAGCACTCATGACGTTCAGCAGAGGATGGCGGATCTGAAAATGTATATCAAGGTGGGGAATCACAATGTTGGCATATTGAACGAAGAAGAAGCAAGATTGGAAGAGATGGCAGCTACAGCGGAATCTCACTTCAGCAAAATGAGCACCGCTATGGAGCGCGATCTTAAGAATCAAATGTGCGTTTCTGTGGAAGAAGATGAAGCAGAAAAAGTCGAGCAGTACTTGACTGAAGAGCCTGAGTGGGATACCTCGTTCGGTGCTAAAGATGGAACAAATTATAGAAATCGGTACATTATTTATGCCGTGCATCTTCGCTGGAATAACTCAGTGAGGAATCTCATTTTACGACTTCAATCTACCTTAAGTGAGGTAAAGGAGCTGGACTATGTCAGACGCAGACGGGCTGTGCAGTATTTAGAAGAACTTGTTTCCAGCATTGAGAACCTGGGCTCCAGTTCTGACCAAGATACTGGTGAATCTGATGGTGACCTGATCAATAAAGATGATTCGCATGGCTCTGGTCGCAAGGAATGTTCTCAGAAGGCCAACTCGCGGGATACCCAAGAAGCATCTCAGTTCAAAGAAAGCTATCAAGAGAAATCCGAAAGCTCTAATAATTGTGCTGTGATAGATTCAGATGATGGGTGCAAAGTTCGTTTAAGGACATTATTCGAAGATCTGAGTCAAGTGAACGAGGAAGAAATCGCTGAGAAGTCTCATTTAGTCTCTTTTCTCACCCCGAGGATTCAATTGATAGCGGAAGATAATCCTTCAAAGTGTGTTCAAGTCATAGCCAGAGACATCGAAACTCACATAGTCGATACCTATCGCCGATCTGAGCCCATAGATGCTGAGAGCGCTAATATTGAAAGGCGCTTCGGCATACTCTTGAACAAGTCTACAGTATTCGTTTTAGGTGAAGAGGATGTGCAGCACCCCTGCATCGACTCGCTTTGTCTGGAATGTTATTCCGGCGAAGAGGAAAGAAATCAGAGGTCTTGGCCTCCTTGGTTGGCACTTGAGCTTTGTTATGACTCGATGCCTCTACGAAGGTTCGCCATGTTGCAAGATGTTTCATTTGGTGTAAGACTGAACAAGCCAAATGACCTTCATGTTGCAAGTCAGAGCGAAGAAGGAGAGGAAACATCCTCCACCTCCTCTGAAACTGGTGGTGACGGTGAGTTGCCTAGCAACAACGAGATCGGAAAAGCTGCTGGGAGAGCTACCAACGGAAGCTCAGAGCAAGGCACAACAGATATATCCGATGGTGGCGACGTGAATGGTTCAGCTGAAGGAGCTGTGGAGGGGATCTCTGGCTTAACTCAAAAATTGTCGAAATCCTTGAAGCATCATGGTGAGCACAAGGGTGAAGCCCTCGTAACATCTATAGTCATTGATGCTCCCCGGCTAATTATCAACATTGACAGTGTTCAATTCTTTACGATGTACACCATTCTGGTCGATCTCTTCACCTACAGAGATCCTCTTATCAAACAGCGTCACCAAGCCATCGATCGAGCATTTTTGTCTAACGATTTTCAGGGTGACTTCCGAGCCACTCTGAGGCGAATTGAGTTGTTGCAGAAAGATATTCTAACCATGCTTAACCTGGGTCAGCGCTTACAGCTCCTTACAGCAACCTCTGAGAACAGTCGTGACATAAAAATCCATATGGTCCAGCTCGAGCGTGAAACTATTCGTCGCATGACACAGTTGACTGTTCTGATCCGTGCATTCAAAGCATCTCTGCGTCAACAAATGAACACTGGGACGGACAAATTTACGAAGTTATCCTTATTGGCTGACTCGGTCAAGTTTAGAATGCTCTCAGAAACTGGAGACCCTACAATCGAAGTGATCCTCAGACGTCTCCACTATGCTCGTCTCTCACATGAAGATTCCGGAAGTTTGAACAGAGCCACCCTTGCTGGTATATTAGCTCGAAACTTGCTTGAAAACTCGACGTATCCTTTGATTCTAGCAAATTATGAGCTCGAGAATTACGGCAAAGGAGAGCGAGATGCAGTCAAGGTGAAATGGGCGAGCCTCGGCAATGTTGGGGGTATACCAGTGTTAGACGACACTGAGGTTAAACTCAAACCCCTTCATATCCAACTTGAGCATGGTGTATTTGAGAAGATACTGGACTTTGCATTCCCTATCAACCAGTATTCAGGATCTAAAGGCGAAGAACGACGTAGTACGAATAGCGATCGAAGTACCATGGATGATTCGACAATCGGTGATCTGGATGAGTCCAGCGGCTCAGATTCAGATGCATCCTCTCTCACGCTTTCCGGGGCCGAAAAAGAAGGCTCCGAGTTGATCTCGGGAAAGTCCAAACCGAAGAAGTCGAAGTCTCGAAGACAAGGATTTTTGCGAAAACTCATGAAGCGGAAAGATTCGCAAGAGAACCGCCTTGATGTCGAAGAAATGATGGACCGCGCCTCGAACTATTGGTCGATCCGGTTTTTGAAGATCTATCCGACGCAATTGACAGTATCTTATAAGGGCAAAAAGCATTATAACTTACTGAATTTGCAAAATTTGCACTTACCAATGCCGGCGCTTGAGATACGCAATAAGACATGCTCGAAACTCGACCTAATCATGCGGTTGAAACGCATGGCGATCAAAGTTTTGCTCGCTCAGTCAGGCTCGATTGTCGGCAACAGGTTCAAGCGGCACAAAGTACATACCATTGATGATGATCGTGATGTCAGCCTGGAGGCCTTAAGTCGCAAATTTTCCAGAAGATCATCGGAAGCGTCCAACCTCAATGATGGTCGCTCTCATTGGCGAATGGGTGATGCTGATGAAGACAGCCTCATTCATGACAACGACCTTCACTTTTTGCAGCCCCTCCATAGACAAAAGGCGTCGAAAGACCCAGAAAACGCCCGCAAGCTTGTGTGGGACGCTATTACCGAAGGCAATTCCAATTCATCGTACAGAACTGGAGAGTTGAGGGTCAATGTCGCGGGTACGGATGAGAAAGCCTCGCGCTCTAGCCTTCAAAGACAACGTACGACTTCTTCGCACCGGCAGAGAGAAGTGTCAGGGTCGCCTCGCGACGCTCCAGGGTCTCCTCGCCAGCTAAGACAGCAAGGTGCGAACGAATCCTCGCAAGCTGTCTCGCGACAAAGACCAGAAAGCTCGAAACATGGTTTTCACCTAAAGCATAGTCCCAGACGTCCACCCACCGAGTCAAAGCACTCTTCTTCCTTCATTGAGAAAATCAAAAAGGGATTTAACTAAGACAAACTAATTGAATTTTGCTAAATAGCTTACTGGTATGTGAGTATAAATCGCGACAAGAACAATGAATTTGGAATGCTGTCCTGCGGCTAAATAAATAGTTTTGCAACTGCAAAATCGCGCTGAAGCAAAGGATGAGTGTCCCAGAGTATTAACGTACTTACTACACGCGCCTGCGCTTCTCGAAGGGCAACGCCTCTTTGCGCTTCCGCTTCTCAAGACGTAGAAGGTCATCTGTGCTAGGAGAGGCTGCTCTCGGAGAGGCAACAGCCTGTGGCGAAGCAGGGTTTGAGAAGTCTCTTCCAGACGACACCCCCGGAGCCGCCAGCAGCTTCGGGTCAAAATTCGGGATGGGAGTGGTGGATTTCTGCATCTTCAACTTGGCAAGCAGGTCGTCAGAAAACTCGAGACTTTTGAGGCAATCATCCAGATGTTGTGGGGCCGGGCGCATGGCTGCATCAATCAGAGTCCACTGCGTTTCTCCCTGACCTGGAATTGGTTGCTTTCCTGGCAAGTCTGCGATGTGATTCTTATAGGACTTGCGGAGCTTGCGCTTCGCGCCAGACTCAGGATCCTGGCGGGCAACAGAGTTTGCAAATTCGCGCAGTCCGTAAACGTCCAAGAGCGACACCCTTCCCGATGGGGCTCCTTCCTCGCACCTCTCCGGAGTGAGATACAGGCCCATGGTGTGCTGAAGGACCCCTGATCAGATCGTTAGAGATACATGGCCGCTCCTAGCGTAGGATAAGGGTTGGGCTTCGTTGAAAATGCTTGTTCCATGTGGAGTGACTGAAGCTAATAAATATCAAGCCATGCCTCGAATATTACAGATAAGAGTCCGTGTTTCGATAGCTAAGCGGTGCTGCAGCAATTGAACTGGTGGCCTTCACCAGATATCTCATAGGCTACATTTGATGTAACGTGAATTTGTTGACCGAACACTCTGAGTGTAGATTCAAATGAGCGCATACCAAACTGACATATTGAGATAATGGAATATTTCACATAGCTATACTACACACGCTGGCAACAACTGGAAAATTGCAATTCCTAAAGATAAGCCACTACGTATCACGTGGTTATTGGCTCCGAGATCCGACTGGAGCAGGAGGGCAAAACTTAGCGATGTGACTAAGAAGCCCTAAAGCACGTGATGCACTCACAGCGATTTTCAGGCTACGCTGGGAGGCTCGTGCTCACTACCCTGCCCTGCCGATCTCCACCTTGCAAGCCTTCTGGTTTAAGGGAATTTTCATAATAGCATACTTGTACCAACCATGGCTCAGTCGCTCCCTCACCCCACGATTGTGAAGAAGCACCGAAAGGACTTCAAGCGTCATCACCACGACCGTTACAAGCGTCTCGGAGACGAGTGGCGCAAGCCCAAGGGTATTGACTCTTGCGTTCGTCGTCGGTTCCGCGGAACCATCCGCATGCCTAAGGTTGGTTACGGATCCAACAAAAAGACTCGCCACTTGATTCCCTCTGGTCACAAGGTTTTCGTTGTCTCCAATGCTTCTGAGCTCGAGCTTCTCCTTCTTCAGACCAAGTCTCACGCCGCTGAGATCGCCCACAACGTTAGCGCTCGTAAGCGTGTCGAACTTGTCGAGCGTGCCAAGGCTCTTGGTGTCAAAGTCACCAACCCGAACGCCCGCCTCTCCCTCGAGGCCTAATTTATGCCTAGTTATATATTAAACGTGTGATTTAGTTGGCCCGAGATGGGTGAGCCGATTGCTCAATTCGGTCTTTTCGTGCACAACATATGACCAGGCGAGTTTAGCGTTACCGTCCTTAGGCGCCACAAGAAAAGTGCTGACTCGGAATAAGTTCTCTAAGACCTTCTTTTCTCCTAGGGCGGTAGTCATGCTGATCCAATGGGGTTCAGATAGACAAAGGCTGTGGGCTCAATCAAATCAGCAGGAAAGTGGTGGTGTCTGGGTCGCTGTCGTACATGGTGGAGCGTGGCGTGACCCCAGTATAACTTATGAATCGGCTTTTGGCTTGTTCAACTCTTTGAGCTCGAAGCAATTTGGGGGCTTCGCTTCCATCGATTACAGATTGACACCTTCTGTAGTGCATCCTGCACACATGGGGGATGTCGAGAGAGGCATAGAGGAGCTCATAACGCATTTCCATCCGCGTAGAATCATACTGGTTGGTCACAGCTGTGGAGCCTTTTTATGCGGGCAGATCTATCCTAAGTTCTCCAACTTAATTGGCGGCATTGTCGTTGTTGAGGGCATATACGATCTTCGGTCTCTGCTGGTAGAGTATCCGTCTTACAACGGTTTCGTCACCGATGCGTTTGGGCAAACGCTACCCTCTATAGACTGGGGAGCCATTCCGGTGAGCGCGATCGTACACTCGAAAGAAGATGAACTTCTCACCCTTCAGCAGCCCCAGTGGCTTTCCGAACGCACCCATGTTGAGCCCTTTTTGCTCTCAAAGGGTAAGCACGACGAGGTTTACGAGCAACTGGGTAGCCAATGGTGTCATCTCGTTAATGATTTACAATAATAGCACATCAAAGCTTACGGAAGATCAATGTTAGAGACCTGCGGGCGTCTAAGCTACAATTGACCTGTGATACCAGAACTTCTCGATAACATGAATGGAAGGGTCCTCTCCACATTAAGGTTTGAAGGTTGCACGGGAATTGCTGAATTGAGCATACAACAAGTATTCTCGAATGGCCATTAAATGAGGAATTTGATTATAGCTTCTAATAAGTTCGTCTCAACGGTACATAAAGGAGCATATTCCAATTCGCCGAGTAAATTGGTATAGAATTGGCTCCTGTGATCAATGGTATATCGCTGCATTAGGGTATCAGTAGGGTTCCCATTGAGTCTGGATGGGCCTGTTCGAGGTTCTAAAAGAGACGGCATCCCGGCTATTAGACGACGGTAGTAACGAGAATACTCTCTATTCGCGAAATCAAGGTCCAGATGAGCTATTAAGGCTGCGATTCAGGCTGCCTGAGCCGGAAACATTGATGGCTCAGGTCTCAACCATGATCCGTCTCTTTCCTCTCGGGGCCAACGCTCAATCTGTGCCAAACAGTATTGTCGATGAATTCTACGATGGCAAAGCTTCTCTGAGTGAGAGCTTTGTGATGTTTGAAGCTCACCCTGATCCTCGAATGTTGACTTTCGTTATCCCGCTCGCAGCCATTCGTCGAGTGGAACGACTGCCTTCCAGGTCCTCAATCTATGCTCTAAAGGTTACCCTCTATCAAGATCTCCAGCTCATCATGCAATGCGATAGCATGTTCTCTAGCTGCGAGCAATTCTGTCACCTATTAGGCGCCAATTTGCGTGCTCAAGTACCTCTCGCCAAATCTCTTCGACAAATTTCCGCTACGTTTTATTCTGAGTTTCTGGTAGAAGGCGCGTTGCGAAGGAAGCGAGGAGATACGCGCGAGAAAATCCAGGCTGAAATCGCTGTTCCGCCAGGTGGACTAGGAAGGGAATTTGGTTATCCTGGTGATGCGAAAGCAAGCCATGAGCGTTCTAAAATGCGATTATGGCTTGAGTATCTCACTTCACATGGTCGTAACATTGGCATGGTTCTGCAGCCACAATTCTACAAATTGATCCGTGTAGGTTTGCCGAATGCACTGAGAGGAGAGCTGTGGGAGCTGTGCTGTGGGTCTGTGCACATGAGGATGAAGAGTAGGCAGCTATACGCAAGTCTTCTTGAAACGAACGCAGGTAAATCCACCCAAGCTACGGAAGAGATTGCAAAAGACCTGAATCGCTCTTTGCCAGAATACCCTGCATATCAATCACCAGAGGGCATCGAACGTCTTCGGAGAGTACTGGTAGCATATTCGTGGATGTGCCCGGAAGTTGGCTATTGTCAAGCTATGAATATTGTCACAGCAGCACTGCTGATTTATCAAACCGAAGAGCAAGCCTTCTGGACTCTGCATGTGCTAGTACATCGCGTGCTGCCTGGTTATTATTCGAGAACCATGTACGGGATGCTTCTCGATCAAAAGGTATTAGAGACTCTGGTCGAGAAAACAATGCCCATCCTTTGGAACCATTTGGTGGCAATGGATGTACCACTCTCTGTAGTTTCCATGCCATGGTTTCTCTCGCTATTCGCTAATTCTATGCCTTTACCGTACGCCTTCCGCATCATAGATATTCTGATGCTGGAGGGGAGTAAAGCTCTCTTTCAAGTCTCCCTGGCCATTCTACGAGTGAACGGTGAGAAGTTATTAGAGGCAGAGGACAACACTGCCGTCATAGAAATTCTGAAGTCATACTTCGATACACTAGGTGAGCCTGCTAACCCAAGAGGGGATCCTGAGCGCATAAAACAGATCACGAAGTTTCAGGAGCTGCTTGTGACCTCGTTCAAAGAGTTTAGCGTGGTCACAAATGAGTGGATCCACGGTCTTCGTGCAAAGAACGAAGCTCCGGTCCTGGCTGATATTGAATCATATGCTAAACGAACGCAAATTCGCAATCTTCCGAAAACCCATAACCTTGGAAGTCAAGAGCTCAGTGTGGTCTACGATACTTTCTATGCGGCTCTTCAAGCGACACGCCCTGGATTGGGGAGCAATCGAGGCGAGCTTGGGTTTTACCAATTTGTTACGTTTCTCAGCCAGCTAGCAGACTGGGTTCATCCTCGCATTATTTCCAGGGAAGATGCTGAGCATGAAAAGTTGTTAAGTCAGCTCTTCAATGACTGGGCTTCTGAAGGCTCTGATTCACTCACGCTTGCCGACTGTGTCTGCGGCCTAGACAGACTAACCAATCCGGATATGATGGAGCTTCTGAATTACTTTTTCAGCGTGTTTTCCAAATGCCCTGCGAAAGAGGACAAGGCAATCCGCACGGAGCCATCCTCCGACGGCGTTGCAATTTCAAACACTGCAACATCGACAACATCCAGTCAGGTCAGCTCTGAACCACCCAATCTCAACTCCCAGCAAATTTTGGACGTCGCAGATGGTTTGTTGATGATGATGAGGCCTTTCAGTGAGTCTCATGAGGGCGCAATCATGCTGGATGCACAATCATCTGAGGAAGTTTCGAGATTACTCGCTCTAGAGCAGACAGACGACAAAGCAGAACTTCAGAGGTCCCGACTCAGAATCATCGAGCGTCTCCAGCAGCAGCAATCTGCTCAATACCTCACAGCAGTATCAGCCTTTATACAAAGAGCGTATGAGGTTTCAGGCTTGAAAGCCGTGCAGCCTGACTTATCAGGTACTGCCAAGATTACCGAGGCAATCTCGCTCATCACACTTGAGCAGGAAGATTATACTGAGAAGAGCCATAAGGCTGCAGATGAAGAAGAGAAAAATTCGCCAGAAACTGGAAGCTTGAGTCTTCCTCATTTCCGCATGGTTGTGCTTGCCGACGAAACATTAGAGCGGTTTTTTAGCGAGACTTTGCGTTCAACTATTCATCTCACTGAGCAGGGCACTGGCGTACTGAGCAACAAATTCAGCGCAGGTGCCTTCAGGTCAATGATGGATAACGTTATGCGGGAGGGTCTTCAACTAGCAGATGGTTTATGGCGTGTTGGCACGCCAGTCAGCGATGCCAAAGATGACCTCGACGATGTTAGTGTCTCGGCTAGTGACCGAGCGCTACTCGACATTTGAGCCACTGAGACTCTGTCTCGTATCCTGAGTAGGTCCTGTTGGTTGGAGGTGGGCACCGCTAGGTATCTCATTTTACGACATAGAAGAATAAAGGCCGGTTATTATTAGTATATGAATGTATGAAGATGTCTATGAGAGATCACACTTGCATTTACGAACAAATGAAGGAATTCCGGGAATGCAGTCGCCAGCTCTCACAATCGCCCGTAATCAAAGTATTGAATGGTGGGATCTTCTCACCACTACCTGATGTTCTATCAGCCAGACCCGAGAGGTGCGAATCTCGATTTGGCTATATATAATACATTAACTCTTTCCAAAAATGCGCTTGAAAAAGCCCCCCCTCTTTTTTGGCCCTAAATCGGCAGTCATGGCGCCATCAGAAGAAGCTCGCGTTTTGAAGATGTCCTTTACATCTGTACTTGGGCTGAACATGTCTCCGATCGTAATCTTGCCGTTCTGTGCGCTCCGCCGATTCCTGCGCGGCCCTGCGCCCTCGTCTTCAGAATCCGAATCCGTTATTCTCGACCGAAATTTATTACTAGAGGGCTTTCCGTAGCCACCACCAGAGCCAGCTAGAAGGGTTGCTGGGTCAGGCCTCGTTGTATTTCGTAGCGAGTAAGTTCTCAGGCCAGGGCCAGCTTTTTCTGGACTGTTGTTGTTGACATTAAAATTAGGGGGAGGCTGGCTGAGAAGACTCTGCCTGCCCTTAGGCGGTCCCCCGCTGCGGAGCGAAGGCGTAGCTGGCTGCCTCAATGAGCGCATGCGAGTAGGCTTTGCACCTGGTCTGGAATTGATATTGGAAGGCTGTGTTCGAGAAAAGCTCGAATTAGAATGAACTGACGCTGCGTCGTCATTGAGGAAAGAGCGGTAATGATGAGATGGTCCCACTTGGCCTCCTTCGGAAGCTTCGGTGAACTGTAATTTAGCAAGAGCAATAGCCTGGGCGCGTAATTCATCGTTCCCTGATGAATCGCTGCCATTAGGGATCTGAGGAAGCCCATTTGTCCCAGTTGGAGTTCTAGGTGGCCTGGCGGAGCTTCGTGCTGGCACGGGCAACACGTTTGGGGCGTCACTGAATTCTGGATCCCAAGCCTGATTATAAGAATCGCTGTTTGCACGAGCCTGAGCTTGGCCCTGCCCTGCAGCAGCGTTGTTGCTGTTCGGTGCAATATTGGAGTTTGTGGACACATTGGTGTCCCAAGGGCGGCTGTGAGGATATGGTTGATTATGCGTCGCCGGGCGACGCGCAGTTTGGGTGCGGCCAGAAAGACTAGTTTGTGAGGCTCGCTTCTCTACGTTGAGCGATGGTTGGGTCATGACGAGTCGCTTGGGAGGCGCCTGAGCGGCGGCCAACGCCTTATTTGCTCGAGCTCGAGCTGCAGCGGTGGCTGCAGCAGAATTCTGCGCAAGCAGCGTCTTCTCCTCGTATTCGTAGCTCTCATAGACGTAAGGTTCATCAGCTCCACCAAAACTGACTTTTGACTTCGGTGTCGTGGAGCCGTTCTTCAAGGCAGATCTTGAGGGTGACACTTCTCGATGTAAAGGCGCTGACCCAGGCAACTCTGGAGCAGGCAGATGCTGCGTACCCTCAGATGCATGTCCATTGGTGGACCCACTGACGAAGCTGCTAGCTGCAGGCCGTGTTGTAGCTCGAGGCTGAGGAGAACGCGGGGACTCAGGAGACATTGTAGCGTCACTGACCGTGCCGTTGCTTACCGATCCGTCGCTGAAGTCATCGTCTCTTTCTCTATCTTCTGATCTATGGGTGTCGTTGAGCGCGGCATTCAGTGCCTTCTCATGGTGCTCATCATGGTCGACGTCGGTTGCGATGGGTTGAATGGCTTTGTGCCCGGCATTTCTTCTGGCGGGCAATTCTTCCTCCTCGGACTCTTCATGAAGTGGAGTATCGATAGGATCACCCAGCCTGTTGAGGCGATCCATCTGATCTTCCTCAGGCTCCTCTCGGATTCCCCTGAGCTCGCTATCCATAGATAACAACGAGTCAGCATGTATATAGTCTTGAGCAGAGCCAGGGGTCACCAAAGGTATATCTTTCGTTGAAACCAGTTCAAAAGAGCCCATTTGGCGCACGGTAGTCGTCGTTAATGAAAGTGTGCGGCCATTAGAGTCACGATTCACCACTGTGTGCGTACGGGTAAGTGAATTAGAGCGATCGCTGCTCATCGAATTACGACGCGCACCGGGGGGCATATAGATAGGCGGCCTGGCCGTTCGAATGGGCGCACGGCTCGGAGTGTGCACGACCTGATAAGACCTCGTTGTAAGAGAGTTGGCGCGACGCGAGGGCATGTTGCCGCGCTGACCAGGGCCTATACTCTGAGGTGAGTCCTGCTGGAAGCTGCGAACCGCATTTGCTCCATTCTGGTCTAGCGAGTGACGACGAAGGGCCTCGGCTGCAGCACTGGGTCCAAGCTGGCGCATGTAGTACGCATTCGCGGCAGCCGAGGCCGAGGCGCTCTGCGTGCTGATTCCGGTATTGTACTGCTGGGGGTCGTAGTGACCCCGCGATCGCCGGCGCGAAAACATCTTCTTGTCGACTGTTTGTGGAAGCTGAGAGCAGTGGCTTGACGTTACGATCCGCTTAAACAGCTAACCAGCCCTGTCTTGCTGATCCAACAGCGTGGGGTTTCTTAAACAGGGTTCCTGACCCTCAAGTACACACGTGAGTGGTGTTTCTCCTGTACACTGCCGTGGAGATCTTCGTTACTTTACATTGGGCTTTTGAGTTTTGTGTTAAAATATTCATATTTTGTAGATACATTGTACAGTAAGTATCAACTTACCCGTTCGCAACAAGTGAGGTAGGTTCATTGGCCCGATAGCCCGCGTTTTAGTCCCCTCTACTATATGCAACCCTCATGCCTCTAGGTCCTTGGTGGTGGCTGGTAAAGGCAAGGGCATAGGATCCGCAACCACCCGCGTACCCGCGTAACTGTCAGCTGATCATTTGGTACAACCAGCAGAGGTACTTAACAACATCGTGTTGCTGCTGGTGGAAAGTCACATGGGTCCGGAAGCAGCCGGTTTGTTCCGTTCAAAACGGTGAGACAGGATTTCGATGTATTCCGACGTTTCTGTAGAAAAGATCGTTTTCGAAATTCTGCGGGAGCAGGAATATGTTTGGCATCTATTGTGGTTTAGTTTAGTGGCTACGTCCTAGTATACATCTATTTCTTCATAGATTGGCCTGAGCTCCACAGACTAGGCGTTTCGTCACCGGTTTTGATTGTAACTGTCGCCAAAAAAAATTCTAGTGATTGCGGAAGCAGATTGGAACGCCAATTTTGAAGCTCGAAGCAGTTGCTGAGCTAGTTAAACCGGCCGCATCTTTCCCGCCGCTGGACTTCCACGTTTTCCCCCCAAAATAATGGGCAAGCGTGTCCCCGGATAGGGCTTCCGTCCCCTTTCCCCCCTTGCTTGATCTCTCAAAACGGCATAATTGTGAGGTCAAGATCCAAGATGCATACACGGTGCTCGTGACCCGACAGATGATTCGAATCTATTAAAATGCTGTGCAGAATTTTTTGCCGATAGGCGTCTGGACTTTTCCTGGTCTCTCAATTGATTCTGACCTGGGGTTGCAGGGTCTACCCCTGTGAGAAGTGTGCCTGCAGATAGTCCGGAAACCTAATAGTTCCCCATGAAAAGTCTTAGGTAAGAGGTAACAGTTGGGTTCCTAGAATCTATACCCGCGCACTGCATAATACCGGTCTAGACGCAGTCCCAAAATTAAATGGCTCATCCGGACCCTATATCCCTAAGTTAATGTTAGGGGCCTCTCGGATTCGAGGATCTGCGTATATTAAAATAGCATCCATATCTTTGACCTATTAGAGCCGGCGTGCCAGAACTTGTTTCTCATCTCCGTCCATAAAGTAGTTGACAATCCTATCAAACTCAGCCATTATCACCAGCTCATCACCGGGAGTATTTCCGGTCTCTCTCCAATTTGACCGAGTGGGATCTGTCAGTTTAGTCGTCGAATCGGAGTTGGCCACAAATGCTTGCAGTTGTCATGCTAAATTGTATTAGTTTATATACGCTTGTATTAACGAAGACAATTGTAGGCCGCATTCACTTTTTCTCCCTCGATCGGGCCCTCTGGTTGGAGTAGCCGAGGGGGCCACTATTGGCTCTGTTCTGTTTCGCCATGCGACGCGCCCTTCTCGATCGAGTTGACGCATCTGTAGTGTTGCGATAAGTGTCTACCGCTCTCTGCGTCAAGCCTCTATGACCCGCGAGCTGCGAATTCCGGAGTACTAGTTTCCAACCAATCTCGTTACATTCCATCTCGTAATCTTGGCGGTGTCCACGATATTTCTCGGGAGGCACAAGGGCCTTGGGATACCCGCAGTTGTGCTGCTTAAATTCCTCTGAGAGCTCAGTCACGTCTATTCCATCAATATCACACCTGATGCGATAAAGTTTTCTAGTTCTGTTCTCCGGGTACTCAAAAACCAGCCAAGGGACACCAAAAGGATCTGTCTGCCGACTTCCTGGGAGGTTACCTGAGGTTGAATTTGCGTGGCTCAAGCCGGGGTTTTGGCATTTTTCTGAATACACGGAAGAGCTCGCTTTGCTCGAATCCTGGTTTTGAAATGAGTTCGTGGAATGATATGAATTCGTGAAATCACCATCGTTTCTAGCGAACATTGCGGTATTTTCGGACGGAGCGCTAAGAGATTCTCTCTGTGAGCAATTGGAAGGCATATGATGAGCCATGAACGACGATGGATAGGATGGCGTATTCGAGCCATAGATTAAGCTACCTTGAAAGTCTTGGGGAAGCATGTTGTAGGCCTCACCTGGTGCCGCGTGGTAGCCCAGTGAGGATGAAACGGGTTTTGATGCAAATTTTGAAGGATTCGAGTACTCAAATCCTGGGTGCAAGCTTTCGTACTCGGCTGAGTACTGAGGGTTAGCATCTCTGAAGAGAGGGTCCGAATAATCTGAGTGAACATTCCTTTTGATCTGGACTAACCGCTCTCTCCTGGACCGTGCGATGGCCTCAGCTTGGGCTTGATTGGCTAAGTGGGGTGTGGCGGAATCTTCATAAAGCGAGCGAAGAGGTGCCTGATAAGTGTGGTCGTAATATGCCGACCACTCTTCTGCATTTCGAAGCTGTTGACACCACAGATCCAGCGAGACAGGCGGCTGGTCGATGGCTGCGGCCATTCCAAGTCCCTGTTTCACATTGTAAAGGCGAGGCTCTACTTGTGGTATGGGAAGAGCAGCAGGTGGGGGAGGCAAGTAGTCTGAAGCTACTGTGGAATCGGTCGGTAGCTGCGCCTTCCATGTTGGAATTCTATCGTTGGTACAGGAACCCCTAGATTCTTTTCTTGACGTAGATTCGGATTGATTATGAACAGGTCGTGGGAGGCCCATGTTTGTGCCCTTCAATGAGGACTCATGCCCGTTCCCAGGATATTGATCCGTAACATTTTGTAGAGATTTTTCGCTTGCCTCTCTATATGAAAGCTCCGACGAGGGGATCCGAGTTGCGCTTTCGCGAGGCTCCTTTATATTGCCCTCAGAGTATCTTTTGAGCAACTTTGGTGGTGACGCTTTGGGTGATATAACTGAGTACCCGTCTTTGAACTCAAGGGGCACCTGGTTCGTTACTCCAGATGAGTGTTGAGGCAATACGAGAGGAGGCAAGAACGATGGAGACTGGATTGAACTTACATCTGCAAGTCTCTGAGTTGCAGTTGTCGGCTCGTGCAATAAACTAATTTGAGGCACTAACGCAAAGCTAGGGGAAGCGTTCCTTTCGTCTTCTTCGTGTGCGCCATTTTGCCCCTCTCCTCTCTTCAGTGGATTATTCTCGAGCCCATTGGGCTCTATAGCACAAAATCCGAAGTAATCTTTAGACTTGGGATATTCTCTTCGAATATCTCTGGCAATATCGAAATGTGGCTTTGCATCGGTAGCGACCGGAATGGCATCTGGCGACTCATGATGCTCTTGTGCTAAGTCCATGAAATTGATTCGCTGTCGATCTTCACTCTGACGTATGAAGGCTTGGCAGTTATTTGAGTAAACCGTCAAACGTCTCCCCGGACTAGTTTGCAACAGAAAACGCTTCGAGGAAACGTGCAACAACTGCTGGGTTGCCGTATTTGCGACTGAAATGTATAAGGTGAACTTTGGGCAACTCTCGTATGCGAAAAGGAGCCGTTTGATCGATCAATCAAAGCTTTCCGAAGACAGCGCTTCACAACCTCTGCCTTTGTACTTTGTATTGCGATTTACGAATAGAGAAACCAAATTTCAAGATCCTGTGTGTTTGCTTTCAACCAAGTACTAATAACTTGCTGAAAAAACGATAGTCACGATGTTAGATCGCCAGAATTCCTACAATTTAAGGCCTCCCTGGCACATCTCATCGCAAACCCCATTCCTGCATTTCGTACTCAAAAAAATATTATACTACCTTCCGTGGACCCATGCCAGTCGCGACTTGCATACGCATCTTCACAGATCGCACCTAGTTGATAGGGCACGCTCCGGAAGCGACAGGGCGGTAGCGGTCATCAGGCATCACATATGCACTATTATGGGCGCAGGGTCACCACTCAGTGCTCGCAACTGGAGCCAGACCGAGATATCAGTCGCCCCTTGCCCATATGACAGGGGTCCACTTCTTCGACGGAGTAAGATTAAGTACGATCAACGGACAGTTGTTGGGTTGGCCCCTGTAAATTCTGGCTAAAAAGCAAATACAATTCTTCAAGATGTATAGTTTTATTCTTGCGGCCATTAAAATTTCACTCTCGATAGACAAATCGGGCTGCCCGTTTGGGTCACATGAGTTATCGAGCCACAGGTTTATCGACATCAGCAAGGAAAATCCCTCCTGCGTCTAGAATCAGGGTGATGGTCTTGATGCCAAAACCTAAGGGTGATATAATCATTCGCCGCTACTTAAGATGCTGGGCCGCTAAAATCCTAGCGTCAATTTAGCTAAACGTCTCAAAGTTCGAGGACAAAGATGTCTGGCGCATAGTACATTCTATTTATCAGTACGACGTAAAAATATATCAGAAAACACATTTCGCGCATCCTGAGCCATTTTTAAATTGACTCGTAACGATCGAGGACGACAGTCTGGTTTGCATCGATCAGCCGCATACGAGCCGCAACTGCTTCGATGTAACCTGTCTTTAATCGAGCATTTGACGTGATTCTGAGGTAAGGTGCCGCAGGGAACAACAGCAAAGCAAATGATCGTTGATCTGGTGACTAATGCTGCGATAAGCATATGCATCGTTAATCTTGCCTCGTTGGTCAGCATATATGTCTCACGCGCTGCATTGCAACATCACATGATCGCACCACTTCAAAGCCTTGAAAACGGTGCAGGGTTTTGAGATGCATGATTGCCCTGGAAAGATTTCAACATATTCTGCGTCACGCGCATCAACTCTGGATTCTCATCTGCAAATTTCATGCAGAGAAAGGTTGTGATAATAAATCCGTTACCGTTAGACCTAACTCGCGCATGGAGAGTGGCGCCATAATAGCTGCCAAAACTATTTCAGTGAGCTTTGGTACTGTTGAAGTTTTGGAATCGTCAATACACAATTAAACTCGTTCTATAAAGTATATCCGATTGGACAACAAATCTGGATCTCAGGCCACCTAATCCACCTGATAACACATGATTCAGTGCATGAGCCAACAATCCCTTATCGCGAGACTTCGGAGCCACCAAAACACGGCTTACAAATGTGCCATGTCTGTTAGGTCAGCGGATCCTCGAGGCACCAGTTAGGCACGACCAAAGCTAGCCACTTTGCGTGTTTTCCCGCTAAAAGCGAAAGGTGTATAGTGCCACTACCCTGAATCTGCGGCTCAGGAAACGGCGCTGCATAGTGTGGTACTGACAGCTGTTTAGCGAAACCCCCACCACGGAGTCAAAAGTTGCTGCAAATGAAGATATATAGAACTGGAGTAATTGTTTCGTGTATTTTGTTATTAGAGTGGTCAAGAACTGTAAATGAATCTATCGTATCTGTTCATTTCTAGATTATTCATTGAGACCCTGACCGATGCGAATGTTCATCGAGTTGATTGTATGTTGTGACCTGGGCCCTTGTGCAATAAATTTGTGCAGTGAATATGTGCGATGGAAGAGACACAATTCAGTAGGTTGCGCAGACCGCGCTTTTTTAGCTTTTAACGAGCGGCAATATGTCTTCAAGGCGATTAGTGTCGACAAGCAATTTTCGGGTTTGTCACCACTGCGTGAGCTCTTCAATGAGCACAAAAGCTTGATAAGAAAATGCACAAGTTAATGTCTGCAAACCTAACTTTATTAGTGAGTGTATTTGCTCATGATATCAAGGGGAAAGAGCCGATGCCCATCGATGCAGGGACGAAACGTCACGAGAGTCGATGCCGGGGAATTCAGGCATGAACAAATTGCTCGACTGCGGTACCAAATGAGTTGATCTGAAACGTGCCTTGAAAACGATCGCCATGTGTAAGCTTTTGTCGAACAGCAGGTCCAACTTTAAACTGCATATGCGTCCCTAATCCTGAATGCGGGATGTAAACAGAGATGTCGCATGAGCTTAATGTTTCTTGCAATTTTCGAAGAAAAATATTTCAATAACTTGCAATGAACTCGGATGCAGTGGAAAGCAAGCGGCTACTCTGGGGTCGTTCATTCGGTAAAATAGCGCTACACTCCCAAATCGAGCCAGTGGGTCCAGGCAATCTAATGCATTGGGCATCACAGTCGCATCAGGCGAGGACATCAATTCAGCACTCTATTTCAGACATGCGTATTGGCGATATATCTCTTCAGCATGTTTTGCCCCCCGATGTCTTGGAAGCAATCGAGGCGCAGCTTTCCATGAGTATCTCCGAGGTCTCTAATGAGCCAACGGAGAGCGATTTATCTGATTTGCCAATATCATTCAAAGGGCTTGCTAAATATACTGAGTCTCCATGCCCCAAGCCTCCGGATAATCTTGAACAGGGCCAGACAGCCGCTTTCTCGGGCGAAAATAGTATCACCCAAATATACAACACTCTGGCGGAGCAAATATGGCATTTCAACGACCAGAAGGCATCACTTTATCTTCAACAGCGCCTCCAGCATGCTATACCTGGAGAGTACGAAGTCATACAAGAAGTCATTTTCTCTCAGATTGAGCTGCTGATGGTTCACAGATTTGGGAACTTCCTGGTTCAGTGCATGCTGGAGTTAGCGCGCCCAGAAGATGCCTCGCGCTTTGCTGGAGTCATCGAGGGTCGAGTGGCCTCACTCTCAAAAAATCAATTCTGCTGTCATGTTATCCAAAAATTGCTTGAAGTAAGTCCCCTGGTGCTGCAAGCTCGCTTAGCTGCGGAACTCCTAGATGATGCCATCGAAACCATGTGCTCCCCCTTTGGCACGCATGTATGGCAAAAGTTGTTCCATCTTCCGTGGTCAAACAAGCTCCCATCCATAGTGTCACTAGCGAATAACGCAGTCCACCTGGAGTCTGCTGATCGGGGGTGGATGCTGATTGCTAAGAATGATGCAGGATGTGCCACTATAAAAAGCCTCTTGAATTCAAACATCTTCGACAAAGACTGTCAGGAATGTATTGAACAGCTCTTGTCTAATTTTCACACTTTAATGGAGCACAGTTATGGGTCTGCACTGATATGCAAACTTGCTGTAGTCAGCTCGACCAGAGCGCGAGCAATGGCCCTCATTTTCTCGAAGGCTTATGAATATTGCAAACATCCAGTTTCTTCTCGTGTCCTTGTTCAGCTTATCAAATTGAAAATTCCAAGCTTTCCGGCCCGCCTCAGTGCTGCCATAGCTTCTTACCGCACTGATCTTTCGGAACATGAGTTTGGCAGTAATGTTGTAAAATGTCTCGAGACCATTCAAAAAGGCTTCAATTGATGTAATTATACGATGCGGAGAGATTGTCGCTACTGGTAACTTTGGGGATAGAAAACTTGTTCGGTTACCTTCTTGATCTGCTTTCTTATATAGGTAATCATGTTGATTGATCAGGTATCTCTATTATCTCACTAGCTGAATTGACATTGTATGCTCTTTAAGAGGTTGTGTATTGTCACGGAACTAGCGCTTTACATCTGGGTATTGGACTTGGTGGGACTGAGCATATCTACGTAACAGTGACTTTAAGTAAAGCTTCAAAATCAAAATTATACTTCACATCGACCCTTACAGGGCTAGGTCACTGGGATCAACACTAGTGCTTGTCGCGACGACGCGTGTTAGGACAAATTTATGTCGAGTCGGCTAGCGACGATGGAATGCAGCTACCAAAATGGACAATAATGGAATGGGATAGATTGGCGTGTAAATTTTTGCCATGGGATAGCAAAGATCTTCTGCCAAAGTTGCACTCACGACAAAGAATACCCCCTATAAACAAGATACTACAGAAGCCAGTAGATCCGAGGCCACTTCACTTTCATAAGCTTTTGATGACATCTTTATCAGAGAGCCAAAAAACACTCGACGAATGGAGTCCTAACCTCAGTATCAATGATTTAGAGCAGTATTCCCTGGCAATTGCTGCCTCGGGTGCAGGCCTGAAAAGTGTTCCTCCTAGGACGTTAGAGAAGTTATCAAAATACGGCCTCCAAAATGAGCTAAAGAGACAGATAGACCTGTTGACAGTATCTCCAGCTTCTTTCAACCATAAAAGCGAAGCTCAATGTTGCTCTGAGTCTGCCAGTACTCTGGCTGTGCTATCACACCATCCAACATATAATTCGGAAGAAATTCAGGCAGCGCTCGAAAAGCACCAAGTTCATGATCCGCGATTGAGCCTCCTACGATCACAATGGAGTGAGAGCCTGGCTGAATGTGGAACACTAAAACTCAGAAGTGGCTCGCTCAAAGTGTTCACGGTACTTGATCGATTCTTGCCTCTAACTGATCAAGCTCAGGTGGTTGCGAACGAGCTTTGCCAATTAGCAACCGAAGCCCTGAACTCACCATTCCCAGCCTCACTGTCCAGCTTGTGTCGAAAAATAGGTGAAAAGATTGAGCACCATCTTCTGCTTAATGTGAGAAAACAAATTTCCCATATTGAGTTACCCTACATTCATCGCCGATCAGACTATGTCTGGGGTCTGACGGGCCGAAATGCTTGGACGGTGAGGTCAAGAATGAGTTTAGGGGCATGGTGGATTCAGCGCGCCCTCAAAGCATGTAGGTTTACACAAGTTTATCAAGGCCGGGAGCTGAGTAGGCCAGCATTCTGGAACACCTGGTTTATTTCCCGACCCACAAAAAGAGGGATTATTGTTGTCAATGAATACTTGCTGAAATCGCTGAACTCAGACAAGGCGGTCTTACCTCCAGTGAGTGTTGAACAGATTCCCTCCTTCACCATCCCGAGACCTTGGACATCTACACATGTCACTAATGCAGCCAAGTGCTCAAGAGGTCTCAGTCTAATTGCGTCGCCAAGCACCGAGGGTCAGGCCACTGTCAAGCAGAGCATTGATACTGGGGCAGCACTTGAGCAATTGAGGGGAGTCAACCGGTTGCAAATGCAGCCCTGGCGTATCAATCAAGCTATATTGAACATTCTAAAACAGTCAAAACATGAAAGTCCTCCTGACATGCGCTCAAGCATAGGGGGGGACAGCGATGAGAATAACAGGCAAATCCAATTGGAAAAAGCCATATCGATCGCTACGGCGCTAGGCTCACGACAATTCTATTTGCCGATGTACATGGACTTTCGAGGTCGCTGCTATGTTTCGAATAGGAGCGTTCTGAATTTTATGGGCAAAGAGGCTATGAGGGCCTTGTTTGTGTTCGGCGAGGTCAAGCAGCTTGGTGAAGAGGGTCTCTGCTGGTTGGAGATCCACCTTGCAAATCTCTACGGACAATGCAAATCAAAAACTTTCCAGGAAAGACGCAGTTGGGTCGCTGATCAAAGAAAGTGGATCATCAGATCCGCAAAACAACCAATGAGCTGTACATGGTGGAAAAATAGCCGGAAGCCTTACCAAACACTCGCAGCTTGTTTCGAGCTCCACAATGCGTGGAATTGTCCTGACCCGAAAAACTATAAAACCGCTTTGCCGATTCAGATAGATGGAACGAGCAATGGCCTCCAGCATCTGGTTGCGCTGGCTCGCGACGACAAACAAGCTGGAGTAGTCAATTTGGCATCTATGCCTGATAAGACCTGCGGAGATGTTTACGCTGCAACAGCCAGCTTACTCGCTTTAGACATTGGGCGCGATGCCATCAAGAAGGCTGTCATGACGTTCTTCTACGGTAGCTCAACGGCAAAAATAGCTGCGTACCTTTGCATGGATAATTCGAGGCTGGAACGAGACGTCGCTTTAGGAATATCGAGCAAACTGGCCTCACTATTTGAAAAGGAAAAAGCAGTGCAAGACTGGATATCAGCCTGCGCTCGCCGAATAACGAACAGTCGGCGTGCTGACAGGCAATTTCGGGGAGCAGCGCTTGTGTGGACCTCTCCCTTGGGCCTGCCCGTTGTACAGCCCTATGCTGAGCCCAAATTGATGGCTGTGCGAACACCTCTTCAGAGCTTTTTCCTGCCATCGCCTTTACATCTCGCCGAAGTTGTCGGGCAAAAACAAACTGCTGCGGTGGTCGCCAATGTTGTTCATTCACTTGATGCAGCTCACATGCTCTCGACAGCGAATGCCATGCCACCAGGGTGTGACTTCGCCGCTGTCCACGACTGTTTTTGGACGCACCCTGCAACTGTGCCTACGTTGAATGAAACTCTTCGCCAACAATTTTTCAAGATGCACAGCCGAGACATACTCTCTGATCTTAGGGATGAGTGGCTTGTGCGTTACCGCCACTATAGAGTGCTGGGCACTGTGCATTCCGATTCGCCACTGTACGAGAAGTTGCTCTGGGAACGTGATGGCGTCACCGGTGGTATCAAAGAAAGAGCAATTCTCGAGAAGGAGCTGGGCGATTTTTATGCTGGTAGAGACCCTTATGCCTTCACAGCCAAATATAGTCTAAGGCCGGAGGAAATTGTGTGGGAAGGTGTCAACCCCAGGATTGGTTCAAAGCAAATGCCACATATCAAGATGTGGTTTCGGTTGGAGCTTCCGCTAGCCCCTTCCAGAGGAAGCTTAGATTTGAGAGATGTATTAAACTCACCTTACTTTTTCAACTGAAAGATAGGAGGGGGTCCATATAACTATGAACATTAACGTACGAGTGATACGAACAAGGCAAGCGCTACAGCAGGATCAAAGCTACCGGAATCTGTTTCTTTTAGCTGACCTTTTCCGCCTCTTGACCTCGGGGTAGTTCTGTCCAAGCCAAAAACATCCCCTATCACGAACGACCACAGAGTGCTTGATATGGCAAAGGAGGGATGTACTTCCTCTGCGTCGCTTGACTCAGAGGTATCCAATGCACTGTAATCGCTCTCAATGCCGGGGCGGAATCGGATTGCGCGCATGGAGTCGATGCGCCCTGACGTATCTCGCATAAAGTGGTCATAGTCAGATTCTTCATCGCTCGAGGCTTCTCTGCTTGCAGCAAGAGAATTGTCTCGTGTTGCGAAGGGTGAATTGTGGTTTGAGTCGCCGAGTTCAAGCTCTGCCTGTGTGAACAAACGAGAGCCGGTGCGTAAAAGAAAGTTCGGATCATCAGGGGATCTACTGCGCGCTGTGGACTGTGAAAACTCATGGACACTAGAGGAAAGGAGGACAAAGTCATCATTAGGATCAATCCTGGCCTCGTTCATATCGCTATAAGAGTGGTCCATGAGGTCATGATTGTCCTCTGCCATAAAGTACCTGCGAGTGTCATTGATTGAGCCCTGTCGTGAATGCAGTTTATGCTCTCGGGCTATATCTGCCAATGAGCTGCGGTGTCTATTCAAAAGCGGCCGAGAGCTCCCTCTCAGATTAAGACGAGACCCCTGTCGTGACATTATTGGCGAATTGGACCTCGATCCTGGACTCGATGCGGGCTTCGGCGCAACTGGAGTATCTGGAGCTGAGTGATATCGCAAATTTTGGCGCAATTCAGCTGTTAGGTTGTCTATGCTGCCCGTTTTACGAGCAATACCAGGCTTCCCATCCTTCTCTCGCATTGGGTACGCCGATAAAGTGTGTGGGGGGAAGTCATGTGCCACGTGTGGATATGCACTCCGCAACTGAATAGGATAGTAGTGTAGGATATTGGAATTGGCTAAAACTCCTCAATTCTGAACTTAGGAAATTACTATAGAAAAATGTGCTTCCCAGATGTGATGTCGAATATAGGTAGCTCTCAAGATGCATGTAGTAAAGCACTTCTTCCAGAAAGAGTGGGCACATCAGCCATTCGCTTGGTTTTTCGTTGATATGGTTAATTTAGCTAGATAGGTTTCCCAATATACTAAATTATCTGTTTAGTAGCAAGAATTGAGGAAAGAGAGAGATTGATAGAGATAGTGGGAGCCAGTGAGGGCCCTTTGCAGCTTCATAGTGAACGGATTAATCGTCGTTCTTTGGACCCTGGATGTTCTGGCTTGTGACGCCCCCAACACGCACATTATTTTGGCCTGGAGGGTGCTGTAGGACAACAGGGCCATGCCCCATACCCGGTCTCTTCGAAATTGGAACAGAAATCACGCCAGGCGGGAGCTCGGGTTCAGGCCGCTTGCTCTTCTCTTGGTTCTCGGTACTCATAGGTTTGTCTGTTGTTTGATAGTCTTATTTGATTGCTATTTCATGCGGTTCTCCGCCTCTATAAAGCAAGCTGTAGCACGTGATACTTACCCGACGCCTACCCTTTTAGAATTCGGGTAAGGGCGGTCCCCTGGTCAAACCTGTAAGCACACACCTTCTACCTCTTTAGAGCCAGTTATTTTCCGCTGTGTCAAGGTAGTAAAATAAAATTGTAAAAGGCTAAGCTTCCAATAATATACTATGTGCCTAATTCATCATTGATGGTTTTGCTACTCAGTCAAAACCTGTCGTAATGGATCATTGTCTGCCATTTCATTTATAACATCAATCAACTGCGCTCTGCTGCTGATTTTTCGTAGCCCAAATTCCTCGCGGTACCCCTCGGCGCTTTTGCCGCTCGCAGCTCCGGCACCTCCCTGGCTTTTGCGACCATTTCCATGCGTTCCTAAGCCCTTTTTTCCGCACAGCCCCGTCACCGCAACCAGTCCAGCCGAATCTAATGCATTCACAACCTCCACATATTCCGGATATGCGAGCCCATTGAACACAGGGTTATGGAGGCAGCGAAGCTCGTATTCTTGGAAGGCTTGGAGAACTGTGACGTTGGGTTGAAGAGTCGATCTCTCTGTTTTCATTAGAACACAAAGCACTGCGCGCTGCTGGAAATTAAGCAGGCTTAGTCGTTCCTTTGCATCGACGCCTCCAAACGCAGATTGGCAGACTTTCGCCACATGTCTCGTCGTGACAATCCCGGAAGAGGTAGGATCACGATGATATTCTTCTTCAACGACCTCTATAGCTCTCCTACAGATATCGAATGCTTTTCTCAGATCCCCTGAGTTCGCTGCTGTTTTAGCTGAGCAGATTCTCACTGCCGCAGCATGCATTAATGGACTTCCGAGAAGCTTGAGCCTTGCCTCGATGATTGCAGATATCCCTTGCGAGGTGTATGGCTTAAACGCGATGACCTCAGGCTTCAATTTATGAGCTTGCAACCTAGGCAGGAACCGATCTGTCAGGTCAATTGCGTTTGCAATCCCGATGATCACAAGATTATGGCCGCTGCCACAGGCCCATTCAAAAATTTTGAACAGCACCTCCTGATTGGCGGTGACAATTCTATCCAACTCATCGAGAATCAGAATGTGGCTGGTGTCCTTTCGAACAAACTCTGTGCGGAGAAGGTCTATTGCTGCCTCTTTTTGATGTTGAGATCTCCTTGTAAGGTAGCCAAATTCTTTGGCAATAAGGGAATAAGTTTGTTCTGGTTTGTCGATGGTCATGCAATTTATCTGTGCAGTCCTTGTTTGTGCGGATTTCACGCTAATCTCGTTGAGGATTTCTGAGACGAGGGCTGATTTTCCCGTTCCAGGAAGCCCAGATATATAGAGTGCACCGTTTGTGTGAGCTCCAATGCAATGCAGTAGCTTCCTGCGTATGCTGTCTCTCTCGTGTTCTCTTCCCACAACATTCCTGATTTTTGATCCTCGCTGGAACAGAGCTTTTCCCCTTGAAAAAATAGTTTCACCATCACTGGATATTTTGCTTCCAAGGTCTTGTTTTATGAATGTCTCATTCACATTTTTGTCAAACAGCGGTGAACTCGCTTCTTTGCGTGATTCTGATAAGAAATCTAGTCTTCTTCTCTTTGTAGGCGTGGTAGGCTCTTCTTCAAACGTCAGCTTTTCAGAATTGTCCTGTCCTGAGAAATCGATCCTTAGTTGTTTCGTTGGTGTACTTTCAGGCGTAAGAAGATAGTCTGTAGTTTTGCTTTGTTTTCGAGGAGTAGACGGTTCTCTGCGAGCGATGGCTCTTTTGATGGGAGAGCCATTCATAACTAAGTTGTCGGCCCGACCTGGCAAGAAGTCTCTACGTCTGGTATTTAGCTGGCACACCCTTTCTTATGTAGCTGAAAGCTATACGCGTCGCGCTAACAGAGAAACCCAACCCTTAATTGATACTTACCCAGCCACTTCACTCTGGAGTCACGTGAGGTTAAATGTCAATCTTGACGACAGCAGTGATGGCATTCGTCTTTGCCCCTACCCCGAAACCTGGCTGCATCTTCTTTTTCCAAGCTAGGCAGGTGGACCTCTGATGCAGACTTCAAGGCTTAACTGGATGCGCTCCTGCTAAATATAAAAAAATCGACGTAGCTGATTGTATTAAAGTAAAAGTCGGAAAAAACGACATATGAGAGTAATCAAATCTACACTGACGATTGGTGAAAGAGATCTGCCCATATTGGAGCCAGGCGAAGCATTGATAAAAATTAAATGCTTTGGAGTCACACAGGAAGATGCTGAATTGTACTTTTCTGCAACTCCTGTTTCAAAGCTTGGTGTGGAGTTCAGTGGCGATGTGATCAAAGTATCTCCATCGTCTCTCATCACCTCAAACATAAAAGTAGGACAAAGAGTGATGGGCTTCGCAATAGAGGGCGGTTCAATGGCAGAGTTTGTCGCTTGCCCTCTAAAAATGCTGATGGAGGTACCGATGGAGCTGCCCTACTCTATCGCGGCTACCATCCCAGATATGTGGATTGGGGCGCTGAGGCTTCTGAGAGACGACGGCGAATTCGAAAAAAGGAATCGAGTGGCTATTTATGGTGCCCTCAGCAGTCGCGGCCAGGCAGCAGTTCAGCTGGCTCAACTAATGGGTTGCAGGCGAGTACATTGTATCGTGGCTAGTCAAAATGCCGCGAACGCAGCAGCAGAACACCTAAAATTCCATACAGCGTTATCAGACGAGGTTATCGTCCACCAGGAGTCTAGCAAAACTCTGAGCCATATAGCAGCGTATGACCCACGCGGCGTTGAAGTGGTGCTTGACCTCAGAAATCAGCCAGAAATTTATCCAAATATGATGCGCCCCAATGGGAGACTTGTAATAACAAGCAAACCACGGCTTAGCAAATTTGACTGGGATCTTGTGGTATTGAAAGGTATAAAGATTCATGGCACATGTCTAAGAAGTAAGGATCCGCGTTTGTTAGAGAAGCACTGCAACTATATCACAGAACATATTCTGCCAAAAATCAAGAACAAGCAACTCAGGCATATTGTTGTTGAGCAATATAGTTGGAAGAACATACAGTCGGCCCTCGAACGTGTTCGCGACAACCCCGAAATGCTTGGGCGAGTGGTCTGCAACATAGAATAGGTTCAACATTGAAGTGTATACTAATCTACATACTCTCAAAAATAAAATGAGCTATAACAGACTTATAAAACAAGCAGAAACCCAGCTGTAATCGAGAAGAGCATCATACTTGCCTTCAAGTAGGTTCCGTTGTTGGAAACCGGCGAAATGGCTGTTAACAATGCGCTTTCTGATTTGCCTGGGTAGCTGCTCCCAGTGGCTAGAGCTGCATTGGTGATTGCCGTGATTGCTGAGAGTGTGCTAATGGCCGGACTAGTGGTCATTCTAGATGTTACACTGCCGCTTTCAGTCTCGCGTAAAGTGCTGTCGGACCAGTCCAACGCGACTAAGTTCTGAGGAAGGTCTGTACTTATCAGGCGAGAGTCTTCAGTTGCGCGTTGAGGATGCTTTTCTTGTATGACCAACCTGATGGTTTCCGTATGGCGAGGCAGTATCGATGAAGACGTCAAGGATCGAGGAAGCTGTGCTCCTTCAAGCTGAGGATACCCATAAATCGTGAAGTAAGGACTGTAATTGGCAATGGTTGAGTCGCGCGAATCATGAACCATGACAGACATAGCAACACTAGTGGCCAAATTCAGTGGCACCAACCAGTTGAACTCGCCAGTATTTGGAACTCCACGAGCAATGACGTCCTCATGTGCAAGATTAGCCATGTTACCCTCTCTTAGTACGATATCAACGATGGGAATGGCCACGCTTGGTTCCCATCTAATCTTGTATGATTGGCCAGCATTCAAAACCTCACCATAGCTGGGCTGAGTGATTGCGAGAACGGAGTTCTTGGTCGGATTCTGAGCAAGCACAATCATTGCTGCGAGCATAGCACTCAAAAATTTGAGAATAAGCATGCTCGAAGAAGGTGGGTGATAGGAGGTGCATGCTAATCCGGCTTGCTTTATAGGAAAGGCCTACATAAGGGAGCTGCACGAAACTTGAGCGACATCTGTGTGATGATGTCATTGACAGCACAATGGGCGCATGATCCAGCACTTGACGATCAAGCCAACATAAGTGCCAACGACCAAAACGAGGTGCTAAAGTGGATTAAGTCGTAAATTAAGATAGTATATAGACAACAGTGAGTTATCATGCATCATATACCTCGCGATTTGTATTGTCATAATATTGTAAAAGATATTCTCATCAGACTAACGGCCACCCTGTTTAAGGTTTGATTGCCTGTCTTGCAACACTTGACCTCCAAAACGGAGCTGCAGCTCGTATATGATCATCAAGCAAAAACTGTATTCATTTGCATTGAGACAGTCGAAAGCCCGATCAAGCAGATTTGACTCGAAGGATTGCGTATAAAAATGCTCATAAAGGGCCCGCCATTAATTTTGCTTCTGAACAAAGCAGGTTTCGAGTTTCAATGCAGCGAACGACGTTTTGAGCGTTCTGTTAGCTTAGAATTTTCATTGAAGCTTCATTACCGCTTAAGCTGAAATGAATGGCTCTGGAGGTTTCACCGGAATTCAAGACGTTAAAAATAACCCAGCTTCTCAACTCATTACCAACTCCGAGATGAGCATGGACTATTATTCTGTCACGGTGTCCTAAGATTCACTGAGGGTAGTAAGTCTCGCCATTGAAAAGTTGCTGCTCCTCTGCAGGGTGCGTCGCAGAGAGAGCGCAAACAGGTGAATTACCGCCGCAGCTGAAAGTAGATTGAGGGTGTTCAAGCAGGTAATTAGAGCTAAAGTGGGAGCATGCTGGCGCGATATCTACGCTTAAATAGCTTGAAAAGCTCATAAGGTAGATATGGGGCTGAACATTACCAAGTTGAGGTTTCAATCTGTAAAGCTACTCAAGTTTTCGGCGCTGCTGGATCTTGATCAGCCTATGCCTCCGAGACTTGATCACTTCGAATTCATGGAGACTGGAGGGTTTTGACGAACTCTGGATCAGCAGATAGCCGACTTTTGAACTTATTCCACCAGTCGTCAAAGCTCTTGATTGGCACTTTTCCTTGAGGATCAACAAAGCTGGCCAAGAAATTATATGCATTAGTGATGATGCCATTGGCCAAAGTTGCTACATCCGATGAGGGCGGAGTAGGCGCTGACGCGGCAATTTCTTTCGGCCTTCGCGCCGCAATTCGTTGTGACGCAATGTACTGCTGTATCTGAGTCAGGGCCTCAATCGAGATGCCAAAAGTGATCGTGGAGTCTGAGGTAGATGCGGAGGTCGAATCCTCATCAACCATATCATCAACGTCGTTAACTGCGGACGCAGAACAGCCCATATCCAGACGAAATATTGCAGACTGCCTGGCAGCTGTGAGGGCCCCCAGAAGCGAAAATTCCTGTTTTCCTGGTAGTTGTGCATATACTGCGGCTGCCATGTCAACGGGAAGCTGAGCTCCAGGGAGCAAAAACAAGGCAATATGATTGATTCTTGAGGCGTCTTCGACTTTAAACAGGAACTTGGAAGGCTCTACTTGGCTAACATCAGTTTCAACAGGTCTTCCTCCGCAAATGTATCCGAACATCTCCAAAGTTTCTCAAAGAGGACGTGCTTCTCACCACGTTCAGCAGCAAAGAGGGTTAGGGTGATGTTTTGAGATTAAAAGGTTTGAGCCATAAAATAAAGCACAGAAAGTCTTATCAAGTAGTTCTATAAATTCAGAATCCATAATGACTCGCTTAGCGCCGAGTAAAACTGTTACATTGGCTACACGTGTCGCGAATTCTCGAAAACATACCAAGCTGATACGGGCATCGGAGCTAAACACAGGGTCAGGGTATCAACGGTACTTATGCACTGAAATTCTCCAAGTTTCCTCCTTTCCATCACAAGAGTGCAAAGAAGGGTGCATCTGAATTGCTTGACGTGGATTGAACCTTATACTAGTGCTCGAGATTAATGCAGGATATACATATTACCAGATTGCACGTTCCTGTGGCACACTGGCAAGAAACGCCTGCGACACATTACAATAGAACACGACTCTAATTAGTATATACAAATGAGGTCGCACATCCCCCAAACACGGCAAGAACGGACCCAAAATGAGAGGGGGAGGGACAGTTGCCATGTTCGCCCCAGCCACTTGTGTAAACAGTATTGCCGCATGCCCATATCAAATGCTCGCTGCCCATGGCTTTGCAAGGTTCAGATATATCTGAGAGTAGGGGGTGAGAAGGAACTCTGATACCATTGTGATCGGTAGGGCCATATATGGAGGATCCAATAACAAAGTTTGACCAGCCAGCAATAGCAGACACACTTGATGCGACCCTCTCTCCAGTATCGAATTTCTTACTGTCTCCAAGCACTAGAATCCGCAAATCTCTAGCAATAAGAAGAGTGAAGTCTCGCCCGCAAGCAATGCTTGCGACTTCGTTGAGATCATCGAGAGCAACAAGTGTAGGAGTATTAATAGTTGGAGTTTTAGGACCACACTGTCCCTTTCTACTGGCGCCCCAAGCGAAAATGCGACCTGAAGAGGTCAGAATTACAGAATGTCGCATCCCAGACGCTAAATCAACCACTTTTTCACTGGGCATCAACGGCAAACTCAAGCGAACCATGGAATCGGCACGACTGGCAGAGTTCAGATCGAGTACACCAGCAATCTCGTGCTCTATAAGCCACAATTGGTTCGACTCATCGACCAGAGCTGTGAAAGACCATCCAGCCCCTACGTGTCTCCATTTCTTATACTCAGGGTGGTTCAGCGGCTTGAATTTTGCGTCTTTGGTCACCCAACATTTGCCCGACGCAAGCTCCAGAATGACAGTGTGATTGCCACCTCCAACAGCTTTTATAGGTCCTGAAAGCTCAATGTCTACCTTTGTCCACTTGTCTACGTCAGTTCTACATCCTATGCCGAGCTGTCCGTTACCATTGGAGCCACAAGCATACAGCATGAGCTGCTGATTAAATGATTACCTTGCGTGTCAAGCAGTAGTAGGCGAGATCGTCTTCGAAGCCAGCCAGATATTTTTTGGAAAAAAAAAAGGATGATCTTCTTAATACTTATTTACCTTCTATAACGCAAACAAAGTAGGCTAACGTGTACAAACTGACGCTCCGAGTGAAGTACACCGGCTCCCCTATCAACGCTTTCTCCTGTTTTGGCGCCGTCCAGCGGCCTTCACTTTAGGTTCAGCTTTGGAGGAATAGTCGGACTCCTCAGAACTGCTTGACTCTGAGCTATCACTCTCGCTATCGTCTGCATCTTGCTCTTCTTTCTCATCGTCAGAGGCGGGGAAGAGAGGCATCACAGGTGGAGGAGCACCTGGAGGGATGACTGGATAATTATGCGACGCCGACCTAGATTGCATCTGCGATGCACGCAAACGAGACGCTCTAATTGCTCTTGCTGTTTTATGTGATGGCGTTGATGGACTTGAAGAAGCTGCGGCCGCCCGCCGTTGAGAACGTAGCTTCTTCGAAGGTAGCAGATCCTCGTCACTCTCCTCTGACTCATCGTCTGAGCTCTCTGTATCTGCCACTTCTCTTTTGCGGGATTTGCGCGGCGAATCGTGTCGCGCATCGGCATTTGTAACCAATTTAGTTGAAGTTCTCCTACTGTTGGGCAAACTCCCTTCTGTAGAGGAATCTGTTGAGTAGTGGCGTGCATCTAGATTGGAGAACCTGTAACTTTTCTTTTTTTCGTCGCCAGTCTTGGCTGAAAATTTTCCAAATCGAGATCCCTTTGGACCATTGACACTATTTGAGGTGTCTGCTCGAAGTCTGGACGTCATGCCTGAGAGTGTATCCGGAGCTGCTTCATCCTGAACGCTCTCTGATTTGATGTTGGGCTCGTCAGAAGTATTTGAAAGGTTCGGGATGTCGCGTGTTCGACTCTTGTTGGCACGCACTGTGAAAACAGGGACAATCGCGCTCGCATGAGCAGCAGTTAATTGCCTTGATGGCTTTCTCTTGGGCGGTATACTCTGTTGGCCACTCGCAGCATGACTTTTTGGCTCCTCATCAGTCGGACAGGTAATTGATTGCTGTTTCACTGGTCCAACAACGTCGTCATGAATTTGTTGATCGGTTCGCTGGAGAGACACCGGAATTGAGATGGGGGGAATCTCAGTATTTCCCGAGGGATCCACTGAAGACTGTGCTTTTGATTGCAAAAGGTGAGTCGCGAGTGCTACTTCCGAAGACGTCTGCATGTTCTTTAGATCATCAGGCATGTGAGGCTTGAATTCCGTAGCAAAATTGACACTCTGAGAATTATCAGAAAGGCCAGCTTTGAATCCAGTAGTTTGGCCCTGGTTGACAAGTTCGTCTGGATCTGTCTCTGACCTCACCAATGGTAATCCTGGAGAAGAATAGTTCAGAAATATCATCCCTTTCTGTTTTCGTGTTTTGTATTTTTTCTTAGGATGCAATCGTCTTGCCAACTCTTCCCGAATTTTGTTTGGGTCTTGCGGGTGCATATCTTGAGAAAGGGGAGCATATGCCGTAGCAGGACCCACTTCGTGGGGAGTTTGTGAGGTCTTCTTCAATCCAGAGGTTTGCGAAGCTTCGAAGGGCCAGCCAGCTGCACGGCCCTCAGTCGGTGCTTGCGCCTGATTCTGATTCTGAGACTGTGCGAGGCTCTGGGGGGAGGCATGAGGAGTGTTCCTCAAGTCAGCCTTTAGCGAAGCTTTAGAGGGCTGGTCAGCCGCAAGGCTATCAGTCGGCGCATGCACCTGATTCGGATTGCGGGACTGAGGGGGGCTCTGGAAGGACGCTTGAGAGGTCTTATCTAGACCAGTTTTTTGCGCAGCTTTTGAGGGCCGGTCTGTTGCAAGGCTCTTTGTCTGCGATTGCACCTGGTTCTGATTATGAAAGAGGGGAAGACTCTGGGGCGGATTGATTGAGGGAAATTGGCCCGTTTGCGAGCTAGGCTGTGGAGCCATGTGTGAAAGCAGAGGATTTTGCTGTGGCGACTGAGGGAGATTCCCGCCAAGGGAGTAGGGGCTAAAAGCATTCATCATGCTTGGCGACGTCAGCAACTGAATCTGTTCCAGAGTAAGTCCCGTCTGAATGAGCTGCTGTACGATAAGTGTACGCTGAAATTGTAACAGTGCGTTGACATCCGGAAAAAAACTTTGCATCAACTGATGCTGCCATTGCTGCACCTCAGCGGGCTGTAAGGGCGCGTTCCCGGATGGTGGACTCTGAGCAGTTTTGTTCTGCTCCGAGCTCGGCGGTGGTACAACTGGATACCACGCTGGACTTGGTGTATATGGCATCCCAGCTGGAGCATGAGAATTTGGAGGCGGCACAGGTACAGAAAGAGATGCAGGCAATAGAAATGGTTGAGAGGCAGCTAAAGGTTTCTGAGCTGGCAGATATGGAGCATGGTGCAGAGAAGGAATTGCACCAGGAGGAATAGGAAGTGAGGATACAGCGTCTCGGGAAAGAGAGCTCGAAGGCGAAGTGACTCGAGGCGGTGTGCCACTAGGCGATTTGATCTGTGATTTTACAACCTGCGGCGATGAGCTCTCAGATCGAACCTGCTGCTTGATCTGAGGGGGTGGCGAAGCGGCTTCGGGTTTACTGGAAAGAGATGGAGAAGGAGATCGTCGGTCCTGCTGAGGTATGCCATTAATCGGCGCAACAGGAACCTCATCCCCACTAAAGTCTGAGGTCAAAGTGTTGCGAAAAATGACCCGCTTCTTGCCCTGTGCTTTAAGCTCAGCCTCCTCGTTGTTTGCCGAGCTCAGCTGAGAGCCGGGCGGTTTAAATTGTTTGTATCCAAAACGTAGAGATGTGGAAGTTCCTGGCTGAGGACCCCAACGCGCTGGTGCTGGGTGAGGGGCAGCTTTACCGCTGACGGAATGCTCTGAGGACTTTCGCGCGGAGGCCACAACGGGCTCCGCGTCAGCAGCTGGCATAGAGATGACGAACTTAGCTAGCTAAACGGTGAAAACGTATTTTTGCTGTATTCAGTGAACCTTGGCGTTGTGGAATCACGAACCCTAGGACCCCTACCCGCATTAGGCAATCCGTCGAAACTTGATTAAAATGGAAGGGTAAGTGATGAGCCTAGAGGTTATTTTGCTACTGACGACAAAAGACCCATCGCTGAGAATCTAAATCCACCATATGTTCCTTTTCTAGTATTGTATAAATTGATTTGAACGACGTGCGCTATAAGAGTTCCTTCTGCAAGATTACTTTGTAAACAGTAATCGAAATATTTGAAAGACAGCTCTCAATATGCCAATATCATGGCTTCTCAGTCATCTTCAGGCCTTATCGCACAAAAGGCGCAAAATTTGTACACACAGTTGTGTTTTTAGCATTGTCCCACCGCTAGCCGACGTATCGCAGATCCAGGTAACTCAGGTCAAGGGCAGCTGAGGGTTCCCACAGGATACTGTTACGGCTTCTTCTCGGGTACCAGGGAATTGTCAGCCAATTGCAAGCCGGCCATTCAAGCGAATCCACACTAGTTTCACCTGTTTCGCATGCTGAGAGTCGCTAGTCGATCTACCAAGGCTAGTACCAGTCATTTGGTGTCTCGAGTCTCTCGACGTTACGCTCACGGTGTCTCGTACGGTCCCGAAGAGCCTTTGGGATACTACATCAAATGGGTCGGTGTAGTCTCTCTTTTCACAGGCGCTTTAGTTTATGACCGATTTTATAGCGACGGCGCAATTTCAAAAGTTTTTACGCCAGAAACAGATTCTGAAGCGATCGAGGCGCAGCGCAAGCAGTGGGCGGATCGTCTCGCCAAAGAGCAGGAGAGAAACATCGAGCTGTTGTACCCGAGAGATCGCACAACACATCTGACAACGTTCTCAGCTCATCCGGTTCCGGCAGGGTCCTTTCGCGCCAGCTACACAAGCGATGTAGTCGATCTCGAATCGTTGGGCGAGCGCCGCCCGCGTGCTGTGCGTTAATAGAGCAACGCAAGCTCAAATTCTAGGAATAGAGACCTCGATACATAGAAAGCAACCGCTCCAAACGTCGTAACTGTAAAGGCCAGGCTCCAGATATATCCTTGCTGGCTATAACGTTTTCAAATACTGGCTCACACATAGCAGAAATTTGCTGCCAACAGTTGGAATCTGTGAGCTCAAAATCGCCCATACCAAACTTTAAAGTTGAATATACATAAGGCACGTCGACAACGACAATGATGCTTATGAGTTCATAAAAGTGAACGAAGTCAGGCAATAAACCCATATATAGACATTGTTTCTAGATCTGTCTAACGAGAAGCCAGTAATTACTTTTATCATGATTCACATCAGAGGGCTACCCCTGCGTTCATAGGTGACCCTTTTTGCCCCTGGTGTTGTAAAGCCCCAGTGGAAAGGGGAGGAGGGAGGCCAGGGCGATGGGGTCATGACAAACCCAGATGGCACCTGTGCACTACGAAGCCAAATTGAGCATTGCGAGAAAACAGAGTCAAGATTGGCAGCATTAGGCCCTAGTGTTCCGGTGCTGATTTCGCCAATCGCTTGCCTCCACGTTCATCTTGCTTCTGTAGTCTTTGAATGGGACAGATCCACTCTCAAGTGGCTCCAGGAGCACCGTTCAACGTCAATCCTCGTAGACTCAACATTCGCGAATTTCAGTGCTTTTTCAATGCTGGTGACCAAACAACATCGGAGCTGAATGTTACTCCAGTGAGCTCCGTGCCAATTGTCACTGCAATTCCTGACAGTTCTCTGCCTGAAACCAGACTCGACTCCTCACATCCACCACCACTGGCGGGATCGCCTATTACCGCCAATTTTAATGGACAGCCGAGGGATGGTTTTGATGCAGTGACCGGATCTTCTGTACAAACCCCTCAGGCCGCGGCTTCTCTGGTCGGAAGTCGAGGTATTTCGGTAACGACCCAGGATCAGCGTCCTCTCACCTTTGTGCTAGATCCAGAAACAAACGAAATGCTTTTGCAATTGCCTTACCAGCCTTCTTATACATTTCGCTTCTCTCTAACAATGTTTCTGTCCCCTGGGACTGCATTCACCCGCCTCTACTTTGCTCATGCTGGTTCCGCTGCGGAGCTCGAGCCCATAATATCTAAGCATCAGACCGAGTTATGGACAGAAGTGCGGCAATGGGCACAGCCTGCATATCCTCGTACCCACCAGCTCGACTTTCTATTTGTATGGGATGCACAGGGTGACCGCGTGGGTGGCCAGCCGGTTCATTTTGCATTTTTCGTAGACGATCACACAGAGACTGTGCTGACTCCTCGTATGGGCGCAGCAGTTTGGGTCAGTGAGCGACCTAGCGATTTTTTTGAGGATTTACCGAGCCCAGCGTCTCCCTCGCAAACGTCTAATGTGAGCCAAGCACTGGCTGCACGGCCACATGCCGCACCCGTTGAAGCATCGCAACTGCATGCACTCAACAACCAACCTAATACGCTGCCTGTATCTTCGCCTGGGGCTGGAGCTGCCAATTTGATAGGTCAAAACGGCCAGGTGGCTTACAATTCTGTCACAAATCCTCTTTCATCTCCTGGTGGGGTACCTTATGGAGTCCCTCTAGCTCAATTTTCCCCGAGCTCGCAAGCACCGAGACCCGACTCAAGTCATTTTTTTGAACCGGAAGATGGGCCTCAATTTCGAAGCGCGATTGCTTCTATGGAGCGACGCGTCCCTCATCTGAAAATTCGCATAAAGCAACTGCTGAAACGAAGCTTGATGTCACGAGAACGCATGCAAGCCCTCGTTGAAGCAGATAATTGGCTAGCGTCCGCAATCCAGGAGGCTAGCAGGCAAGATTGCACTAGTTTACGCCCAATAGCCGACTGGTTCAGCAGAAGTTCGGAAGGAGGATTCAGCGCTATCCAACGTCAACGCAAAGTTTGCCTCAATGAGGTGACTACACGCCTAATAGAACCGTTACAGCGCTACTATGAATACGATATTAAGTGCTTTGAGCAGCGAAAGCGTGAATTCGAGGAGGAAAGTAGCCAGTTTTACAGCTGGACTTCTCGCTACCTAAGTGCCCGTAAGGAGGCACGCCGAAGTCGCACGGGCGAGTCCTCAGACGCCAAGTTCGCAGTGAAGAAACGATCTTTTGATGCCGCTCGATTTGACTATTTTTCCTATTTAAATGATCTGACCACTGGGTTGAAGCAACAAGTTCTGCTGCAACTTGCCGCTCTAGCTGCCCAATCTATGACAGACTCTCACATTGCTTTAGGCAGTGAACTTGCCAATCGTACTCAACAAGATGTCGATGAGACTGTTGAGGATATAAAGGGAGCCGCCAAAGAGTGGGAGAAGTACCGTGTTGAGAAGCAGCAATATCGAAAATCTTTATTAGACGATGCGGCCATGGCACCACAGCAGCAATCGCAACCGCAGAGTCAACAACTGCAAAAGGATGGCGAAAGACAACCTTCGCCTGAGCTTCAGGGTGGCACAGGAATTTACAAAGAAGGTCTTCTGTGGGCCTCGAACCGCCCCGGAGGTATTCAAGACTCCCAGGGACCAAACAAACAAACGCTGCAGACTAATAAGTGGCACAAGTATTGGGTAGTGCTCAATGGCTCGTCGCTTCGTGAATTTAGTAATTGGAAACAGAACGTCGATCTACACAATGAACCGATAAACCTCCTAATCGCTTGCGTCAGAGAAGCACGCAATACTGATCGAAGATTCTGTTTCGAGGTAGTTACGCCTCAGTATAAACGCGTCTACCAAGCAACATCTGAGGATGACATGCGGCTGTGGATCACTGCCATTCACCAATCAATTTCGACTATGTTGGAGAACACCGACGATCAATTACTAGCCAATTCGCCTCCGAGAGAAACAGATCCAGAGCACCTTCATCGCTTCAGCAATTCAGTGATCGCAGGCAATAATTTGCCCACTATGAATCCTAATCACATCCTGTCCACAACGCTGAGCTCTCATTCCTCAGAAAGTGGTTCTCCTCGCATTAATAATGGGATAGACGCCCTAACGAGAAAGCTCTCACTGAAGAGCGAGAAACCCCGCGTCCCACCTATTGTCACTTCTGTCTCCCATCATAAGTCAATTCAGAGCTCCTCGGCTCAATTGCAAAAACCTTCCTTGCAAACCCCTATGCATGTGCCCACCATCGAGACCATACAAGGTAGTTCTAGTCGGAGCCTTTCTGCACGCCAAGAATTTGCTAGAAATATTGATTTTCCAGGGGCCCCAGCTACACCATTGAAGGGGTCGCCCTTTGACGAATTATTGTTCAAAATTCATCAAAAGCCAAGCAATCGTTGTTGCGCAGAATGCCGAACGACAAGATCTGTCGAATGGGTTTCTATCAACTTACTGACTGTACTTTGCATTGAATGTTCTGGCGCTCATAGATCTTTGGGCGCACACATTTCAAAAGTTCGGAGCCTAACTCTTGACATCGGAGCATTTACCCCAAGTCTGAGAGGTGCCCTTCTCGCTGTCTCGAACGACCAGATCAACCAAATATGGGAGGCCAAATTGCCTGCCAAGCGTAAACTCTCACCAGATGCAACGAGTCAGGCGCGTGTCAAATTCGTCTCCGAAAAATATGTTGAAAAACAATATATTCAGGAAGTGGAGAAGCCAAATGCTGCGCTGCGAAGAGCGATCTCTGAGCAAAACGTGCCTGGGGTCTGTGCAGCTTTGGCCTCAAGAGCTAATCCTAATGGTGTCAGTGATGCAGATGAGCCCATGCTTATCCTAGCTCTACGATCTGCACTGCCGGCCGATTCTACGTTCCCCACCGCCGAAGTTCTTATGAAGAATGGAGCTGCTGTTCCAACAACGGCATTTGAGGGACTGAGCGAGAACGCCCAAAGATTTCTCAGCGCCCGACAGGCCCAAAGTTAACAACTTTCATGCCAAACTTTAGCACCCTGTTCCTCCGGAGCTTCACGATATTGAGTACACAAAATAAGCCAACTGTAATTTATAGGATGCTCCCTATTCTAATACTGTTCACCGGTTGCGAATTCTGTTTCTACGCATTATGTCCTGAGTTCCATTGAGGTCAACTGGTATTCAGAACATACCGACTGTCGCCCTCACTGCTCGCCTGCATAACCACAAGTGGTAAGTTGATATATGATGTAGCTTTATTAACTTGAATTCGACGCTAATGGGGCTGTGAGCATAAATGTTTAAGATTCACTCGTTATTCACAGTCTCAAACGTGCCACTCTGTATGCCATTGAATTATTCTTGCACTCGTTGTCGCTCATACTTTTTACCTATATGTTGACCTAACATCCGGGGCAAGGAAACGTTTATACCCGAGGCGTTTTGTTTACTCTCATGCTTACAGAAAACAATGACAAATACCGGGCAATGAGACAGGCAGCATTCCGGGCTATATGGAGGCAGACTCCGGTTGGGAGGCTCGTCGATCGGAACCTCAAAAACAATCCGGATAATTAGTACATTCATCTACAGAAGCGAACAAGTTCGCTCTCTTCCGGGATACGCCAGCCTTGTGCACAGCCCAGTTATCCAAGCTCCCCTCCACCTTCCCAACCTCTCTCCAAATAAGATGCTGCTCATGTTGTGCAATCACGGGTAACTGACATCCGCAAGATCATTCCTTGCCTTCTCAGTGTCTAAAGTTGCATTCACCAGAATTGGGGGATCTTTAAAGCTAGGTATTAGAATATAAGTTGCCCAATTTTTCACTCATCTCCATCAATCTGGATATAGTCCGTGTTAGTATCTGGGTTAGGTGAATGTTTAAATTTAGAACAACGGAGACACAGGCATACCTCGCGTCTCTGCTGTCACGCCCCTTCCATGTCTGAGAAATCGCTGCAAACAAGTCGCCAGCAAAATTGAGACTATATATTCCTGAACTTGCTACGATGTAGACCGCACATCTTTCTATATCGTACACCAATTTCTCCGATTCACATTCCGCAATCATCTCCAGTCATACTTACTCCGCATTGTTAAGAAACCTAAGTGTTTGGACTTACCCATATTGGATCGTGCTGCTTGGACATAACCCTGCATGCTGAAAATCTGGTGGCTGACATACACCAAGCCTCTGCCTTATTAAAACGTCAACACAACCAACGAGAAATCCTTTTCCCGTTCCCAACACTCGCGCCGAGTCCTCTCAGTTTACAACTCCTGCTGGCTTCATTTCTCAACTCTATAGAGAGTTCTGAACGCTGTGAGACTCTAAAAAAGATTGTTCCTGTGAATTTTCGAGAATATTTCAACTTGCATCCACATAAATGGGATTCCGAAGTTTGCTTGCCCTCGCGGGTGCTGCCAGCATTGCTCGCGCCGCCGACGGTGATAACAGCACCTGCTCCTCGTTTCTGAACGCTACCAGTCAGGCCGACCTTGACAAGATTGCTAGCTGTGGTACCTTCGACGCCTCGCTGACCGTCTCCACTGATGCTGGCGTTCTCGTCTTGAACGGCATCAAGAACATCACCGGAAGCCTTAGCATCCTCAACTCCGCTGACCTCACCAGCTTCAGCGCGCCCACACTCTCCCAGATCGGCGGTACGCTCGACCTCGAGGGGCTCACCATACTTGACACCTTGTCAATGCCTCAACTCACCGATCTTGGCGGAATCAAGCTCGTCACCCTCCCTGCCCTTGAGGAGCTGCAATTCAACTCTGGAGTTCAAAATGCTCGCGATATCCTTGTCAGCGACACCTCGTTGAAATCGCTCGAGGGACTGAACCTTTCCTCCGTTGATACGTTGGATGTGAACAACAACAAGAACATTGATGACATCACTGTTGCCGCCACTCAGATCTCCGGCGCGCTCAACATCGCTTTCAACGCCGATTCCGTGAATGTAAGTTTGCCTAACCTCAAGTGGGTACAGAACGCTACTTTCCGTTACTGCGGGTCTGTTAGCATGCCTCAGCTGCAAAAGGTGAACAACAGTCTGGGATTCGTCAACAACACTCTTTACGGTCTTCAGTTCGACAACGTCCAAACCGTCGGTTCGTTGACTATCTCCTCGAACTCCCAGCTGCGTAACGCCTCGTTTGCCAACCTTACCACTATCGATGGTGGGTTCGTGATCGCCAACAATACTCGCTACGGCAAGATTTATGGCTTCCCCAACTTGAAGACTGTGCGCGGCGCCATCGAGTTCCAGGGCAACCTCACTCAAGCCTCGCTCCCGAGTTTGGAGGAGGTTGACGGCGGCGTCTTGGTTGACTCTAGCAACGTCTTCAACTGCTCCAGCTTCGATGCTGCTCACAAGAAGGGCGACTTCCACGGTGACAAGTACGTCTGCGAGGGTAAGTCCACTACAATCTCCACCAAGCTGACAAGCCTCACCTCGACTGCTTCGGACTCCAGCAATGGCTCAAACTCCGGCTCTGGCTCCAACGCCAGTGCTGCTGCCACTTCCTCAAGCTCCAGCTCCTCAAAGTCAAAGTCTAAGAACCAGGCTGTGGCTCCCGTTGCAGCTGTTGGAACCGGCTTGTTCGGAACTTTCTTTGCCATGCTCCTCGAGCTTGTGTAAACGCAGTGCATCTATGTATTAATAACCGAAATCGACGAGTTTCACTATGTATTTAATTAATTAATCAAAAAAAGCTACCCGCCAAAAAGTAATTCAGTCAAACAATTGGGTAAGAAACTACTCCGAGCTATAATCCCTGTAGAGGCCGTTACTCATGAGGTACTCTACAACAGCCGCAGGAACGCATCTTCGCAGCTGGCTGAGAGAGGAACGTGCCTGACTGGAACTCACTTGGTCCGTCTCGGGGACAGCCTCGAAAATATCAATTTTATCCAAGTATGGTGAAAATAAGGGGCTTTTCTCAAGAAGTTCGGTTTGCTCGGGCGCAGGGACCATCCCTTCGGGTAAATGAGAGGCATTATCGCCATTTCTAGTCAAAAGCAAGACTCTAGCTGCTGCGAAGAATTGCTTTAATACATTTTCCACGGGCTCATTATAGTACCGCTTATCTCCAATGCGCCACAGAGTGTCGAAGCCCATAGCAAACACTATGCTGCTTTTGGGGAACGCATTAACTGCCAATCTAGCTTTTTCGGCGAATTGAGCTGCTGTTGTGAGACCAAGGATTACCTTTCCATGGTTGTTGAACTCAGTTCGCGCAAGTATTTCCATCATATTAGCCCTTAGTTGCAACTGCTCAGCTGGAACTGTAGGCTTATCAGCATTACCAGTTGCAAGCTGCAAGATAACAACGCATTGTGGGAACTTTTCAATGCACAGCTGCACAAGTTTTGAATGCGCAAAGTTAGGTGGGTTAAACGAAGAGTCGACAAAACAGAGCGGGGTTCCCTGTGGGATTTCCTCGCTCAATTGAATGGACTTTTTTGAATGAATGAACTTTTCCACATTCATGAGGCAGCTGGACTAGTGTATTCAGTCTGTTTGTTCAATGCTCACCAGCTTTCCTGAGCTCATCCTCTCTTCCTGATCGGTGCGTGTGATTTACAGCCTAGGTCATGTGGCACTTGTTCAGGGATCTCACAAGGGTTCACGCAATCAGTTCGGAAACGATGGTAAAAACAGACCCATAAGCTTTCAATTTCGTTTCAGCTGCAGCCTCTCCTTGCTGTTCAATACACTTCACTAAACTCATATCAACCTACGTGCATCCTGTTTGATTCCTTACGATGTTAATATTAATGGTAGCCATAGTCACTCAAACTTCCAACGACCGTCATGATTAGGTTCGCCAGAAGAGATACAGCCACCATTCTCGTACCAGGATGCAAAGCCCTCAACTATTGTAACTAACTGGATATAGTAAGTCATAACTGGTGTCTGGAATTCATCTGCGTCCACCTTTGCTTATTGGTTGGCTTTAACCCGAGTAAATGATATTGTCGAGTTGGAGATTGTGTAGTATTTGGTAGATGCCGGACTACATTCCGAATGCTGTTAATACTGCTCACTTTACAGTAAAGTACTTAGGCGACTCTAAATAAGACTGTGGTTGAGGTTCATGCAACTTGCAGGGGTGTCGGACCGAGGTCCGGTGGCATCTAATTCAGAATCATCGGGCCGAACAATCAATTTATGGTCGATGATAGAGCTGACTGTACAAGCTCAGGTATCAGAAGTCATAAAAAATCTAGATACGAAGTTGATAGCAATCAAACGATAAGGCACTCTGCGGGATTATATAGGTGTTGCTGACAGTTACCAGAAGCGTCAACATTAATCTATTACCAGGAATGGCAACTGGAACTCTTGGTAACTCAATTTCGAGCAATGAGGTAAAAGAATGATGGTGTAGCGTAAATAGAGCTCATTTTGTAGTATAGAAGCAAATTATTGTTATTGCACATTATTCTCCATAACAAGGTTTGACCACTGTGTTCAAGATCTCGGCACGCGGGTTTCGGACACCAGCCGGAGGAGGATTGTACAGGGCAACCTGTGATGAAAATTGAATTTAGGAAATGGAAGATTACAAATGTGTCCGAAAAATTGAGGCTCATAGTTCTACTATAAAGCTGGCCAATTGGTCAATGCAAATTGTCCGGTATCCTTCATACTTACTCAATTCATGACCTCACCAAGTTTTAAGCACTTCGCTCTCTGGACTCGGCCTGATACTCAATTGATTGAGATATACTTGTGGAATCGGAAGCTATAATGAGGAGCTTGTGAATTAGAATATCAACGGATTCTTGACATCACCATTGTATGAGAGCTACAACACTGGATTAAACATCTCAACAGGCAAGGCTCGGAGACAACCCGAACGGCAAAATTAGAAACTATGCAGAGAACTAGGAAAAAGAAAATGGAAAGCGAGAGGTACGATTATGCTCCGTTATCACATTCATATGGTACATCGAAGTCGCTCTACTTCTCACTCCAAATCGTCATTCAATTTCTCTAAGACGTACTCAATTCGCGACCGCGCCCAGATAATAGACATCTGTGGCCAAACACTTCGCTCTCCAAGCTCGATCCAATGTTTGACCTTTTGCCATATGTTCGTAGAATCAAAAACCAACACGAGGTCTCGGAAAAGAGCATCAGTCTCTGGGACTACATTGACCTGAAATCTACCGGGTATGATCTCGTCGATGAACAACGACTTGAGCCCAGGAGATATGATGCCCCAATCAGCAAGTTGGCCAAGCCTGTACTGGGCACTCAAGCGTACTAGCGAGACCAATTTCAGCCACAGCCTTGGTTGTCCACGGTATTTAAACTCGGTAGTGAGAAGCTGGGCAAAGTAAGGTTGACTGATGCTGACAATGTAATTGTTGACATTGAAAAGCTCGGCCAGTCGCGAGTAAGGCGACTCTCTGGGGGGTAGATAAGTTTTGTGATTCGCAGGGAGATATTCCCGTGGTCCATCAGGATGCGGTTGGATATTCCCTTTATAATCTTTCACTAAGAGGTCGACGTCCGGGTATCCGGGAAGCATGTTGCTCCCATTAGAGGCCAGCACAGCAGATCTCACTGTGACCTTTGGAGTCCTGAGGTAATTGTAGAAGCTGCTACTACCTGAGCCAGCAGGCAGCACGAGTATATTGAGGATGCGCCCAGATTTCACATAAGCTTCTTCGAATGTCATATCTCCCAAGTAATCGAGAACATAATTGAGAAACATCATCACTTCCTTTGTGAACAAAGAATATCTTGGCAAGTCAGAGGTGTTATTTATTCCTCCCTCATTGCCATTCCCGCATGCAATGGTGCATTCATAAGACATAATTTGTAGAGCCACTCTAGAAATTGCATCTTCTAATTCCTCATATGCCACGCTGCACACATACGCAGCAACAATAGATCCAACTGTTGCGCCACATATTACAGTCGGCAGTAATTGCTTATCCAGTAAGCTCTTGATGACGCCCAAGTGACAGAGCCCGAACAGAGACCCGCTCTGTAAGATCAATGCCGTGCGCCCATAGCTCTGCTGAGAATTCTTGAAGAATGTCTTCACTGAGGTCTTCAACTCAGCAGCCTCAGTAGATCGAGCCAGAAAGCTTCGAGAGTGCATTGCAGACTTGCTCAAGCATACTAGCGAGTCACACACGCTCACTACGTATGATTCTATCAATGATTTGGTCCCGGCGTATGCACAAGTATAGAGCTCAGAGGCAGCTATACTCCCCATATTGCGCATAAGTCCGGATCTCACGACCTCTGCCAGTTCGTCCAGCCTTTGATGCTTGCGCAACTGGCCCAGCCTCCACTCGAGGGAGGATATTAGCTTGTAGTCGTAGTAAGGGCTTACTGGATCTGCTCTCCAGATATCATTTCCCTGAATGCGATCAAGTTTGAATGCGATTGCGTGCCACTCCTCAAATGTCGTCGCTTTAGGAAGTTGTTGGAGTAGCTTGGTTCGCTCACTGGGCTTCCACAAGCACCGACTGATTTGTGGAGCCCAGAAGCTGTACAATTCATGCCCGATATCCAACACGGAACCGAGGAGAGTATTACTCGAAAGACTAGATTCACTTTTTGTATCTATTGGGTCGCTCGAGCCTTCCATTGACCTCTCAGCAAACTGACAGCTGCCAATTTTAGTCCACAATTCCAAACTGATGCTTCACTTGCACCAGGAAAGCACGGTCAAGACGGATGCAGGTTGGGGTAACATGTGACAACTGCTCACCATCGAGCTCTGACACTGCACGTCCTCGTACGACACTGGGCCGCGATTGTCCGAGCCGAATTTATTTGTAGAAAGTAATTCCAGCCTTTTTTGGAGATGGATGAAAACGGGTTTTGCATGCCGTGTCCATTAAAGAGAATCGCGAAGGATTCGAGAGATCATTCTCATTAAAACTAGAAGAACATAGATCGTTATTGCAAAGCAGTATTGTCTACAAACAGAAGACTAGACGTCTTGTTGGCGGGCCACCTAGGTTTGGAGAGTGGCAGCGCGAATTTTCTTTTTGAGAGATCATCACGTATGTGAGATGAGCGGCGTCAGCGACTATCAAATAAGTCCCAAATTTCGCCGCAAAGAGCTATAAATCTCTTACGTTTGCTTTCAGGCAACATATCTTGCTTGCCGATGCGGTCTGATATCGACGGTAAACTTCGATGGTAATGGTCCCCATCGACTGTTTTGAGTTCTTTGCTCCACTTTGGAGTACCATTAAGCCGTGTGCTTGCTCTGCCATCGAAGTGACGAACGCCAGAAGCGCAAAACGGAGACAAAGGAAAAGAATCCCGTGCTAATGCCGGCGACACAAATGGTGCAGCGATAATTTGTGGGATCTGAGGAAGTTGTCCCTGTTCAGAGCTAGGGCCAGAGTGGGGAGTCATCTGAAGACTATCTTGCTCCTTGGCACGTCCATCTATTTGTATAGTATTCTCGGTTCGACTCGACGGTTCGATACCCTTTTGTGGCTTATCGCTGGATTGTGAATGGTTCCTCTTCTGACTCAAAATGGGGTTAGCTGAATATGGTCCGCTATACTGCCTCTCGCGACGAAGTGCATCAACATCGAGAGGCGCAGGCTTGCGTCTAACTCTCTTGTTCTGGAGTACTGGCTGTTCCGTTACGGTGGCTGTGGAACCTAGATTGTGTTTGTCAACAGTGACCGTGGTACATTTCAGTGTAGAAGACGGAGGTGGGGTCACTAAAGTCTGTGGAGATGGCGCTGAGATATATGAAGGCGATGTCTCAGCTCCCGCTTCACTGACCGTTCGCTCCTTCACGTATTCCTTGCTAGCTATGTATTCTTTTTGGTCTCTTGTGAGCACTGTGGCCGTTTGGACTACCTCCCCTACTTCAATCGAGGAACATCTGGCAGGCACGACGCATTCTCTATCAGTATCTTGGACATTATCTCGCAACCTGCTGTTCACAGTCTTTGGTTGGTTTTGTGTCATCATTGCCGAATGCTACTATTGTCTGCGGCACGACCGCAAAATAAAGCAGAAACTTTAAAAGGCAATCGCGCATATTGACCCCTCCTCCGCAAACTCAACAAAATCCTGGGATCTCAATTAGGTTTGCTGCCAGAGGTAAACTGTCTCACCGGGTTGCGTTTTTAGAATTTTCTAGTTAAATTTAGGCTCAGACACTGACGGTCTCGTTTGAGGCACACTTTGCCTATCTGTCACATTTAGAACCAGATATACAAGTTCGCTCTTGCCACGTTAAAGGTCCAGTTACTCGTAATTGTTAAAAATGCACTTTCATGTTTTTAAAGTTCGCGCTCATAATTATGATATTTTGTCTCAAGCTGGCTACGCACTCAATATACTCATCAAACCGAGCATGCAGGGCAATGGGCTAGGTTGTCTAGTGGTGTCCGAACTAAAATACAAGTTTGAGATCCTTAAAAAAATCAAAAAAAATATTTTTTGCCCAGCTCTCATAGTGCAGAAGTATGTTCTAATAGATGTCAGCATAGTTTGAAACCTACTTAGATATGCTATTTCAATAAGCGTGAATAAGACTCAAATCCAGCTGCGAGTGTGAAAGTTGCCTACTAGCGATCGCACCCTGCGTAGTACATGATAAGTCCGTGAATCAATTGAGTTGTCTCGCGCTTCTGTTTAATTATGCTGAGCGGAATACTACTGCTCTAACCACAACTATACGTCGAGAGACTCAATCTGTTCAAGTGGAGGAGGGGAGAATGACCGTGGAACCTGATGTTTTACGGGCCTCAGCATCGCGATGGAGATTTTGTACATCCTCCAATGCATAGCGTTGATTCACATGGATTTTGATCACTCCACTCAAGACAAGCTTGAAAAATGCAGACACTTGTTCTTGAAAATTCTCGATGTAGTGGAATAAAGAGGGCCTGGTCAGGAAAAGAGAGCCCTTACTACTGAGTAAGGATGGCGAGAATTCTGGAACAGCTCCGGATGCATTCCCGAACGACACCAGCAACCCGCGCTGTGCCAAGCTGTCTAGAGAAGAATGAAAAGTGTCTTTACCGACAGAGTCGTAAACTACTTTGACCTTCTTTCCCTCTGTCAGCTCAAGAACTCTCGCCGGAATATCATCTGTGTACCTCAGGACTTCCCACGCACCATTCTCCTTTGCAAGTTTCGCCTTCTCGTCAGTGCTGACCGTTGTGATAACTTTCACACCAAGAGATCTTGCCCACTGGAGGAATATAAGACCAACACCTCCAGCTCCAGAATGAAACAATATGATTTCGTTTTCCGATGGCACGTAAATTTTCTCAATCAGGTACTGAGTGGTCAAGCCTTTCAACAAGCTGGCCGCGGCAATGTCGAAAGATATACCCTCGTCCAATTTGGCTGCAGTTTTCACATCGACTCGGGCATAGTCAGTGTAACTAGGGCTTCCGAGATAGACGACTCTATCCCCGATCTTCAGATGCGTAACACCTGGTCCCACTGAATGCACAATACCTGCTCCCTCACCGCCGCTTCTGTAGGGGAGCGGGACTGAATAGAGACCTTTTCTAAAATAGGTATCAATAAAATTGAATCCAATTGATTTGTTTTCGACAATGATCTGACCAGCCCCTGGAGTTGGAATATCCTCTACTTGGATCTTCAGCACCTCGGGCCCCCCCGTCTCGCTGAATTCAACGTACCGGTTCGACATCTATAACGAATTGAACCCTCACTGCTTGATATCGATGTCTTTCTACTGAGTTTAAATGATATGCCTAATTAGCCACCTCTCCCCCGCACTTCTTGTCAGATTCATGTGATGTACCCTTGGCGTCATTCTCTACCCAAATTGCGTGATTAGTATGCGAGTCTTATAATCTAGTAACAAGGGGAAATTCTAACTATGGTAAAATCTAGGCTTAGAAAATCAAAAGTCCTAGACATGCTTGAATAAAGATGCAAGATTGTAGGACATCCATTTGAGCAGAGATAAAACCTAATCTCCAATCAGTGTAAATGGCAAGGTACGTATTAGTCAGAAACAGCCATCTATTTGGTTATCAAGCTATTAACGGTCAGGCTTCGTGACCTTGAAGTGAGAGCGTGATCGGTGTACAGAATCTTGAGTACAGCAAAGGAAAAGTATCGACAATTCGATGCACTGGCTCAATTGCATCTCAGCACTCTCTGCAGTGCTGGCAGTGCAGCCGGTTCCATCAAGAACTATTATCGACATTTTGTCGTCTAGCCCCGAGTTCTCAGAAACACTGGAACTAGTTCAACATCTTGAACTAGTTCCTCTAATAAACCGAAGCTGGAATGCCACGTTTTTAGCCCCGGTCAATTCCGCATTTCTAGGAATTGACAAAAGCACGATCACACGAGATCAACTTCTATATCACTTGATCAATGCAACTGCTTATAGCAGTCAATTTGCTGATTCTACCAAAATTTACAGAACTTTCCTTGATGATGGAAAAGCTCTCATATCTCTGAGTGTGTCGAGAGGGGTGAACTCTGCTGTGAATTTTGACGACCTGGATATATTGGCGTCTCCTCAGAGGGGCTTAGTCCATTCCTTAGCAGGTCTCCTGGATATTCCTTCAACTGTTTCCAAGCAGCTTTTCCTGGATCCTCATCTCTCCCAGTTTGCAAACTTGGTCGACCAGAACTCGATTCCTCAAGAATGTACAGTTCTGGCTCCTGCGAGCTCCGGTCTCTCGAAGTGGCTCTCTGATGGACTTGGGGACGAAAACTCTTCCAGGCCCTTGTTGGACTTCCTGCTGTCACCATTTGGCAAAGAAGACCGTGTCAACTTTGTCAAGCGACACATCTATCCTGAGGTTTTATCAGTTTCTGACGCACCCCAGGAAATACAACTTTGGGATGGTAGCGCAGTAACCATTTACCCGAATTTCACCATAATCGGAGACAATTTCGAAGCGCACGCTTCTTCTCATTTACAGGTCGCTAGGAATGGTCTTTATATAGAACTTGACGATGTTCTTGCAGACAACTCTGTGGAGTTTCTGAATATCACTCCAGAAAAGTTCATATTGGGGCTCGGCGGTTATAGTTTGGTGAGAGCCCTCACACTGTATGGCCATCACAACTTGATCGACGGTTCAGATGAAGACCAGCAATCTCGCTCAATAGTCGTGCCCACGGCGAATGCGGCACCTGTTGCAGCGCTGTCCTCAGATCCAACTTCTCTGATACTTTACCAATTTTTGGATGGAGCGATACCCGATGTAGAAGTTGGCCATTTGCTGAACTCTCAAATGCCTCTTAGAAGCGGATCCTCCAACCAAAGAGTTCACTTCGAGCGTCGCAAAAATGGTGCCGTATCTTTAAACTGGGAATTACTGGACGAGCTCTCTTTCCATTGGGGAAATACAACGTACTACACCAGTCGAGAATTGCTACCGCCTCCGCCGAGCCTCACAATGGCACTAGGTCCCTTGTTAGTCTCCTCTTTCTCGCTCTCATTCTTGGATCAGCTGGACCGGCTACAGCTGCCTGTCACATCTAGCTGGACCATATTACTTCCAACAAGAGATGCTTGGGAGAAAAACTTATTGCTGAAATACTACTTAGACAGCAATTCCGAGGCACTAGCCCGTGTGTTTGACAATTTGATTTTGAAATCCCCATTCTACTCCGATTCAGCAGAAATGACAGTGGAGCAATTTGCAGGAATATCGACAAAAATCTCCTGGGATCCTTTTTACAGCAAATTCTACTTGAAAAATGCAGAGCTTGATGTTGCCATTGAAGCAGAAAGTACAGATGCACTTTTCGATAATGGAGTCGCACACGTTGTTAGCAGCGTGCCGCTCCCGCAAGATCTAGAAATTTCTACGAGTGACTTGATAAGTTCTGGCGACCGAGCATACTTTCTTGATCTTCTTCGCACAGCGCATATGACGGATGTGCTTGAGCCCGCTGCGAACTTTACAGTTCTGGTTCCACCGCCTCGTGATCTTCGCAAAAATAACTACAGCGTCGACACAGAAATCACCAAACTACAGTCCATGTTGAAGTTGCATTTGATCCCAGATAACTTAATTAAGCTGAGTGACGGGGACACTGCTATGACTCTAGCAGGCGAAACTCTAGAAGTCCAAGCGATCGGCCCATTTGGCAAAATTTGGGGACTAAGCCCTTCCTCTGCTACGGGAGAACAGCGGGTTCTACTGTATGAGTCCGGATATACGAATGGATTAATTAGCAGAGGTTCCTCAGTCATGTTCATTGACAGACATATCTCTCCGCAATGGATTATTCCGATTCATTTTGGCTTGAGGAAAGGCACTTACGCTATCGTTGGGGTGTTGTTCGGACTTGTTATGGCTAGCGCTTTGGTATTTGGGCTAGTATTGATAGTTTCCCGTCAGAGCCGATCATCTCAACCTGACGGAGAGGGCTCATATCAGGACGATGATGAAGATCCCAATAGATATACTGACGCAGAAAATTCAGAGCATGTCGGAGCTTCCAATCCAATTGAAACTCCGAGAATTACAGAGGACAGAGCCTTTGGTAGGCACTTGAACCTTCCTGATTAGACTAGTCATAGGCTGATCTCAAACGCTCGAAAACTGCAAACCCTTGAGTTAAGCTTCAGAAATGTACTTATAGGTCGTAGAACCAGCCCTCGCTGACGTTTCAAGAATTTTTACAAATTTAAATTTAGCTGCTCCAACGTTTCTCTTCTCTGTATTTCGATATTGGGCCCATACTGTGGCTACAAGATCGGATATGTCAGCCCAGTGATAGCTTCCAAATCTCAAGCTTGCATCAACACAATGAGCAGTGGCACTCCATACTACGAGCTGTATCGGCAAAGCAGTATAGGTTGGGCACTTGCTGAGGCACTTGACGAATTGATAAGCGACTCATACATTGAGCCTCAAATGGCTCATCGTATCCTGGGACACTTTGACCGGGCGATGATCGATGCACTCCAATCCTACGTCCGAGCACGTCTCTCACTAAAGGGGCATTTGCAGACTTACAGATGCTGTGATGATGTTTGGACTTTCCTAGTAAAAGATGTCGTTTTTAAAATGGAGGATGGCGAGCAGGTCTCAGCCGACAAAATTAAGATTGTCGCCTGTAACGCTCGAAAACCGAACGAGCAATGAAGCAGTTTATTTTCTGTCAAAACCAACTAGTATTTATCCACATATTTATATCTCTGATGCTCTCGCACTTTTTGCAGCTCTCGATAGCGCGTTGGCCGAAACGAAAGCCGCTGAATGTTGAACAAAGTAGCTTAGCCATGTTATGGACGCGGTTAGATTAAGTGAGGGGTGTGGGGCAGAGGTCAGCTGGCAGTGGTTAAAAACGTTTCCTGAGGCCGAATAGCCAGTCCTTGGTCGATTGTGGAGCTGCAATTCTTATCATAGGCATCGAAGTTACATGTGACCGAGATTTAAAAGTAGTTGTTCGACTAAAAACACTGGTAAGTGTCCATATAGCTGATGCTTATCACCAGTAGCCTTGATAGCTCCTGCAAATGAACGTCGCTCTAGCAAGACACCAGTTCAAGAAGTATTGCCCGTCATAACGTGCGCCATAAGTCATCACACGAATTATGTTGTATTATAGCCAATCCCACCCCTTCAGCATATCTACATGCCATGCTTGGCCACAGGTATGTATCACTTACAGCAGCTCACTCACGGTCTCTCAGATCATTATTATCGGGCGCCCCTCCATCCCAGCAGTTCGAATTCTTCCCACAGTTAGTGGTTGGGAGCGCTGCAACGCACATAGCCACTGCGGCTGCACACATAAGATTCGAAAATGTCATTTCGCTATTGAGCTGATAGTATCAATTGGGCCACACGATTTCGCTGGAGCAATTTCTTGATATATATATATATAGATAAGCGAAGCCAAATCATGCTGTGCAGAGTGACCTGGCGCCGATATGGCGGTATCTTTCCGTTCTGATGAAGATAACGATACAAGATAAGATTGTGCACGCTGGCACACAATCAATCTCGGGGAAAACATAACCCTCAAAGGAATCCTTGTGGTTGGCTGCGGTCTTTGACTACTATTCTCGATAAGCATCGAGAAAGTTCCTATAGGCTTTTACCCCGCCCTTCATGCACGTCAGACAGAGCAGGAGATCGTGTTTCCTGATAAAGCTTAGATGCACTCGAGTGTCGCAGCATGCTGGCTATCATCAGCCATTGAAATTCCGAGGCTCTAACCAGCTAGGCAATAAAATTTCAATGTCGAATTCCCCGATGCTCTATCACATGAGCATACCTCGGATAACCATGTAGCTGAAAACAAATCGTGGAGTTTTTTATTGAGCGGTGCAGATAGCGATCATCATCACATCGAGGTGCTATGTCGCATGATGATGTGAAAAATAAATATGATTGAAATTTGTGAATCCTCCAGCCAGTCATTGTGGAATATCGAGAGGATGCCTGGTCGGGCATCTCATATCAATAAGCAGCTAGTTTTCTAGAATTCCAAGCTGCATGTGAGTCACGCACGCATGAGTTTGAGTCTTGAGTTGAGTCTCTAGAATGAAGTTGCCACTTCCTCAAACATTTTGGAACAACAGTTGATTCTGAGTATTCAGAGAACAATCTGACGATTCAGCGGAAATTTCATCACGTAGGGGCTCTAGATAGTCTACTTTCTTGCTTGACACTCAAGCTAGCGTTCCCAGCTTCACCATCGATCACGCACTGGTTGTTCGGCCACTGGTGACATCTCTAACCCAATGCCACCTGACCTCTGTTCCGCACCCCTCACTCAGGCGAGCACTGGATGCTGTAGGTTTCAGGTCTCCCCATCGTGATTACCACGACCTTAGCGCTTGAGCTGTTATGCTCAAAATATGGGAGCTAAAAAAGGCTGCCAATAGCAGTAAATCGAACAGCACGACCCGAATTTCTGCAGCTCAGCTCAGGCTTCAAGGCGATATCAATTCCCTGGAACTTCCTCCAGAAATGACTATTGACTTCCCAAATCCATCCGATCTATTGCACTTCACATTAACCTATATCCCTACCAGCGGTATGTACGAAGGTGGGAAATTTGAGTTCCTTTTTACAGTGGGCCTACAGTATCCAATTGAGCCGCCCAAAGTCCGGTTAAATGCGAGGATATGGCATCCCAACATCGACCACGATGGGGCTTTATGTTTGAACATCCTGAGAGAGGACTGGAAACCCGTTCTTTCGTTGAACCATGTTGCGATGGGAATACAGTTCCTATTTCTTGAGCCCAACAAAAATGATCCTTTGAACAGGGATGCTGCAGCTTCATTACAAGCCAATGTCGCCCAATTCGCCAACGAGGTGCGGTGCACAATGAGAGGCGCATCGCTCCATGGACTCCAGTTTGACAATGTTATGTGTTAACCATTTATTTATTATTTACGACTGTCTCAAGAATGAGGGTGGGTTGAAAAACTCTCTTGCTTTAGTCGGAGTCTCTCGTTTTTGGAAGATTCTCAGCTTGTCAGGCTCATTTCTCGTAAAAGTCCCTAGCGGAACTCTCCTCGGAACCTCACTCCGCTGAACGTCAACGCTACCGTGCAAAGATGTACTGACCTTGACCCCTGGCATTACGCACTTTTTCTTCAAATGCCACTGAGTCTTCAGTGTTGCGAACGCTGTGGTGATAGCTTCTACCTCACCGATAGCTTTCGTGTCAATGAGAAGCTGCCAATCATTTTTACGATTTCGTAATTGATGTATATGGGCAACTCGCTCTCGGTGCTGCTCGAGGTTACCGTTTGGGTTGAAAATGCGCTCCAAATATTGGGATCGCCGATTCCAAGAGTACATGTTTCCTTCCGTATCGTAGAAATGTCTGTGTAACATGTTTAGCAATCCGCCTTGGTTGGACTTCAGTCGCAATGTTTTTCCTGGCATGACTACTTTTTTGTGAAGTAGACCAAGAGAAAGTGCTGCTACTTTGGTGTTCTGAGCTGATGAATACACGTTCCAGAACTTGGAGTTCGGCGTGCTGATCTCAATACTATATCGAACAGCTCCCTCGGCGTCATGAACAACGAAGCGATCAGTTTCGCGTGCATCTTGTTGTAGGAATAATACAGCAGCCCCGTCTGGCAGAGGCTTAATACTGTGCTGCATGTCGCTTTCGAGGCTGCTGGGAAGGCTAGCAAAGAGAGCTCTACTCAATTTGTGAACACCCTTGGTTAAAATGACTTCCATTGGGATGAACTGCTTCAAGACTTTGGTCTCATCTGTTTTCACCTCAATTTTGTCTATATATATTACGAAAATTGGCAAGGTCACAGTATCATGATCGCATTGCCTGTTCGCACCTTCCTAATCGGGATAGACAAAGCTCACGCCTTGAGGAATCCGAAACAATCTGGATTAGTCAGTGATTCTCATCCAAACTCCAACGGTAAATGATCACTCGAATTGACGATTTAAATATTTTCTCTCTAGAAAGTAGCCATGACCATAGTTTTATTTGTATGGTGTAGGCTTATGTTCATGTACCACTTCAGTGAAAACTATAAGACCTTATGCTCAACGTAGTTACTGGTTCTCAGGACGCAACTTACGCACCTCCTTGCCAACACGCCAGATCTCGAGATCGCGAATAGCCTGGAGCTCTTCCTCGAGCTTGGCACGGTAGTCAGGTTGCGAGTTGAAATCAAGAGAACGCTGCGTCTCGGCACCAGTCTTCACAGAGCGGTAGAGATCCTCGAAAACAGGCTTGAGTGCATCCTTGAATTTGGGAGACCAGTCGAGCGCACCACGTCGTGCGGTGGTAGAGCACGCGTCATACATGTAATCCATTCCGTATTTACCAATGAGGGGATAAAGGGACTGAGTAGCCTCCTCGACGGTCTCGTTGAAAGCCTCAGACGGGGAGTGTCCATTCTGGCGAAGAACCTCGTACTGGGCGAGGAACATACCGTGAATACCTCCCATGAGGGCTCCACGCTCACCGTAAAGATCGGAGTGAACCTCCTTGGCGAACGTTGTCTGGTAAACGTAACCAGATCCGACGGCAATGGCCATTGCGATAGCCTTCTCTTCGGCCTTACCAGTGACGTCTTGCCAGACAGCATAAGAGGAGTTGATACCACGGCCCTCTTTGAAAAGCGTGCGCACAGTACGGCCGGAGCCCTTGGGAGCAACCAGGATGACGTCGACATCCTTAGGGGGCTCTACCTTGGTAAGCTCCTTGAAAACGGGGCTGAAACCGTGGGAGAAGTAAAGCGTCTTACCCTTGGTAATCTTGGGTGCGAGCGCAGGCCAGGTCTCGCTCTGGGCAGCATCACTGAGAAGGTTCATGACGATAGTTCCACGATCGATGGCTTCGTTAACGTCAAAAAGTGTCTTCCCTGGGACCCAGCCATCCTCAACAGCCTGCTTCCATGAAGCACCATTCTTACGGACACCAACAATGACGTTCATTCCATTGTCGCGAAGGTTCAGACCCTGGCCATGACCCTGAGAGCCGTAGCCAATGAGAGCAAATGTGTCGTCCTTGAAGTAATCATGAAGCTTTTCAATGGGCCAGTCGGCACGCTCGTACACAGTCTCAGGACCATGGTCCTTGGAAAAGGTGATCTGTTTGATGCCACGGGCACCGAAGGGCGTCGCGCAAGAGACTGCTGAAGCAGAAGCTCTCGTGGATCGGAGAGCAGCGTTACTGCTCAGTACCGAGAGAGAGCGAACAGCAGTCCGAGAGGTAGGTGCAGCGACAGCACGACGAAGAAACTGCTGGTTAGCGCGGGAAATCAAGAATCTGGCCGACATTATTTGGTTAGTGGCAGAAAGAGCTTTGGAAACTAATGACTCCCTATTGGGTTGCAGTTCTCGAGGTATTTATACGGCCACAAGCGGTGAAAACACTTGATACTGTCAGGGCAAGGCGTGTGCGGTCACGGGCCGATATCGGCAATGAGCCTTAAAAGTGAAATTTTGAGCGGTGTCGGTTTCACTTAGCTTATGTAACGTAGACCCTCGCGGCAGAGTGAACGCTTTGTGCTTTACACTCGAGATGTGACTAAACCGCCGATAAAGGACATAGAACTCACCGCGAGCTGCAGGTACACGCCCATCAGTTTTTGCGCCCCTAAATGGAATTAATATATGTTACTGGTCGAACAGTGGATTTGTGGCTTGCCGTAGAGTAAAACATTAACACTTAAAGACATTAGCTAATTAGGAAACTTCTGCGTTACGATTACGCCGCGTAGGTCACTGTGGTCACACAGCCAAGTCTTACACTAGCTTACCTCCAGCTTTTGGGGCCGAAAGTTCCGCTCGCAGGAACTGGCAATCTCGGCCCGGCTGATAGTGAGATTGCAGCATCATTACCCCACCAATCGATAGAGGCAATGTGATGGTAGGAAGTGGCAAAGAACATGATCAATGCGCTGTAACTATAACCAACGGTAATCGCAGCATAGAGCAAGTAGTTGTACTTTCTCCACCAGCGGGGATAATATTTCGGCAAATAGACCTGGAAGAAAAACCCAATGTAAAGATAGGGCCAGTAGTACATGAAATTGTATGGAGCCCAGTTCACACCCCCAGATAGAACAACCAACTCATTCATACTCATCATCCACTCTAAGCTGAACATAAAACGAACAATGCTGGAGTTTCTCAGCTTAGAGCCGCCTTCTTTGATATTGCCCCATCCCTTCTCGCGTGCAGTTTTCAATCCGAAGCGACGAACTAACCAAAATGGAACAGGGAACAGCGCACCTAACAGGAAACACCACCTCATTCGGGGATACAAGTCACGCAAGACTCGCTTTGGACCGATGGTACCCCACTGAACAGCTGCGTTGAAATATGTTCGCTGGTTTTGGCATGTGAACTTCTGGGTGTTGTCGGTGTTGCACATGTTGGGAATGGAATCGCCAGTCTGCCAGACCATCAGGCCGGATTGGACAAATGAGTTGGCGATGCAGCTGACTATCTGAAGACGGAACATTGCCCTCGGCGCAATCCCGAGGTAATGAGCAGTTTTCAGGTTACTAACGAACGATTCTGTGTCACTCATAAAGTTGGTAGCATAGACTTTAGAAATCATCAGGGCAGTGCCGTTGCCCTCAACGGTAAGTCCAATGATGAGCTCATAAAGGACATTGATGACGATCTCATTATTGGTAGTGGCATACAGAACGCCAGAAGGTACCATGAATATCGCAGACAGGCCAATCGCAAAGAAGATGGTCCAAACGGGTGTACCCGTGAATTTGTAATGTTCGACCGTTGCAATTCCAATACCTACGCAGATCAATAGGAAAACAATGTACCACCACTCTGGGACCTCTTTGTACTTGCGTTGAGCCCTCGTGTACCTATCGTTGAAACTGTTCAATGTCTTGCCTGGGTGTAGAAGCGTCTTTGCCAGAATCTTCATTGAGTAAGACAGAATGTCCAAGTGATTTAGCAGGGAATACATGATCATTGCTGGATACAAAGCGAAAAATGACCCGTACGATACAAGATTACCGGCGGACCAGAACGGCATCGAGTAATTTTGATATTTCTCTTCGTCCAGATTGTGCTTTGAATCTAAAATCCTGGAAACGTTGAAAGCTTTACCTGTGTTCGCAAACAAAGTGTTGGTATTTATTGGAAGGTAAGATGTCCAACTGATGTTTGTATAGAAGATGCCAATCAGAATGAAGGAACTGATGACCATGCCCACTAACATGGAAGCAGTGGAGAAAAACGGAGAGACCATGGCTATCGGCGTTACAATCGACCAATCAAATGTTGGAATGGGGTTGATACCAACACCGGAGGTGACGCTGCAGATCGACAACATGTCATTGTCCTTGTGAGAAATCCAAGCAACCCAATCAAAATATCCCAAGAATTCGAACACAAAGTCTGTAATCCAGTACCAACCAAACCAGATAAAACTGAACAACCAAAAGAACTCAGCATCTTTGAGTCTCCATCCATTGATGTTTTCCCTTTCTTCAGGTTGCAGCAAACTTCGCGACAATTTGATTGTGGGTAGCACGCCATACCAGATCATCCTACTCGGATATACCAGGAAAACACGGAATAAACCTGCGAGGCCAAACCCCATGAGATTGGATGATAGTGTGAGCATGATGTTGAAGCCGAAGTTGCTCTTGGCATCATCGAATCCATAAAAGTTATCATTAGCCATAGCAATAATAGCGTATTGCGAATATGGGAATGTGTTACCAACGCCCATTCCACAGGTGGCAAGCATCTGTTCTTTAAAATTCCAAACACCTCCGCCAAAGTGAACTCGACGTCCGAATCCTATAGGGAAAGAAAAGTCAGGGATGTAGCGGAGTAGCTTCCCTGTATAAGCGATGAGAATCTGGACTGCAATCGAGCTCAACGAAATAGAGGGGAATCGAACATTGAAGAATGTGGCAAGAACAGACCCAGCACACGACCAGATGATTGACACTAGATACACTCTGATGTTCTCATAATTCTCGTATTCCTCCTCATCAATGGGCCGAGTGACAGCACGCACCATAGGGTAGATAGACCAATCGTGAATTAGAAATGCATCGAACTTCAACAAGGCTTCCCATTCGTCCGCTGATTGATCTCCGTATGGACCTTGCACTAGACGAAGAAGGTGGTTATAATAAGTAACGCTCACGGAACTGTCACCATCATGATATGCAATCGCTTCGGTAATTATTTCTCTAGCTTCTTCAATTGTGTAATCATCGATGTGCGAAGCAATAATTTCCAAATCGTTTTCAGAGAAACTTCCGTCCGAGAAATGTTCGACCTGGTGAAGATGATCCAGGTTAACTGCTTTCTCGCCACTACGGACCTTTTCGGACACGACTGTGTCGCTTTTAACAGCTCCGTCAAGGATAGACGAAGTGCTGCTCATTTTGGAATATCCCGCCCCAAACTCTCGGGTTAGCGCGAAATCGCGTCATATATATATGCATTCTCTCGAACGGGTTTAGCGTCTGATAATGCAATCACCAGGCACATGATTTTTGCGATCGACGTCAGGCCCTCACGCAGCGTTGATGCAAGATAGTAGCCCTACCCTTGCACCAGAATTTCAATGAAATTCGGTTTTGGCTGCATGGAATTTCGGCAAGATCAGATAAAGTGGTGATGATAACTGGCTTAAGCTCTGAACTGCACTCATAGACGTGATTCTGTCACCTTTCTACCACGAGCACGCCTGCTTCTATGTATTATGCATTTTGAACTAACCCCTTTCATGGTTTCTAGTAATCTACACGTCGTTGCGTCAACCTTTACCCTCAATAATATAGCTGAATAACAGGCTGATATATCTTTCAGGATGGGAATATTGGATATCGGTTTTCTCCGATTGAGTGCAGTCGTAAATTCATCAAGTCTATGCTGTTTATACGCCTGAAGAGAAGCCTCAACTATATTTATCAAGACAATGCCTGTCATTTGAATAGCGGTATTGGGTTAGGGCGACATCTTGCCGAAGGATGCGAGCTAGGGTCTGCAATCATCCGCCCTCCTGATTTCACAAATCTGTGTGCTCAAAATCTCGCTCCGCACGCATCGCCCGATGTGTCTCAGAAGCGTTTGGGAACAGGGTAATGCGATATCGTGACTGGGCACTCCAAAACCAGCCAAAGACCAGCCAGGGTATGCATCAAGTCCTAGCTGGAAAGGGACGCGTGTCTGCCGTCTCTGAGACCTCACAAATGAGCCACAAAAGAGCTCAAACTGTTTAGTGCCAACTTCAGTTACGATTTCTGTGCGCAACAGATCGGTTGTCCCGCAGAAAACGAACCAGTCCTTACCCTGACCAATCGAAATTGTCTGATATATCGAGCGAGGTGTGATAACGGGAGATATGAGCTCAGGGCGGAGGTTGCATGAAGAGTGTGGAGAACAGACGATAATGGTGCCGCTCACAATTGGCGCACACTTAATGCATTGATCGAGCTGCCAAATTAAGCGCGTTTTCTCTGCGATTTAGCTGATTTGATGGACTGCCTAGTTCCCTCTATCTTATTTGGGTCGAAATGTTCACGATTTCCAATAAAGGACGAGCCTTCTTATTTAGGTGTCTAGCGGCCGAGCTTCCGAGGTGCAGTAACTGCAAGATAGCCTTGATCGCTCGAAACTCTGTTGCACTGACGTGACACCATGGATCAAAACTGATCAGAAGAGTATTGATGTATTGTCGGCAGCTGTTTTATGCGTCACTACGTAGCTTAGAACTAGTTGTACAATATTCATCATTTCTGCGAGGCTACGACGAGTGCTATTATTATTTAGCAGCATTGAGTACGGCCCTTGCCCAGTCTATGGACCGAGACCCTCTTTACCCTTGTATATGGTGTGTTGACCTGGCCCTGATATGGTTGCTAGATCGAGACAGGTCGTTGAAGTGTATGTATCTCTCACTTGTGTATCTAGAGCAGACTAATGGGCTTAAGGTATAGCAGGGCATGTACTGTATCAATCCCATTCCCTCAGCCCATCTGTTAATATCTAGACCTTTTTTTTCAATTTACTTGTATTCTTTAGTCGCCATATGTGACTGTAATAAATGTATTTGCGAGGTCTCTTGCTAGCTAGCTTTGAGAGATATTGGCCACATTCTGTGTCCAGCTCATTACCTAGTCCAACGGCAATTAGAAGCAACTAACCAGAGCACACACACTTTCATCAATTTTCTTACAAATCAGAGCTGAGCTCTTCTTTCGTGGAGATTATCTCCCTACTACTCTAGTGTATATTTAGAGCGACACGCAAAGCTCCTGGTCTAATCTATACCGCACCTCTTGATAGCTCACAAATTTGCGGGAACGCTTATAACTCCACGTTAGAATGCAAAGATTCGGTGGTGTTCGACAGCGCACGAAACGCTAGAGTGCAGTCCTGCGTCCTGCGTCCATTACTAGTCAGTGACTAGGGAGAATTGCTTCAAATTGAAATCAATCCACTCATACATTTTTCTGAAGCCAAGAAAGAAGCTTTAAGTAAGATATGCATTCACGTATTTACATTACGGGCAAGGGTCAGTTCGATCTGCAAGACTCGCAGACACCTTTTGTTATTGTCGAAACAGAGGCGGTGAATACGTAGATGTCGAGCAACGATTCGCCTTCTGTGCCAATCAACTATGCCGAAGCCCAGCAGCCAGAGCGGATGCAGGTCAAAGTTGGTCTAATCGGAGATGCACAGATTGGCAAGACCTCGCTGATGGTGCGATATTGCGATGGCTCGTTCGATGAGGACTATATACAAACACTGGGTGTGAATTTTCTTGAGAAAGCCATTGCCATTCGCAACACAGAGTTAACTTTCTCGATCTGGGATCTTGGAGGACAACGCGAATTCATCAATATGCTCCCCATCGTCTGCAATGAAGCAGCCGCCATAATATTCATGTTCGACCTGACTCGTAAATCTACACTCAATTCAGTGCGAAATTGGTACCGACAAGCGAGAGGCTTCAATCGGTCAGCAGTCCCTTTGTTGGTAGGGACCAAGTTTGATTTATTTTACGAGATGAATGACGAAGAACAATTTGAAATAAGCGAGCAAGCTAAAAAATATGCAAAGGCTATGAGAGCGCCATTGGTCTTTTGCTCGACTAGCCAGGGCATAAACATCGCCAAAATATTCAAGATCATCATTGGAAAAACTTTTGATCTGAAGCTCAAAATGCCTGAGCTTGTGGAGGTTGGAGAACCACTAGTTATATACTCTCAATGGTAGAGCCATTTTTGCTCTCCTCTATCTACCCCACCACAGAAGAAACTTGGCAGCTCAACCAATTTTTCAATACAGTGCCTCAACAAGAGTCCATCGGTAGTACATCGCATAAATCCTTAATTATTCTATCAGGGACACCAACTGCCTGCTCGCTAGTATCTAAATCATGCCTTTGAGCCCAGCGTCGTTCTCAAGATATTCCTTGATGGACTCTTCCGGCACCATCAATCGAACTCTTGGTGAGGCTTCTCCTTTGATTGCCTGCTGCATTATGATCCCGCTTTCTACTAACTCCATAATCGCTGGCTGAAAGAAAGCTAGTCTAGCGGTTCGTCCCGGATACAAGTGGGAGACCAAATTCTCAGATTCAACAGCTGATCTCACAAGCTGTGAGGCCTGCTTGAGCACATCATGCATGGGGGCTTCGATACTACTAGTCCGGCGCAATCTGGCTAGTAACGCACAGAGCAGTACTTTGGTGGAATATCCCAGTGTGCTGATAAAGATAGCAGACGGTGGTGTTTGAGAACTCAAAATGACATCTCTGACGTGGCTCGTCTTGGCAGGGAGATCTCCCTGGCCTTCATTGGCACTTTCACCTGATCCAGCAGCAAGAAATATAGCTTGACGAATAAAATCTAAAACTCGACGAGCATCTCCGCCAACACCTGCAACTTTCCGGGTTGCATACTCGACTGCTTCATCCTCAATTAGCCGACCACAATCGTCTCCTAGTCTTTGCGCCACTATCTCTTTGAGCTCCGAATGAGTATACCCCGGGAACTGGATTCGTGTCAAACCCACTCGAGAAGAGATTTTGTTGCTCAGCATTCTCTCAGGTAAATCCATGGTGTTGGCCACGGCAAGGACAATCAATCTTGAGTGGGGAAGAGATGGCCAATTGAAGAAGTTATACATTAGTTGCTGGCCACTTGTCACCAATTGATCAAGCTCATCGAGTAAAAGAACGATTACGCCTCGTTTCTCTTGGGGCTCATTCGTCGTAAATACTGCCTCTAATGCAGTCATCGCATTGGAAGCTGACATCTGGCCCCGGCCCAAAGCCTCCCAAAGATGTTCATAAGCAGCGTTTGGATGCACGAGTTTCATTCCATTAATTTCCAAAAATGTGAATGAGCCAAGCTCTCCTCCTCTCACTCTAAGATCTAACTGAGCCACTACCTCGCGAATGATGCTCGTCTTACCGGTTCCTGGAGTCCCACTGATATAAATACATGTACCTGTTTGAGCTGCAATTGCACCCTCTAGTGCAACGAAAAGCTGGTCAAATTGTGAATCTCTGCATCTGTGAGCAGCGGGGTCACTTGCAGGGTGGAGATTTGCCGTGGCAAGGTCTAGAGCCGACAATTGCGAAGATCCGCTCGGAAATCTCGGGAGATTTATTATCAGCCCGTCAGAATTGAGAGAAGTACGAGTAGCTTTGGGCCTGGCACATTTTCTACTTGATTCGATACTTTCAGATTCATCGCTTTCTTCTTCATCAAGTAAACCATCATCAGCGATGCTGCTAGCACGAGAGTTCAGATTGATTTGATTAACTGGGTTGTCGCCGCGCTTTTTAGGAGATTTTGGGGAGGCTTTGGCCGGTCGTGTCGAGGCATTCTTCGCCTTTGGTTGGCGTTTTCGAGCTGGTACCATTTCGAGCTCCTCGTCAGAGCCACTGTCCTCGGATGAGGAAAATACATCGGTCGATTCCACTGTTTCGACTTTTACCACTCCGTCTCTGTGGCCACCTCCTATCCGGTCAGCGTAATCAAGTTGTAGATTGTTTGGGGTACTGTTGTTCTTTTTCGGAGAGCTTTTTCGTGGCGTTGCTGGCTTTGAGAAAAGTCGCGATACCTCCTTTGATAAAGCTGTAAGGTCGGATCCTGTTGTGAGCTGGGGTGCACTTGGCAGCTCCTCAATTTTATCCTGGGGATGCCTGTGATGATCAATTGCTCGCCGTATCTCAAAACTGGCCTTGTCTATTCTTGTACCAAGCTCCTCAAAACCATGCCATCGTAGCAGGCTTGTAGCAAGGATTTCATCCTCACGCAGCACAAATTGAAGCATCTGGACTCGATGAGATCGGTCTGTTTCGCCCTGCCTGAAGGCAACAATGCCACCAACGAATGCACCACAGTGAACAAGATCCCCCACAGTAAATGATTCGACATCATTGCTAATGCTGAGGATAACAGCTCTTCGGCCGCGTCCCTCAGTTTCGAACTTCCACATCAGGCTGTTGTAAATTACGGGGTTGGGGTATAATATTTCAATGTCCGTATATGCAAACATATATGCGGCCACAAGATGTAGATTTACCTCAAACCGCGGTCACATAGCAAATATGGCCTATATTTCGTAATCTGTAGGCGGCCTCGCCTCTTTTATATGTGATATTGAGTAAGTTGCAGTTACTTTGTTGCAGTCTTCTTTGTTGCAATTTACTTTCTTTCATCTATCCAACTTGGCAACCCACTTGAGCCACAGCTCCAACTCTGTGAGATCAAAAACCTCGATACTCTTCAGTCTAGTTGTCACTGTCGCCATAGGTTCGTTAGCACTGCTGATTGGAGAACGAACAACAAACTTTATTGTGAGATTTTGAAATGCCGCAGTAAGCTTGCACACAGGAGCCTCGTAAATCGAAGGGTTCTCTGAGGATTTCATTGAGACCTCCGAACCTGGGAGCATGACCTGTATGAGCTTCAGAGTTCTGGCAACAAGAACACTGTGATGAATATGTGCGAGAACAGGCTGCAGTACTGCGGGCCCTTCTAGATCTGCTTCACTCTCCGCCATTGAACTGGCAGACCGTGGAGTTGTAGATTTGGACGCAAGGACCCGCGGTACATCGTGTGATTTTCGAAGTCGTGCTTGATACTGGTGACAAAGAAGGAGATGCAAAGTGTAGTTGATCGATTGTGCCGGATTGGAAAGAGGTAAACGGTCGGTAGCCAGTTCCGCGGCGGCATCAGCCAGATCAATTTCTATTCTTCCGCCGAATAGTTCGCAAATAATTTTTCCACCGTCTTGGAGTTTTACTCGGTGAGAGGCCAAATCACCTCGTGCCTCTTTGATTAGTTGATACATCAGTTCATGCTCATAAAGATTGTTTCGAGCGACCCGTACGGAACGAAGGGGATCCTTGAGGTGGCTCAAAAGATCCATAAATGGCAAAGTTGACTGTCCCACTATTCGCTCGGGTTCAGGGGTCTCAAAATTTTCAATTCCGGAGCCTTCAGTGCTACCTAAAGTAGCGCCACTGCCATCAGCGATGACGGTCACCCTCACTAGCTTTCGAGATGAGTGAGCAAATGGCTTAAATATGGCAACTCCTGAAGTCTCCTCTCGTTTGAAGGATCCATGGCCCTTGTCAAAACTCAAAGAACCTGAGTCCTTGTAGCCATAGGTAATTCCTAGCTTGCGGTTAACCACTTCTCCCTGAGAGGTGACATCTAACATATCGTGCCAGAAACGCTTCTCTTTCGCGGCTTCTTTCATCAATCTCTGCGAAGCGCTCGACAGAGACGTAGCCGATCGCCTGTAAGCTTTGACTTTCCAGCCGTAGCTACTCGTGGCCGGAACAGTAGCGGCAGGTATTGTGACGGACTGAGCATTGAGAGACGCCAGAGGGGTTTGCGATTTGAGCATTGGTGATATCGATGACTCGCCAGCCTGAGGCCGAGATGCGCTGACCAGTAACGAGACGAAATCGAGGTTCAACGCCGTTTCATTAAGAGCAGCACCGATTTTGGTCACCAACTTAGTCCGTAACTCCTCAACGCTGGGCTGCTTAGACTCCTCGACAAAAATCTCTTCCTCTACGTCCATTTTACTGTCTTCAAAGCTGTTGGACTCACCACTCACTGCATGGACATCCTCTTCCTTCGACAACTCGGCTTCGCTCAACTTCTCAAAGGATCCGCGTTCATGAGTAATTCGCGAGATAAGTTGACCCAGAGTTGGAACAGGGTCAAAATTGGGCGAATCCGCAGGATTCAAAGATATTGGAACATGGTTGGCCATTCTTCCTGAAACTCCAGAGTTCAACTTCAGGTATCGATGGTGCCAACATGTGACCTAACTCATGTTTGATTTTCTAGATCTCTCCCAATCTCAAAGGGTAAGAAAGGTGGAAACACCTTCATTGAGTGAGTGTTGCATAAGAGCATCCCACTTGAAATTTTTTTTCTTCCGCGCAATGTCCTCAGCACTAGAGCTGAAAAACGAGGGCAATGAGGTTTTCAAGAAAGGCCACTATGCTACGGCCTGGGCCAAATACAACGCTGCAGCCCAACTGGATAACTCCACTGCCGTTTATCTCGCCAACCGAGCACAATGCGAGCTAAAGCTGGAACAATTCGGGAGCGCCATTGAAACATGCACAGAAGCCTTGAAAATCGATCCTCAGTTTGTAAAATGTTACTATCGTCGAGCCATCGCGTATGGAGGCACTCTGAAATATTCCATGGCTGTCAAAGACTTCCAGAAGGTTGTGTCATTGGCCCCTAATTTTCCGGACGGTAAAGCGAAATTACAAGCAGCGCAATCACTGGCTCGGTACACAGCTTTCCAACTCGCAATCAAGACAGAAGACGAGGCCAGTCTTCTCGATAGCATCGATTTGAACTCGCTGTCCATTAGTGATGGACCAAATTCAGAGGTCCCTGGTCTCAATGATTTGGACAATATAGACGACAAAGCTATAGCCTCATTGGTCCAGCATTTCAAGGACGGCAAGCAATTATCAAAACGTATGGTGTACGATGTTGTGATCCGAGTATCTCGCCTCTTGGAGCGAGAGCCCACCCTCACTGAGCTGCACACATCTGCAGACCAGTCTCCATCAAAAATTACTGTCTGTGGTGACACGCATGGCCAGTTCTATGATGTCCTGAACATTTTCGATACTAACGGATGGCCCTCGACTTCTCACTCTTATTTATTCAATGGAGACTTCGTGGATCGGGGAAGTTGGTCTACAGAGGTTGCTTTGCTTCTTTATATTCTCAAACTCAAGCTGCCAAACAATGTTTGGCTGAACCGAGGAAACCATGAAACGGACGCTATGAACACGGCGTATGGCTTCAGCGGAGAATGCAAGGCTAAATATAAAACTGAAAAGATTTTCAAAGCATTCAGCGAATCTTTCTCAAAGCTTCCGCTCGGAACTCTCATCAACAATGCTTACCTCGTTGTCCATGGTGGCCTGTTCTCTAAACCTGGTGTTACTCTCGACGATCTACGGAATATAGATCGTTTTGCGTCGAAGCAACCTGGAAATGAAGGCCTTATGATGGAGATGTTGTGGAGCGACCCTCAGACAGCTAAGGGCTTGTCTCCAAGCAAGCGAGGTATTGCTCACATGTTTGGCCCAGACATCACAGAAGAATTCACAAGAGTCAACAATCTCAAAGCTGTGATCAGGTCTCACGAATGCTGCGACGAGGGTTATGAGGTTCTTCACGATGGAAAGCTCATCACTGTTTTTAGTGCTCCGAATTATTGCGATTCTGCAGGAAACAAAGGAGCATACATCAACATTCAAAACGACTCAGAGCTGGACTATGTTCAGTTCAAAGCATCCTGGCACCCGAAGATTCCACCAATGGCATACGCTTCTGGTCTTATGAGATGATCAGTATTTATAGATTAATGGTCAATAATAGCACTGTGCCATATTTTGCTAAACGCAATCATGAGTTGCCGTCCTCAGGTAGAGAGTATTTCGTGCATGCTGAGAGTGCCTCGACGGAGGTGTGGGATTCTCTATTAGCGACGATATTGATTGATGGCCACCATAATTAGGTATGGGCGTTAATTATATGTTATGATAATTAGGGAAGTTGAGGAGCAGCTGCCAGAACTTCAGGGGTGGCCTGGTCAGCGAAGCGCTTGAAGTTCTCGTTGAATTTTTTACCCAGCTTGACCAACTCTGAGCGGAAATCCTCAGCACCCCACTTCCACGACTTGGACGGATTAAGCAATTCCGCTGGAACATTGGGAACGGCCTTCGGTACTTTCAAGTTGAAAACCTCGAGGTTCTCATACTCAGCTTTTGCAAGCTCACCAGAATGAATAGCGTTGAGTATGGCTCGTGTGTACTTCAATGGGCATCGCTGGCCACCACGAGCAACGGAGTTACCAGTCCATCCCGTGTTTAGCAACCAAGCATTGGCCTTGTGTTCGTTGATCTTCACCGCCAGGTCCTTAGCATAGCTCATAGGGTGAAGAACTAAGAAGGGCTGACCGAAGCATGCGCTGAAAGTAGCTGTCGGTTCAGTCACACCTTCCTCTGTGCCAGCGACCTTGGATGTGTAGCCACTGATGAAATGGAACATGACCTGATCGTTAGTGAGCTTCGAAATTGGAGGAAGAACACCACTAGCATCACAAGTGAGTAGGATGATGTTCGTTGGGTGATGATCTGTCACAGCTGGAAGCAGAGCGTTCGGAATATACTCAATAGGATAACTGCATCGCGTGTTTTCGGTGAGCTCCGTATTGTCATAATCCACGACATGAGTTTTGGAGTCGAAGACAACATTCTCAAGGACAGATCCAAACTTGATAGCTCGGAAAATTTCCGGCTCATTCTCCTCCTTCAGGTTAATACACTTGGCATAGCAGCCTCCCTCGATATTGAAGACGCCCTTGTTGGACCAGCAGTGCTCGTCATCACCTATCAGCCAACGGTTGACGTCAGCGCTGAGTGTGGTTTTACCGGTTCCACTGAGACCGAAAAACAAAGTAGTGTCACCATTCTTGCCTTGGTTGGCGCTAGAGTGCAAGACGAGAACTTTGTGTTTGACAGGCATGAGGTAGAACATCACGCTGAAAATGCCCTTCTTCATCTCACCAGCATACTCTGTGCCCAAAATCACCATCTCCATTGTTTTGAAGTTGATGTCAACAGAAGTATCGGAGGTCATACCATCAGTATGGCGATTGGCAGGGAAACGTCCAGCGTTGTAAACTGTGAAGTCCGGCTCGCCGAAATTCTTCAATTCCTCGTCAGTGGGACGGATCAACATGTTCCACATGAACAAGGCGTGGTAAGCACGAGCGCAAATGATTCGCACCTTGATTCTATAACGGGGGTCCCAGCCCGCGAAAGCGTCAATCACATACAAAACTTCTCGAGTATTCAAGTAGTCGACAGCTCGCTCGCGGTTGATCTCCCAAGCGTGCTCGGTCAACTTGATATTCACCGGTCCCCACCAGATATTTTCGCGGCTTCCCTCTTCGTCTACGATTCGCTTATCTTTGGGAGACCTCCCTGTCTTGCGACCAGAGTTCGCGACAAGAGCACCAGTAGAGGATAGGGCGCTCCCCTTCTCTCTGGTCAAAGCATCCTCATAGAGCTGCGCGACACTCGGGTTGTGTTCAATCTGGACCTGCTGAAGGTTGATTCTGGCCTTCTCGTACAAGCTGTTCTCCACCTGGCTACTTGGCGGATATGCCTCGACACCTCGAGGGTTTAACCTAGTTTGGTTCAATGCAGGAGTCATTGTAATAACAATTGATACTTGTGAGTCTAAGAGTCACGAATGAACAACCGTTATATATACTCGGTCAAGTATGTGTCTATATTTATATCGTTTAGACCTACTTTAAACGGGAGGGGATGCGTATGCGGGCAGCTGTTCCGTCTTCGGTTTTGTGATTTGGGGTTAGGGGTTGGTCTGGGGTTACACGGCTTGTGCCATATGTGGGTCTCAGAGAGACAGTGGGAAAGCCGACGTGGAAGACTGCAGATTGCGACTTTTCGAGGGCAAGTAGTTGCAATGGCCCGATTCAGCCTAGGGAGACCTTTGTTGGAGCCTTTTGAACTTTTATAGATTTATTCTGAAGATATTACCAGATGGACATTCAGCCCTGCATACAGTTATGCTTCAACATTAAACATTTTGCGGGGAATGTCACCTGATCGTGACTCGTCGCACAGCCATTAGCCTAGCTAATTTTGCCCGTCTGCTGGCGTAGTCCGAACACCGGGCGTGACCCTGGGCGATTCAGAGCACTGATGATGGCCCGCCCGACTCACGGCCGATTCCCTTGAGGCTCATAGGCCGAGTCGAGATCGTTCTTGAACTAGAATAACCCCAGAATCGAACTCATACATCCTATACCTCAGTTAGCTAGCTGTTTGACATGGCATCTTGGCGAAAGACAGGAAAAAGCTGTGGGATTAATTTAAACGCTGATACGCTATACTACAAAATACAAGGGCTACTGATACAAAAGGACAGCTCGCGCGATGCGGGAGAGATTTCCTTAATAAAATAACAAATTCAGTTAACATGTCGAATAGTGTTGCAAGCGATTGCAACACAAAGGTGAGGGAAAAGTTTCTATCCGTTGGAATCGTCTCACATGTTAACAGTAGATGCTGTTCCAGCTTGGTTAATCCAGGATTGGATTAGGCTGTCGTCAATAGAGGACGGTATTTCCGAAATCTGAACAACAGAGATGGTAGTGCCGGTAAATACAGCAGCACCCTTGAAAGTTCCCTGAGTAGGGCGGGCGAAGTAGTTAGAGGAACCGCCGCCACCGTTCTGATTGTCATGGAGAGTACTGACAAGACGGTCATTGCCAGAGTTGAGGATTTCCCACAAGTCAAGTTCACCGCAACCGCTGGACCAGCAGGAGCAGGATGACGCACCGTATTGCAGAGTTCGCGGAATCTGGGCATTAAGGAGCCAGACGGCAGGCATGTCTGAGTTGTAGCCCCCAGTGCTGTTCGTGGGCATGCCAAACTCGAAGACAAACACCTTGTTGGCGCCACCAAAGCCGTGGTAAGCGACAGTTCCTGGTCTGTAGTAGCCACAATCGTCGTTCGAGCACTCTGTGTCAGAGAAAATGATAAACTCGTGATCACTTCCAACGGTGGTCTGAGAGAGAACCTGGGAGCTAGAAGCTGCACTGGTACCATCAGAAGCGCAATACGAAAGAGAGTTGCCGAAGGTATAGTCAAAGACACCAGATCCGGATCCACCCAGGTTGTTAAGGAATACCAAACCGTTTGCGCTTCCAGCGCCGGCATTATAGTCAGCAGCTAAGGTCCAGCTTCCAGAGGAAGAGGAAGCAGGAGCAGAAGAGCTCGAAGAGGTGGTGGGAGCCACATAAGCTGAAGAAGAGGTAGTTGGAGCAACATAGGCAGAAGAGGACGACGTTGTGGTCGTTGGCTGTTCTGGGCTAGTGGTACGAGTGCTGACAACCGCGGCAGGCTCCTGTACCGAGGAGGTGCCGGGTGCGACAGGGGCAGCAACAGCAGAGCTGCTTGAGACGGCCGGTGCAGCTGCCGCAACTGTAGTGGAACTCTCTGCGGCTTGGTCGGCGCCTTCGGTCACATAGGCAGTATAGTAATTGGTAGCTGTGACAATGACGGGCTCAGGCTCCGCGTGGCGGTGATGAATTTCGTGCACGTCACGCTTCTGGTTGTAGGCACCGGAGGTGCTGCCTTTAGTGAAAACCTTGAAGTTCTCGAGTTGAATGGGGCCACGAAAATGAACGGATAACTCCTCATTGAAAGGCGCGAGCGATCCCGAAAAGGACTGCGGGGTGTTCGAGCAGGTGCCGTCACTGTTGAAGGAGGTGACGCGATCATAAGAACTGCTGAAACCAACATTCTCATACTGGACGAGCTCAGTCTGATCGCAGTAATAATTTCCGGAAATGTATGAGCAAGAGCTGGCGGATGCACCGCCGAGTGCCATGGCAAGTAGTGCGAGATTCAACATCATTTTAGGCGAGTTCAAATTGACTTGAGTACCAAACAGTTAATGCGTTGCGATAAACAAGTAGCGGGAATGATTCACCTTTAGAGCGTTTCAACGCGTCTTAAAGGGGCTTAGAAGATAAGAAGGAGTGTAAGGGGTGGGAATTGAAACGAGTGGAGAAAACTAGCTGTTTGGATTACTAGCAAGTTTCAAAAGCGCGTCCAGTAGAGAAATGCCAGCTGAAACCTCGAGTTTGCGTTTGGGATATGGAGTTGGTGGGTCTGCAAGGATGTTCCTTTCGAGTGCGTGTAGTGTAAGTCGGAGAGTTAAGAGCTGATTGATGAGGTGGCTGTGCCCTGATCATTCTCAAATATAACCCCCCTTGGGTCCTTCGCCCCGACCCTCTTTTCTCGTGGGCTGGGGGTGCATATCCGGATTAGGATCTATACCCCAGCCCTACGTGCCGCGTCTAACAAATTTTGATGGCTGGTAATAGTAAACAGACATTGTGAAAACTCCTGCTAGCTGCGAGCGAGTAGCAAAATCTGATTGGAAGCCACTACGATGTTCAATGATATATTTAGGGTTAGTTTATTCTCAAACAGACAGTTCTGGTCTTGGTTTCGACACCGGTCTAGTTCCTTCCATTGTCCCCAGTATACTGGCCGACGCGCTTGACATGCACAAACTAGCTTACATTGCGCGCTTACGTTACAGAGCTATGCGATCCAAGGGTTATTTCACCCGGGATCAACGACAATAAACAATGTGTGGGTTAGGTTTATACTTCATCGTGGCTGGAGAAAAGTCGTTTCTAGCTATGAACTCATGGGTGACAAGCCGCAATCTCCCAGCGAACACAACCCGGTAGCTCAACGGACGCGACCCGACGTAACCCCTCTGCCCTGAGCGCGTGTCGAAGATGCATGAAACCTCGAAGTTCACGCATACCAGAGATCTATTTAATTTAATTTAATTGCATATAGCGCTCCCCAAGGCCTCAGCGTTAGTAAACCTCAGTCACTTTGATGATGTACATGTTGGCTCCAAAAGCTCGACTGCACCCAGTAAGGGGTAAGCAAACCTGAGAAAGTCTTACTGCCAACTGCCTCTTATCTATTTCATTTCATTCATAACCACTATACAATAATTAACTCCAGCCTTTAAGCCAGCTAGAAATCATTCGAGAGGGGCCACGTATTTCCGAGCTATCAAGCGAGCCAAAAGATGACATAGTCGCCCCAGAGGTGCCAGTCACTCCTGTACTTGACGTAAATCCTGACCTGGCGCTACGATTGGCACTGTGCTTTGGTGTGCTGAATGTCAACTGACGCGCCTCAACCACAGAGTTGTCGGGTCCCGTCCAGCACAGGTGAGGCGAGATAGTGTCGATGGGTGTGGACAAACTGAATTTTCGAAGAACCCGGTCAGCTTCAAGAGTGAATTCGAGATTGAGCTCGAGGAGATAGCTGATGCTTATCATTTTGGCCGAGAAAGCTGGAGGCATCGTTTCCGGAAGCCTGAAAGACTGAATCAAATTAGACAGCTGCAATGGCCTAGCGGTGATTCTTCTGGTCACCGTCATAGATCCAAGGTCGTGGTACGTGACGTACTGATCAGTAGCATCCCGAACGCGGCAGTCGCAAACTCTCCTCAATTTGATAGATACAAGATGCAAATGAGCAATACCGGTATCCATATGAACTGCTAGCTGTAAGGTCGGGCTTTTGGGAGGTTGTACGATACCCTTGGTGGGGTATCTTAGAGTCGCATGGAGACGCACCGGGTCTTTTTTAGGCTTGAACATGTCCTTGAGCGTTGTCTTAGAGTTGACTATCTGTTGCCCGCTCAGTTCTCCAAAGTCAGGCTCATGCTGATCGATAGACACCTTGGCAACCGTATTGAGGGACCGTGGGTAGACAGGAACCATCAATCTCTCTTTGATGCTGGGCTTGAACCTACCTGATCTTTTGATAGTCACCTCGAGGTACCATCTTACTCCCAGCTCTAGCCCACCCCTCGTTGTCACCGGTGCATGAGGAGGGCACTGATTAATGTCATCGTTCAGTTCCACAGAGAAAGGAAATACGTATTCCCCTTGCTCAAGAATTTGAGCTTTTGTCTGCTGCGACTCCACGATATTCTGGGCGTCGACTACCACTTGGTGCGATTCGTAGTGTTGGAATGTCTTTTTCCTAGTGTCTCTGGGCTTGGAAGGCTTTTTCGTGCCCATCTTCTCCCTCTCCAAAACTCTTTCGGCAACTATGCTCTTTTCCTCGCAGGCAAGCGAGATCTGTACTGAGGTAAAACTGAGTTTGGACTCAACAACTAAACGAATACATCCAGTGATCGCATCGCCGGATGTCCAAAACGGCTTAGAGGTAGAGTCAATTGCCAGGCTGGCGGAAGTTTTTTGCCGGCCCATCGAGGCAGAATTATGGTACTCACGGAACGGACTGGCCGCTAACTTCCGGCTCAACGGTCTATATCTCTTTCTTGATCTATGAATCCCGCGCAGGGTCTACTCACGTGAGAGGGGTCATTCTAGGGCCGACGGTGGCTATTAATAGTTCAAAAATGTCACCTCGATGCATGACATAGGTTGCGGGCCTTCAGCACCTATTTTATTGGTCGATATGCTCAAGAAGACCCTATTTCGTTGCCTAGAGTCCAGAATTGATGGTCTCTGTATACCAGTGGAGACGCTTCGGAGTTCCAAACACGGTTTACTTTGGCCACAATGATTTCATGGTCCTGAGCTGGAATAACGTTCATGACTTGGCACAATAGTCGGCTACTGTTTTTTATTGTGGGAATCCCCTCGGTTTCTGGCAGCGACTCGAACAAATGAGGGTATCTATGAAAGGGGTTAGTATTATGACCCTCAGGAACTCTTCCAGCGAACGCTTTGGCCAGCAAAACATTCGAAGGTTGTGCCGAAAGTAGGTTCAGAACAAGCTTGTTTCTGGCCCGCAGAAGTTCGGCTGTTCTGGAGGGTATTTGGCAGTTAAAGCTTACCAGCAGATGTGGAGGGCCCATGGAAACGGATGTCAAAGAGGAGATGGTCATTCCTGCCAAACGCTGATCGAGTGAGGTCGTTATTATTGACACCGGTGAAGCTGCATGTCTCCAGAGATTGCGTAGTTCTGCTTGCATCAACTCAATACCTCATTGCCCTGTAAGAAAAGACGTAGGCCACGATCATGGGAGTTCGGGCAGCTTATGTGCACGTGAGTTCGAGTCGGGGCGAGGGCGCGATCCTCTATACTCCATCAGAAGTGTGAAATCTAAACATCCCGCTTGAGGGATTCGATTTTAGCAGAGTGTTAGTTCAACTGTTTATGGCGAACTAAAACACGAGTTGATGAGACGCCGCCCATCTCGTCTGAATGCCAATCTTTATGATTTGCTCAACCAAGTGGCGCCATCTCAGGCTAGCACTGCCAAACCAACTGAACACTCGCTGCCCAAATTTCATGACAATCCCTTCGTTCGAATGCTAGCTGCAAAACCCAAGATGGATGTACTTACTCGGCGCATTTATCCTTCGACAATGCTTAACAAAATTGGAGTGACCAGCAACCGGGAACTTGGAGTTATGAGCGCTATCAAGCCTTTCGACGGCTCAAGAGTATGGATTTCCTCATCGCCTACTATAACAAAAGTTCCCCCCGAGGTTCGAGGCAAGTTCGCAACAAACCAACCATGGATTGCTCAACTTAAAGAGGAGCCCAGCTATAGAGCGAAGCCTGTACTCTTGCAGGATATACGAGTGAACCTGCTCAAGTACCGTGAGAGGAATGAGAGTAGGGATCTGCCAATAATATGCAGAATAGGATTTGATGGTAACTTCAAATCCACAGATGTTGACGATGTGCCGCTCTTCGATATCTCAGGGCATTCTGAGCTGCTCGAGCTCGGCTTGCCTGGTCAGATTGAAAATGTGACTGCTGGGTTGCACCTAGCAGGCAACATCTTTAAGTATCTTTATATACAACGGAAGGCAGAGGAACTGACGGTAAATGTACGCAGATAGAAATTATTATTGAGTCCGCTTCGTTGCGTAGATCGATGTCTTTGACATTATTAGGGCAAGCCATAAGCCACGGGGGCTCCCCCTGTTAGGTACGAGAGGACGCAAGCCTCGCGAGACTCTCGGAGCGCAGTTCCCAAGCTTTGTTTGCAATCGAATATGCGGCTCAGAAATTCTGAGCTGAAGCGATTGATGTCTTTGTCCTTAACAGTCCAGAGCGTGCCCATAATTACGGAGCTTCCCATCACAGAATAGTCTGTGAGAGCGTCATTGTCCAAGAGCGGGTTCGTAACTCTCAAAGAATTGCAGCCAAATAAAAATACAGCAGTCTGGCGGCGATAATGGCGCCTGAGCTCGCTTCCACGAATGTACCCTTTGCCGGATCCATGACCCACGTAGACAAAGCTATCGCTGTCAAAAATAGCAGAGCGAATCTCGTCCTCTGAAGGTTTGCGGCTGAACGTTCCCTTCCACCCTCTCCTCCGAAAGTCCTCAGTGAATGTTTTATGAGTGAGGGGAAGGTCGCCTCCGGGATTGACAAGGAATGAATTTTGAGCTCGGTGTGCATCCTCGGTTACTGGATCTAGGCTAGTACAAGTTGCAGCTTCGGACCACTCAGCTACTTGCTCAAGAGATAATGCTCGAGTCACGCTGAACTTGTTTTCACGAATTGTCGGAAACATCTCCCAAGGAACCTGCGTTGCGCTTTTGTCGCAAACCAAAACAAGCCGCCTTTCACCTGCATGTGGCGTTGATATAGGACTACCAGTTTCGAGCAAAAGTTTTTTCAGGTCCTGCGTTAAGCGACTTAAGTCTAGTTCTTGAAGGTCAATAGCCAACCCTTGGAAATTCATGGACTCAATAATCGTCATTACTATGTCTTCGATTTCGCTCGGGACTCCTCTGTTGTATGCGATTCGTAGCAGTGCAATGTACAAGGGGTCTATCTCCCATTGTATGTGTGTTCTTGGAAATTCTAGATGAGCAGCAAATAGGCTTCGGGCTTGCTTTGCGAGGAGATCATCGCAACTCAGTTCATCAGTTGAGCCACAGAGTATGCCAACAAATCCTCCAAACCAGGCCCTCTCCTGCTTTGAGATGAGGTCTTTCATCTCGTTATCTATTCTTTCCTGAGCAGCCCAAAAGTCCTTAGCATTGTCAGTAGGAATTTTCATGCTCTGATCCACAAGCCTATCAAGTTCTTTTGAGAGAGTCTCAAATGCTTGAGCCTCTCTGCTAATATCATCGTGTTGTACTTGACTTGTTTCGTTAATCTTGATATCGTGCCAATCGTGATACTGACTCGATCTTCCACGCCTTCGCAGCGGCAATCGTAAGGATCCCACTCTTTTGTTTCCTTCTACCCGGGTAACCAGTAGCGCGCCTCTCTTGTCAATCTCAAGGCTAATGCAGAGGAGATCTTTAATGTCCCATTTTGGTGTTGTTGGTAATGATTGAGATGTGTGAAATGATCTGTTGGACTCTAACATCCGATGTTGGAAGTCGTCAAAGGGAAGCAATGTTTGGTCAGGATGAGTGCTTCTTTGGCCCACAGGGAGTTGATTTTCGATCAGCCGAACTAATCTCATTTCTTGCATGAACTGTTTGCGAGCCACCCAACTCATCTTATTGGCTTCGAAAGTTGTTTCTTTTGACTTATTGATGAATGCGCCTAGTGATTCGAAGTTCTTCAGTGATTTATTGCATTTGAGTTGAACTATGGGTGGATCAGCCATAACAGAGTCAAGTAGCGTCGACCACAAAATGTCCTCTTGAAGTGTTTTTATGAGTTGGTTTGCATTGGTCAAGAGTGACTCGCATTCTGGCGTGCGGATGCGCTTCATCCATGGCTCTATTAGTAGCCTCGCAACTGAGTCTATGACCTGCTGCTCTGGTGACTCTGGTGGATAGTTCGCGGCATGATAAGGGAGGCTCTCTGATTTCGAGGAATTCTCGCCGATAATACTCAAAAGTTCTTCTTTTAGGAAGTAGATCGCTCTGAATCGCACGTTTTGGTCGCCAAGTCCGTGTCTGGCGCTTTTGATGGCAAGCTGGAGAATTCTCAGAGCATCATGATGACAGCCATTGTGGAAGAGCGTAAACGAAGATCCTACAAGGCGGTCCAGCATGTTAGTTGGGTTTTCGTGCGGTTTGGCCTCTTCGATTGCGGCCAAGATACTCTGAATGGGAATTTCGGGATATATCGACCGAACGTCGATGCTAAATTGGGTTGCAAGGTCAACGAACCCTCCTTCAAGTATGACCTCATTGGCTATACAATCGATCTGCGTTAACTTTGTGCAATAATGGTGCGCTGCGTATGGATTTTGATGGAGATTAGATCTAGCAAGCAGGCACAGTGAGGCATTTCTCAGATTCGTTTCAGTGGCTGTCGAAGCGGAGACTTGTCGAAGCCACTCCTCATCGAAACAAGTCCCGAGCGCGCAGCAGTAGACTTTCTCGAGCTCCATTCGAAACATCATTTCGTCATTCTGAGCTAATGCCATAAGTCTATTCATAAAATGGTGATCTGGATCAGTATCCATCGCTGCAACATTGAGAAACAGCCATATAATTGGTTTTGCATGTGGCAAATTTTGCTCGAGATTGCTCTTCAAAAATGGAATAAAGTGATGCCAGTTTCTAGTCTGTAAAATAGCACTGGTCACGCCCGAAAAGCGCTTCATTTCCTCTTCCGAGAGCATGCAAGCACCTGGCTGCACGTTGAGGTGTATTAAGCAAAGTTTCAATGCGAGAACGATGCCTTCGCGATCGCCCTCAGGGTGCAGCGCCATTAACAAACAAAGTCGCCATGTTTTATTGAAAATCTCCGAAGATGGGGTATCCAGTTTGGCCTCTAGCTCAATTGCAGCTGACCAGAGCTCTACGGTGATTGCTCTGTGTTTCAACTCGGCGCCTATGTTTACCAGTGCTTTTGAAAGCGATCGGATTCGCGAGTCGCAGAAGCTATTGGACTTCAAAAGAAGTGATTTTATCCATTGACGAATTTGGTCGGAGCTGCTCATCTTGATCCGATCCCAATGAGCAATCATGCTGTTCAGTGTATCAATTCGTTCCCAGTCCAACCTGTGGCTTGTTGGCTGTGAGTGCATGCAGACTGTGGAGCAAATCTTTTCGATAGCAATGTTACGGGTTCTTCCTAGTACTTCTTGTTTGTTCATGCTGTTTCTGATGGAACTCAGTAGATGAACCTGAGCTTCGATCGGCTTTGAGCGGGTCAAAATGAAGTCGATGACAGCCAGTTTGCCGGTATCTCGGTCACCTGCTATCTCCAGGAGACTTTCTTGGGAGACCATGAAAGATCTGTTAGTACCAAGCGCTCTCAATGTGTATACTCGCAAGTAGTATTCGATTTGAGAATACTTTTCCGGCAACCTAGTTGTCAGCACATGCTCGACGGCAACTTGATTCTCGTTGGCAGTGATGAAAGCGAATAAAAGGCCAATTTCTGGAATTGGCGGAATTTTTGCTTTCAGCAGCCTCTCTATTGCCCTCATGAATAGGTTGCATGCTTTGTTGGGGTACGCTTTCGCGGCCATGGAAAATAGTAGCGAAATGTCATCTCTCTTTTGAACGATGTCTTCTCTCTCTATACAGTGCTTCAGGTCGGTCAGTGGGTTGTGTTGAGCGCATTCGCTGCTTTTCATGCGCTCAGGCTGAATGTAATTCTCGTCTGCTCGATCCAACGCGTGTTTACAGGAAATAAACAATTGCGTCCTAATTACTACATATCGCTGCAGCTCTGCAGGTCGCGCACAACATGAGGTCGCGTGACCCGCGTCTCGTGGCCCGAACCCTCTACGCTATGATCGATGGTTTAAGGATCCATAAATAAACCATCCCAATTGCGTGAAAGCTGGAAAGGATTTTGTGGGAGCGAATCCTTGATAGATGAGATGGCACCTTGTAATCACGTTGCAATGGCTATTTGTGGTCTCAAGCATCGATCTTCTGGAGTTTATCGGCATCAATCAAGCTCCAGCACGCGGATTGAACGCAAGAGACGACAAGAAACAATCTGAAACTCTAAGCCAGTCAAACAGAACAACATCTCAGGAGTCTGTGAGCACCAGTATCGACCCTGCGCTTCCTGCTGGAGGTGTCAATCTACTAACTCCTACCTCTGCTTCATCTACATATATCAAAAGCGGCCAGAAGGTCACCTTTGGATGGAATTACACAAGCTTGATAATCAGCCCATCCGCGATTAATATCGAAGTTTCATGCTCTCAAAATAGCCAGGTTTACACACTCGCTCGAAATCAATCCATCAATACATCCAGCATAATATGGGACACCAATGAAGCCGCTGAGAGTGGGGATCTTCATCTCATTACAGCAGACTATACTCTGGTGATTTATGATGAAAGTAAATCGCCTTCAGATGTTGCCACTGCTGGAGAGCTGGCTGCATTCAGTTACTCCTTCGGTGTATACATCCCTCAAAAGTACACGCCTTGGCCAGCGGGGGCTAAATACGTAAACATCAGCATTCGACTGGGCCCTCCTTTCCTTCTCACTATTGCATTTGCAGCCTTTGCTTCTCTGTTTGTCTCTATTCTATAGATGTGTAGTATTTATATCTCGAAATCAAACTTAATCTGGATACTAAGTATGGGGGCTAATTACGCGACGCACTCAATGCTAGCTCAGTGTACAAAGTAGGAAGCAACTAGATGTTCCAAAATAATCAACTTACGAAAAACTATTGTGCAGTATAATCATCTAATTCTACTCGCTCTGCTCATAGAATGCCTAGACGCTGTAGTTGAAGGGTCCTCTTCAATGTCACTACTCAGGCTGTTCGCGAGAGTGGGTTTCCGCTTGGCATACCAGACTGCCTCCCAAGGCCTCCAAGGATTACATTCTTCGAAGATCTCATCCATCTCTTCTAAAGAGCGACCAGATGTCTCAGGGTAGAAGAAGTATACAGTAGGAACCATTAGCGCATTCAAAACGGCATACACCAGATACAGGTAATTCCCAATCTGGTCGTTTCCAACTGGAGTCGTCATTACAATTACGAAGTTGAAGCACCAATTCGCAGCCGTACTGATTCCATTAGCAGGTGCGCGGCAATTGATTGGGGTGAGCTCGGCCGGAAGCAACCAAGACATACCCAGCCATCCAATAGCAAAGAAAGTGTTGAAAACGAAGAGAAAAACACAAGCAGTTATGGCTGCGCCATTGTTATGTCGGGGCGGTGTTGCAGCCCATTGTGTACCACACAGAATCGCCATGCTGGCCGCTTGGCCAGCTGCTCCAAATATCATCAGTTTACGGCGACCCACCTTTTCCACCGTATAGTATGCGATCCATGCGGCCAAAAAGTACTCCGTGCCGTTACAAGCAGCCAAAATTCGAGAGGTCATTGCATCCATTCCTAAAAAATCTTCGAACACCATAGTCGCATAATAGGTTATCAAGTTGATACCTGTTATCTGCTGCATTATTTGACTGAAAATCGCCAGCATGACCCTTTGGAAGTTGCGAGACTTGCCTTGCTTTAGTATTAACCGGGTCCCACTCCCCGTTGTTCCATCTGCTTTGCGCTCCATATTGATCGAATCCTCGATTTCCTTTATACGCTCGAGCACGACTGGATGATTTGCAGGCTCATCATCCAATGCGGAAAATGCAACAGCGGCCTCATGAATCCTTCCCTTTTTTATAAGCCATCGAGGCGATTCAGGAAGGTACATTATGAATGGATATATCACAAGCGGAAAAACGATCTGGAAAGCAAGAGGAAAACGCCATGATGCTGAGTTATGTTTCACAAAGAAAAACCCAAAATCGATCCAGTACGAAATCATAATTCCGCAACTGATTAGAGCTCCAGCAATCATGACGAGAGGACCTCGCCGTTCCGGCTTGGCACATTCGGATTGCCATACTGGAACAGTCGACGTGTTGAAACCGTTGCCAATTCCTGTGATAATTCGCGCCACAAGCAACTGACCAGCACTGAACGACGCCGTCTGTATAACAGCACCAATGATCATAATGGTGCAACCTAAAACTATTGTCTTTCGCCTGCCTAATTTGTCGCCCACATACATTGTGGCTAATGCACCCACTAAGCACCCAATCTCATAAACAGCAACTACGAATCCTTGCCAAGTGGAATTCTTAGATTTGAGCTCTTGCGTATGCGTGTCCATACTAGGAAACTGCTCATAAAATGCGGGAAGCGTCAACAAAGAACCCATCACACCTTGATCGTAACCAAAGAGAAGAAAGCCTGTGCCTGCCATCACAGATATGAGATTATGAAGCTTCGTGCCACTGAGCCCCATGAACTTATAATGCTTATCATCATTTATCAGCTCACCGTAGTGTTCTACATGATGCGTTCCTTGCTTTTCATCATAAGATGATGTGTCTGTGTGCGAGGAAGAAACGCCGATTGTATCACTGCCATCACCAAAACTCTCAATGCTATCAGGCGCAGTGGTTTTCTTCGAGATAATGACGACCATGCTTTGCTGCAATTCAGCCGAGAGAGCTGTATCAGTGTCGTGCCAATGGTAGGGTTCTTCTCTTTTAAGTGCTCATAGTTGCGTTAACAGTGGTATTTAGAGCCTGAGAACGAAAATGCATGATGCATGACGCACATCTGTGGTAATCTCGCATATGATCGATTGCGGGGCATGCTGGTTTGTAACGCGCTGAAACTATTTGCTACTTGTCGCTGTACATGGAGACGCAGGAGGAGCAGCGAGGTAAGGGTACTCGCGGGGTGCATGAGATGACGCAGAAAAGACGTCATTGTCGCCCGTTCGGTCAATGAAGTTTGAAGCGCGTTTCTCAAACGTAGATACTGAGCAGAGCACACCAACACGAGCATATCGTAAATTCCGCCGAGTGCAAAAATTGAACGAGTACATGTATGCCCACCTTGTTTTGTTGAGAACGTCAGTTTGACGACTGGTTATTACACATACCCTACCCAGCAGGCTTCTCTTGCCGATGGCATGCATACTGCAGTGCCAAATTAAGAGGGGGACGTAATCATTCCCCGGCGTCATTTCCCCTGATTATTCTCCCGAGGGATGTTGATCAACTGTAAGTAGGCATCAGCTTATAAAAAACAACAGTCACATCTCTCTTCACATACGGGCTGCTAACTATTGATATTCCACATAAGGGGGGCACATCATCAAAGAGCTGCGCAGCTTCGGAAGAAAATGTGAATTTGGTTCCGCGAGGCCTCCGGAAAATCGAACAGGTCGCGCCAGACATAATCATTTTAATCAGCAGCACGTAGCTAAATAGGGAGATTGTAGGAATCTATATCAGATGAAGCACGACGATTGCAATTCAGTTTGATTCGGCATTGATTCGAATTCAATGGAACTGCCTGTCTATAGCATCAGCCCATAAGGCAAACTATGAGCAGAACACGATGAGATCAAACCTTGCATATTGGGTTGTACAGCTTCATGTCAATTCTTCTGATTGTTATGTCAACGGCATCAATATTAAAAAAAAAACAGTGCCTGGTCCCACAGGTAGCTATATGGATTTCCCATTGATTATCCCACGAGTTCTCCCGTCCCACAGACATCTATCACAGCCCACTGAATTCGGCCACATTGTTTCTATATAAATTCTGGCAGTGCATCTTTGTTAAAAACCAAGACTCGTTGAGCTCACTTAGGATAGTACAAAGCAACTAAACCAAATGCCTGCGGTTTAACGAGGACGTTGAAAGAACGAAGCTCCAGCCTTCCTTCGCTCTTGTTTGCCTTTCGCAATGTGAGTTCTATCAACCCACTGTCAGCCTCCTCAGCAACTCCATGGCAATCTACCCTGTTCTTGTCATCGGATACTATAAGCCAGCCTAGACAAGTCGCCATTGCTATCTCATTCGGTCCCAGTACTAAGTAATTGTACCTAACTTCCAACGTATGAAGTTGAGTCCAAGCAGAGATCTAAGCACATGTCCTTCAATGCCGGTATAACGGAGCCGAATCTGTCAGCTGGTAATGCCACAGTCATAGGATCGACTAGATAAACTGGTTAAACAAATTGAGGAACACCTGTTAGCTAGCTGACAATTCCGGAAAGCTTGCAAGGATCGAGAGCTTGTGGCCCTAGCTGATATCGTCTGGCAATGCTGGCGTTTGTCTTATTTCCCGTCCTTGCAGTCTTGACGTTATGGCTCCTCTCCAGATGGACTTCGCTGAGGAGTCTGCCGTTGTATGTGTCCATTCCATTATTCCTCTCTTTTTTCATACCTATATCAACAGTGGCTCTTGTTCCTTTTGATCTTGTCGATGACCAGACCTTGGACAACAATGCTCGATTGCTGATGTGGAGGCTAATTTACTGGCTTTCTTTCATTCTGATGTGGGCGGTCCTTCCAATTATTCAAGCCTACGTCGAGAGTGGATATCATGCGCCTCTGGACCGTCTCAAAGATGCTTCACGATACACTTTGAAGTATCATCTCATTGTTTTAGGTCTCGGCCTGATTGGGGCAATTTATATGTTCTTGAGCGCCGGGGTGTCTTTCACCAGCCTTAAGGCGCTATGCGTGGCGTTGAGCCACACTTTTGGGCTCATTCTAGTCATCTGGATGCTGGGGCACGGAGTAGTTGAAATACCTCGTGCAGCCTGGCATGGCACTATAGAGTCACAGCTCAGCAATCTTTACAGAAAAGCCACCCATGTTCATGATACTTACAGTGACTCTCAAGCTAGTTATGATGATGTTGTAGCGAAAATCATGGCGCTCGAGCCGATAAAGACTTCGAACTACGATGAATGGATCAGCGGGCTAGTGGATGAAATTCGCGTTCAAGATCTTCCTCTGAGCCGAGCAGCCGCATCGCGGGCTAAACCTAGAGATCTGACTCCTATGAATGTGGCTTCACTCAGCAGAAGGTTCCATCGTGATTTGGGCAGAACGATGAGATCTCGCGCTGATTGGACCAAGCTACTCCAAGATGTGGAATATTACGAATCCTTGCGAGCTAGCAACTCTGCTTTTCACAATAAGGTCCGCCCAATATTGGTAAGAGCTCTTGCCGTGTTTCTGGCTATTTCGGGTTCGGTGATCGTTTGGTCCGAAATCGTATGCGGTACCAAGTTGTCACTAGTCGACTTTGTAGTCAAACGGGCCCCTGCCGGCCTCAAATTATTATTGGCCATGCTTATTCTGGGCTACATGTGCTTTTGCGTTAATTCGTCGCTCACCTCAATGCGTATATTCAACTTGTATGCCATTGTGCCACACCATACCGATGCATCCAGTTTACTGTTTTTTGCGGCATATGCTCTGCGTCTCACAGTTCCATTGAGCTACAACTTCTTGATGCTCAATAGTACTCAGGACACAGTTTTTCAGGAATTTCTGGGCAAATTCATAAATCTCACGGCAATTGGAAAGTATGTCAATCAAATTCTTCCGAGCCTGATTTTGCTGCCGATCGCAATGGCTCTTTTCAACTTTTATGAGATCGTGAAGGATTACTTGGGCTTCGGACTCGGGCTTGACTATTTTGGAGACAGCTATGACCTCGAGGCTGGGAGCACCCTACTCGCTGCGGAATCAGAAGGGCGCGAACTTGTTAAACGAGCCACACAAGGATTCAATAGTTCAACGGCTGGAAGCGCTGCTCGTCCGTCTATACAATACAACTCGAATGAAGTTGAACCTCGACTGTCAGAGAACAACCTCGCTGGAAGAATAAAATCTTGGTTCACCTGATGACCATGCAGTCATTCACATTTATTTATTGAAGCATAATACCAATTCAAAATTCTAGTCAGTTCTTACCTTCCTGTTTGATGCGCTTTCCGCCTGCTTGTTTGAAGCGGTCTGTTGCCCTCTGCTTGGCTGTCTGTTGATCAATCATAGGACTTGGGTAATTCAACTTTTTGAACTCTGACGATGTGAGCCTATCGTCAGGAGCAAAGATCGCCTTCCCAGTCACGTCTTTCAGCTCAGGTACCCACTTGCGGATGTAGGTGCCGTCGGGGTCGAGTCGCTCAGCCTGTGTAACGGGATTGAACACGGTATAATTAGGATCCCAGCCGAATAAATTGTTGCAGCAGTCCCAGTCAACGAGTTTGTTGGCGAAAAACCTGAGTCCTAATCTGTAATCAATTAGCAGATTCATTCGCAGATACGAGGATACATTCATGCGAAGGCGGTTATGCATATAGCCCTCTGCGAGTAGCTGGCGCATTCCTGCGTCAACAAAAGGTACACCTGTTGTTCCAGCGCACCAACGATCCCACGCTTCCTGATCTTCTTCATTTCGAATATTTGCCAATTTATGCGAGGTAGGCATATTCATTACCACATGGGGCATGACTGTGGCAACCATTTGACGGTAAAATTCCCGGAAAGCAATCTCGCGCACCCAACTGTCCACGCCGCTCGTGCTCGTGCCAAAATTACGGTCATTGTTGGCTTCCTTCCTAGCCATTGCTAACGCCTCGCGCACAGAAATGATGCCTAGAGAAAAATAAGCCGACATCCGACTAACGCAATCTTCAGCGGGATTAGATCTCAGCTCTCCATATTTGGCGACCTTCTTGGTCAGAAAATCATGCAAACGAGACTTTGCAGCTTCATGGCCGGCTGGCCAAAGCTTAGCAATTCGCTGCAAGTCTTTATCACTTCTGTTGACACCTAAAATATCGTCTAGATCCACCGAATCAGTCTCTGAAAACAAATTCTCCTGACTCTCAACCGATTGTTTTTCAGGCATAGGTTCAAGCTCCAAGTAATATTTCTCAGGGGATTTGGCTAATGTTGGTATCCACCCATTCCAATAGGAGGTAAATACCTTGCGAGGCTCTCCTTGCGCATTGGTAATGAGGCCGGGCTCGACAACGGTTTGGTCATGAAACAAAGTAAAGTTGATTTTGTTTTTCGTGAGAACAGTCGCTGCAGCGATATCTCTAAAGAGCTCATCATGCTCGTACTCGAAGTTTGCATACACATGCGAGACATCATTCTTTTCAGCGAAATGCGCAACCTTTTCTGCCACTTGCCCTCTGGAATTAGAGACCACAGGTACTAGTGGGATTCCAAGGTCGTGTAGTTGTCTCGCAAGAGCTTTGTAGTTGTCTACCATGAACATGCGGCGAGCCGCTCCAACGCCGTGGAAGTCCAGTTCTGCAGGATTCACGATGAATAGCGTTAGAAGCTTGCCCTTGGGGTTTTTCTCTTTAAGCAATCTTGAAGCATTGGCTAATCCTTTGTTATCTTCGGCTCTCAAGTCTTTCGTTCTGAACCAGTGTAGGACATTTTTCACTTTACCAGGTTTATGGGCTTGGTTCAACTTATGGCGAAGCCTCTCATAAGGTAGGTCTTCATCAAGCTCATGAGCCCGTTCAACAGTGGGGTGTTTGAGTCCAGGATCATTGAAAGAACTCGAGGATATGGAGCTTGCAGAACGTTTAGCCATCGTCAGTTGAGGCCGAAGTAACCAAGAGGAGCAAGTGCAGGGTCCAAAAACTAGCGACTTGAGAATTTTGGATGAGATGAAAACTGTAGCTAATGGGAAATTATCTTGGGTGTTTTAATCCTTCTAGATTATATGCTTCCCCAAGCCGCAACAATTTCACAACGGTTGCTTTGCTTACCCGGGCAATCGATCCTAGCCCCCGAGCCGCAACGGAAGGCAGTCAGATGCACGCGATGCAGGAACCCTGGGGGCCTTGCCGCATTTAGAAGGACGGCTGATTTAGGTGCGCCGAATGCAAACTATCATGTTTAGCCTTGTGCTATGCTAGCTCCAGCAACGCTGCAAAGTTTGGACCGTATTTCACAATAGCAATCTCAACGCAACTTCATTAATTGATTTAGATTTCGATAGCTTGAAAAGAATAAGAATGGAGGGAGAACTAGCTGGTCACTCTATTGTCTTAATACGTTTACAGTGAGTTGAAAATTATAAATTAATAGGCTCTGGCTCTGTCCTGCATCATTGCTGTCATTGCCCTTTTGAGTATCTCAGATGGAAGTCTAGATAAGCAGGCGCTCGATCTTGTCTTTGAGCTGGTAAACCTGCTCCTTAATTTGCGAGCTATCGTTCGTTGTAACGCTAGCGGCAACAACGGGGCGGGAGACACCACAGGATCTGCCCAGAGCGATCTTCGAGGGAATGAATACGTAAGGAACATTCTTGTCTTCACAGAGAAGCGGCAAATGAAGCACAATCTCAATAGGCTCCGCGTCGGCGGCCATAACTATGAACTCAGAGATACCACGGTTGAGAGTTTTGGTAGCTTCATTGGCACCTTTCTTGAGCTGGCGGAGATTGGTGGCTTGCTGGACAATGTCGAGGATCTGCTGAGTAGTAGCAGCATCAGCTAAGGGGAAAGCACGAGAATCGGGAGCGCTCATCAATGAAAAGTCCAGTTTAACTAGTTACTAGCGATAATACTGATGCTTTGGATAATTTTTTGACGATATGAAGATTACACACTCTAGCAATATCTTGTGGGCTGAAGTTACATGATACGTTTTTAGGGTTGTTTGTTCCATAAAGTCGTTGAATCAAAATTCCATACTGTGCAGATTTGTTTTGTTTATAGATAGACAAGTGTAATCCAGCGATGTCTCAGTTATATTGGTACTAGAAGCGACAGCAAATAAATTTATAATGCCAGATATACCTTTTTGAAAGCAGAAATGGACGGTGTGCGATAGTAATTGAAAACGATTGTGGAATACACATTTTTGAAGAACTAGCACCTACAGCAGGACACATCAATAGTTAAAACTTATAGTCCGTTTTGGGAACTAATGTTGAAGCAGTCAAGAGAGCCACATACTACCGGACCAACGAATTGTTGATCCAGATAGCTGAAATTTCCGTGAATTAAGTGGACCCCTAGCTAACAAACACAGGCGGACTCGATAGAAGGCCTAGCCTATGCGGTAAAGCTCATGAGAAGATGAGATACTCAGCGTCGATAGTAAATTGATAAGCCACAAACATTTCCAAGTATGCATGCAAGAATATAGTCTGTAAACGCACATACAACTGGAGAAATCTGAGCTACCTCTCAGAACGCATGCTTTATTTGAAACTGCATACGGCATCTGTGGCCCTGGTGTTTAAGAGCAGAGCGACAATCAGTCCGTAAAGACCAAGGACTTCAGCAAAGATGAGAATCAGAACCATGCCAACAAAAAGCTTTGGCTGTTGGGCTGTACCACGAACACCAGCATCTCCTACAATGCCGATTGCGAAGCCCGCAGCAAGCCCCGAGAGGCCTACACTCAAGCCAGCACCCAACTGAATGAATCCAGTGTAGAGGGACTGAACCTGTGACAGATTAGAACTGATCAGTACTGACACTACCAAGCCGTAAATGGAGATGATACCGGCCATAACACATGGCAGCACGCCCTTGATGATGCCGTCTGGGTTTTGAATGGCCGAAGCAACCACTCCGACTCCAGCCTTAGCAGTACCGTAGCTCGCCCCGAAGTTGGCGAACACAATGGCGGCAGTGCAGCCGAGGGCACCAAAGAAAGGGGCGTAAACCGGGCACAAATCTGTCGACATCTTCGGCCTCAATAGATGTTCACTTAAAGGGTACAGAGAAGGAAGGCGGCAGCGTGGTGATAATGACAAAGAGTTGATGCATCACGTGTATACACCGCCTTGACTTCGTGCGATAAACCCCGGTTTGGTACCCTGAGCTTGTTGCTGTAGGGAAGAAAGTCGGGGCAGAGGAATTCCTCGACGTTGGGAACCAGCACGGCGATTTAAGGGTGAGATCAAATCACATGTGAAACTGGTTTGACCAGTGGAGTTCGACCCACTTAACGTTGAGACGTTGGTCTTCGAGGCGAATAGTGCCAGCTAAGAATTGCGGGAAAGTGCACTCTGGCCAAGCTCAATTGTATTGGGCAGTGTTGCATTCAGGTTTTGTTCCGCTTGAGTTCTTTTGAAGCCGTCAATACAAATACCATGCATGCTGGCGGGGGTTCATGCCGAACGAGTATTAGGTTGCCGGCGGAGCGCTTGTATTCACCTTTCAAGCCTGTCGAGAGCGATTCGTTCCTTTAATACTTTCTACTCGGTTCCGACTAAACAGGGCACGATCAAGATAGATACCATCCGTGCTCCTCAGTACATCGGTCACTGCACTACACGCAACATGATGCGGACAAATGAGGACAAGTTCTCCCTGGGATTCCTTGATCTTCCAATCCGGGGTAGACCCCAAACTGTTTTTAACGCCTCCATTTTTGATGGCCACGGGGGCAGCAACTGTGCGGAGTTTCTGGCCAAGAATCTGGCGAATTACGTCGAATCAGCTGAATTGGCAGAGCTCGCTGAATCTCTCCCCGCAGACTTCAAGGAGAGATTTGGCGGCTACTGGAGGTCAGCACTCATATTGAACTCTTCAAGCATCAAGTTGCTCGAGAGTTCTGTTTATGATGACCTCAATGTGCGCCTGCCTTTGTCCTTCCTGAAAGCCGACCTGGACGTTCTCGAGGAGGATAAGCTCACAGGGTCAACTTGTACTTCGGCCTATCTATACGCAACAGATTCGAAAGACCAATTCTGGTACCCGGGTGCAGATATTAACTTGACTGTGGCTCAGGTAGGCGATACTCGTGCTATCATATGCGATAATATGGGGAACTTCGTCCCCTTAACGACCGTACACCATGCGGAATCGCCAAGTGAAAGCGACCGACTGGCCCGGTTTTCCGCGGGGTTCAATTACACCTCTGATGGCATACAAAGATTTCTGCAATATGTGAACACCAGAGCTTTTGGGGACCACCAGGGCAAATCGCGAGGAATAACAGCTCAGCCAGAGGTCACAGAGTATCAAATTGGGCCCAACAGGGGTAGGCTTCCTGGTCAAGAGGCATTCCTAGTCCTTTGCTCTGATGGGGTGACAGATAAGGCCACCGATCAGGAGATTTGCGATATCATAATCCAACGGGCTCTCCAAGGCGGCTCCCTTCGTGGAACTCCCCAAGAAGCAGCTCAGGAGGTTGTGACTTATGCTGGAATGCTAGGAACAGGCGATAATGCGACTGCCATTGTCATTCGCCTGGGCGGGTGGGGAAGCTGGAGAAACTGGAGAGATAGAAGCGGCAGCTCAAGAGAAAAGCGATTGAAAAACATACTTCGCCGCCAATGACCTGGCCTCTGTGGTGGCACACTGAAATCATGAAATCTGACGGCTTAATAGAGTAGAATGCATGTATCGTTAGCGTGTCTATGTACAATTATTTCTTTTTACCGAAAACATGTCTGATGCGAGTCGGCGCGAAATCGCCTAGTTTCATGCCTATCATGTTCTCATTGATTTCAAACTCATGGTACGCGCGGCCATTGTGAACCTGAAAGGTCAGCCCTACGAAGCTAGGCAGTATAGTGCAGGCTCTGGCGTTTGTGCGAATGGGAGATTTTTTTTCTCGAGCCTCTTTGAGGGGTAGAGGAACAATATGGGGCACTTTCCAGGCAGAGCGCTTGAATACGGCCAGCGTAGCTCTCATTTACGCTGATCAAGGCTTGTGTAGAGGGATGTGGGTATCAGCGAGTGAAATTTTAGCTAATCGTGGGATCCACTGCCCTTTGGAGGAATACTAGTCGGAGCTAATTTCAAACGCCAGAAACTGGAAACGGCAGATAAATAGAACTGTTGAGCTCACTTTATGGGTTCACAGGTCCCTTTTCTAATTTCCATCCCTCAATTTTTCCAGCAAGAAATTTCCAGATTCACAGAGGAAATAGAGGTAGGCACGTGCCCTACTAAATTTGTGTGAGTGCCAAATTGAGATCAAGTATGAACCTTGAGGAATTCGAGAACAATGCTATCTCAACGGTTCTCCAGAGATTCAGGCAAACTCAAGAAAGAATCTCAGCTCAGCAGAGCAAAGATGTCTTTGGAGCCGCTCAAAACCCATTTCAAGTGAAGGGGAAACGTTCCCTGACACACACAGAAAACAAAGATCGAGCTCACGCAGCCGTGGAGGCCGAAGGACTGAGTGCTTTGCCTCAGCCCGAGTTGAATGAAGAAAGCCAGCAGCTGCCTAAACTTCAATGGCCGGTTGAACCTCAGTTTGTCTCTCCCTCATCACAAAAATCTTTCAAAGAGCTTGGCGTCTCCCCCGAGACATGCAAAAGATTGAGCGAGCTTGGATATGAAAGTGCTTTTGCAGTCCAAACCGCAATCATTCCGGAGCTTTTGGAAAGCGCTCGTCAGTTGAGCCCTGATCCACTCCCTGCAATTCTTGTGAATAGTTCTACAGGCTCTGGGAAGACACTAGCCTACTCGGTCCCAATCATAGACACCTTGCGCCAGCGAAGAGTACCCAGACTCCGAGCTTTAATTTTGCTGCCCACCAAAGTGCTCATTCAGCAAGTATACACAGTCCTAGATCAGTTAGCCCAGGGCACCAGCCTTCGTGTTTTAGCGCTCAAGGCTGACAGAACTATTTCTAAAGAGGCTCAGCTTCTGAAATCTTCAGAGCAACCCCCAGATGTACTTGTATGTGCACCAGGTCGATTAGTCGAGCATTTGTCACTCAATCCGGATCTGCTTTCTGATGTGGAGCTCTTAGTTATTGACGAGGCCGACCGATTAGTCGGGCAGTCTTTCCAGAATTGGACAGAAGTGCTTGCGAGACATCTGCCGATACCACTGAAACCTCTCTCCAACCCTCTTTGGCAGCGTCCACCCCAGCGGCTCGTGCTGAGTGCCACCTTAACTCGTGATCCTGCAAAGTTGGCATCTCTACAGATCAGTGCCACGCCTCCAGCGCTGCCAAAGCTGTTCGTCGTTGGTAAGAAAGACTTGGATGGAAACGACGAGTTTAGTCTTCCCTCTCAACTTCGCGAGCGCGTAGTAAATGTTCGTAGCTTGGCGGACAAACCCCTAGTACTCGTTAACGAGCTGATCAACAACATCGATGGCGGGAGAGTGATTGTCTTTGCGCGAAGCAATGAAGCTGCTTCGCGATTAGCTCGTTTGATCTCCATCGTTTCAACACTGGTGTTTGATCAGGAAATAGTTGCGAACCGGTGTTCCGGCGAGATGAGAGCTCAAGACCGACGAAAGATCATGCGAGAGTTTACTGAAAGCAGCTCAGGTATCCTTGTATGCACCGATATGATAGCTCGAGGAATTGATATGCACGTCGACTATGTGATAAATTATGACGTCCCCACTGGACCCCGCGAGTATGTGCACAGGGTGGGTCGAACTGCTCGAGCTGGTCTCGAGGGAACTGCTTGGACTCTCCTGTCGCCCGGCTACGAACATAAACACTTTTGGTCCCTTCAGTCGAGCATAAGCAGAATTTCCGATATCGAAGAGGACACGGTTGAGCCCAAGGTAGACGAAGCCAAGTACCAAAGTGCTTTGAGGGAGCTCGGCCAGGAGGTAATTGGCAATTAAACTACTTGGTTCATGATAGCAATATTGCTCAAATCTAGCGGTATTTATTGTATAGTCTGCGTGTGTGTTAGCTCAGTCCCGAAAGATGGTTAACTTAGGCTCATAGACGTCGCCAAGAGTTGGTAAGAGATCATCATCACATACCTTTTGATCTTACCAGAAGGCCTGAATGCCAGACTCTCTTCAAAGCCTCGAAATCAGTCCTCTGGCACATAGCTTTAAAGCATCTTGAGTTGGCGTGTTCTTCAATCGCGTATACAAGTTGAAATAAATAAAACTAAAAGAAATGAGAGCCCTGAAAATTCCAGATTGAGTTGTGCGTAGTACCGAGACGACTTACTGTTAGGTCCCCAACTGTTAAATCAATTCGGATGCATTACCTAGATCATGAGTAAATGTGTGGACTCGTAGGAACAGGATTCACAACAAGGAATAAAGAAACAAAAATCAAATAGCCTTTCAGCCTATTAAGGTCAACCTGTTACTTCTGAAGAAATTCTATTGCTCAAACCACTGCGTGAGGCACATGCCTGAGTAATCCTATCATTCCGTGCCCTGTTCTCGACAGTAACGTAACTGTAAAGGCGCTGAAAGCTTGGATTTCCATAGGATACTCTCTGCGATGCCGGCCCGAGAAAGTGGGCTCTCAATGGATAATGATCCTCAGGCTCAAGCGGGTAACCAGTCCTCGACGTCTCCAGACTCTCCTCAGGAAGCAACTACTGCCGGAGGTCAGTTTGACGAGTCTACATTAGTGAAAACGGAGGTAGATGATGATATCGACCTGGATACTAAGAATATGGCCAATGCTCCATTTGTTAACAAAGTATGGAAGATAGTCAATGATTCTGCAAACCACAAGTATATACGGTGGGTACCCGGGGGCAAGTCCATTCAAATTGTCGACAGAGAGGGGTTTGAGAAACAGCTGCTGCCATTCTATTTCAAGCATAAGCGCTTCACGAGCTTTGTGCGTCAGCTGAATATGTACGGATGGCACAAGGTGCAAGATCTCAGCGCAGGAACCATGCAGAGCTCAGAAGAACACTGGCAATTCGCCAACCCTTACTTCGCTCAGGGCCATCCCGAGCTGCTACGTAAAATCGTGCGCAACAAAGGCCACAAACCTGGCCAGTCCAGTGACGTTAATTTTGCAAACAGTCTCTCCGGTAGCGCTGCTAGTACTGGACCCAATCCCAGTAGTAACCCATCCTCTGCTGAGGCAGAAAAAGGCCAAGATCTGAAAGCCATTTTGAGTGAGCTGGAGCAGATAAAATCTCGCCAGATCCTCATTGGCGAAGATCTTGGGAGAATGCGAAAGGACAACGAGATGCTCTGGAGCGAATATTATCAAACTCGTGAGAGATACGACAAACACAGCCAGATGCTCAGCAGGATACTTCGCTTTCTGGCGACGGTTTACGGTAACCAGTCTAAGATCTTGGATCTCGATAATGCGAATCCCCAAGGTGCTACTGCTGCCGGCATAATCAGAGGCCCTCTGGACCATCAGCAGCAGCAGTACCTGAGCCTATTACCTGCCAATGAGCAAGAGCGTATCAGCCCTATTGACCAATACAACAATAACATTCATGATCTGCGAGAGATTGAGCAGATGCAACATCAGATTGAAGAGGCAAATATCTCGAACAGCGCCATGAGCAGCAAAGATAGTAGCAAAAGCCCAAGCGTCAGTAGCTCTAATGTTGGGCCTGCTACTCCAGACTCCCCCTCTGTTCAAATTCCTCACTCAAACTCAGTAATCAGAGGAAACCAGATGCCCAATTTTCAAAACCATCCAGTGACGAATCGTGCTCTGCTCCCTTCTCGCCGCGCGTCACACGCAAACTCGCTTCAACCCGGAGTTCCGCGCCAACCTGCTGCTAATTCCCCGTCGCCACGTAGAATGAACCATCTGAACGGCGTTCAAAGCCCAAGAATCAGTGCGGCTCCAGCGAATCCACAAAATCAGTTGATTGTAGCCTCAAATGCGCGTTTCGGATCCCCCAGTTTCCCTCAATATGCTGCTGCTCACCCTCCACTCGCGCAACCCCAGGCAACTCCCCAGCTTCAAGAGTTGCCCGCCAGCCTCGAAGACCCAGACAAGCTTTTCCCCGAGTTGGAAGACCTGACTCAAACCCCAAATATGCCGCCCTTGACAAGTCAGGAACTTGAGCAGATAAGCAGAGAAGTCGCTACAAATGGGACTTCTTTACAAAACATACACGACTGGCTCAGCAAGCAGAGCCTCGATAACTTCAACGACGAGGATCAGTTCAATGTTGATGACTTTCTTGCCAGCGAAGACGGAGATGCGGGCAAGGAGAAGTCCGAGGAACCTGTTTCTGAGCCAGGCCGAAAACGCGTTCGAGTGGGTTGAATCAGCCAGGTTTCGTTAAATATTCTATTTATTTGTTTACTTATCATTGAGCCGAGCTTGTTTGGCTGAGACTCTCATGCCGATGGACACCCACGATCTCTTCTTTATCATTATGCTTTGATCGCCATGTGAGTTGAGTTTCAGATTTCGAGGGCTAGGGCATACTAGCCCTATATTCGATGCAGCTTTCTTGTAAATTGAAATCTGTTTATCGTTTTCAACCTCCTGGGAGTTTCCCACATGCTGGGATTCATAAAATCATTCTCGTCAAACATACATTATAAATATTCGATCCAGTCTAGGCCCTCTTTCGAAGCTGGATGCTGGTCGGTGTATGATGCAAAGCATAAGACTACAAATGATCCAGTGAGCGTTTTCGTCTTCAACAAGAAAGCTGTTGCCGAGATGTTGACAAACAACGGAATTCGTCCAAAGTCAGCAATTCTGGCGGAAGTCTGGGATTTCGCGACGAAGGGCGTCCAGCAGCTCACGAAAGTTCGTCATCCTGCAATCTTGAAGCTTGTAGAACCTCTTGAGACTTCCAAAAATTCAATGACTTTCGTCACAGAACGTGTTGTGGGCTCCATTGACTCCATACGGGAGTCAGATTTGGATGATCTCTCTGTTGTTCGAGGACTGACAACTGTAGTTCAAGCTTTACAATTTCTTCACACCCAGTTAGGGATGGTGCACGGTAACATATGTCCACGAACAGTATTTGCCGACCTTCAGGGAGACTGGAAGATTGCAGGTCTCGAATTCGTTGCGAGCTATGATGAATTTTCTGCAGGGAGCTACCATCTGCCAATTCTTGATCCACGAATGCCATCTTACATGCATCCCTGTTACGATTTTCTCGCGCCAGAGCTGGTACTGCATAAGACGGTTCTTCCTGCCAACGATGTGTGGAGCGTAGCATGCCTCTTATTCGCAATTTATCTCCGACGCAGTCCTTTACAGACTCGATATAATCCCAGCGGTTATAGAGAAGAACTAGTGAGATTTCAAGCTAAGTTGAACTCTCCCACCGTGATATCAAAATTTCCTTCTAGCCTGCAGCCTTACCTTGCCTCCTTGTTTTGCGAAGAACCTGAGGGCCGAATGACTCTTCCTGTCCTAGAGACTACTGACTTCTTTCAAAATCCGTTAATAAAAGCTCTTAAGTCCATGGATGAATATGCTGCTAAGCCCACGGAGGACAAAGTAGGATTCCTGAAACACTTCGAAACACTTGTGCCGCAGTTTCCAAAGCAGATGCGAATTCGCAAAATCGTCAAGTTTGCTACGAAGGAGCTCAATGGGCCGCGCGAGCCTGCGACGGGTCTTTTACTTGGAAATATACTTTTCACTATCTGTGCAGACATGAGCAAACTGGGTTTTCAGGAGACTGTACTCCCTCTGCTCAGTAAGTTAAGCGACTACTTCCCCTTCCAAGAGAGCGTCGCTTCGAACCTTCAAGTAATAGCGAAAAGCACCAGTGAAAAAGATTTCTCAAAATCTGCGTTACCAATTCTTCTTGAGATTTTGAAGTACCACGATGCCCAGCATATTCCACTCCAAACAAAAGTCCTTTCTCAGACAGAAAGCTATGAGAACAATATCACAGTAAGTAAATTGGAAGAGTCCTTCTTCCCGGCTGTGGTTGACTGCTTCGCTGGAACGCCTGCTCGACCTGTGAAAATCTCAGCAACAGAGTCACTAGCGGCACTCGTTCAACGAGGCATTTCTAAAGCTCTGATTACGGATAGACTTATTCCGGCTCTTCAAGCGATGAAAACAAGAGATCCTGCGGTTATTTCTGCTGTAGCGAGACTATGGAAGGAAGTCTGCTCAAAGCTCAGCTCCTCACAAGTCTTTACATTGGCCTTGCCTCACCTTCTTGAATTATCACTAGCAAGCCAATTGACCGTTGACGACTTTGGGCAGTTCATGACAATTGTGAGGGAATTGATAAGCCAAGTCGAGAAGGAGCATACCAAAACACTGTCAAAGAACCAACCTCATAATGAGGACGATTGGCTTAACGATCCAGCCACTATTGTTAAACCACCTTCTGAGACTTCAAACTCGAGTCCAGCGTTTCAAAGTCAAAGACCTTCTTTTGGAGCAACTACCACAAGGGTGGAGTCACCCACTATTGCTGCACCTCCAGTTCTATCTATGACAATAAAACCTTCTCCGAGAAATCGACCTGGCATTTCTCAAGAGGAGACTACAGCTGCCAGAATGCTGACCTCCCAACGTGCTCAAAAGTTGCCTGCATTGCCTGCAATGCCTCCGTCCAAGGGGAAATCCCAGGAGCCAAAAGCACAGTCCGTAGTCCAGCAATCGATGATGCCGGCACTTATACCATCCTCGGGAAGTAAACCAATCAACTCGACAGGTCCTGCTAAACCCTCCGACTCTGGCTCTCTTGCGGGCTTCGCCACACTTCAGCCTCAACGCAATTTGAAGCCAGAGGTTAGTGACGAGTTCGGATCTTTTATGAGTGGCAATTCCATCAAACCCACTACGAAAAGCTCTCAGTTTGATAGCTTAATATAGAATTATTGTTGATTATAGTGGCCCTACATTGCATTGTAAACGTCATCTCTAAACTAATTACACGAGAATGTGAGAGATAATTTTCTGGGTAGCCTTGAGAGCCTCAAAGCGAACCTCGGTGTCCTGGTAGGCTATAAGCTCCATCAAACGTGTTTTGCCACCTATTTGAGTAATAACCTGAGTGGCTTCAGGTGCCTGATCTACGACAGAAGCAATATCATGGCATGCTACGGCTAGCGTGACCGCGTCGTTTGACTCTGCGACAAGGTGAACTAACTGTTTCAACACAGACCAATCGCGAGTCTTGAATTCATCTATGTTCTCAATCCAGAACGCGCTATTCTTGTGGACTGGAGTCCAACGAAGTTTTCGGGCATTGAGTTCATTGCTATATTCTTCAAATGTTGTCATGCTTTCGAATGCGTTCGTTAAATGGGTTTTCAAATATTGTAGATCAGCCTGCAGTTCTTCATCATTCCATTTGCGGGCTTCCAACAGCCGAATTGTGCTGAGTGTTCCCTCAGCGATGAGAATTGGGATTGATTGCTTGGGAACGAACCGAACAAGATTGGCAAGAATTGCAACGCTAACTCTTACAATTTTCTCTTTCAAAGCAGTTCTTGCCGAATCCAGGATGACAGGGGCAATAGAGTGAACAGTGAGAAGATTTGAGGTTTTTTTTTTGTCAAAGGACAAGACCCATAATACCAATAGACTGGAGTATTGCAACTGTAAAGGCGCTGAAGCCACTTGCGCTAGCACAGCTGGGACCGCTTCAGACTCAAACGGAAGAAAGGAATCACGATATTTGGGGTCTTGCAGAACTCTCACCAGTAATTGAGTGCCAAGATCTTTATAATTGAGGTCTGGCTTAGTTGCCAGTAAGAGGTTCTGAATGATGTATTTAAAGAGCGCCTCGAGGCTGGATACAGGGGCCAGAACGCTAGTAGATGCAAGTGTACTAATGGACACGGCAGCCAGTATCGAGATTTGTTCATCTTTGCGTGTCAACATCTTGTTCAGAAAACCGAAAGTCTCCGGGTGAGATGCCATCGATTGAGCAAACTTGGGAGCTGCGCTGCCGTTTTCTACCACAAATAGAACCAGATACTTTACCAAATCATCACGGATGTCTTTAGATAACAATTGCACTAACATCTCAGCATACTTCACAGCATTTTGTTGCACAAGATCAACTCTTTCCGAGCCGCTAAGCCTGCCCAAAGTCTCAAATGATTGTACCTCCTCCTCTGTCACGACGTTCGCCCGATTTAGGCCTTTCCATGGAATGGGCCTCGAGTGGATGCTGCTCCGCGTTTCGTCCAATAGAGGATTTCGAATCATCGACAAACAGCACTGGCACAGTCAACTACAGCTCAACTGTGTATTACCAGGGTACGGGGAGCGATGGGCTTCGCCCTACCAGTTAGTGATAGCAGTGGGTAGTGAAGCCTAATCTTAGATCAGGTACTAATACGCCTTTTTCGGCGACAGCGGGACCAAACTGACTAACAACCTCGGATCGACTTTCCCCTTTCGGTTTGCCGAATATATTCAATTTAGATGCGTGCACGTACTTTCCAACCCTGATCACTGAATGTCACACACCTAATAAAGGATAACCACTCACACCCGTTCCGAGTTCTAGCACTGACTCAATTATTGGAAATTTGTGGAGTCATACAGCCAGTCGCTCCGAGATGAGGGCGCATTTTGAAAATGCAATTGTGCGATTCAAGAAACGCATGTGGATAACGAAAGAAGAACGATCTACCGATGTCGTCGACTGCAAGCATACCGACGAGAAGGTCCGTTTTGATAGTCCCATTCCCGAAGCATCAGAGCTGCCTGAGAGTCCTGAGACTGTTGTGACCCTCAGGTTCATTATGTGTTTTTCGATTTTGTGCGCTGCTCTTGGCCTGACAGCGTTGGACTATTCCGCCACTGGAAACATAATGGCAACGATCGGGAACGACCTCAATGCCACGACTACACAAGTTGAGTGGATTGGAAATGGGTACGCGCTGGGAGCTTGCGTGATGCAATTGCCCATCTCTGCGCTATCTGATATATTTGGCAGGAGAAATCTCTTGATGGTGTCTTTTCTATTCTTTTTCATTGGTAGTATTCTCAGTGCCACCGCTCAGAACATGAGCGCTATGATTGCAGGCCGTGTGATACAAGGAGTTGGTGGGGGTGGTTGTTACGTTCTCCCTGAGGTGATTCTTGCAGATACCGTTCCGTTACGTCAGAGAAGCCTGTTTTATGCAGTTTTGATGGTTGTCTGGGCTGTGTTCAGTGGTGCTGCTCCTATCATTGCTGGAGCTTTCGCTGACTATGCCACTTGGAGATGGCTATTCTACCTCAATCTTTTTCTTTCCGGGTTTGCCATTCTTGCTTCCCCTTATGCCATACGATTGAAGCATCAAGTCGGCCATGAAAATTCGTGGGTTACAAAGCTGAGGCACGTAGATTTTGTAGGGGCGTTTTTGGTTATTGGTTCGGGAGTTTCCGTCCTTTTGGCATTGAGCCGTGGCGGTTCCACAGAGGATCTCAGCTGGGGTAGCTGGCCTATCCTAGTTCCTCTGATCGTTGGGTTTGCAGGGTTCGTTGCCACAGCCGCATATGAGTATTGGCGCCAGCCTTCGGTTCCCATGTTCAACATCAAGGTCTTCCGCAACCCCTCAGCTATCATTTGCTACATCCACAATGTCTTGCAAGGTATAGTAAACTTGTGTTCCATCTACTATCTGCCATCATTCTTCCAAGGAGCAAAAGGCTTCAATGCCTTGGTTTCAGGAGTGTGTATTCTCCCTCTGAACTTGATTGGTCCCCCGGTGAATGTATTCGTTGGAATTCTAATCGAAAAAACAGGTCATTACCATCTAGTCAATTTAGCTATGTGGGCGCTTGCAACAGCCGGAATGGGTTTGATGACTCTATATGATGGGGAAAGAAGCGTCGTGCAGTTGATTTTCCTGCAATTTACCGGTTCGGTGGGGATCAGTTGTTTGTATTCTACCCTGAGTATAACTGCTAATGCTACGAACCCGCCCTCGCTCTGGACGGAGTCTACTGCGATGATGTCGTTCTTTAGGGCATTCGGGGATACTTTCGGAACCGCTATTGGAGGAGCCGTGCTTGCCTCTCAAATGCGGTCCCGGCTCAACACGCTAAACGAGCAAGGATACAATGTGCCGGACTCAACAAACGTGCTGACTCTCGTTAATCTAATTCACAAAATCGACAGCCCTGAGTTGAAGAAAGCTCTCGTGAGCGTTCTTTCCAAGTCGATACAAACAGTTTTTATTGTGCTTACTGCGTTTTGTGGGTTCAGCTTCGTGATCACATTATTCCAAAAGGAGTATTCCCTCGATCAAAGTGGAGATTCTAAGCAAGGAATCGACAACGAAAAGAAAACTGATTGACGATCTGAAAACTGTTTCGATATATCTATTTATTCTTACTTCCTACCTTTCATACAGTCAGGCAACTCTCACTTGACTTTCAGGAACGGTGCGTTTGATGATGTTAGGGTGATGTTAGGGCTACTAGAACGTTCTCCATGTGGCGATCCGGATTTCTCACAGCTGTGCTTATAAAAGATGTAGCCCAATACCCCCCACCCCTTCCTTTCCTCTATCTTTGAAAACTTCACAGAGTTGATTTTCTGGCAGAACACTTGAATTATGTTCACAAAAAGAAGCGCTCAGGCAGTTCGCTCTGCAGGTAACGTTCGTTTCTACTCTCACAAGGAGCTCAAGTTCGGCGTTGAAGGCCGCGCGGCTCTCCTGAAAGGCGTTGATACTCTCGCTCGCGCTGTTAGCGTCACGCTTGGCCCCAAGGGCCGCAACGTTCTCATTGAGCAAAGCTTCGGCAGCCCAAAGATCACGAAAGATGGTGTGACAGTTGCAAAGTCGATTACTCTTCAAGACAAGTTCGAGAACCTCGGTGCCAAGCTTCTGCAAGACGTGGCTTCTAAGACCAACGAGACTGCGGGAGACGGAACCACTTCAGCCACTGTTTTGGGCCGCTCTATTTTCACTGAGAGTGTCAAGAATGTTGCCGCTGGCTGCAACCCACAAGACCTTCGTCGCGGAAGTCAGGCTGCCGTGGAAGCTGTCGTCGAGTTCCTTGCCAAAAACAAGAAGGAGATTACCACCAGCGAGGAAATCGCACAAGTCGCCACTATAAGCGCTAATGGTGACCATCACATTGGCAAACTCATTGCTAACGCCATGGAAAAGGTTGGGAAAGAGGGTGTCATCACCGTCAAGGAGGGTAAGACTCTCCAAGACGAGCTGGATGTCACTGAGGGAATGCGATTTGATCGTGGTTATATTTCACCCTACTTCATCACTGACGCCAAATCTGCTAAAGTAGAATTTGAGAATCCCCTTATTATGCTCAGCGAGAAGAAGATCAGCCAACTTCAGGATATTCTTCCAGCCCTAGAGATTAGCAATAAAACTCGCCGCCCGCTGCTGATCATTGCAGAGGACATCGACGGTGAGGCTCTTGCTGCCTGTATTCTCAACAAGCTCCGTGGCCAGGTTCACGTTGCTGCTGTTAAGGCCCCCGGGTTCGGCGACAACCGTAAGAACACTTTGGGAGATATCAGCATCCTCACTGGAGGCACTGTATTCACCGAGGAGCTTGATATTAAACCCGAAAACGCTACTCCTGAGCTGTTCGGAAACTGCGGCTCCGTTACCGTGACTAAGGACGATACAATAATCCTCAATGGTGAGGGTAGTAAGGACAATATTGCTCAGCGCTGCGAGCAGATTCGTGGCTACATTGCTGATGAGAGCACTTCTGAGTACGAGCGAGAGAAGCTCCAGGAGCGTCTTGCTAAACTGAGCGGAGGAGTCGCTGTCATAAAGGTTGGTGGATCCTCTGAGGTCGAAGTGGGAGAGAAGAAAGATCGATTTGTTGATGCTCTCAATGCCACACGTGCCGCTGTAGAGGAAGGCATCCTGCCCGGAGGTGGAACTGCGCTGCTGAAAGCTTCTACAGTACTAGACAACGTGAAGTACGACAACTTTGATCAAAAACTTGGTATCAAACTCATCAAGTCTGCGATTTCGGGTCCTGCTCGCCAGATCGTTGAGAACGCTGGAGGCGAAGGTTCCGTCATCGTCGGAAAGCTCACTGATGACTTTGGCTCCAACTTCACTATGGGTTACAATGCTGCGACAGGTGAATACACTGATATGATTCAAGCAGGAATCATTGACCCCTTCAAGGTTGTGCGCACTGGCTTGACTGATGCTGCTTCTGTTGCCTCACTTTTGGCCACTACTGAGTGCGCCATTGTTGATGCTCCTGAGCCCGCTGCTCCTGCTGCTCCTGCTGGCGGCATGGGCGGCATGGGAGGCATGGGAGGCATGGGAGGCATGTTCTAGGCTTCTCGTGCTTGAAAATGTAAAGCCCATTTTTTCTCACCCCTTACTTCCTACTACTGTATATAGAAATCCTGATCAGGAAAACATATCAACTAGGTATTCTAGACCAATTAAACTTTTGAACTATTCGAAACATTCCGCAAGATGAGCTCGATTCGAGAATTGTTTGGTTTGAGACCAATAAAGTAATTATTAATTATGAGTTCGTTCATTCACATTAATGCAATTTTGTTATCATATGCCACAGCGAGTGACTTTTTGAGTGAGTCATTCTGTGAGTCGAGATCTTTTACGACGCGGCCGATATCCTTCGAGTTGTTCCTCAAGCTGTCGCTCCCGCAAAGACAATGTATTTGGGTGATCTTGGACCCACTGTTGTCTAAAGTTTGCAGCTTCTGATTCATACCATTTGAGCTTTCGCAAAAAAGCTTCTTGCCGTTCTTCGTTCTCGACTTTCGCTTGCTGACTGCGCTCTATATATGGTGCTCGTTTGTCTTCAGGCAGCGAGCGCCATTTTTTACCCAGAGAAGCCCTAATTTCATTGCGTGAGGCGTGAGCTTGGCCGTTTTTCTTGTCTTTTCGCTTGGCCGCCTCGGTTTCTTGGCGACAAATATCCCAGTAGTCCTTCTGAAACAGCAAGAAAGGATTAGTGGTACCATGACGGTCAGGTTTCTCGGGCCTCTTGCCAATTTCGTGCATCATATCCCGTTCGAGTTGTTCCCGCTCTAAAGATTCTCGTCGGTTTCTAAGATCCGTTAGCTCAGCTTCGGCTTTCGTATAATCCAAAGGCTGGAACGCGTGAATCGCCTCAGGATCGGATTTATGACGCGAGGACCCTACTGGATAGTCTTCACCATCAGGTCCAACAGGCAGAGATCCAGGGACAGAGTGAGACACCATTCTCCCTTGATTCATTGCCAAACCTGCATCCAAATTGCCATCCATTTCCGAGCGCCCATTTTGTTTAGCCGCTGCAGCATCGAGAGAATACACAGGTCCAGTGTTCGGGATACCATTAGCGGGAGGAACTGCATCGGCACCATGATAGGGATGAGTGTGCAAGGATTGGGTTTCGTGACGGGACAAAGAAGAATTTATAAGAGGATCATTCGTTTCACCCATATCAGAACCCTCAGACTTATCCCTTCGTTGTTCGGCAGCAGCAGCGCTATGATCGGAGGCCCACGCAGCTTTATCGACAAACAAATTATCCGGAACTTCAATGCCACCAACCAAACTATTAAGAACTTCTTTAGCAGCGCGCAGCCCGGATAAATATGCTCCATGCATCGTCCCTGGGAAAGTCCTCGAAGTTGCTTCACCCGCGAAAAAGAGTGATCGCAGAACGGGCCGCGCGAGTAGATCGTGGTCAGTCACTGTTCCATCGACACCAACATGGGAGAAAGCGCCCCGTGAAAATCGATCCACCTGCCATCTTGTTACTATGCTTTCCACAAGCTTAGCAGTTTGGACCTTTGGATGCCCTTTGAAAACTTTGCGGAGCTTTTCAACAGCGCGCTCAACGATTTCAAAGTCCGGACTCTCAGTAATTTGTTTGGCGGCTAGGCCACTGAGTAAACCAATTATGAGCGCTTTGCCCCCCATCTCTCCTCTACGAGAATGGTTTTGAAAAACGAAGCAGTTACCTCGGTCTTTCTTTGAGGAACCTGCCGTTACTCTAATTATCGACGGCATTGTAGAGTCCCAGAAAGGTTCATCGAACACAAGAACCACTTTGTTGACGACACCAAATTCCAAACGGTCGATGCTGTCTAGTTTCCACTGAGGAAGATCGGGAATAAACTGCATGCTGCGCCTTTTCAGGCAACCGAGAGGCGCAGTGACAATACAGCGATCGGCAGATACCTGCTCTCCATTCTCGAGAGTTATCTGAGCGCTATCTTCCTCATACTCAATCACATTCACAACAGTCTTGAACCTCACGTCAAGCTTGTTAGGAACTGTATCTAAGCCTTTAGTGAATGAACTCATACCATCACGAGTCCAAGCATGGCGACCCGTAAATCGATTTGAACGATGGTGTGACCAGGAAGACAAACACGCCTTATCGATGTCATCACCTACAATATGCTCGAACTTAGCCAGGTACCAATTCAGCGCTTCTTGATCCTGAGCAGTCAAGTCAGTGAGAGAAGACAGATGCTCCATTAAGCGGGCCATAGTGAGCCCTAGTGAGGCATTCTGAGCAGATGGCTCAGCGTGCAATCGAATATCCTTGTCAGAAGAGGTTTTGGCTTTAGTCGCGAAGCCCAGACTCTCAAGAAAGTCAAGCTCAACTTTTATCTCTTGCTCGGATTCATCATCCTGGCTGCTACTGGATTGATTTGAGTATGGGCGTTCGGTGTCCTCCTCATATTGAGCTATGGTGACTTTCTCCTGCTCAGGGTCTAGAATAGGTGGATCTTGTCCAGCTCGAATTAACGTTTTGACACCAGGTGCACTGGCAGGCGGCTGGCTCATAGTCCCGAGGCCCATTTCGAAACTTCGCATACGATCCAACAAGTACTTGAACATCTCATGAGCGCGATAGTCAACTTGAGGAGTAATCGGATCCCCTGTATCACCATCATACAAAACATTCTCATCTCCTGTCGTGTCGATGGAAACAACAGGAATGCCAAGTTGGCGGCGTAACACGATCCCGAGAGGATTTCCTCCTCCAAATCCTGATATAGTGCCACCGCCCAGATCAACTGCCATGCGTTCGGTGCTCAAAGTTGGGCTATAAACACGGCCTCCAAGGCGCTTACGTCCTTCGAGTACGAGGACTCGAGGGAGATCCTCATATTCAGCCAAAATCTGAGTGCTATATCTTTCCAGTAAGTTTTCAAGCTGCCGCGCGCAGCTCAATCCCGCAATTCCAGCGCCTATGACTGCAATTGTTTGTCTCGGTTTTCGGCGGTTATTGCTAAACTTCGGCAAAGCGGCAATACTACTACTGTATCTTCCTTGATGTGTACAGCAGCCTTGATTGATATGCCCATTTCGAAGGAGCCACTCAAACGCGAATTCCGCCAGTTTAAAATAGCGAACATCCCTGCAGCATCCTGCAGCCTCAACTATAGTCACTGCGACAAGAGGGTTCGCCAGCCAAAGTCGCAAAATCCCATTCCGAATGTTCAAATAAGTAGTGACATGGACTCGTGGTAATTTGACACGCAAATGGCTGTATTCACCTAAACTGAGATGGTAAGGTGAAAGACGTGACGATTCTGCCGCTGCGATACATTGAGCAGCATAGTTCGCAGAGCTCAGATCAGGTGGAATGGAACTCTGCGCTTTATACCTGTCTCTGCTTTTCTTTACCTCGTCGAGAAGAAGATTTCTGGTATGACTGGGTCCATCTACGACGGAGGCCTGCGAAGATGTACGCGGTTGGGTAGAGGACGCATGAATATTCAGCATCTGTGGACTGTGAGAGGATTGAGGTAGCTGAATCTGACTCGCGCTGTGCAGTCTGTTTCGCCGCGAGCTGGACAAAGGCCTTTGAATCCCAGCAATTGATTCGTGATCTGCAAGGGACATAGGCCCCTGAAGAGGTGGCTGCATATGATTGAGAAGCTCTGTATTTAGCCCGTGCTGCATCTGAGAATTGACCCGAGAATTAATATGTGAGTTCATGTGCGGATTCATATGCGGATTCATATGCGGGTTCATCTGAGAAGGCATCTGAGAACTTAGTTGCGAGCCGAGTTGAAGACTCAGCTGAGAATTTATTCTTGGATCAAGATGAGAATTAACTCCATTTTGCGCGTTTGCGCCAAGGGTAGACATTTGAGATGCAAGATGAGGGTCCAACTGTGGGTTCAGACGAGATGTCATTGGCGCATTCAGCGGCGTTGATAGCGACGAACTTATCTGTGAACTCGCTTGTGACCCAATGCGTGAATTATTTCTCGAGATCATATTAGAGCCCATGTTGGAACCCATGTTAGAACCCATGTTAGAACCCATCTGAGAACCCATCTGAGAACCTATGTGGGAGCCTATTCTGGAGCCCATTTGAGAGTTCATCTGGGAATGCAACTGAGAGGCCAAATGAGGAGTCATTTGTGCAGGCCCCTGCGGTTTGAGACGCGTATTCAGCTGTGCAGTCATTCCGGAGTCTATGTTAAGAGGTACTTGTTGCACCGATGGAAACTGGGAATCAAACTCCAGCAAGTCGCGCTCTAGCTCCTCAACGGGATCAAGCATAGGTTGCTGAGATTGCGGGCCGGCCCATTGCTGTGCATTGGCCCCATCCTCGAAGTTGAAGTAGTCACCACCTTCCGTTCCATCTAGCGGCGCCTCTGCAGAATTGAGCGCACTTTCTACCGGCGTATTTGGCTGCATTGGAGCCATCTTTAGCCGGTAGTCCATCCGCTTGGGCTCGTACATACGTGTCCCCCGGTGGTCGGCTGAAGGTAAGATACCTCTTGTCAGATTGTCAGGTGGACCAACTCGACAAAACCTAGATCCCAATGTTTGACAAAAGAAGAAACTGCAAAAACCTCATTTCTTAGGTTCATAAAGATTTACTTGACTGATTTATGAGCACATCAAAAGGCGATTTCTGAATGGCGGTCAGTGTTTTCGGCGGATTTTTTTCAGACACCGATTTCACACCAACTGCGAAGAGATGTGCATATATACTAGCGAAAACCATCCATGTATTGGTATAAATCGAGTGAAAGTATCGTAAAACTATGAAAGTATCTAACAGCAATAAATCTACCTCTGTTACTCAGAGCAATGTGATAAATTGCTCGAGTTGGCGTAGAGGCCCGACCCGATCTGTAGCTACTACTAACAAAGCGGGTGGGCACATGACTCGCTTCAAAGCTTTGGAGATCGTCTGCCTTTATGCATGCTCTCCAGAGTGAGGAAAAATTATAAAATGTCATGGTGCTTCCTCGAGCTCTGAAATCTGGACTCTGCCTAAAGGCAGTCAAGCACCAACTGCTCGGGACTACACCTGCCAGAAGAGAAGAATCCTACAAGATCGCTCAATGGACGGAAACGGACACATTACAGTATCTGAGACAAACTCGAATCCTGGCTCAGTCTATCATTCAGCAGGTTTCGCGAATGTCAGATCTCTCGCAGAAACCTGTCAGTCTTCCGCTAATTCGACATGCCCCACTCAAATATACAGAGCCAACAACTTTCCATGATATGCTTCGATTCAATGAACCTATATCGTCACTAAGCTCAATCGTCACGAAGGTATCCGAGGTGGATTTTGGCCCTCAGGTCACAGAAGAGGTATCTCACTGGTTATATCACTTGCTGAGAGCAGAAAATAAGCTCGAGGGCGATGTGCGCATGTTCAATATGCTGATCGGGTTCTTTTTGGCTCTAAACGACTGGCATATGGCATTTTATGTGCTGAAGCGGATACAAGATCATCATATTTTACCTAACAGGGTCACTCTTCATCTCATCCTCAAGTATCATGCGCAACGTGTCCAGAAAAATCCGTATCCGGTGGGAGTATCTGGACACCCATCAATCTTCACTGAACGCTGTCTGCAAGCAATGGATAAACTAGGCGTAAAAGCCGACAAAGAGACGTGGAATTATGTGTTGCAATGCATGCCTCTTGGTTTTGGTAAGAGCTTTTTGATTGAAGAAATGGACAAACGTGGCATCGAGCTGAACACAGATTCCCGGAAAGCGATTCTCCAAACAGTAATAGAAAACAGATTAGAGCATCACTCGCAGAGTTCGGAGAGCGGAGAGCTCATTCCTCACTCGCTTCTGAAAAGTTTGGATCCCCAAGATCCAGTGGTTGTGCAACTTCTGCTGGATTTCATGTTGAGTCGAAAGTCTATAGACAATGCTAACGTGCGAAGAGCGTGGGCGTTTGTCATGAATAGCGACATACCAGAATCCGAGAAAAAATCTACAGCCATGTTGAATGTGTGGCTTCGTAGATTCGCAGCCCGAAGGCATCTTGATTGGCAATTTGGACTACTAGGCTATTACTTGAACACTGAGTGGAACTCAGAGACTTGGCAATACTTCCTCGAAGCTGCGACATTCTGTCGGGAAAACCGATCCAAATATGTGGTTTTGGGAACGTTTTTGAAAGAAATGGAACGGAGAAGTGTCCCACTCACGTCGAGGTCTCGCTATCTAGCTCGGAGGGCATTGAAGCAAGCGGCGAAGCACCATTCATTAGAAGACTTAGGCTCTCAAGGATTTGCTCAGTTACAAACAGAACTTCAGTGGATATCATTATTTACTCCTAAGAGCCCACAATATTTGGAGATTATTGGGTTCGAGAGTAATCGTGGCACGCACACAAGAGCAATACTTTCAAGCAACCCGGCTACGAATATTGATGAGACTCGGTTCCGAGGGCTTCCTCGAACAGATACGCTTTCTCGTCAAGAACACCTCAACAATTTTCTTAATCGGACGTAGAGACATGATTATTTATTAACAGTTTGGACTAGCCATAGGTTGAGCTAGAAACTCCAAAGTGATTGAACACTTTGGCTCATTCAACCATAAAAAATAGATTAGATGGATTGCAACGGTCTGAATAGCTTTTCTAGAATTGCTCGGAAATTCAATTGCCTCCAGCAATAATGGTTCATATAAACGGTGCCACATGACCCTGGCCTATTAGCAGTTTTGTAATCAATTCCGCTAGTCTGCAGATCTCAAAGAGCGGCACGGGAGATTGAAAGCCAGATAGGTTTGACTCTCTGTGTTCTGGTAAGAGTACCAACAACAGCTTCGAAATTCAAAGCCCCGAATATTTTGAGATCCAAATGAGTGTTGTTGAGATCAGAACCGAAGATCAGTTCAACCAAATCACCAATGAAGCTGATAGTTCAAAGCTTCTCATAGTATATTTCCAAACAGAATGGGCAGAACCTTGCCAGCATATGAACACAGTTTTCCAGAGCTTATCAGAGGTCTACCCGCAGCATGGATTCATCTCCATTGACGCCGATAAATTTCCAGATATCAGCGAAACTCTTGAGGTTTCAGCAGTTCCATTCTTTGTTCTGCTTAAGAATAAAATGATTGTCAAAGAGCTTAGTGGAGCAGACCCTCGAGCTCTAGCCAAAGCTGTCCAAGAGGCTGGTGGTTCAGAGGACTCCCATGCGCAGCAAACACGAGGAAAGCCCAACGTCTCTTCAAACGGATCTACTCCTCAGAATGAACCGGCTGAAGAGTCTAAAGAGGAACTTCAAACCAGACTCAGAAAGCTTATTTCAGCGGCCCCTGTCATGCTGTTTATGAAAGGAACCCCTGCAGAGCCCAAATGTGGATTTTCTCGTCAGCTTGTTGGACTTTTGCGTGATAATCAGGTACGCTTTGGATTTTTTGATATCTTGAAGGATAATTCAGTTCGACAGGGTCTGAAGGAATACTCGGAATGGCCTACGTTCCCTCAATTGTATGTCAATGGAGAACTCCAAGGCGGCCTCGATATTGTGAAGGAGTCACTTGAGGAGGATCCTCATTTTTTCGACTCGGCTCGCCAATAATGCGGTAATAAAGTTCACCGAGTAATTACAGTACAAAAGAAAATGTATACATTTATATATAAATACCCGATTGGATCTCGCCTACCCGACTGCGCAGCGTCGAGTTGCGCCTTGAGAACGTCAGAACTCGTCATCTTCATCTGAGTCGGTGAAGTCCGGTGTTGACGGCTTAGGTGGGAAATGCGATTCAAATGACTTTAGATCCAGGAAAGCTTCTCTTGTGGTGGAGTGGGTCTTCAATGAGAGATTTTTCAAGGACCGCTGAATTTTCGCCTGCTCAGCAAACCGAATTGACTGCCATTTTGGAAATTGTGTGTATCGAGTTTGCACAAATTTACGAGGCAACGTCTCACAAGGGTCACTGCGAGAAATAACATTTTCAGCTCCCAAGGCCCCTAAGCTTTTGCTACAAGAGAAAGCATCTGCAATGCTCAGCCATTCAGTGACTGCTGCGGCGGCATGAACGGGCAGCCTCTGATGTTTGGCAGAGGTATAGTTCTCGAGAATCGTGAGATTAAAATTTTCAAGAGAATCTTGAAACCCCTTCAAACTCTCTTCCAGACTTCCCTTCTTCGAAGAAGTCCACACTACTTTTCCAATTGCGTAGAATAGATCGGTTGGGGTGCCTCGAACTCCGAGAGCACTCCGGTTTTGTGTGTCACCATCACCCGTGGTTTTCGAGTGAAATTCAAGACCATTCAAAGCACTTCGAATATCACCACACTGAGCAAATGACTTAATAAGAGACTTGGGGAGATTTAGCCCTTCCTTCGAGGCTACCGACTGAATCTGCTTTTGTAATATAGTGAGATTCAAAGGATTTGTTTTGATCCAGACAACTTCTTTGCTCGTACTTGCGCCCTCGAGCAAACTCCCAAATATTCGCGGTACAATTATTGCATCGCTGAACTTTGCACTGACTTCAATTTCGGTCAGACTTATAGCCACGACCGGCTGAAAAGTGCCTTTCGACCATTGCAACAAAGCCTCTTCGAATGCTGCTCTCGTATTTTCATGAAATAAACTTGGGAGGTCCGCAACCAGTACTAAGGTGCGGCCTCGATCGTGCATTGCTGCTCCCAACAAAAACTCACTGAAATTATTAATGAGTGAAGTGGATCCAACTGAGGCTTCTGGGGCATGATACTCAAGGAGATTTTGACCTCGACTTTCTGCGATGAGCCTTACCGCAGTCGCCTTTGAAGAGCCTGAAGGACCACTCAGCACAAGGACTCGGGTATCAGAAGAAGGATCCAGTGCTGATTTTATTTCATCTAGCTTCGCTGGGTGCATTGCGATTTCCTGAAGGTTTTGAGGTCTATATTTTAAAGGCCAAGGCAGGGTTGCATCGTCGAGGATTCCACTGGTGTTCTGTATCGAAACTGAACTGCACGCAGAACCGGTTGGTTTTTCATTGAAAGGCACGCGATACTTGAATCGAGGCTTAACCATTCGATCTTTATCGAAGAATTTTACCACCCATGAAACGAAGTCGAGAACCACTTGATATTCAACAAAGAATCAACATAAAGATCACTTGAAAAGCCCATGGGTTAGGGTGAGCTTCCCAAATACTGCGTTAGGGAAGATGCCAAAGCCAAGGCCAAGTTAATCAATGATTCTTGAAATCTTAATCTGTTCAAGTCGTATTCCTTTGGAAATAGCCATCCGTAAACTGAGTTTTATAGTCATGTATCACTCAAGGCAGCAATGAGTTAAGTAGTTTGAATGACACATAACAAAGTCGCGAATTTTGATGAACCTCGCATATCGTGTAGATTGAAAAGCGAGGCTTCAACTTGAGAGGGCCTGGGGATAAGCTGTCTGCGCATCTAAGTTGGCGACTCAACGGAAGGCTTCGTACTGGTTGAGACACTAATCACGTAGCAACTTGAGCTGTGCTTCTTTGTTCCAAGATTTTATCCAGGCGGAAGCATCGGACCTCAGAATTATGCATAAACGTGCCATGTTGTCGATCATGATAATACTGGAAGAACCGAAAACGTTGCGCAATGTAGTTTTGCGGCCCAGTTTCGCGATCCCCCCCGACTCGGTTTGCGCGTAAGCTTCCAACTTGTCTACAGAGTATTTCTCAGGATCCGCCCAGCTAGGTGGGTCGGTGAAAAGCTGCTCAATAATATCTGCGACTGTCGCGTTCTCGTCCACAGATTGTAGTATATCGCTTTCCATTGCAGCTGGATAAAGCGCCAGTACGGGCAAGAATAAAGTAGAGTTTGGATCCAATGGATCCTCCAAAGTAGGCCGAACATCCCCTAGATTGCCGGAGGTATGGTTAGTGATGGTATGCTTGAATTTGAATTTTCTCGCTGTCAGAGCTAGCTGCAGGGTTCTGGCTTTCAATTCACTTTCCTCAAGCCTCCTCTGCTCGTCAAGTGCAAGCTCTCGAAGCCTTCGGCCCCTCTTCTCTGCTTGAAGTTTGGTATTCAGTAGACTCTCGTTGGTACAATCGACTTCTAATCCACGCTCGCAGCATGCAATGCACTCATCAACTTTGTCCAGAAGCAAGAAAGCTTTGGCACTGCGGTACCAGGCCTTAATATTCTTATTATCTAGGTCAAGAACCCGAGTGCAGTCTGTGATGCATCTGCGATAATTTTTCAACTCCAGGTTGCACTGCGCACGGTTGCCCAAACAAGCGACATTGACATCAACTTTTTCAGTTTTCTGATCCAAAGCTTGCGTGTAGAACTGGATAGCATCCTTGAACTTCTTCGACTTGAAACATTCATTTCCTTGCTGCTTGAAGTTATCTGCAATTTCCCAAGGCTCTCCTTCGTATGCCAACGCCCTTAAGGCTTCTATTTGAGGGTTCTCCTCCTCCCCTTCTTCAAACTCTGTCATAAAAAAAGGGATCTTGTTCAATTCTCCGTGCAACTCTTCTGCATTCTTGCCTTTGAATTCATCGACAATATCTCTCAGTGGAGCGCTGGTATCCACCGGCATGGTAACCTTTCACAAATACGTGAGCTTGTGCGTGCCATCTGAGGAGAGTTTCATAAAATTATGTAACTTTCCTACAGTCTTTTCACGGCAATATTGAAGGGCGTGAGTTAAGATGCATAAAAAATCTTGTAAATCGTAAAATGGGCTTCATAAAATGCAAAATAAATAGGTTATATTGATACTGATCTCTAATCCTCGTAAGTCTCGAAAAGGGAAAGGTCAATAGGGCCGTCGTTCTTCCCGATGCTAGGATTAGCATCCTCGATCAAATCGAATCCCCAAACAGGTACTTGATCATATTGATCTCGGCTTTTGGAATACACTCGTAGCCCATCCATGGCACTTGGGCCAGCGCTCAAGCAGTTCTCATCCTCATTCACCAGAACAGCATGCCGGTCATCGTTTGATATTCGAGAAATGCGAAGCAACAAACGCAATGCATCCTCTATTATGGTTCTCATTTTGAAGCTATCTGCAAAAGCTTGAATGTGGAGCAAAGTTTGAAGAAGAGGCGCGGCTTCCGCAGGGAGCGCGACGTCATGCAAGCGAGCAACCACACTTACTCGCAAAAGGAGCAGTAAAGCTTTTCGCATAACTGCATAATCTGCTTCAGGAGAGTCAGCAATCTTTATCAGCCGCTTCAAAAAGCGAGGAACGCTGGCAAGAGACCATTGGACGTGTGGTCTAACCGACGAAGCCAGTACTCCGACGAGGGTAAAATGAACATCGATTCGCGGCAATTGATTTGGTTCAAGCCCATTCGAAAGGAACTGCTCCACGGTCTTAGTGAAGAGCAAATTCTTGGAGTCGTCACTAATATACTGCAAAAGGCCTTGAAGTGCTGGACTCGCTTCTGGGTGAGCATGAGCACTGCGAAGAATCTCCTCAGCTATCTGAACAGCAGTCATATCGTGAAATGCTAAGAGTGCCAACCCCTGATAAAATCGTAGATTGAATGGAGTGCAACGAAGCAGCAAAACCTCAAACTCGCGCATCTCTGCACCAGTTGCTTTTCTGAGGAGCTGCAGATGTTTAGGGCTGCGCATTGCCGGCAAAACGACATCATTGATGAAGAAGTCGGGATAGACATGCGCGATCCGTGAGATACATTCGACGGGAGGCGCCGAGGCTATAAAATCAAGCATGTCTTCGAGTGGAAGGTCTTTCAGGTACTGAAAACGAATTAGGTTCAAAGCCTCTATCTCCTCCAAACAGAAACCCATCTCGCTACTTGGCGCCAATAAAAAGAATCGTAAGTCCCTAAACTTGTCCGTGCTAAAGTTCACGATTTCTTTGAGACTGACTGCGTGATAGGTCAGTAATTGCAGAAGTGCGGTACGATCTGCACCTGGGGACTGAGCCCAACCTGCTATATCGTGCGACAGACCTTCGTCGCCACGCATCGCCAGTAAGGTATTTATGTCAGGGCATCCAGGCTTATAGAGTGCCATCCTCACACAAGCATCACGCTCCACGGGCGTTTGACCGGCAGATACTGCAAGAGAGCTCTGCGTTTGACGCAAAGGGACGACCGAATTGAGCTCACACATGATGTCGGGCGATGTTATTACAGCTCTTAAAGCAGAAATATCATCCCAACTGACCCATTGGAAGATCTCTTGATCACGATTGCTCCCGAGTCGGCTAAGACGGACTCTATCGTTGAGTGTCAAAAGAAGATGCTTTACAAATGGATCAAGAAGTCCAGAGCATTTGAAAGCCATGAGTCTTATATGTACTTGCCGCAACGCAGAGCTTACAATCGCAGGACATACGTGAGCTGACGAGACTGCAGCCAGAAGTATCTTGTAGAGCGGTCGAATACTACCTGAACCCAGAGATTCCATTAGGTCGCAAAATTGATTAAACGATGGTAGATCGGCAGGCATTGTTTCTTTGGATTCGCATAAGTTTTCGAAGAGCTCAATAAGTCGGTTCGCTAATTTGCGAGAATCATTGAGTCGTAGTTTACGAATGGTATGTCTCAGTAGCGCAGGCTGCTTGCCTGAGAGTGTCAACCGTGCGTCCCGTACAAAGGGTTCTAGCGCTACAGATTCCATCCTCACCCCCGCTCTCCACAGCATAGTTTGAACCTGAGTAAGTAAGTTTGATGGGAGCAAATCGAAAGGTAAATCTTGAAGGACGCGCAAATGTAGCTCTCTCAGGCTGTTGGCAGTGTCCATATTCGTGAAATCTCGCAAGTTTGAGGAGTTCGCAGGCTTGTGCAAAATGTCTAGCGAAATCAGCTTATTGATATATCTGTCGAGCCGACAAAGCCTGGCCTTGACAAGCTCGCCAATCAGGGCTCCAAGACATTCGGAACCATGAATGAGATGCGGATCCATCAAAAAAGAGACACAAAATTCCGACAGAGATGTTTTTTCAACGTGTGATGAATTTTTCGAGAGGCGTTTGAGAAGTGCTATACAGAGAGTGATAGCACCGATAGTTCCCTGGCGCAGAGTGCGCAACAACAACGTACGCACCAACACTTCCTTCTCAACTCCGAGTGAGACCAGGCTGTGGTAGACTTCTTCCAGTTGATAGGGACGGGCGAAGCTGTTCAGCATGTTTCCAATTAGCAATTGCTGACTCCAATCTAGTGGGTCATGACTGTCATGAGGCATGAATGCTTGATTACGCGCAGCTATCTGCGAGTAGGCCTGATGTGATCTTACGTGGGGCTCTATCATTGGCCAAGTTCGCGGAGTGATGAATGCATCCTGGTTCGTCGACATTAGTTTGAACACTAGAGGCTCAAGATGAGAAAATATGATCGCTGTTGCGCTGGCTGAGACCTCGCCTGATGATGCAGACACATACCGAGAAGCAATGGAGCGGATCAATCTTGGAGCCATGCTGCTGCTGGTCATAGGCTTCCATAACAGATGAACCAGGTGAACGTAGCACGGAAGCTTATCCACAGGACATTTGGCGAGCTCATCCATGATCCAAGTAAGTACCACAAAACGATCTATCAAAGATGCGTTGTAGAGGCTTAGAGTGATCGCAGATGCGTATTCAATTTTGCTTTGCCAAACTTCCAGAGACCTTTGGAGAGACCCAGTACGTATATCATTCTGAGTCACGTCTTCAGTGACTGTTTCGTCCTCATCAACGAAGAGTTCATCTAACGTGTCATTGCCGTCAGAGTCAGAGTCAGAGTTAAAGTCAGAGTCCTGCTGAGCCAACTTGTCCGGACTCGGGGATGATGCATTTCCACCTAAGGATTCCTCTGTGGTAGCAGCTTGGAGCTTGGGAACCTTCGTTCGTCCACTCTTGTCTTGTGAGTTCTTCTTCCTTTTGTTTCTATTGTGTTCTCCCTCAATTAGATCAGCGCGCTTATTTACAGGATCAATTCCGCTGATATCATTGTAATGATCGTCAAATGAATTGATGACCTGCAGAGCGAATTGTATTACAGACTGTGTCCAGTCAGAGAGCCAATCGGATTCGATTTTCTTATGATCACGCTCCTCTGAGGCAATCTTTCGCTTCAGGGCTCTGACCTCATTGGCGCCAACGCATTTAATGAACCAAACAGCTCTTGGAATTGGAATTTTTTTCTCAATGAGCACATCCAATAGCCCTTTGCCCATGTAACCATGTGGTATAGCTCTAGATAGTCTCCGCAACGGAACATCTGGGTTCTTGAGCTCATCAAGCCAAGCTTCTCGTCTTTGGTCAGAAAGAGTCAAGCGCGGAGGCGGCCTGAATGTGGTTGGAGGGCTCAATCGTCTCAAAGACTCCCTGAGTATCACAGCATTGAGAGCGAAATACGAAAGCGCGGGTAAGGTCGACCAGTGCTCGAATTCGCCTTCGAAAGGATCACTTGCTCTTTCATTCCGCACGAAAGTAACAGGGGCGACGCCTCTCTGGATTTCGCCGACACTCAGCTGAGGAGCCGGCGGCGTCCAAATCGTATAGTCGAGGCTATCATCCATGGTCGAGAGGCCGGCTCTTGAACCGGCTATGTATCAGCCTCTAAAACTTAAATGTTAAGTCAAAGAAAACTGGGAAAAGATATAATTCTGGAGCCAGAAATAATGAACACTTCTCGGTGCGCCCGAAAAAGGTAGAGAATGTTCAAAGTCTTGCCTGCAGTCTACTGATTCTTGACTACAACGAGCACATAGACTGACCCACAGCTGGGCTCGGGGTCTGCTGGTTATATAAGGGTAAGGTCAGGAAGAACAGCCCACAGAGACGAGAAAAGGTTGATTTGGTTGATGCACGATGTCGGAAATAGCTGATCATGTGAACATGTGAGCAGGAAGGCGTCGATCGGCGTCTACAGGTAGAACTGGATCCCTGGGCATCTAGAACTAGCTTCAGGATGAACCGAATAATTGATATGCGTAAATTGAGATATTTTAGTATCGGTTGTGGCAGCATTATAGGCCAGGCGAAGCTTACAACGTTTGTGAACATAATCTCCAAGACTTCTTATTAGTTTGATAAAGTAGGGGGAGGATTGTCGTGCCTACCTTCGAACGATTCTGGGTGAACACGCCAATCAATGCAAGACAAGTACTATTCATCAAGTGAAGATCATTAACCACTAATCCTCAAAGAACACTTAGTGTGAATGTTCGTCGATATCACTCAACAAATAGAATTGACAAGTCTCAATGAGTCTTTGTCTTTCTGGATGTTTGTTTTTGACTCGAGTTATCCACGAGCCCCTGCTCATCTTTGAGAATAATTTGGGCCTGGGACACTCAATTGCGGTGCCAGAGAGAGTTTCGATTTCAAATGACCTGCTAATGATTCTTCAAACGTTGCGCTTTCCAGTTTATTCATACAACACTTCTATAGTGTATATCGCACGGGCCGTCTCGAACCAAAACTTTAATAGAGGCCCGCAACGATCCTAGACTTTTCTGCGGAGAGTGATTTGACAAATATAAATGATGTTTCCCGCTTCCATTGAGAGTGCTTCGGCAGCCGATCAACTATGCCGTTTCTCGTTCTCTAGGCCAGTTTGCTCGTTTTTTTATTGTAGATGGATGGTTCCTCCTCTTTGGAATAAATTTTGTACTGAGCGATGAAAACAAAACCGAAAAACATAGCTACGACGGCCAGCAGTAGCTTCGTTGGATGCTTTAACACTCCTCCCAAGTCGTTTACTAGATAGGCATCAATCAGCAGTTGTAGACTGCAGAGCAAACCTCCCACAATATCGGTGATACAGCCTTTCACAGCAAAACCCCTTACTGATTTCCTTTGATAAATGAAATAGGCCTGAGGAATGTACTTGATCCCGCTGAAGAAAACCTTGACAGTTCCGAATATATTAGCCACATCAACTAACTGGTAATGACGACGAGTTGTGCTGATCTCGTATGCATGCAGTATAAGAAGTAATGCACATATTACTCCGGCAAGGGAGATTAGCTTCACGCTTCTAGAGAGCGTTTGTGTTGAAGAACGTCTATATCCGCTGCAGTAAAACTGATATAGCAACCCAATGACAAGCAGCAGGCTGTGAAAGCCATAAACTACGTCATTGAACCTGACAAGCGGCTGCTTTGGTGCCTCGTTCAACCTCCTAGCATCGGCAGTATGTGCTAAAGCATACTCTAATTTGACCGTGGTGCTGAAAAACATCATCGAAACGCTTGCCAAGTAAAATAAGCATCCCCAAAAGTTGAGATACGCGAAATCTAGCGAGACTCCCTCGACACTTCTGGTATGATAATTCAGTAGGAGGGGTGGATAGAGCGAAACTCCCCAGCAGATAACATAGCCCCAGCCGCAAACATTTGAGACCAGCTCTAAGTTGGTACGCATGGAACGAATGCGAAGCCCGAGATGCTCTTCCGCCTCTTTATCGAACGTATTATGCCTTGGCCGCGTGGTCGCTTGTCTTGATTACCCTCGCGATCGAGTTGCAGATGAATGCTGAATCACGTGTGGTTCGTTATCCACCGAAGGAACGGATAGGCAGATCTGATTCGATTGGCGCGATGCAAACTGGAAGCTCAAGATTCGATCAAACGCCCGAGCTTCTCGCACTCACGCAAAAGTTTGTTTTTACTTGAAATTTCATGGAGTTGATGGACTTGTTATGTACGGCTTCTCTGATCAAGGCAGCTGACGACCAAAGGCCATGAATTTGCAAAATCAGTTTCAGTTCCTATATTGCTTGCAAAGCCCACTTCAATGTGGATATTATCAAAGACTCGGGCCACTACATTGTGCTTTACATTCGAATTTCACAACTCCGCAGGAAGCTGCAGCTAACCCGCTACCCTTCCCCGCGTCTCTCGGCTTGGCTGCTGCTAATTGCATTGAGACTCTTTCATCATCAGTCGTCGTTTGGGGTTTGGCCCAGAATTTAGAAGGTCCGATGTCTTTGGGAAGCGCGGTTGTTGAGTTTGTCCCGCTAAGAAATGATTTGGCCAATCTACCCCATTCTTTGACAGGGATGCTCATGACAGCTAACATTCCCGTTCAGAACGCCGTTGTAGAGCTGCAACTGCCTGCATCAAAAGAAAAGAAGAATCATTCAAAGAGTGACAAAGTGCTGCGATTTTTAGGCTGGACTGGCCTTACTTCTGCCAAAAACAACACAATAGAGATAGATCCAACTTTCGCTTCCACTCTCGGCATCAGCCATGGAGAGACGGTGAAGCTCTCCGTCTCCGCACAGGCGCCTCTTGCACATTCTATTTACCTTGAGCCAGTTACCTCGGGAGACTGGGAGATCGTTGAGACTCATGTTGCGTTTCTCGAAACATATATGATCAACCAGGTCAGGGCTGTGTGCGAGGGGCAGCCTATCACTGTATTTCCATCCGCTACTGCCATAGCTACTCTGCGTGTCACTAAAATTGTGCCTTCGACAACTTCGGTTGCTCGAATATCCCCAAATTCCGAGATTATCGTTGCTCCAAAGACGTTGGCTAGCAGCGACAAATATCAACCTGAGACAATCTCTTCGCAAAGGGCTGCTGCCCCTGCAGAAATTGTCAGCTTGAGAACAAGAGTGTCTGGGTTTCCTCACATTCCGGGTTTGGAATCGCGCGACTTGATAATCAAAGGCAAGCTACCCGGCATTGAGCCCGGATCCAAGGTGTTCGTATCTTTGATCAATCCCCCTTCTATAAGCAGCACGAGTAGTGGCGCAGGTACAGGGGAGGAAGCTGAGTATTCGAGGGCCAAAAATATTCTGGCATTATACGAGTCGACTGAAGACCCAAGCATTGGAGTCTCCTATGGCTTAGGATGCGCGCTCGGACTTCAAGGAGACCTTCTGATTGGAGCTCAAGTACATGTTAGATCAGTTCCTGGAGCATTCCAGTCATCCTTGCCTATCTCTGCCACATTGCACCCGTTTACTTTGACAACAAGCTCAAAACAACTGAGTACAAAAAGTTATCAACTATCCGCAGCAGATATGGACAGCCTCAATATCAGCTTTGTGGGGAATGGCCTCGTGGTTCCGCCTTTAGAGCCATTTTTGCCCAACGGCGGGATTTTCGATACAGACACGAAAGACTGGGGAAAAATCGCCAAGGCAGCTCTTGGCCAAGAAACTGCTCTGGCCGAATCCAAAAAACTAGTTCCGATAGAAGAACTTTGCTCGGACAACTTACAAAAAACTACCCACAAAGTCGTAGGTCAAGATAAGTTGCTTGACCGCCTGGAGCACTGCTTGTTGTCAAGCAGTGGCGTATTGCTCTATGGCAGCCGTGGTAGCGGAAAATCTGCCATCATTAACTCTGTTTTGGCTCGGTTGAGAGCAAAACACATAAGACCGCTGTTTTTCAAGTGTGGCAGCTTTGCCGAAAAGGCGCTTCCAACTGTCAGGGATGCTTTGAAAAAACTAAGTCTCGAAGCTCAATGGCTAGCTCCTTGCGTAGTGGTTTTTGACAATATAGATCTGCTCGTTCCTGCTCAGCAAGAACAGGGTAACGACATAGCTCGGCAGCAGCAACTTGCGGAAGTGTTCAGAAGTATTTGGAGACCTATTCTGTCCAATGGCAATATTTCATTACTTGCGACCGCGCAAGATCAGGCTGACGTTCATGCTTACCTTCTCTCTTCCCATCTTTTAGACTCAGTTATCCATCTCAAATCTCCCGAAAAAGCCCTAAGGGAGGAAATTCTGAAATGTGCCATAGAATTTGTGGGCTTAGTGCCTGCCGAGGATTTTGACTATATTGAGGCTGTTAGTGCTACAGAAGGATACCAACCTTGTGATCTATGGACAGTGGTGGAAAGACTTTCGTCGATTATAGCTTTAGATGAATCGGAAGCCACAGGTGGAGATAGCGGACTCACCCACTCGCTTGTCTCCACAAACTCATTTTTGAACGCAACTGCTGACTTTACCCCTGCATCCCTACGTGGAGTGAAGCTTGAGCGGCCAAGCATTAAATGGGATGACGTTGGCGGTCTCAACACGACCAAACGCACAATTTTAGAAACTCTTGAGTGGCCCACAAAATATGCCCCTATATTTGCCAATTGCCCGCTTCGTCTGCGAAGCGGTCTACTTCTGTATGGGTATCCTGGATGCGGCAAAACTATGCTGGCCAGTGCAATTGCAAGCAGGACTGGGCTCAATTTTATTAGTGTGAAGGGCCCAGAAATTCTCAACAAGTACATCGGTGCCTCCGAGCAAAGCGTGCGTGATCTATTTGACAGAGCCCAAGCTGCTAAACCGTGCGTTTTATTTTTCGATGAATTTGATTCCATAGCACCAAAAAGGGGCCATGATGCTACTGGGGTGACTGACAGGGTCGTCAATCAGCTGCTTACACAAATGGATGGTGCAGAAGGCTTGGATGGAGTCTACGTTCTTGCTGCTACTTCACGGCCCGATATGATTGATTCTGCATTATTGCGTCCAGGTCGCTTGGACAAGTCCTTGTTGTGTGGGCTGCCGAGCATCGATGATAGATTCGACATCATGAGACGAGCCTCAAAATCCCTGAAAATTTCGCCCGAGGTTAATCTCCGTGAAATCGCTGAAAAGACAATAAACTTTTCGGGCGCCGATCTTCAGGCACTTGTGTACAATGCCTATCTCAATGCGGTCCATAAGCTTCTCGACGCTCAGAAGTTAGCAGACGAGAGCAGCGACACCCCATCAGCAGCAACTGATGGAAGCTCTTTGAGCGGATTCCAATTGGGCCCAGGAGATCTGGGGGCATCCAAAATGTACATTGCCAATGATCCGCTAACTCGAGAGTGCAAAGAGGGAAGCGCCAATGCCGACTCAACCCAAGCCCCTCAAACCGCTGTGTCGAATGTTTGCATAGGCTGCAAAGACTTTGAGAAAGCATTGAAGGAATCCAAGCCCTCTATCTCAATTAAAGAGCTGAACCGATTCAAAGCAATCTATGCAGAGTTTTCGACAGACCGCAATGGAGAAATGCCGCCTGGAATCTCGTCCACACAGGTTGGTGCTAGGGTAACCTTGCAGTGAACTTACTATGATAATATGTGATCTTAGAAGGCTCGAAAATAGCAGCGTTAAAGCTAGATAAAAATGATTTACTAGTAAATTGGCAGTCACTCAGCGTTGGCCAGGGAGGAGCTTGAAGCTTGAAGACACTAACGCAGTAGAGGTTGTTGGCCTTATAAAAGACCAGGTCCTAGTAACCTTGAAGATACGACTGAACCAACAAGGGCCTGTTGCTCATTGGCCGGCTTTGGGATGGTGATTATCATCCGGTACCTAATCCCACGCTGAGCTCGCATGTTCTGACGCAAGTTACCCTATTGTCCACCCCGTACGAAGGGTATGACCTAGCCCTAATCAAATCTGCATGCGGCTGTAGATTCATCGTATCGTTCCGCGTTCCGGGGGGAAGATGCAAACTTGTATCGCTGTTTGATCAGTACAAGGCGACGAAATATCCTTAAATATGAACTGCTCCAGGCTATGTTTGAGGATTATGCCAATTTAAGCCTGCGCCTTGATGCCCAGTATTCCACGTAGAAATTTCATGGGCATGAAGCATGGAAGGTGTGTTCTAATCATAGGGTTAGGGCTTATACCAAATATATACACACTCTCTGTCTTTTGTAAAGAGTTATCTAGAAACTGCGATCGTTATCATTTTTTCATCCAAAATCAAGAGAAGTCATCCAGATCGACGGTTCCTGCTGTTCTAACGACAGCTCTACGCATTCTTGGTTAGCACTCACCTTTAAACTCAAAGAGGCGTCGTCTATGAGCGAAGAAATGGATATCCGGGGGGCCGTAGCCGAGAATGTCTCTGCTGATCAATCCGAGCCATCAGAGATTGAACAAAGAACAAACAGATTCCAGCGCAGAGGGGAAAGAACCATCCTCAATACCGTACGAGGCGACTTAGGTGGAGTCGGTACAGAACTCGAGACGATATCGGCACAGCTTAGATCGGTGTCTATGCCAGCACACAGCCTTCCGAGAACTCTTATGTGAGTTAACTATTTGCGTCATTCAGCCGTTATCCATTTGTCCTCGACTCAATGAGCCCAACTTCATTTTACACCCTTAAATCCGAGGGAATTCAGGGGTCCTCTTATTTATCCGACTTTTCTAAATTACTCTAGCATCTAATGTTATAACATTGAATCTTTGATTTGCGCAAACTATATACCATTTCATGCGTGAAGAAGATATTGTTAATGTAGTTTTAAGAGATCTTTGTGAATCTGCAAATTTAACAAGTTAATTCAATGCGGCGTTAATACTTCGCGCTAATGCTGTAAGTCACTTACACAAGACAGGTTAGGGCGAAGCACTTCCTGCATGACACCAGTGACGCGCCCGAGCCGCAAAACGATCCGGGAATCCCGGTGAGTATAGATGGCTTTGAATTGAAAGGTTTAGCGCAGACGAACGGAGAATTTTCCGGATCAATCTGAAGGGCAGAATTGATACAAATTAGCTTGGAAGAATCTACTCTGAAAAAGCGTTAGTTTTATTACCTCACTTCAGCGCCATTTTCAAACCTGGATGCTGTACGCCTACTGCGCAGCGGCCCAAGTAAAAATGCGCTATTTTATTACTCAGCGGGACCTGCAGGGCTTTGGAGTTAAGGGTTGAGGCTTTAGAAGACTCTGATATCACCTTATGAGTAATCTCGACACATAAACCGTACCCTGAAGAGGGGCCAGCGACCCGAATCGAGACCGGGAAATCATCACGTGTGAAGAGGCGAGTGAATTCTGATAACCTCATGCATATCGCTGAGTATACGCTCTACATCTGCTCCTCGAGGAGAGATAATTTGGAGTGTGTCACGCGTGCCCGATATGCTGGCTAAAATTAGCCGAGGACGCATTCACCTATCTTATCTGTCTGTCATACAACTAAAAATGTCACGTTTACGGCAGCTTTTCGCTGTAGTGTCCAACAACTTCAAACTAATAATTAGATATAGTGAGCGATATTTACGGGTGCAAGCCAATTTTCCAATTGGGTGGCATCGACGGGCCAAACATGGAAATCCAGCTTCAACTGGAGCTTGGCGCAACATTTTTAGTACACGAACAACTTGGCCAAATTTAGTTACTGGCTTTCAAGAGGATTACATTGGAGGGTTTATCAACTGGGTCCTGAGTGTACACTATTTTCCTATCAATTATTTCTGCTGCTCGAAATATGTAAGCTTCATAGAAGTCCCTCCGCCACCCTTACCCATTACCCCAGATTCTAGGTTGAGGAGTCATAGAGCGCTCAGGTATCCTGAATCTACTTGCAGTCTACTGTAAATTATCGTCTACCAAAGATGTCTCGTGCTGCCCCAAGAATGGGCTCAGTATGGCCGTACAATATACTGAACCACAGGAAAGCTCTCTCTACAGAACTGAAAGCAGCTCGCACTTCCCCACTCCTTCACCGAGGCAAAGCTATGCCTCCAGAACTGGAAAAGAAGCTGAATCATTATGCAGGCTTCCCTGCAAAAGGTGTCAGTCTGAATCAAATGGTTCAGTTTGGCAATTTTCCAAGCGATGGGGTTCTGTTCAGAGCTTCTCAGTTCGTAGTTGAGGAACTCCCAATCCGGCTGGCCCACCGAGTACAAGATTTAGCCTCTCTTCCTTACCAATTGGGCACGATGCCATCTATAAGGCGTGTCAGCGATTGGTATGTTCAGAGTTTTGATGAACTCACGTCCATCAAGGCTCCCACACTGCCCTCCATCACCAAACAACTTCTCTACGATCCATCCAAGAGGCAGAGGCAAAAAGTTCCAATTTCAGTGCGCCCAGAGCTGGGAATCAAGCAAGAAGGACCAACAACACATGCCAGCCCATTTAGCGGCCTCAGCGTGTCTGAAAGCATGGATGCACCGGGCCGACACTATTATGTTCCTGTGGACGATGCCCCCACTCAATGGCCCGTAGAGGTCCAAGAATATAACACAAAAGTCACTAAGACTTTGCAGGCAATAAAATCTCGACACGACGGGGTAGTTTCGACCGTGGCTCAAGGCGTGGTCGAATGGAAGAATAGCGAGCATTATGTCCCGGACCAGGACGGTATCCAGCTGTTCCTTGATAAATTTTACATGAGCAGAATTGGAATCCGAATGCTCATCGGACAGCATATTGCGCTCAACATGGATCGCGGCCTTCGAAATGATTATGTTGGAATAATTTGTACTGATACCAATGTCAAGGAGATCGCGCAGGGTGCGATTGACAATGCCAGATTCATTTGCGAAGACTGGTACGGGCTGTTCGAGGCTCCAAAAGTGATCCTACATTCTAATGCCGAGAACATCAACTTCATGTATGTGCCTGGACATTTATCGCACATTATATTTGAGGTTGTGAAAAATTCTCTTAGAGCAGTAGTGGAAAGCTACGGCGTAGAGGCTGAGGCTTATCCCCCAGTAAAAGTGGTGATTGCTCAAGGCGAGGAAGACATTACCATCAAAATCAGTGATGAAGGTGGCGGAATCCCCCGAAGGTTCATGGATAAGGTATGGACGTACATGTACACCACTGCCGGGGAGACTCCAAAGTTGTTGGAGCCAGATGGCAACCGCAGTGATTTCAGAGCGCCCATGGCGGGTTTCGGTTACGGTCTTCCTGTCTCTAGACTGTACGCCCGATACTTTGGGGGAGACCTCCGAATGATCTCAATGGAGGGATATGGGACCGATGTCTATCTTCATCTCAGCCGTCTGTCGACTGGACCAGAGCCCTTGTAATTAACAATTATAGCACTTCATGATACACCCGACCTGTATATATATATACTTTGCCTTTCACACCCATAATAATCAACAGCATAAACGTGTTCATCACACATGCAAGGTCGGCGACGAGTCACCTCTGAACGTCTCAGCATCTCTTCTAAGTCTTCTAGAGATGTCATGCTTCTCATTTCATAGGAGGCGCTGTCAGCTTGTAAGGTTTGCTAGGGACGTACGTATCTTTCAATGCGTCATTGTCAACAAACCAGGCAACGCGTCCTACAGCCTCTTCATTTACAATAGATCCCGGTAAGCCCTTATCTGGGCGTTCCAAGATGGTCTTAACAATGGGGGCCTTAGTTGAGCCCTCCACCACAAATGCAACACGATGCGAATGGCTTATGACTGGCAAGGTCAGTGTGATTCGTCGCGGGGGCTCTTTTGGTGCGTCCTCGATTGGGGCTACCCAGGCATATTTCTCCCGCAAAAGGGCATGATTGGGAAACAGGGAAGCTATATGGCCATCTGGAGCGCAGCCCAACATCAATAGGTCGAATCCAGGCAATTTGACGCTGTCTTTCGCAGCAAAGCCTCGGATCAGTAGTTTTTCGTAGTTATCGGCGCACTCTTGAGCATCATCAAGAAGAGATTCATCAATTGGGAATACGTTTGGAAGGTGGTCACGGTTGGGAAGCTGGTCCAGAATTCCGCGCTTGAAGCGTCCATAGTTTGACTCCTCAGAGTCAAAAGGCACAAGTCGCTCATCGGCAAAGTAGATGTCCCAATTCTCCCAGTCAATATCTTTACGATGAAGGAGACCCTCATTTAAAACGCCGATGAGGCTTCCTCCACTCAGGCCTATGCGGAATCTTCTAGTTCGGTCTTTGGCCAGTACTGAGTTTTGAATGCCTACTATGTGATCTGCTACCATAGCAGCTACATCTGCCGCTTCTGGAAAGGCGTACACCGCTGGAAGCGACGTTGACATTGTTGTTGTGCCACTTTAACAGTGTATTTTAACCCTTCTAAATAGTGCCAATTCTACTGACCTTCTTGCCAAGGGGCGCTGAGGGGATGCACTGTTGGGATGAGGGCTGTTCCCAGAGGAAGCCCAATGTGTGTCAGCAGCTCGCTTCTTCAGAGAGTGTGCCGCCGTATCGAGGCGACCGAACCTCGGATCCGAACCACCTTAACAGATTGCCATTTGGGAGCATAATTTAATATTTCATAGCTGGTACCTATCCGACAATGCTTAACGAGTAAGATCACCTGAATAGGCACTTATCAGGGTTTTTTTTTGTTAGATTTACGTCACCGAGCGATATGCATGCTCTACGAAATGATGAAATCTGCAGCCGACACAGCATCCTAACTAACTCGCCCAAGTCGGGCCTATCCCTTCAATTCCATATAGAGTAAACACACGCTTGGCCCTTTTTGGCCTTCCTTTTGCACAGACCTTCCTGGGTTGGGAGTCTGCATCAGCGGCGGCGCTTCACGACGAAATATGAAAGCGGGTTGGGTAGATGCAACCGTTGCCCTACTCGCCCCTGCCCTTGGGCTGCGAATGGAATGAACTTCGGCTTACATATCGAGAAGAGCATGATTCGTTTTTCGGGAGATTAACCACCGCTCGGTCCGATCCAAATCATAGCTGGGCCCTGACAACTTTGCCCTGATGTTTCATGTACCACTATTTCGCAAAGCACCAGCTGCCCTGAGGGTCGTGTCGAATTAACCAGCTAGTGTACGAACATGTCACGCCCTACCTCAAAGCTGTTGATCATTGAACCAGGATCTGGGTTTTGAAGATTGTGTTATTGCTAGCGATATGAGATTCTTCCACGGATTCGACCAAGCTTTCCCAATATCAACAAATCTATCCCTAACACTTGTTCGAAACAACCTTTGTCCCAACCCTATCTGTTTATGCGTGCTGAAAGATTACTTAGCTTCGTGGGCCTCTCCGATAGCAATGTAATCTACTGCTCTCCGATTTAATGCATGTTGCGATTACCGTTCCAGTTGAATTAATGATTTTTGTGACTGCTTGAATCAAGTGCGCACCTCAAACTGTAGAGTTGGCTCTATGTAGTTACGACATAATCAGAACAACGCCATTAGCTTGGAGGTCGCACATGTAGTTCATCTCTGACTAACCCACTTGCCATTGCATGGGGGCTTATTTCCATAGTAACGCGCTGATAGCTTGGAAAACGAAACGCTCAATACCAAGCTAATTGAATTCAGAACTGCCGGCGGTTTCCTGCTGGTTTGCCGCCAACTTAGAGCGGGGATCTTATATTTTTCAGACCGGGTCGCATTCACACCAATATCCGACCCTGTCATTTCAGTGGGGCGCCCCGTATAGCAACCCTGCATCCACCAAATGCTCCACTGCAGAAAATACACACTTAATAAGAAGAGGCAGCATAGTGTTAGTTTACGGACATAAAAGATTGAGTGACAACGAATTGACAGCGCAGGAAACCGGTATCCTCCATGACATGGAGCATTTTCAAGTCCAAGACCACAAAACCGCCGGTGAGCGCTGAGCCAAATAGATTGACCCAATCAAGCACTTCTTTCACCCTGAGTTCCAATAAGTCAAGCTCTGAATCCCCCAAGTACCATCGGCGTAATGCTTCCTCTCCGACCATATCTCGCCTTCATCCTGGTCCACAGTTAGACCCCGAGTCCAACCCATTGAGCGGGATGCATAGCGTCAACGCGCCTCTCATGCAGCAGCGTCAACAAAAGATAAACCAGCTACCAGCTAAGCCTCAGCAAAGTTCGCCTGTTCCTAGGAGACAATCCATGCATTCTATGAGATCCAACAATAGCAGGACAGAATCAGTGCGGTCTTTCAAATCAGGTGCAGGCTCAATGCGTAGTAGACAAATCAAGGCTGCCCACGCTGCGAAGAGAGCAGCAAGCCAGTACATTGCAGCAAATAGGGAAAAACCGTTGCTGTGCTACACCTGTGGAAATCAGCTCAAAGAAGTCAAGTGTGAATCCTGTCGCACTTCGTACGTGCCCCCTGAGTTCAGCTTCAATGCAATGAGTGCGGCGGTATTCAATTTTAACGAGTTTTCGCACGGCCACGAGCACGATAACGCCTTCTGCGCCTTCGAGCTCAGCAGCGCTTCGCTTTCCAGAAGCAAGTCAAATGTCGGAAGCCTATCAGGGGCATCTGGTTTCAGCGTTTCCTCAACCAACATGTCTGGCACCAGCATCTCGAATAAGAGCATCAGTGGTGTCATATCCTACATTGGCTTCTACCCTGAGGGTGAAGATGACGATCACGCTCCAAGGACCCGGTTAGATTACGACTTGATCAAAGACCTAATCTCCTTGAATGAGTCAGAACTCTTGGAGGCAGTCCTCTTCGAAGGCTTTTCATCTGCGGAAAGTGTCGCTCAGAGTTTTCGGTTTTCGCACGATCGACCCACAAGTCGACGCACTTCATTTTGCCATGATGCCACAATTGGTGAGCCACGGAACAGGTCACCCCTCTCACTTGCAGAGGACGACATTACTGGGGAGCAAGCTCCTGTCATAGACAACGTCATGGTCAAAGAACTGTACAACAAACTAGCATCAGTGACTTCTACCGGCCCGATGAGAGGAATTCTCCAAGGAGCGCAGTGCGTCTTGCAGACGAGAAGATTGGCACCAATCAATGAGAACGAGCTTGCTTTCATATGTGTTGTGCTCCAATGCCCTGTTTTAAGTGACTGCTCGATGTTCACTAAAATCACCGGCCCGCTCCAAAAGCTTTCCAGATATGCGAGCCTTCGATCCCGGGCGAGAACAATCCTAGAACTTTGTGCCGGACTGCTGGTTCACGGCGACAAAGAAAAGCACACCCTTTTCATCAATGTATTTGCTTCGCTGGACGAAGCTATACTAGGTGCCATAATTGATATGTGCAATGCCTACGTCAGTCACCGGTTGTCTTTTGATATGCATTATAGATCTAGGACGGGCCTATCGCCAAGTAAGTTTCAACTGGTGAAGCATGAATGGTATTCAAATGACTGGAGGCTTGCTTGCGTCGTGCGACTGATGGCCCTTCTCTGGCAGGCAAACAAAATGCGCAAGGCTAACAGTGCAACACCAGCGCTTCCGATAGATCGGTTCTACAATACAATGGTTGATCTAGTCGACCTAAAGATAGACTTCGATTGTTGGCAGCGCGGGAAATCTCATAAACGACCTCAGTTTGTCTTTTGCATGTACCCATTTTTGCTCTCTATGGGTTCCAAGGCCATAGTATTCGAGCATAGCATTCAACGTGTCCTCAATAACTCTATTCAGCGAGAGATTTTCGCTGCAATGGCCGGTGCTACTCGTGCTAGTGCGATTATTGAGCCTGCTTCCTTTGGAACCTTCGTACTGCGCATTCGAAGACAACATTTTTTTGAGGATTCTATCAGTCAATTGAAGCTCTGGCCGTTGTCTAAGCAGAGACAGTTCAAGGTAGATTTCGTAAACGAACCCGGAATAGACGCTGGTGGGCTCAAAAAAGAGTGGTTCCTGATGTTCTTCAAAAAGTTGTTTGACTCAGATCTCGAATTATTCATCATAGACGAGACCAGCAACTTTTACTGGTTTGGGAACCACCCAGATGTGTCTTACTACAGGATAGCCGGCTTAGCTTTGGGCCTCGCCTTGTTCAACTCTGTGACTGTAGATCTCAATTTACCTCCGTTGCTCTTCAAATTACTCTTGGACTATCCTTACGACCTCGGTGATATCGGAAAAATGTGGCCTGATATCGCTCAAAGCTTGCAGAGTATTCTTGAGTATTGCAACGACGACTTTGAGGAGGTGTTCGGGCTTACATTCACTGCGCCAGATGGAACTGAATTGATAGCTAATGGTGAATCTACCAATGTCACTCTGTCGAGCAGGGAAACATATGTCATTCTTCTTGTCGAACATCTCATCAGTGTTCAGGGGAAGCCATTCCAGGAATTCAAGAAAGCGTTCATGTCAGTGGCAGGGGGGAACGCTCTCATACTTTTTCAACCAGAAGAGCTCGAGTTGTTAACTAGAGGTGATCGCAAACCTATAGATGTTCGGGCATTGAGATCTGTCACAAAATACATCAACTTCGGACACAGATACGAAAAGGCTAATAAGGAACCAGTGGTTCAGTGGTTTTGGGAATACTTCGAAAACCTCGATCCCGCATCGCAAGCGTGCCTGTTACAGTTTGTCACTGCAACAGATCGTCCCCCTGCGGCAGGAACGGTGCAGATGCGTTTCAATATCCTGTGTCTTGGCGGTGATAGCGAAAGGTTACCTATCGCGCATACATGCTTCAATGAACTAGGGCTCTATCGGTATAAGACTCGAAGTAAACTTGAGCATAAACTCTCTCTCGCAATCGTAGAATACCAGGGGTTTGGACTCAGCTAGCTATCGTAAAAGATGTAATTCAAAGGATGAAATTGTTTTTAACTTGACCTATACTATCATGAGGCCAATATCTCTATAAAATATAAAGCTCCACACCATGGGCATTGCGACACATTGAGCATATGTTCAATCCGCAAACTTCTTGACCTTCCGGGAGTAGAAAGCAGCCAGTAATGAGGTGATAGCACCAACTTGCAGTGTAACTGCTATAGCTCGTCCTCCATCTCCATGAGGATTTTTCGGGTCAGCGTCTAGTAATTGGAAAATGACGTATGAGCCAAAACTAGAAATGAGTTGGGGAAAGGTCAAAGCTGAGTTGTGTATACCCAAAATAATACCACTTTGCTCATCTCTCCCATCTGGAACATCAAGTGAATTTATCAAATGCAGCGATGAGGGCAGATCCTCCTCAGCTTCCGATATGCTATGCGAATCGGAAGGTAAGACCTGCTCATCATCCGCTTCTGTTAAAATAGTCAGCTCTGGAAGCTCATGAATGCGCTTCGAAGTCAAGGCAAAGGGGACCCAAAGAGAAGAAGCCCAGGAGAACCCGACAACAACAAACATTACCAACACCCAGCTATAATTGAAGGCCCAATAGCTCGCCAGCACGGCTGCCGCGTAGAACAGCAATGATATAGTCCACAAGTTAATCATGTCAGAGCTCAGCCACGGCAGGAGAATAGTCCAATTGGTGGCAGAAAAAGAAAACACGGCCATAGCTAGCGAGCCAGCTCTAGCTAGATCTCCTGTTGATGGAGTTTCCGATCGCCCAACGGACCAAACCTCTGACGCGTATGTCGATCCGTAAAACAGAAAGGTGAACCAACCATACCAGGCCAACACCTGGACTCTAAATATAGATTTCAGAGCTGGGTCAAGAGAGAGCGTAGTATGCCAAAGCTGCGAAAACAGGTCAGAAATTTCGGCGCTGTAGCGGCTATTTCTCAATTGGGTCCTGATAAGGGTCCTTTCTTTCACGGCAGTAGAAGATATTACGACACAGACAATAAGTATGACTGAGGAGAAAACGCTCGCAGACTTCATTTGGGACGCAAACCCCAATTTCGTCAAATCCAATGATCCCAAATAAAAACTGATGAGATGACCCACAGAAGACATCCGGCTGGCCCAAGCATTGGCGTCTGCCTGGCGAGATGCGCTGAACATGTCGACAATGAGAGCTCTCGAACACGCCTGACAGGTGTTAACAGCTACGTCAATGAGTAAAACGCTCATTACGGCTACCCAAACAGGGCTAACGCCAAGAGGTCGAGCGAACTCTCGTGCCCAGGCGAACACCAAAAGGCCAAGAGCTACGCATAGCGATCCCCAGATCATGAAAGGTCTTCGCCGGCCATGGCTGCTAGTGGAGTGGTCGGATAACACACCTATCACTGGCTGGATTATCAATCCACATACGGGGCCCGCAAGCCATATGAGTGAGAGAGATGCTTTTGTCATTCCGAGGTCTAGTAGGTAGACGTTGACATATGCTTGCTCAATGGACCATACAAATTGCAGTCCGGCGAGGGAGATAGTCACCAATACATACTGAATTGTTGGAGAGGATCCCAGCACAACTGGGGTGCCTACCCATTCCATTGGGAATTGATGGGGCTTGTATGGGGGTTCAAGCTGGCGCAAGATTCGGATTCTGAAGTGAGATACAACAACTTTGGACCTGAACTCAAAAACCGTGGGCAGTACTTTCCTTAGCTAGGCGCGTCTCCACAAGAGGGCCCCCCCCCCCGAGTAGCTGGTTCCTGTGACCCTTACCCTTGTACCACGTTGTCGAGCGGCGTCCCGCTCTTTTGAGCTACTGAAGACACATTTGTGATATTCCTGATATGCTTGGAATTTCACAGGCTGTGCTTCGCATTATCAGAGAAATCTCTGCTGATGCAAAATTGCCAGATGGATGGGATGGGAATTTGCCCACATACTGCTCAATTGAGCTCGACTCTCACAAGGAGTTAGTAGCAGTGTTAACGCCTAGTAAGAAGCTCCTCGTGAGTCTCATCGATTCTGGCTTAGTTAGGAGTTACCTAGTGGAGGATTGGTCCTCAGCTGAATCAGTTGATGCTTGTCTACGAGCTCTCAAAGGCGAAACAACAAGTTTGAAACCTTCAGGCTCTGCAAGTCTAAGTGGAAGCAAAGAAGCACTGGCTCCATATCAGCCCGCCAACCCAGGAAGCCGCCCAGCAGGATCAGCTACCGGATTTGATGGCCCTACGAGAGACCCAAATGCACCGCCGGGATTCGAAGACGAGCATAGAGTCACAGCCGGCTCTCAGGCTCCAGGTTTTGGCATTGGCTTTGATCCTGACGCAGATTTGTATCCCCCGGGAGGCAAGTATCCTCAATTGGGTCCTCTGGGTCCAATCGCCGCCCCGGGCTCGAGCAATCCTCAAACGCTCATTGGACCCTCGGGGGAGTTTCGAGGGCCATCCACACGGCCCGGTCGTGGCATGCACCCTGAGCCATATGGCTCAAATAATTCGCCATTCATTCGGTACGATCCTACGTCACCATTTTAGACACCTGTGATCAGTTCGCATGCCTAAATCACACATTTCGAACCGCTGGAGCTCTTTCTGACATTTGTACGTCGAGGTCACGTTTCCAGCGATGAAGATCTAGAACGCCCACACTGCGTTTGTCCACCCCACAAACCGCCCTCTGACCCCAGATGATTGTTTGTCAGCACTTCCGCTTAATTTCGCCGGCATCACGTGCATCACAACGTTGATACCTTGTTTTGGAGGGTTGAAATTTTGTACGACCTCGGCACACAAGAACAGACTCAATTGTATACGGTGCGAAGTCGCCACCGGAATATACGCATTGTGGATTCAGCCACAAGGAGTTCGTAATGCTCGCCTAGTCAGAGGCAAATCAAAGGCTACCTTGTGATCGGGACTTGCAGAGGTACTCGATGCCAGCGGGGTCACCTGATAGTTATGCCGCTACCTGCAGTTCAAGAGTTAAACCTGGCGCAGCAAGGGTTTATATACTAAAACAAACCTATATCTATAGCTTACCGGTTTTTCAATGAGTGCCGCACAATACTACCAAAACAGTGGCGGAGCCTATCCTCCTCAGGCGGATGCAAATAACCGAGGCTACGGAGGTGGTGGCTACCAGCAGGGCTACGGAGGTGGTGGTCCTCCTCCCCAACAGTATGGGTACCAGCAGCAGCAGCCAGTCTATGTTCAAGGCCAGCAGCCTCAACGCGGAGGCGGCGGGGATGCCTGCTGTGGCATTTGCTTGGGCTGCTGCGCTCTATTCGCATGTGAGGAGATCTGCGGTGCCTTAATCGGCGGTGTGTGATTCGGTTTTCACCTTGATCTGGTGAATGGCCGGGCGTGAACTCTCATTGATGTAAGATTATCTTAAAACATTGTACCACTTTGTGTGCGGGGCATTTCACTCGGCTGACTCGGCGTAGCAAGCCCAGCATGCTACTCAAAACCATTCGAACTGGCTCAGCAGTGTTGATCAACTCCCACATCGGCTTTAAAGTCATAATAATTCCTATTCCAACAAAACACGCATAAAGTCGCTTCAGTTCTTCTTATGCACTGGGGTAGTAGACCAGAGCCGATTCCATTGTTGCTAAAGCTGAAGTGAACTCAACTGGACATGTGGGACCGGAGCTTGGAGAAATGATGCTGCGAAATAATTGGCTCATTTGTTCTATATAGTAATTACACTTGAAAAAAAAAAAGATAAAAAGAGGCGAGGAAAAATCAAAAATAAGGACGCTTGAGCTGGAGTGGTCTCCTAAGCGGTTTAGCTCATGCTATGCACTTCCTTGCGAGGCTGCAAAGATCACCCAAGCGGTTCGCGCCCCACCCTTATGGTGCATGCCGCCCCGTCTATTAGTTATGATTTTGCCAGATTCGCGTAATTAGTATTAGGGCTAGGAGCTTTAATGGTTCTGGCTGCAAGGCCAGCTGGGACAAGAGTTTTAGCCATTTACCGCGTGACAAAACCCGTTGGACCTGTTCGAACCGGCTCAGCCTCAGGGATTTTATATCGTATTGCCCAACACGAGCTACTGCGGGGATAGTTCGAATGACGTCGAATAACCCCTTTGATGTAGTAAATCGGGGGGAGTCGCCTCAGCCCTCGGACTCAACCCCGTCATCTCCCTTCGATGACGCATTTGCAGAGGAGGACTTGTCGGCTCCTCCTCGAGCGGCCTCCTCCGCCCAACGCACTGCTCGTGGCGTGAGAATTGTTCCGAACAATGGAGCTCGCGCAGTGCACATAGACGCGAAGGGCGGCTCAAGAGACCCCGAAGTCGTTTCGTTGGACACAGTGGATTCTGATGTGGCGCTCGCGGATCACCACGAGTTCGAGCACAAAAGAAGCCGCTGGGGAACGCATAGAGAGCCCCGCAACAGGGGTCGCCTCAGCCGCAAATCTTCCAGGCTCGGGAGGCAGGTGAGCCAGATGTTTCATATCGGTGACAATCATCATCAACAAAAGCACCACGGTTCCCGAGCAAACCACAAGCGTAACGCGTCTCAGGACGATGCGGGAAGCAAACTCTTTGCTGCCAGAAGTGACTCTGAAGACGATTCTGCTGATCTCAAGGCCCATGAAGAGCTATCACCAACGGGAGAAACTTCGCGCAGGGTGTACTTCAATCGGCCACTTCCGAGAGAAATGCTGGATGAACACGGCGCACCTCTAGCGCAGTTCAGCCGCAACAAGATCCGGACTACCAAATACACTCCCTTGTCATTCATCCCCAAGAATCTGATTTTCCAGTTCAAGAACGTCGCCAATATTTATTTCCTGTTCATTGTGATTCTCGGCGCGTTTCCCATCTTCGGCGTCCAGAATCCAGGCCTCGCTGCGGTTCCGATTGTTGTCATTGTCATCATCACCATGATTAAAGACGCAATTGAGGACTATCGGCGCACCCTCATGGATTTGGAGGTCAATAATGGCATGACCGAAATCTTGGATCACTACGAAAATCCTAATGTGGTCGATGACCGTGTAAGCTTTTGGCGAAGATTTAAAAAGGCGAACACTCGATTGATGATGAGATTCGCCCGATGGGTCGAGAAAAAGAATGCCGATCGTATCGAGAAAAAAACCGGCACGAGGCCCGCGCGCCACCAAGCTTTCAATCAGGAGCTCATCGTCGCAAGCGATTTGGCAAGCATCTACTCCCGTGAGAGCTTTGATCTTGGTGAACGAAGACGTCATTCAGTCAACACTATCCAGCAGCCTGAGAGGGATCCAGGGACAATTATCGATCCAACACTTCGTGTGATGGCCGATACGCGCTTCAAGCCTGATTTCTGGAAGAACGTTAAAGTAGGAGATTTCGTGCGCGTTCGCTCAGACCAGGAAATCCCTGCAGATCTTGTCATTCTTTCCACCAGCGAAGAAGATGGTGCCTGCTATGTTGAAACGAAAAATCTGGATGGTGAGACTAATCTCAAAATTCGACAAGCCCTGCATTGCGGACGTAGTATTCGGCGCAGCTCAGATTGTCAACAGGCAGACTTTTGGTTGGAGAGCGAGCCACCAATGCCCAACTTGTATTCCTATCACGGCGCGGTCAAGTGGCAAACTGGGCCCAATAGTGATGAGGTCAAAACAGAGCCGGTGAACATAAACAATGTTGTTCTCCGTGGGTGTACATTGAGAAATACAAAATGGATGATCGGTGTTGTAGTCTTCACGGGCCCTGACTCAAAAATTATGCTGAATACAGGCAACACTCCCACTAAGCGCTCATTTATTCAAAAACACTTGAATATGCTGGTTATTTACAACTTTGCATTACTTTTCATTCTTTGTTTTATTGGAGGTCTTGTCAACGGAATAATGCGAAGAGACAAAAGGTCGACTTTCGCTCTTTTCGAGTTTGGAGCCCCTGCATCCACTACTGCAGCGAATGGCGTCGTCACTTTTTGGGCTGCATTGATTCTTTATCAGTCTTTGGTGCCCATCTCTCTCTACATTTCTATTGAGATCGTTAAGACTGTTCAGGCATTTTTCATCTACTCTGATGTTTACATGTACCATGAGCCAATTGACTACCCCTGTACACCTAAGACTTGGAATATCAGCGATGATCTCGGACAAATTGAGTACATTTTCAGTGACAAAACTGGAACCTTGACACAGAATGTCATGGAATTCAAGAAGTGCACGGTCAATGGTGTTGCGTATGGTAAAGCGTACACCGAAGCTCTTGCTGGATTGCGAAAAAGGGAAGGTGTTAACATCGACGCCGAAGCCAGAGAGATGGCGGTCAAGATCAAGAAAGACAAGCTAGCGATGATCGAGGGACTTCAAAAATTGAGCAATAATCCGCAAAGGCTCGATGAAGAGATAACTTTTGTCAGTAATGCCTATGTCGAGGATCTTCAAGGTGCCCATGGAAAAACACAGGCTGAGGCCACTCATTATTTTATGCTTTGCTTGGCCCTCTGTAATTCAGTCATCACTGAGAAAGGTTTGACTGGGCGCAATGACTTCAAGGCTCAGTCACCCGATGAAGCAGCCCTTGTTTCGACTGCCAGAGATATGGGCTTTGCTTTGCTAGAAAGAACTCGCCGAGGTCTGCTGCTCGATGTCAGGGGACAACAAATTGAGTTCCCCTTGCTAAACATTTTGGAGTTCAACTCTACCCGCAAAAGAATGAGCGCGATTGTAAAAATGCCGGATACAGGCAAAATATTCTTGATTTGCAAAGGCGCAGATAGCGTTATTTACTCTCGCTTAGTGCCTGGTGCCCAGGAAGAACTTCGAAAGACAACCGCTGTCCATCTCGAGGAATTCGCAAATGAAGGTTTGCGAACGCTTTGCATCGCACAACGCGAAATCAGCCAGAAAGAATATTCGGAGTTCAGTCGCCAATATGATATTGCGGCAGCCGAGATTGTAGATAGAGAGCACAAACTTGAGGAAGTTTGTTCCAAGATAGAAAGAGACATGGTTTTACTAGGGGGAACCGCTATTGAAGATCGGCTACAAGAAGGTGTGCCACGAACTATCCAGCTTCTTGGTGATGGTGGTATTAAACTTTGGGTTCTGACAGGCGATAAAGTCGAAACAGCCATTAATATTGGGTTTTCATGCAATTTGCTCACCAATGATATGCAACTCTTGACCATAAAAGTGGAGAACAACGACAAGGGCAGCGTTCCCGCGCAGATCGACGAATTCCTATTCCGGAATTTTGGTATGGAAGGCTCATTCGAGGAGCTCGAGGCCGCCAAGAGTGATCACAGTGTTCCTATATCGCCATTTGCTGTTATCATAGACGGAGATGCTCTGAAATTAGCGTTGAATCCTGTTATTCGGCACAAATTCCTGTTGTTGTGCAAGCAATGTCGTGCTGTCTTATGCTGTCGCGTCTCGCCTGCTCAGAAAGCCTCTGTCGTGCGCATGGTGCGAACCAGCCTTGACGTCATTACCCTGTCGATTGGCGACGGCGCAAATGACGTAGCAATGATTCAAGAAGCGAATGTTGGAATAGGCATTGCTGGAGAAGAGGGCCGTCAGGCCGTTATGTCTTCAGATTATGCAATTGGCCAATTCAGATTTCTGGCTCGTCTTCTTCTAGTGCATGGACGATACTCGTATCGCAGGCTAGCAGAGATGATCCCAAACTTCTTCTACAAAAATATCGTTTTCACACTAACGCTATTTTGGTATGGAATCTTTTCTGACTTCGACGCAACTTATCTCTATGATTATACCTACCTGATGTTTTTCAATCTGGCCTTCACCTCCTTGCCCGTTATTTTCATGGGGATTCTTGATCAGGATATCCCTGATCGAATATCATTGGCTGTCCCACAACTCTACCGACGAGGAATCTTAAGAAAAGACTTCACCGAGCGCAAGTTCTGGCTGTACATGGGCGAAGGATTCTATCAATCTTTCGTGTGTTTCTTCTTTCCATACTTTTGCTATTCAGATGGACGATTTGTTGATCCGAATGGTCATCCGGCAAACCATCGTTTTTGGATGGGTCTCGCAAGCTGTTCTTTGTCGGTAATGAGTTGCAACCTGTACGTCATCACCAACCAGTACAGGTGGGATTGGGTCTCCGTTGTCGTAAACGTGATTTCGACACTAGTTGTTTGGATTTGGACCGGCATTTATTGCAGCTTTGTTGCATCTGGCGAAGTCTATGGAATGGCGAGCGGCATGTATGGAACGCTCATTTTTTGGGCTGTTGTACTTCTAGGATCTCTGACATGCATGGTCTTCCACTTTATGTTTATGACAATCCGTGCATTCTTAGAACCACAAGATGTAGACATCATCCGAGAACAGTGGAGACTTGGAGAGTTCGACACCGTGATGGCAACGCCTTTGGCTGCAGACGATCCAGATGCCGCCCACTATCAAAACCCGTATAGGCCAGACACGCATATGCCTCAAAAGGACCCTGTCGGCTTCATGCGTCGCAGACGGAGAAACAAGCAGCCATATGAGATACCTCTTGAGACCCACCAGGACATAATGAGATCTCCTGACTTCATTCGTGTTGGCAACAAGGAATTCGAGGCCGAGGAGTATCAATGGGGCAGTCCCCCTCAATCTCCTTTTACCGACCAATCTCCGAAGCCATCGGCTACGAGGCAAAATATAGGGTCTCCAAGTGGAACAGCTCACGATCTCGCCAATCGCAGTGCCCCTGAAGAGTTGCGGCGGTCGCTTGATCATGCACGTCGCACCTCGAGGTGGGAACAAAGTCCGCAGATGGGCATAGGAAACATTGAAACAACTCTAGGTCTCGAAGAAGAACTAACTACAGCTGTTGGGCTGATGGGTAGCCAGCGCGACAAGCCTGACTCGGAAAATTGATGACATTATCGAGTTTTTGAGGAGTTACTCTTCCAGTGCTGTGAGCTGCACTCGGACTTTGCATTTTAAGATTTGTGTAGAATAATTATCAATCAAAAGTCATTGCCATAGTATTTTAGCTTGAGTGGCTGATTTGTTTCATATTGCTTGTACTGAAATTAACTTGCGTCGCTAATTCTAAGGCAAGCTCAAAGCTGTTTGGCGTTTATACTCTATAATCATCTCATCTACCAAGCCAGGTCGCGTGGCCCAGATGGTTAAGGCGTAGGACTAATAACCCTAAGATCGGCGGTTCGATCCCGCCCGTGACCATTGTTTTTTGTTGCCTTAGACGGTTGAGGTTATTCCCGGTGTAGTTTTGAGTTCAATGTGCTGTATCTTAATTTAGATGCTCGAGATCAGCAGAATGTAATACGGTGGGACTGGCTTAGCTGCAAAATAATTACACTTTTTGCAGCACAGCCATTATACAGATGTGTTTAATTCTTGATCAGAGGTGTTGCGGTATTTCACAAATACTGTAGTGTCAGTTAAATGCAAATCAATAAAAATGACGGCTTGGTTATTATTGTCAAGATAAGTTAATTAAGTGGAGCTAAAAACCTGTCAGAGATTTCTGAAGCAGAACTAGACGCTTGCAAATTCTATATTTTCACAAGGCCATTAAACGTTGAGTACCCAAAGGAGTTTTGAGGACTCACTTGTTCCTCAAGTAGCTTCTATTCTAGTTATTCAGATGCGCTAGAGCGCAGCTAAGAGGTTAGTAAAGCCATTTCATAATCTCCTTAGAACTTGGTGAATACTTTGAGGTCACTCCAACAAACTTGGGGAGGCAGGGGGGCTCTAATCCCCCATGAATCCTAAATTTCACAAGTTCTATTTGATCCAGGTTTTTCTCCAGTCTAGGTATTCCTGGAATCTGTTGCTGGCATAAGCATGGTAATCAAAATCAATGTCTGAGCTTTTACTTTGAATTGCGCTCCAAACGCCCCAGTAAAAGCCTGGCATCCCCCACCAAGCCTGCAATTCTGCTATAAGATCCTCCAAATTCTGCTTTTTGTCTGTCAGCGACTTGAAAGTATGCAGATAGTGCTCACACCAATATACGAGCTTTTCCGAAGATAATTCTGGCCTAGGAACCCTACTTTTCAAGCATTCATATCCCTGCCATTCTTGGAAATGATTAGAGATGTCGAAGGCACGAGAACATGGGATTGCATACTCATAATCAATAAATGCCGCATCCGAAGCAATAGAGTCCTGTATCTCAGGCTCTGTATCGAGAGGAGCTGGAGAGAGACCTCCTGTGGACTCGGTTGGTGATGCTGGCCTCAGGAGGACGTCCTCGTTAGCGGAGCTCTGGGAGCTCACTCCTGCAGGTCTTTCGTCGGGCACCAAAATATTTGCGCCAAGAAGATCACAGTGGCCCATGACGCAATCTCCCCCTCTGCTAGAAATTTCCGATTTGAGAAATTCAAATTCAGTTTTGAGCTCAGCTTGAGACAGCGACAGGACACCATCTGGGCAGATTGACACCCATAACTCTAGAACTTGCCAAAAATCACCAAGCTTCTTGTGCGAAAGGCACCGTGACACATCTTCAGGTTTGAGCTTGGCATGCCACTGGGCTAGTCTATGGGAGACCTGTCTCATGATGTATTCGTCGCCCAGCTCTTCCGCAGATGTAGGACGGCCTGGAACAAAGCCGTATATGAGGCCATTCCCAAATCGGCAATAAAGCTTTGGAGCAAGCCCAAGTGACTGCAAGCATTGATGGACAGCAAATTCTCGATCTCGATCGATGAAGCTGTCAGTGCCTTTACCGAAAGAGCGCACCAACATCTTGAGTCCATCTTGCTCGGCCAATATTAATTGATTTGTTATGCCACCAGTAAGCTTTTCAACTATCACTGGTGTAGAAGATTTAGTGACGTCGGCAACGAGTTTGGAGACTCTGTCATCGAGTGGAGAGTCTGATTTGAGTTCGAGAAATCTGTCAGGCAAGTACACCGTCATTTGCTGCTGGTGATTTGCAGCTTCTTGAATGCGAAGGCCGAGTTCTCGGCACAGCACTATGACTCTGTTGCGGGCCTTTTGAAGTCAGTAAGTGTGACCTTATGCGATGGGAGAGAACTATGTCAACACTACCAGTATTAGCATACCCTTTTCCGCAAGCTGCCCCCGCCTGGTTGCAAAGCCCGTACTCATCACATGGTGCAGGTGCCCTTAACCAGATTTCCAGTTCATGGGCTGTTGGACGTGCATGATGACTATGAAAAACATCGATAAGAATGATAATAAATCTCATGTTTAACCCACTTTACAAAATCAGGGAGCATCAGCTCCGGTCTAGAAATAGACACTGCAGGGTAAGATTTGAATAAATAAATAAATTAGCTAAATTTGTCAATAGGAACAAGAACATTTTGCTGACCATGAAACATGTCTACTGCTAAATTCACCTTGCATCCACCGAGGGATATGAAGCAAAAGGGCAACGTAAAAAGGTCTTTCGGGGCTCTCAACTTATCACAAATGTATAGTAAGTATGTCTGTGCTGGCAAAATGGCCGTTACACATGGGACACTTCCTCATGCGCGAAGCTATTCTGGATTGAATACAGTCATAGCACATAGTATGGCCACATGTAGTAATTGCACGATCCTTCCAGTTTTTCTGGCAAACAGGACACATCGCAATTGATCTCAGAGATTCCAATTGCTCTTGAACCTCAGTCGCTGAGCCTAGCCCGGATACCGCGCGTTGCGTTTCCAGCTGTCGTGTAATTTTTTCTACTGTCGTCTCAGCATTGCGCTTGGCCATTATTGCCGCCGTTCTTTCCTCATCGCATTGCGCCAGCTGCTCCCGCAACTTATCTTGAACGGACCGAGCAGAAGCTAGTAAGCCATCCGCATCTTGTCTGGCCCGCCGAGCATTATCAGCCTCAAGTTGACGCTCTCGAATGACCGATTCACCTTGAGCAACCTGTTTTTGCAATCGAGTGATCTGTCCAATGAGCTTCTGCTCTAGAGCCTTTTGATCTCTTACCACTTCGGCTGATTTGGCAAGTGCCTGCTTGACCCGCGCTATATCCTGGCTGAGAGCATCGCGTCCTCTCATAGCCCCGATAAATTTCTCATCTGAGCGCACTTTTGCAGTGTTTAAAACTCCTAGTTTCTGTTCAGCGATAGAAGTTGCCTTGAGAGCGGCCTTAGCTTTGCTAGAAGCCCTCGCAAATCCTTGCTCCAAACCACTGATTTCTTCTGTGAGAGCTTTGTTTTGACGAATTAAAGAAAGGCAGCGTTCGCGCAATGCTTCCGCGCTCTCAGGGATATCAACCTCACCATCAGTATTGCTAGGTTCGGCTGTTCTTGCTGAGGCGGTCCGCTGCTGGGCCTCTTCGTCGTGAAGCTCCAATAATTCTTTTAAGCGATTGGACTCGTTGCGATGCTCAGCACTCTCAGCTTTCAGCACGTTTACCTCACTGAGAAGCTCATCTCGAGCCCCTCGTATCCTCGCTACATCTGCTTCAGCTAGAGCGGCTCGACGCTCCAGCGATGCGATTGTAGCGGCCGACTGCTCTCTGGTGTGGAGTTCCAACTCCGCTTGGCCTTCTTTCAAGGAAGAAATTTGATCCTGCAGCGTTTGCGTTTCCAAGACTAGTTTCTGGGTCTCCGCTCTTGCTTCTTTCAGTCGAAGCTCTAAATGATTGGCAGCACTCGGCGCTTCTGAGAGCTTCTCTTCGAATTGGCGAACTTGCTGCTCGAGACTAGCGCGCTTTTTGACTTCGACATCCATGAACTCCTTGAGTTTTTTTATCTCTCCCTCAGCAGCAGCAAGATTAGCCTTGGACTCCAATATTGCCTTGCCGTCTGCTTCCTGGTTCCCGTTTGGCGTATGAGGCCTACTTTCAGATCCATTTGGGTGACCAACAGCATTTTCTTGAGTATCGCTCCCATTCTCATCAGGTGCATCGCTTTTCATCAATCTCGCGAGTGTGGGACTCGTAAGGCGCTCAACTTGTTTCGCTGCAGCAACGTATTTCTGCGTGAGAGTAGCTAGCTGCTCACGCAACGCCTCATCGCCTTTTTCAGTCGCCACGAGCTGTGCATGAAGCTCGTTCGATTCGCGTTTGTAGGCATTCATTTGCCGGAAAATCGCCTCTTTCTGGAAAAGCTCGATCTCATCTGCAGTTACTGGTCCTTCAGCATTGATATTGGGCCTTTTACTACTCGGAATGGGGCCTTCGTAAGACCTCTTCCGGTCGACTTCCATGAAAGTAGTGGTCGGTTACTAATTAACACTCAGGTAAGCCATCTCGAATGTTATATAGTGGATGTTTGCACAACATGAGTACAGAGTAAAATTATTTAACGGATAACATGCATGCCTCCAGTTATATAAAGAAAACGCCCAAAACATTGCGAATGAGCCTAAGGGTATCCGACACTACCCATGAGGCATTAGTTTTGTAACTTTGGCCAAGCTGGGTAGTTCGTGAGTTTCATCGCGGAGTCAACCTCTTATACGTTGCACTCAGAACCGAGTCACCCAACGGAGCAGAGCTGGGAATTCCAAAAGAAAAGTAGGTTTAACTTAACGTCGTGAAACGGAGTAAATATATGATTAGAATTGGAGAGCCTGGCCCTTCTGCTTCTTTTCACCACCGAGCTCGAAGTGCTTAGTGCGCTTGAGAGAGAGCTGAGCCTTGGTCTTGCACTTGACGCACTCGAGACGGATAACGACCTTCTTGGTAGTCTTAGCTTTCTTGTGGAAAACGGGCTTAGTCTGACCACCGTATCCCTTCTGCTTACGGTCGTATCGTCGCTTACCCTGGGCGTATTCAGAGGCCTTGCCAGCCTTGTACTGGGTCACCTTGTGCTGGGTGTGGCGGCGGCACTCCTTGCCTTTGCAATAGGTGCGGCGGGTCTTAGGAACGTTGACCATTGTTGATGAATTCAGTCAAACAAGGATCTCGCGATGTTCAGCTGTTCCCAGGGAGGACAAGAGCAGCTTAGGCAGTGCGTCGGAAGCTCGGGCTCACGTGCTGGGAATTATGAAAAATAAAAAACTTCTTTTTTATAGTCATCAGGGCTTGGCAGCCCTACAAAACAAAATCGATTATAATATACGATCACGTGGTGTTGTGGTTAAGAGGCTCCCACAGACCAGCTAGCTCCTCTTAGAAACGACTTGACGAGCTGAGTTTTCCAGGAAGATTGCGAGAGGGATAAATTTGCTGCAAGCAACAAGTGAACTCTGGTCATTGTAACATAAAGGAGTTTGTTTGTTTTTATAGCGATCTATATAATAGGATTTATCTGCGTTTCGAGCTTGCATTAAGAGGTTTAGGGCACCGCTGGCCGTTAACTGCCCAATAACCAGGTCAGGAAACTGGAATTGTGGAGGCATTGTTGCAACTGGTTGAGTCGCGATTTTACATCCAATGGCTGCCAAATACTTCCTGATTCAGAACAGGCAAGGAAAGACTCGGCTGGCCAAGTACTGGGCAACTTACTCAGAGCCGGAGCGAAAGGAGATCCGCAAGGATGTACACCGACTAGTTTCTACTCGCGACCAGAAAACTCACGGGAATCTTGTCTACTACAAGGAACAGCTTCTCGTCTACCGAAAATATGCTGGACTATTTTGTACTATGTGCATTGACCCTGAAGATAATGAGATGTTTTACCTTGAAGCCATTCATCTCTTTGTGGAGGTATTAGACACATTCTTTGGCAGTGTGTGTGAGCTCGATATAGTGTTTCATTTCAACAATGTCTACGCCGCGCTCGATGAGATGTTTCTCGCTGGCGAATTAGAGGAGACCTCCAAGAAGGTGATACTTGGCCGATTAGAGGAGTTCGAGCGTCTATCAGCCTAAAGCCCTCCAACTAATTCACTTCATTGGGCCATATCATTAATATCCGATTGAACAAAGCATGCCGCTGTCGCATTTCGCATTTAACTAGCAATTTTTTATTTATTAAAACTCAAAACCGTGATGATCAACAAGCTGTCGAAGACACAACAGCAACGGCCAGTGGAGCAAAGGTTGCGCTGCATACTATTTTCTTGCCCGTCCCAGATAGCATTTGGCAGAAACAATTCAGACACATGTGTAAATTCATTTTCAAGCAGTGCCTGCAATCATGTTTCTACTGCATGAGAAATTCGGGCAAGGGTATGGTCAATCAGACGCGATCCAACGTTTGGACCTGACATATATTAAGGTGAGCAACACATCACCGCTTTGAACGCGTCTTAGACCACTTGTACACTGAAATGTCGGCGCAGTACGAAGGCATCTACTTCAATCAATCGCGAGTCAGCGGTGAGGTGCGCATGAGCACCGATGGCTTGGGTTGGCGTGCGACACAGAAGGTGACAGCTGGCTCGTCAACTAAAATCTCTCAACCTTTCCTGCTGCCAGCCTCTGAACTCCTCAGCGCAACATGGAGTAGAGGCGCACGCAACTACATGCTCCAAATTCAGACCCGAGCAGGTATGACTGTCAGTCTTGATGGTTTCGAGGCAGAACAGTTTGTGCCACTACAACGATCTCTTAGGAGCAACCTGGATCTACAATTGGAGCATAGAGAGCATTCCCTAAGAGGCTGGAATTGGGGGAAACTTGAGTTCGAAAGGAGTGAACTGGTCATGAACGTGGCTTCGAAACCAAATTTTGAGGTGCCATATAACACAGTGGCTAGCTGTAACGTTGTGGGAAAGTCGGAAGTTACTGTGGAATTAGAACTACCAACTCAATCTGAACGAACCTCAACCGGTGATGAGGTCGTGGAACTTCGTTTCTACATCCCGGGTTTGGCAGGAGATGAGGACGACCAGGGTGAACCGATCCCTTACTCGCAGGCCTTTCATGATCAACTCCAAGAGCGTGCCAACATTGGCAGTGTCACTGGCTCCGAAATCGCTCAATTCACTCAAGTGCTGTTCACTACTCCTCGTGGGCGATATGACATTCAGTACTTCGACGACGCGTTCAGGCTGCATGGTAAAACGTACGACTACAAGGTGCCCTATGATAGCTTGCAGAGGATATTCGTACTTCCTCGGCTTGACGAGCAACACTCTATGGTAGTTCTGCAACTTGAGCCTCCTCTGCGCCAGGGCCAGACCCGTTACCCCTTCCTCGTGATGCAGTTTGCCAGAGAAGACGAGATTGAGGTGGAACTGAACTTGGACGACCCTGAGATTGCCACTAAGTATGAGGGTAAGTTGAACCGCAAGTATGATGCGGCCGCAGATAGCGTCGTCTCTTCGTTGTTCCAGGGCCTTTCGGGTCGGAATGTCACAAGTCCGGGATCTTTCAGGTCCACTCGCAATTTGCCTGCTGTAAGTTGTTTGATCAAAGCAGCTGAGTCGGCTCTGTATCCCTTGGATACCGCTGCCCTTCTTGTGTCGAAAGCGCCTATGTACATTCCCTACGCCGAAATCTCTCTCATAAAATTCAGCAGATTGGCAACTGGCAACCGAAGCTTCGACATGACTTTTCAGCTTCGTGGAGGAGGTAATGTAGGAATGAGCGAAATTGCATTAACCGGTCTTCCTCGTGAGGATCAACCAATTCTCGAACAATTCTTCGAGTCCAAAAATATAACAACCAAAAATGACGTTGCAGAGGCACGCAAGGCTAGGATTTCGAGCTTGGAAAGCGCCATGGACATGGGAGAGGAGGAGTCTGAAGACGACGACTTTGAAGCGGAACCAGAGTCAGGGGAAAGCGCCTCAGGCTCAGACGATGACAACAGCAGTGGGAGTGACGACGAGTCTGAGAGTGGTGCAGAAAGCTTTGATGAGGCTGACGTCCTGGATACAGGAGATTCTAAAATTCTGGAAAAAAGTGAGCGAAAAAAGAGAAGACAGTAGAGCACCTCACAGTGTATAATGGGCAATCCGTGCTTTGCTTTTAATTTATAATTGTAGCTTAATTTACCCCTTGTTGCGCATGCAGGCTATGGCTGCATGGAAGTCACATCTAACCGCTGCCCTTTTCATATCAGGGTTTACCTGCATTACGTTCTCGAGGGGCAGTGGAGGGAGATGAAGCTAAATACCACAGTGCTGCTGAGCATCAGCGATTACCGCACAAGAGTCACTGAACCAAGGTTTTCCTGTGTGTTGTTTGGAAGCGAGGGCGAAGCTTCTTATTGCTATTTACTTGGCACATCCCCTGATCAGATCGAGACGCAGATCAACGATTATTTCGAGCTCACACATACAATTGACCCAACCATTGAGCTGCTGGGATTAGTGTTTGTGGGCTATGGGCTAGATGCCGCTGCAGTGAGCGTAAACATTCCAGATATCCTGAGCATAGGCACTTACAGACTTCTAGTTGATCTGAGCGACTCTGATAGAGCAGCATGCCGTGCTTTCCACAAAAGCCAAGACCATGTCAATTCCGGTCAGCGTGAAAGCCAGTGGAAGCCCATATCGCTCCATTTGGTAGCGGACCAGGCTGTTGCAACAGCCGTTGCAGATTCCACAGAGCTGGACAGCGCGTCAAGCGTACATAGAGCGAAACTTCAACTCAGAAATAAAATACGAGAGATACGTACTCGTCTCGAAAGTGAGCCCAATGACGACGAGGCCTCTGCTTTGATTGCTAAGTTTGGTCAGTTGAAAAAGATGCACTTTAAGAACAACCTTGAAGGTGATATTGATTTCAAGGGTGATGATAGCACTGTTCTCTATGAGCTTTTGGCTGAGGTGGTTGCCAAATCGGATGAGAGGCACCAACGATCGACAGATAGTGCGTTCAATCGCAACTCCACATACCTATAAGATCGCTCAAACGAATTATCGTGCTTGCATCTTACATGTTATCATCTTCGATTATGCTTCAAATGTATATACTCTCACACGACCCCCATTCTCTTAAAACTTGAAATCACCTCTGAAGTCACTCAACTTTGCGCCAGGCGAAAGCTTGGCAAGGAGATCTCGTCTATCCATGGCAAAGAAGACCCTCCTCAGAGTGTCAATGAGATTATTGCTTCTGTTGAAATCAATGACGTCTCCATCTTCAGTGTCATGCAAAGAGATTGCGCTCAAGATATTCTCTGCTGCTTCCCGGTAGCATCCGATATTGATGCATGATACAGCCAGATTGTAGCGAGCTCTCACGAATGAGGGCCGCAGTTCCAGTGCCTTGTAATATGCATCAATAGCTTCCTCAGAATGGGACGCGTTCGCTAGCGTAGCGCCTAGTCTATTCCACAGGGACGCATCATTCGGCCGAATGCTCAATGCGGAACGGAAGCAGTCAATAGCCTTCTCATAGTCATCCTCCCGGTAACACAAAACTCCCAGGCCGACCTGAACGTCAGGATCCATGCCCTGGCTGGGTGTTCGTTGAGCTGCTGTAAGGAACATTTTTCGAACTCGATCATGCAATTGCTCTCTAGTGGGAGACGGGACGCCGGGAACCAGCTCGGCGATATCAGGGTACTTTGCCGCTATCCATTTCTCCAAGATTTGAGAGGCTGCGGCGTCATATCCCTCGTTAGTATAAGAAATAGCCAGGTTGAGTAGGGCTCTGTCATGCCGCGGATTGAGAGAAACGGCACGTTCCAGCGCAACAATAGCAGGGTCTTCGACCTCATTCTGGGCTTGAGCATCTCCCAGTCTCGCCCATGCCTCAACGTGGCTTGGGTCTCGCTTCACTGCCTCTTCAAAGCAGAGCGCTGCACAGCTGAGCTTCGCACCATTATCCATCATGTACACGCCCATGGCAAACGGGTCATCTTCATTAGCAAATTCGTTGTCCTTCGCAAAATCGTACATCCCAGAGGCAGCTCTGAAACTTTCACCTTTAACGCTTGCGGCTGCATTTTCCGGGTCATTGATGTTATCCCACATTTCATCCCAGTTCGGAGGAAAGTTGTTGCCGAACATCTGGTCAAGCTGCTCGGCATTTTCCAGATTATTCATATCAATGATTCCCTCAGGAGGCTGGTCGAATGTAGAGGCTTCAGCACTGGCAGTTGCTGAGCTCTCTAAACTCTCCTCCTGAGTGGAGGCTTCAGTTTCCGCTTGAGGAGAAGCATGCCGCTCCATCTTTTTGAACTCTTCCTCCCATTTTGCGGCTTCCGAGGTGCCTTGCTGTTGGCCCGTGCTCTGTTGTTGATCCAGAGAAGCTGCCATTGTGTTTGCTGGAAATTGTGGCCCCATCATGTATGGTCTCTCCAATCCCATACTCATTCCGAAACCAGGATGGCCAATTGAGGCCATAGGCATAGAAGCCATTGAAGGCCCTATCGTAGATCCGCTAGGTACTTGAGCAGGCGCCCCACTTCTCGAAAATTCGGAAGCCCAGCCATTCTTACCGATACCAGTCATGCTTCCTTGTTGCTGGTTGCTGGCAAACTCGGCACCCCAATTTCTATCCGGTCTGGATTTGATTGAGGGGCCAGCATTTTCAAACATGGGAATATCTTTGCGAAACTCCTCGAATCGGAAGGCGTCTTGGCGCCCTCCTTGGTGCATTGACTGGTAGAGCTTGCGGTCTTGCTCTGACATGTTTCGGTATTCAGTGCCTCGTAAACTGGACCCCTGGCTGCCAGAGCCGGAGACTTGATGCTCCCTTTGCAACGAGCGGTCGGCGCTCATGTACTTGTTCATTTGCGCGAGAGGATTGGCTCCTGCGGAGCAAGAAGCACTATCACCGAGGATCGACATGATTTAAAAACCGTATGATATAAGTGAGGCTTGATACTAAGTCAGGATTGGCTTCCAAATAGACCAATCGAATATCGCCCGGAACCAGATTAAACGCTTCTCAAGTCCTTGAATATACGCAGCTCCCTTAGGATCCGAAAAGCTTCAATCCGTAAAATAACAATGTGAAGTCGTAGACAAGTCGAACAATCGAGATGCTCGGGCCAATATACGTACGTCTGGGTTGCGGGTGTGGGTCAGGAGGGGTGGGGAGAGGAGAGCCGATGATGGGAGGCGTTCAAGAGTCATGGGTCTAATCAATAATGCGTGAGGACTAGAGCAGGGAGCTTCCCGAGGTACAGATGAATCCACGTGATTTGCTCCCCGCTGTGGTCTGCGTGATTTCAGTGCCACAAAACACCCTTACCTCGAGGTGATCAGGCCAGGGCTGTGTGGAAAGTAGAGAAAGAAGCGCAATACCAGCTGGGTCTCTCGCACAGGAGGCGACGGCATTCGTCTCACGTTGTTTTGAATGGACTATTATAGATCCTTAGATGCCTCGACTCTTGATCCCGACTTCCCAACTATTTTCGAGCTTTTGGCCTCTCAGCAGCTGGCTGCTTTGATAAACCCATATGTTAGATACATCTTGGTACACTATGCTCAGGCACATCCGCAATATCTCATTAAAGTGGTGAACCGGTACGATGAGCTGTTTTTGGCGATATTCGGAGCAGTTGAGTACATGCATCTGAAACATTGGAATTCATCGTTTGTTGAAAAGTTTTACGGACTCAAGCGAACTAATAGGCTCCCAGTGTTCGCTCCAAAGGCACGACGGCTCGCAGGAGCCAAGGTAGAACCTCTGCGGAGACTCAGAAATAGCCAGATTTGGGGCTCGGTCGCTTTCGCAGTGCTTGTCCCGTACCTCAGAGAGAAGGCGCAGGTGAGATACGAGAAACTACAAGCACGCTATGCATTCAAAAACATCGAAGAAGACAGACCTAAAGACTCAGAGCCTCTCCTGGACCATTGGAGATTTCAGGCAGATGTTGCTTTGCTGAAATGGTTCCCTCGAGCAGTGTTTTTGGGGAACACCCTGGACGTGGTGTTCACTACCGTTTATTTATTTAGAGGCAGCGGACCTTCATCCATTGCTGATTTGCTTCTCAACATGCGCTACTCAAGAATCTCCGAGTACGACCATGAAACCCACGAGATGTACCTCAACAGGGGCCGATTCAAGCGCATCAAGCAGACGTTAGAGCTTTTTGGATACGTGCTTCCTGCTACGCTGTTCACCCTGAAATTTTTGGAATGGTGGAACACAAGCCAATTCTCTTCGCGCTTAGCATCATCGGGGCCCGCGTTGCCTCCTCCAGAGTCCGATGAACCAATTCAAAAATGGTCCTCCTGTCCACTTTGTGGGAAGGCTGACCCAGAAAACCCAGCAGCTCTAGAGACTGGAGTAGTCTATTGCTATAAATGTATTTGGGATTATCTGCAAGATCTTGATCACGACAAGGAGCCTATCGCGCGATGTCCTTCTACTAGAAATGAACTACTGCTTACAACCTGGAACAATGACACTAAGCAATGGGATGTGGGTGGGATTCGTAGACTCATGATTTGACGCAATTCCACCAGCCAGTATAATCAAGAATTGAGTCCATTTTTCGTTGGTCGTTGTGTAAATTGATTTCTTCTCGCGATAAGAACAGATGACTCAAGTGCATGCTGAAAATAAGGGTCTGTAGAGAGGCTTGGACATGTAAACTGGGCTCAGAGATTGGTTGCTTATGCTATGATGTTCAAAGATATATGGACTTAGCGCCTTAAGTTGGGCATCTTCATTCGGGTGACCCCACTCGGGCAACCCCTAGGAGTTCGATCAAAGGCGGCCTTCCGTCCCCAATACACAGGCTTTAGGCGCCCTTTCCCTGTCTTTCCCCAGATCTCAGAATAAAAACCACAAGGTAAGGGTATTAGAAAGCAGGCTATAAATATCAGGTATGGAAATTATGCAAAGTGCATAATCACATTAATAGAGTAACCTATGTTTGGGGTTCTGACCGCAGTATCTCTAGCACTCCTCGGTGCTCCAGCATCATGTGAATCCTACCCTGGTCTTGTTCGTTTCCCTGTAAACCGTTTGAAGTCTGACTCGCTGATCCGCCGTGACACTGCCTCGCAAGGTGTGGTTAATGGAAACATTGAGAACCTCAGAACGTACTACGCTCTTCAATGTGCGCTTGGTACGCCTCCTCAAAATTTAGATCTGGTCATCGACACAGGGTCTAGTGATTTCTGGGTGATGTCTCCCGAGACACCACTGTGCCAGCAAGGCAAATGTCAGCCAGGCTCTCAGTTCGAATCGTCCAACTCGTCCACATATAAGACCAATAGCACGGCGTTCTACCAGCAGTATGGGGATGGCTCTTCTGCGAACGGAACCTGGGCTCAAGACGTTCTCACGTTTGGTGGGGCCAGCATAAAGAATTTCAACTTCGCTTTCGCCAATGTCTCAACCTCCAATCAGCCTGTTGCAGGTATCGGTCTCGCTAGCGGCGAAACGCCTTACATGCTCGGAACTATTGACGCACCGTACGCTAATTTGCCGCTGCAGCTTAAGTCTAATGGACTCATTTCCCACGTCGCTTATTCTCTTTACCTTGATTCTTTATCAGACGCTGACGGCAGTATTCTTTTCGGAGGCGTCAACACTGGTGCTTATAATGGAACCATCTACACTCATCCTATGGTCCCTGTCGATACCCCGGATATCGATCGCTTGGCCCTTAATCTTCAGGGAATCTACGTGATGAACAACAAGGGCGACCAGCAACAACTCGCTTCGCTCTCCCTCCCCGTCGTGCTTGACTCTGGCTCCACTGTGAGCGTGTTGCCTGATGAGATCCTCTCTCCTCTCATGGACGGAATGGGCGCGACCTATTCAGCTGAGATCGATCAGTATATAATCAAGTGCGACCAGCTATCTAGCAATCATGGAGGACTAGGTTTCGTCTTCAGCAACGTCGAGTATGTCATCAACTTCCGCGATGTACTGGTTGAAGTTCAAGATGGGTATTGTTATCCTGGTTTCATGTCGGGTGACATCTCATTGTTAGGTGACAACATACTCAGGGCTCTCTATGTTGTATATGACTTGGAAAATCTCGAGATTGGTATCGCTCAAGCCAACACAGCTTCCTCCATCTCGACCTCATATCAAGCCATTTCTGGATCAATTCCTGGCCAGAAGGCACCCGGGTACAGCAATACGGGTTCTAGTTCCTTCTACGACGTGTCACCAGTGACTATACTTGGTAACAAACCTTCCTCCACCTCACAGGGTTCCGGGAATGGCTTTGGTGGCTTCTCGCCCTCCGCTGGTGTTGTTCCAACTGCCTCAGGCTCGCGATCTTTGAGTTCAGAGACAGGATCCTCAGTTCAGGTAAGTATCACAGTTGGAGGACTCGCCGCATCGAACGGTATGGCTTCTGTTCGAGCTATATCCAGTACGAGCTCCGGCTCCGGCTCTGCATCTCGAAGCTCAGGCTCTTCAGGTTCTTCTACCTCCAGCAAGAAGTCTGGCAAGAGTTCAAATGCGGCTCCTGCACCAAATATGATTCTTGCGGGTGGAGCTATCCTTGGATTCCTCAATTTTATCATGCTTCTCATTTAAAGGGGAGTTGTCAACATTGAGTGCAACCATTTCACAAAATCTTCTGTATAACTTAAAAATTACCTTCTTAGTCTCGCTTTAGAAACATATCTGCTCCAATGCGACATTCGCAGCGCTAAAGCTGAACAAAGAACGACTGAAAATAACGCCGAGATGAAACCTAGCCATATGCCAAGGAGGCCAAGTTTGCTGGGCCCGAAGCAGAGAAACAATCCCATCGGGACGCCGATAATGTAGTAGCTGGCCAAATTGATGATACCTCCTATGCGCTGACGGCCTTGGGCCCGCAAGATACCTGCCAGAACTGCTGCAACTGCATCAAGGAGATGCATTGCAGCACCAAGCGGAATATACTTGGCTGCCTTCGCAATGACATCCTTGTCGCTGCTGAAAAGAGAGGAGAACTCGTAGCGAAGTGAGTAAATCAGAGTGCTGTCAAGCAAACCGATTCCAACAGCCAAAAGGATCGCGACCCCCGCGGCAGTTTTGGCGGCGTTTGCGAATCCTGCCCCTATGAAGTTCGCAACACGAGTTGACACGGCACAGCCCACTGCAAACGGAATCTCGTATGCTAAAGAAGTTATTGAGGACAGGATTGTCTGCGTAGCGAGTTCACTTGTGCCCAGATATGATGAAGCCAAGGTCATAATTTCGTAGGCGAGAAACTCGGATTCTACCATAATCAGACCAGGAACAGCGAGGCGTACGAGTGGGCCCCACCCTAGAAACACCTTCGACGTAAACCCGTTCCAGCATTGCATACCATCTACAAAGATCACATATGCAAAAAGAATAAGTGCAAGCAGAGTGTTAGTGATTGCTATTGCAATGGGGGCTCCTATGAACCCCATGCCAATGGAGCTGTTCCAAACAAGTGTGTATGTTAGAACAATATTGAGGGGCGCACAAATCATCAGCACTATTGTAGACGCATGAAAAATATTCTGTGCTTGGAGGAATCTTTTGCCGCATTCAAACAAAGTGAACCCTGGCATTGCCAAAATCATGGTTCGAATGAAGGTGCTTGCGAGCGCAATTAATTGCTCGGTATCCTCGCCTTCGTCCGCTACAACATAAGGAAGGAATAGATCTGCGCGGTACCAAGCAGCAAGGATAGGTGAAAGGCCAAGAAGCACAATGAGTACACCTTTTTGGAAATAAAGCCCCACTAGATCCGGGCGCCCAGCACCGTAAGCTTGAGAGCAGAGAGTGTCTAAGCATGAGGACAGCCCTTGAACAAATGCAACACCGGTTATGCTCGTCGTCATGGCACCCAAGGAAACGGCGCCAAGCTCTACTTTGCCGAGATGGCCAACACTGAAGAGTGAGGACATGATGAGTGAGTATTGCAGAAAAAAAGTAATCGCCAATGGAAATGAGTTTGCTACCATCGTGCGGACCTCGATCCCAGGACTCGTTTCAATTTTGCCGTTGCTTACTGCCTGATCCCACTCGGCGTTGATACTGTCCTCCAAAGCTCCATAGCCCTGATTTTGATCTTCCGAGGCCGAAGGATGGAGGCCAGAACGCTCAAGTAGCCGCTGATGTTCATGACGTACTCGGTCGCGCTCTGATGGTGCAAGCACACCCTCTTCCAAAATGGCGCCTTCACAGTCAGAGTCTTCGAGAGTAGTGTCCAGTTGAGCAGAGTTGCCTTGATCATTGTCCTCGAGGCGGTCTGAGAACAAAAGAGTTCTTGCAGTTTCTCGCTCTTGTTTGCTAGGTGGCAGCTGGATCCCCTGCCGACCTAGGGAGCCTACAAGGCTGCCTATTCTATGATGATGCTGTTTCCGCTGCGAAATGATATGCGCATCTGAGGCAGATCTGGCCGTCGCAATCGGGTTTGCCGTTCGATCCATTTGCTGACAGTCGCGGCGTCTGCGATTGCTTGACCTGAATTTCCTTTTTTTTCCGGAAGATCACTCAGGCTCAATCTTCTAAGATAACTCAGTGTCAACTCTACCCTTTATCAGTTAGGGCGACATACATAACTTGGGATCATTAGCATGCAAGGGGGCTGGGGTAATCTGCAAGCGCGTCGTTCCATGGCCTGTGTGGGAGCGTTTCTGTGTCGCATCAAATCGGTTGCGCCCGAATCTGGGGATTAGAGCAGGATTGTTGTTACGTGAGTATGTTACATGAGTATGTTACAAAGGCAAGCATGGGAGCTTTTTGTCATGACGTCGAGCTGTGAAGAGTACTGGGGCGAAACATTCTGAATAAACTTTCGGTTCACGCCCGAGATGGCTTCACTCTCATATTAAAGAAAAAGAAGCTGTTCTATATTGTTGAGCAAGCCAACCAGTTACTGCTGGCTGTTTGCTTAGCGCCAATATTGAGCCTGCAGTCAGGCAACCATAACATCCCCATATTAGCCATGATGCTCGTTTGCCTAGATGTTTTTGAAAGAGCTGTTGAGCCCCTTGTAGAGAGTGTAAACCGAAAAGCCAAGAAACTGCACCGAGTGACCCAATCGTCTGGACCGCTTTATTCTGAAGACTCCATGTGACATACTCGAGCGAGATCAGCGAAGAGTCGCCGATCTTGGTTTGAGGCGCGTACCGCATACCTATAAAATGCAGAGATGCTAAAAGAGTCAGAAGTAAACCAGACCGAACAGTGGCCGACATTTTTCCGAGTCGGAGGCTACCGAAATATGCGTACTGTTTGTAGACTCGGATTGCATGGAGAGCGAGGCCGGAAAAGATATGCAACCCAAAAGAGCCGTAAACTAGAATGGCCTCTCCCAGCTCATTCTGATATACGGATCTACTTACCATGAATGCCGAGTTGGCTGCATTTACCGAAAATGCAGGGAGCAAAATAGTACTCGTGAGGTGCAAGCCTGCATAAGTGGCCACACCAATTGCCGAGTATTTCTGTGTCAATCTAAGAGCTTTGACCCAGCGGCTAGCTCGGGGCCTGCGGGGCTTTGGAACACTGCTTGTCTCTTCTGGTTCTGGTGCAATACTCTCAAGTGTCATCACAAATTCCTTCAATGTAACTGGGTATACGAGGGCATGCAGCTAAGTGTTGATGGTCTAAGGGAAATCCGGAGGGCATATATTAGGGTATTCTTACCATTTCAACTAGGCGCTTGAAAAGCTCCATAATTCCTCGGCTAATCTTGTCCGGGGAGAGCATAGAAGCCTCGAAGAAGCGAGCGAAACTGAGAAATGGAATTCTATGATCTTCAGTTGGAGAAAGCAGCCAGCGGCTTCCGCACCCTCCCTCGCAAACTGAGTGAGGAAAACGTCCGTGCTTTGGGATCCCTGTATCATTTTGAGACATTCGAAGAAGACGAAATCACGATGTCAAAGCCTGTAAAGCGCGTGAGCCTTTCGGGGTCGATTGTAGTTATTGATCTTGACTTCAATCAAGACAACCAGGTCGAGAAAGCCAGTGTCTCTCTCTCGAATGAAACTGCTACGAACTCAATCTATTCTCCCATGTCTCCAATCAATGACCCCAGTGGACATATCTATAAAGCGCTAAGCGAGCCTAGGCTGGACGGATTTGAGAAAATGTTGGCATTCTTGAGAAGATGTGATCGATTCTCTACAAAAAACGTGGACTGTTTCAAAAGCTTAGACCTTATATCCGAATCCATTCACTGGTATGTCGAAAAAAGCAAGTCTCAAGAGTTTGGCCAGCTTGTGATCAATCCTCCTAAATGGTTGGGTCTGAGCTTTTTGTACGACAAACTCTACGATGGCCATAAGTACGCGTATCTAGACATCATCTCGGGTTCGCGCCAGAAGTATTGCTTACGAAACTTCACTCAAATCGATGAGTGGCTCGATAAAGAGAGCCTCCAATGGCGCGAAGTCTCACCAAGCTCAGATACTGAGGCCCGCGCTGAGCTCGTTATCACCCTAGAACCTCCGGTCACAATAAGCGCATATCTGGCCGAGGAGTTGGACGCGGTGGTCTCAAACAAGGCCCCCCATCTCAATGACCGTAAAGCCTCGTCATCTTATTCGGTGCGTAAACATCCCCGTTTCGCTAGCAAAGACTCACCTTCTGACGACTTTGACGTCTTAGTGGGCAACATGTTACCTTTTCCACTGGTAGAGATATCACAAGTCCCTATCAAAGATATCGCGCAAATACCCAGTTTGCTGATATCTCTCAGGCAGTATAGCTTGATTACCGCTCTTGTCAACAGTGTCCTACAGGGTCCTGAGATTGTTTGGACAAATGAGGCAGCAGATCTCAATATTGCAGACGCTTTAGAGCTCAATGGCCAGCCAATTCACAGGAAGCGTATTCCTATCAGTGTTGCGCTTCGATCCATTGACGAGGATTTAGTCTTGGATGCGTCTTGGGTCATTTCGGACCTGCGAATGGAAATCATACTACGCAAAGGCATTGCTACTCCTGAGGTTCGTATACTCCCTGATACTTCCTCAAATATAAACGTCGCTGATTTGTCTAGGCTCGTAGCCCGAGGAAATCTTGCTCTTGCTATATCTTATGCCATTTCTAACGCTGGAAAGCTACGTCGCCGGAGCACATCCAATATCACCCGGGGTTGAGGGTTAAGCATCCTCAACTCAGGAAGGATGGATCTATGCAGCGACCTAAGCACGAAATATTCGTGATCAGCTGATTTGTGTTCTGCCTAATCGCCTACAAAACATTCACGATTGAGAGAACAGCTAGAGGGTGAGACTTCTAGTTGAGGCACTGTGCCTTTGCTGATTGTTCGTTTTCAAAGCCTGGATTCAAAATGAGCTTTCTGTCAATGCTCCAAATGGCCAAAGGCAAGGAGCAGTCTGCCCCTTCAAGCTCCAAATCTAGGCCAGCTACTGACTCCAACTCTCACCAGGTCAAGAATCTCACAGCGGTAAAAAGGAACGATTTGTATTCTTCATCCGCCAATCCTGGACTCAATGCCTTTAAACCAATGGCCAAGTCGAGACCTACTATTGCCACTGCGCCGAAATCGGCTGCCGAGACACTAAGAACGAATCACAATTTGAGACAGAAAGTGGCAGCTGTCAGCCACGAACCTCGTTCAGCTAGTGTGAACAACAGCACACTAATATCAACTTCCACAGACCCTAAGAAAGCATCACAAGTGCAATGCGGTTTGGGGGCGAAAAAGAAGTTGTCTTTCAAAGAAGTACTAAAGCAAGCCAGCAGTATCGACAAGTCTAAACTCGAGATGAATCTCAGAGTTTCCAATCAGAGACACGAAAAGGCCCATAGAAAACCCTCAGGTGGAAATGAACCTCGATCTGGTCCAACAAAGACAGAAAAGACCCCTGGTCCAACAAGGGAGGGACATTCGAATCCCAAGCCACGCAGTAAACTGCCGCGTCGCGATTCGATTGAGGCCTCACGATCTGCTCCAGTTCCTACTTCAGCCCCATTTGCCCAACCGTTCCCAGAGTTGAAAGCTAGGTTGGAGCAAAGAAAGAGGGACAGAGGGAAGCAGAAAAGGAGCAGATATCGTGAAGTGGACGAAGATGATCTCGATGATTTCGTTGTTTCTGAGGATGAGGCGGATACTGGAGAGAATTCTCATGGATATGTTGGAGATATTTGGTCGCTGTACAATCGAAGGCCAAGAGGCTCATATCAGGATGAACTCGACAGTGCCGATGAGATGGAAGCCACTGGGCGTGACATATTTGATGAGGAACGCCGTAGTGCCGCTCAGGCTCGGCGAGAAGATGTCGAAGAAGAGCGAAAATTAGAGGCTCGTGCGAATAGCAAGAAACTACGCCGACTATGATTTATTTTGATTCGAGCTTTTCCAGGTCACTATTACGCCACTTATTTATTTAATCATACTTTCTATAGCTCTGATTCCGAAATTTCATCAACATCTAGATCTGAAAAAGAATGGTACGATTCTGAGCTGTCCTGAGAGTACTTTCTGGGCAGGTAAGGCTGACCTTGAGCGTTGGAATTATTTGCGCCCTCTCCATGGGATGCTCCGTGATTTATCAAAGTGCCATCAGAAACAAGACCAGAGCTGATGACTCTAGCTTGCATCGCTTGAAGCGCAGCGTCATTGAAACGGAGAAACTTCGTTCGCCCAGGGCTCCTGGGAATTAAGCGACATTCATCTACTATCTCCAGGTCACTGTCATTTTTAGGCTCAGAGATTATCGGGCTTTCGGAAGCGTTGTCTCTAGCTTCCGTCTCAGAGGCTTTGTTATCGCTGTCATTGCCCGACTCGACATGATTGTCCGCAACGCCATGTTCATTCTCAGTAAGATCTCTGCTGACGTCGGAAAACGCTGGGTTCATTTTTTCAACGCGTTCCCAAATTTGTGTTCCCATGATAAACTTCCGCCAAATACCCAAGAGTCTGACCTCCTCAAATTTTTCAGCATGTTCGCTCTCCAGGTCTTGAAGCCCGTGTATAACTGCATGCATTGCAGGGGCAAACTGTGAAGCCACGACAACCCCGAACATGTTGGACTTGGGGCCACTTTTCCCGAACTTGACACTAGTGACGGCGTTGGCGAAATCAATCTTGAGAAGTTTAGCTGCGCGCGTGCCATAGCTGCTCTTGATATAAGTGCCACCTAGAGGGATCATTGACTTGTGAAAGATATCAATAGTTCGAAACTGAGATTTGGGAACGACTCCGTCTGCTTCTATTGACGGTGGTTTATAAAGCTCCGTTTGCTCGTAAGTGTAAAGGGCCACTGATGCCGTCTCCCCTGTCAGCTTATTAGTTCGGTCGATTCGGGTCTGTGGCTGAGAGCCAATTTTTATAGACCTGCCGCGCCTATACCAAGATTGGCTTGAGCGAGCTGTCAAGACATCAGAACGACTGAAGATATAGCTAGGCTTACTTCCCGGCAGTTTTTTCAAGGCATTGAGGCCCTTGGCCGATTTGGATAAAATCCCACATGGTTTCGCTCCAAGACGCAAAACTTCATTCTGCCTCAACTGTTCCACTAGTGCATACTCAGGATGGCCTACAAAGTCTTGCACCCTTGTGGGTATCCCTTCAAGACGAGGATACCTTGAGAGTTCTATTATCTCGTCTTTGTCGAGCGATGTTGGTTTCATATTTGTGAATCTAGCAAGAAATCGTATGAACCAGTCATTGGGCTCAAAATGCGAGAGTCTCTTTTTTCTTGTACGAGAATTAAAACAGCTTGAATACCGGCGAGTGACGTCCCTGGCATAATTCTGCGAATTGAATGCGATACAATAGCGAAGGACATTCAGCCGATCAGAGAGTGGAGGCTCAAGTTTGAGCTTTGTCTTGTTTCGAGTCGGCAGTCTGACTGTTGATGTCACCGAGTCTAGAGAAACCCATTTATTAACATACGCGTCCCAGACTTCGCACCAAAAGATTGGATAGCCTGAAGAAGTTAATGATGTTGTTTTGGGTGTATGGATGTCGCTCGTTAGATTATCTGGAGGTTGCAGCGAGCTTACGAGTCTAACCTCGAGTCCGTTTGACCGCAGAAGAGCTACGAATCCCTGGCCTTCGAGATCTAAGGACCCGCGGAGAGAAAGGATCTGGGCATGATACTGTTCCATGGTACCAGAATCGCCTCGTGAGTCAACCTGTGTCTGAACGCTCGCCAGACCAGGCCTCACTACACAGAATTTTGACTGCCATACCTCCATGGCATGTCTCAGGCCGTCGACAAACCGCTTCGATTTCAGAAAGGGAGTCAGATGATCAGGAGGATACAGCTCCTTCAGGACGATATCAGGGAGGAGAGTTGCCAATATTGGATTGTTGAGAAGTTCTTTATTCAATAGCCATTTGTTACGCAAGCGTGCATGGAACAGCCATGCCGCCAATGAAATTTTGTGTAGCAGAAGACGCTTTAATTTCGGAAGCCCCTGCAGTTTGGGGCCTCGAGATAATTTCGAGGCTTGCTCGCTGTTAAATGAAAGAACCAGATCTTCGCCGTCTACTTTAGGTGAGGAAGTCTCGTCCTGATCTGAGTTTTCCAGCTGCACGTCCTCAAACTCGTCTGAGTCGAAGTCTGATTCTGATAGATGTTGCATAGGATCAGAAGTAGATGGCATCATCTGCTCAGTCTCTACCTTAGGCTGGGGCAATGTTTCGGATTGATTGGGATTTTCTACATGAGATGGTGATGCGCTTGCATTAGCTCCATTGTCGATCTTTCGTAGGCGCTTTTTCTCTCTGTTGAAATCGCGAAGCAAGTCCACATATTCACCAGGAATCAATGGCGCAGGAGCTGATGCAATCGCTCGCTTTTTGGGTCCCATCACCTCTTCATGGTGTCGGTCCCTCTTGCGATTCACGAAGTTTAGTTGCTCGCGTAACAAACCCTATCCCTGTTCCTATCCCTGTCACCGTTATAATTGACCCTAATTCTGAACCGCCAGAGCTTGTGATCGAATGTGTATTGAGTGCAGAGAACTGATTGTGGATTCATGGATCTGCTTGCTCGTATCAATGATTTGGTAGCTAACCCCAGCTGTGTATATGAGGCATTAGAACCGATATTGCAGTCTTGCGAAACTCCAGAAGATGTAACAGAACGCACATGGCTAACGGTGAAACTGTCAATGTGTGAGTTCCTGGCAGCTCATGTAGAGTTTCCAGAGATATGCAGAGATCGATTTAGTCTTGCACAGTGTACGCGACTATTGGAAACTAAGGCGACTTGGTGGACGACCTACAGTGGCAATTACCGCCAGATCTCCATCATTTGTAGTGAGTATCAGCCCCAGGCTGGGGCGAGGAGAGCACTGGAAGTGCTAAGTAACGCAACTGATCTCTTTGGTCGCTACGAACAAGATCAGAGGGAGGCATTGGCTTTTTCTGAGAATGTCTTCAGTCTTATTGTGGAGAAATGGAGTGCCCTCAGTCGCAACGTGTCAAGTGGTTTTTCGTTATTTGAGAATCAATTAGACACAATTCGACAAAGCGCTCAATTCGAGTCCGCAGAGATCTACAATCGAATTCTCGCCTTGGACCTTGCGCTTGCATCGACAACGAAGGAGCTGCAGATTGTAGCGGAATTAGGGAGATCTACGCGCAATCAAAGCGTGCAACTCGTGGCCAGCTTCCAGCAATTTGAGAGTACCATGAATAAGATACAAACCCAGCATTTGCATGCAGCTGAGATTCTTCGAAGCAGTGCTAATGAAACAACGAGCGTGCTTGAGGTAACGAATAAAGTATTAGAAGGTTACGCAAAATCCATCTTGGCGATAGCAAGCATTTTGAGGTTATTACTTTCTATTTTGGGTCGTACTTGGCTTATCATTTTTGTTCCAGTCGCGTTGCTCACCATATGGCTCTCCTCACGGAAAAAAAAATCGGCCAAGCCAACTGAAACTTTGATAACAGAATCCACGGATCCAATATTTTTTTGAATGTGGTATGATTTGCAAGTCCTAGGCAAAATCTGTAGAATTATCTCACAAATGGGCTAATAAACGTCCCTGGCGAGCTGAAGTGCTCTTCTGGTTATGCCAGGCATTTGGGGTTCATACTCTCCTAACCTCACAGCTTGCTGAGGCCCTAGCTCGAGGTCGAACCGATTTACAGTGATGGTTCTCGATCCTGAAATTGAAGCAAGGGATGAGGATTCAGCCGAATACCAGATAGCTCGCCAGTTAGGAGAGCCTGTAGATTGGAACGCGAAGGAGGAACGCTCGAGAGCTCCTACTAAGCAGTACCTCCAGAAGTCATTACTTCCAGCACTCTCAAGCGGGCTTCGCAAAATAGTTATACTCAAACCGGAGAACGCGACGGAATGGTTGGGAAATTATCTTCTCGAGTATGACGAGGAGAAGGTTTTTGCTGAGGAAGTTCAGTCTTTAAGAAAATCAGATTAAAGTGTGGTTAAGCTTCGAAAATTAATTCGAAAAATCATTTATAGACGAGTCAAAAGTGCAAAAAACTCATACATGGGAGGAAAAGCTCCCAACTTGCAAATCTCTTCGTTTTCAGTTTTTTTTTTTCCCTTTTTTTGACATCCTATCATTAACTCTAATCCGTGTACTCTGGAGCTGTATCTTCCGCTGCGCGCTCATTCAAAGCTTGATCATAAGAAGGCACACGACTCAACGCAGCAACATCAACTTGACTGCTGTTGCTCCTGGTAAGTGGTGGAGGCGCTCTCTGACTCGAATTCTGTCTGCTAAGAGCCAACGATCTGAGACCAGCAACTAGCTGCGCTTGCTGAGAGGAATCGAGATCGGCTAAGGAGACTGGACTGGTAGGCCGACTGGTGCCATTTCGAGGACTAGTCGCTCCACTCCGCGAAGGAGATTCAGCTGGCGTGACCAAGGTGGAGTACAATCTATCATAAACGTGATGCGAGTAAACCGGAGGAACAGTGCTCTCGCCCATTGGAGAAGTCCCTGAGGGAGTAATCTGACCTGTTCTTGGTTGTCTTTCCACATTGAAAATGGGCACTTCTTGCTGTGATGCCGTCTGAGTACGTTTAGATGACAGAGAGTCGGCGTTGCTTGAGACGTAAATGTTGGGCGAGATATATAGAGTGATGGGCAGGGACGCCCTGAGCTCTGAAGTGTGGCCGTCTTGGTTGATCAGTGATATGAAGCAGCGAAATTTGTGATTGATTTTCGTATACGGCTGGATCATCACATCTTGGGTGCACCGTGAGAGTGACTGCGGCACGTCCATAAACTTTATAAGCTCCCACTGATCTGCGAAATGATCAAAATTCGGAGATACCTCGAACGACTGCTGGGCAACAACATGCTGTTCTTCCCTTGCTACATGATTGGGAGAAGCAAGAGAAATATACTCCACGATGTCTGCGCGAATTTTTCCAAGCTTCAAGCCTTTGTCCATGGGAATCATCGCGAACTGAACTTCCAATTGAGAACCAATAGGGACAGCCTTGCAAGGCACTGTGATTTTGTACTCGATTTTTTTGGGCCAGGTGTTTTCGATTGTCACGGTATGCGCAATATCATAGCTATCGACGCCTACCGTTCGCACAATGCGCACATGCTTCTTGGCGACGAGATCGTGTTGTAATGTCCCTCGTTCGATCGTTGCTACCAACCAATACGTCAACTGAGAGTTGCGATTGCCTTCAATCGATTCGCTGATGTCGCCGGGAACTGGCAGCTCGAACGGAAAAAAATGAGTTCCCGCAGGAATCTGATAGAGTTTGTTGCCCCCACTAGTAGAGGCTTGAGTGGCAAGATTGTTGGCTTTCCCTGGACTAGCACTACCCAACGCAGCCAGGTTGGTTGTACTTCCTGCTCGACTCGTTAGTGGCGACGGTTCGCGACTGGAGGGTCCACCACTTTGCTTGTGTCGGCCTCCACTAAAATAGGAGGCTAAATTCGTCAGTGAGCCAACCGGTGTGACTTTTTGGCTAGCTTGGTTCGAGCTTACAAGTTTTCCAGGGATGTCGAACCCAGAGAACTCTTGACTGTACAACTGTTTTTGGAAGCGCTCCGGAGGGTTGGATGAACTTTTCGAGGCTGAAGCGTCGGCCCACCTGAGCTTCAAAGTTCCTACAAGCTTGATGGTAACTTTTTTTATTGTCGAAGTATCAAGCGCTGTCAAGACGAGTTGACCGGTTAGAGGGCACGCGCTCGCTTCAAGAGGAGGACCTGACAACAGGACAATATTGTCATCTCGGCCACAATTTCCATGCAGCTGGATTTCGAACTTTTGTATACTCGACTGGCTCCGGCGAAGCATGGATCGTGCTACGCTACCTGAGTCCCAGGCCTTGCTTGACTATTAGATGAGGTGGTACCCTGGCCTGTACAGTCTTGCTTAGACGCGAAATAATAAATTGACTAATCTGGTGCTGCGAAGCTGAGCATTGACATATTTAACTACATGATTGTTATTTCTGACCAGTTCTGAGGATGTTTCACTGAGACCTACCCGAACAAACCGATAACTTGAACCCAGACGCATACACCCGATGCGCTCGCTCCGAGACAGTTCGTTGAGTCGATCACACGTGACCAGACAGGTCAGTAGTCGCTCTAAGTTTGATTGTTATCTTCTTGCCTACATTCAATTTGGGTTTACAGGTCAAAATGAAATTCGGGTGATGCGCTTAATACCTAGATAGACGCTAAAATCGTAAAGTTTATGTGACGGCTTGACGCTTTGTGCCGATTGGCCGAGTTGATCGGACTAAATATTGAACGCAGCGCAAGTTAGGCAGTAATAATTGAAGTGTTGAGCTTAGCACTACGAACCATCATGCGCATCAACTGGTGAAGAAACTGAAAACATCCGCAAACTGTTATTCGAACAGTACAGTCTACTCTCTTCATTTTTTCGGAATAAGCTCTGGAGAAAGCCGCATCCAGGGAAAGGATGACATGCAAGGAACTAACTCATCGTTAAGCAGCTTTGGATACTGTATATAAGAGGGTACAAGGCTGAAAATCGGCACAAATTCCAGGAGAGACCTTTGCTTGATTTCCCCAATAATGAATCCTTTGCTCGCCATTGTCACTTCTTTCGCAATCGTCAGTGCTCTAGCGCCGGTGAACGAAGGAGTTCGGCAAAATTCTATAAACCATGCCAGAAACATGCGCAGATCGCAAAAAAATGTCATCAATAACCGGGCCCCTAATTTGGCAAAACGTGAGGAGACATCGGCCACTATCAGCAGTGAAAGCCGTGCGACAGACAAATCTGCGAGCAAGGAGGCATCAAAAGAGTCGAAGGCGGAGCAGAAGTCTGAATCGAAGGAAGCCAAGTCAGCATCCAAAGAGGCCAAGAAAGAGTCTAAATCTGCAGCTGCGGCGGTAACAGGTGCTTCTAACTCAACAAACAACGCTACAGCCGAAAGTTCCGCACCGAGCTCAGTCAGATCCAAGAACGCCGGTGCCATTGCCGGTCTTTCGAGCGGTGCCCTCGCAGCTGCCATTTTTGCTTTCTTCTGAGAGCACCTCAGCTAATTTAAATTCAGTCATTTTGTGTATTACCAGCTTTGAAATGTGCATTTAACGTCCCTTGTTGTGTTTCTTCGAGGATTTGCCACCTGTTTTCGCTGCTTTCCCACGAAGATGAAACGGAAGGGAAGCTGTGCCTCTGTCTGAAACAGCGCTGAAAAAGTCTCGATCAAGGTCATTCTCGACATTGTAATCATCTGAATGTGAATTGACGTTTTTTACCATTGACTTGGCCGACGACACATGAGCTGGTTCCGTATCGAAGTCCTCACTCTTGGGAATTGCTTCATGGGACGCAACAATGTTTTTAGCTGCGGCCTCGTAAAACTCAGCATTAAATTCTTTCTCTGATCCTTCGAAGGAAGGGGGTGGCATTGCGAAAGGAAGCTTGGCATTCACATAATCTTTCAAAACAAGGCGAGCTGACCTACTTGAGTCGGGAGCTCCGCCACCAGTTCTATTGTATCCGCGGTACGCAGCGTATGTCTCCAGCAAATCCAGAGCAGTCACTGGATCGGTGTGAAGACGAATATGATAAACGTGTTCTAAGAAAACTTTGGGGATGCGCTCTGTCACCAAAGCACTTGGAGACATGTAATCACGAAGTTGGTCGATGGGAAGCACACCCTGGCATACTAACTCAGCCTTAGTCTGCGCAAAGTTAGGAAATACGAGACCAGGACAGTCGCACAACATCAAATCTTGAGTCAGATTGATTGTCTGAAAGTGCTTTGTTTTTCCCGGGGTCGATGAGACACTAACCTTTTTGGCCCCGATCAGAGCGTTGATAGTACTAGACTTACCCACATTTGGATATCCGACAAGGCCTATCTGCAGCTGAACCCCGTCTTCAACTGCTGGCGCAGCTCTCCTGAAGAGTGTCTCCAATTTTTCAACAGACAAAATGCTTGTGGTGTTCTCAAGCTCCTCCTTCTTGAGTGCTGCTTCAGGCTCAGCATCGGAGAGCTCCTCGAGATTGTTAACGCTTGACTGCTTTGCTGAGAAGAAAGCAAACGGTATTCCACTTTTCACTAAATATTGCTGCCACAGTTTGCGTTGAAGTTCTGTGAGAAGGTCTGCTTTGTTTATCAGCAAGAGAACGTTCTTGGTGCCAAATGATCTAACGTAAGTGTCAAGATCCTCAGATCTATATAATAGAGGGTTTCGAGCATCGACAATTTGAACTACGAGATGACACCTTTCAATCACTCTCCATAACTGCCTCCAAACCTCAATATTTCTCTCAAATGGAGTCATGGCCAACCTCAGTTTGGGATCTTCTTGCAAAATAGCCAAAGATCGGCGCCACGCAAGAAAAGCCTCCTTTTCCAAGGAATCCAACTCATGGGCTGACATGTTCTTGGACCACTTCGGCCGCCTGGGTACAGTTAGCTTCCCAGCGTTTAGATAGTGTTGCTGAACCAGATTGTCTCGTTCCTCGTTGCTTAAATTGGACCTGGAGCCTGCAGGCTTGCTAATTATCTTAATTGCTGCTGTTCTTTCGGTGGTGAAGTCTTTACCAGAGAGTTCTGCAGTGGAGAGAAGCTCATCCAAAGGCCTCTGTTCAGTGACTGATTGCAAATTTGAGCCACTGCCATACGGATTGACTTCCGTCGTGTAACGATCAGAGAATTTTTGATCTTGCTGGTCTTTCTTCTGCTGATTTACAAGCGAGCGCCCCAAACCGCTGACATTGAGCTTATTGGATCTTTTTTTCGCTCCCGGACGAGGGCCCAACATTATTTTAACAAATGCTTCTTGGGTTTCAATATTATTTCAATTTTCATTTCGATATGGAAATTACAAACTGCATATGTCCACGTGATAGTTTCACACAGGGTGTACTTGCTAGATGTGTGTGTGCAGCAGCAGATAGGTGTTGCTTTTGCTTCCTCGCCTGTCTGCAATTGCTGATATTATTATAATTTAATATTGCTGAAATAAGATCTGTGATATATGTACAAATATGCTCTTTTTTGGTTCCAACAACGTGACATGCAATTGTGATGGATTGGATTCCGATATGAACAATCCCCATCAGTCGCGCTTCTCATCTTTCACTTGACCTCTATAATCGATCTGAGCTGCAATCTCTGGATCTGGTGCAGTAGCTTTTGGACCTTGATAAAGCTTATATCCTCCTGCATTCCAAAACAAGATTGATGCACCAAAAATTCCTACGAAGAAAACTACGGCGTAGTTCATATTTTGTGGAGTTACTGGCAGCTCGGTGGGCATGAAGAATATGACGCTAATGAACGCTGTCCAGATTATCGCCCACCAATTCACTATAAAGCTGAATTTTCCGAGGTGCCATGGTCCAGGAATAAACTGATCGGAAAACCAGCGCTTTCCTACAATCGGAATAATGTAGGACCAGTCAAGGGCGATCGCGCACACGTTGAAAATCGCGTTGATGGCAGTACTGCTACCCAGTGCAATCAAATTTATTGCGATGGAGCAGAGTGTGCAAACCCACACTGCGTACAATGGTGTTAATGTTTTGCGATTGACACGATATAGCCATCGCCTCCCAACATAGGGGATCATACCATCTCGAGCCTGACTCCAAAGTGTTCTCGAGCAGGCTTGTAAACTCGAAGAGCCCACCATGTTCATAACGATGAACATGGCCACTGTGAAGAATATGCCAGCGCCTTTCCCTAAGGAGTTGTAATATATCATCGCAACAGGTTGCGACTGATTTAGGATTGTCTCCGGGTTTCCCATGCAAAATACCAATACAATGTTGTAGAGAAATCCGACCACATAAGTAAAAAGCATCGCTGTCGAGATTGCCCATGGTGCAACGGTGGCAGGCGACTTCATCTCTTCACACAGGCCCGCTGTTGCTGAATAGTCCGTCATCGTCCAACTCACTGAGAGTGCTCCCATGATAAAAGAAAAACCGATTGGGGACCATCCATTGTAGCTCTCCACGTGTCCAAAAACATAGCTGGCATCATGCTTGTTCGAAGTCTTGGCAAGTAGAGCAATGGCACCAGCAATGAGGCACCCAAAGTGCAGAACAACATAGGTACTAGTCATGCGTTCTAAGTACTTGGTAGGGAAGGAATTTATGCAACCATGAAATAATAGTATGGCCACCATCACTCCCACAATATGCTTATCAGTTGGTTGATAAGAGAAGTTGGAGCCCATCGATACTGCAGACAGCAGCATTCCTGCGGCTCCATAATCAGAACTGGCGACACCAGCAACCTGGCCAAGCAGGTTCACCCAGCCATCCACCCAGCAAATGGCCGAGGCCCATTTAAGAGGGAATACTTTGCTACAGCTATAATAAAGGCCACCACTAGTAGGGTGCGCGCTTACCATTTCGGACACTGATAACGCAATGCACATGCATCCGACACCTCCCATGAACCAGGCCCAAACTACTCCGGCCGGCCCACCACTACTCAATGGGTAAAAGAATGTGGTTCCAATGGTAGCAAAGAGACCTGAAATGCTAACTGCAAATGAAAATGCACTGAAATACCCAAACTCTCGCTTAAACTCTTGACGGTAGCCACAGCTGCCAAGCTCATTTGAGCTGGTGTCAATCAATCCACGATTGCTAGCTATAGTGCTTGGCTGCTCTACTGAAAACTTGGCAGATCCATTGTCGAAGCTGGGTTTAGTCATTCCTGCCTACAACTTTGGCGGCTCGCAGTTGGGCAGAGAGTTTTGGTAATTTAGCCGCTTCATCGTTTTGACTTGCCCAAAACCGCACGTGATACTGCGGAAAATTTAGTCAGAACTGTCTGCATGTGGTGGAAATTCTTGTAGTGCATAATTTTAGCATGCGATATACATAGCGCGTAAATTCCTCTCAGCGAGGTCATCATTAATTAGGGCATCGTCTTGGTGCGAAGGATCTGAATCACTCGAAAGCTGTCAGAGCCGAAGCTTACGCTGCACGGCAGCATGTGGCCCTTACTGCGGCGGCGCCCTGTCTCGAACACCCGAGCTGATGTATGCACTACGACCTGCAGTCGCATCTGATGCGATCATGTGGAGCCCTTGTTCTAGTGTGCCACGCCTGACCATTTCTTATTCCTCCGGGGGCGTCCTTGCCTCTGAGGGTCAGGAAAATGCAGAAGGTTCTCGGGGAGGCCGCATTGGATCTGTAGGGTTCTCAAAAATAGATATCGGATAGATTGCGGAAACTGCACCTCGAAGAGCTTGACAAGTTCCTCGAGACATGCTAAAGGTGCTAAAAGGACTGAATGGCTTGATCTGCGAAGGAATTTTTTCTAGTCTCACCTATCTACCTTTCACGAGCTCGCCCATAGAAGCTTCGACTTGAAACCTTGCGGCGTTAGTGAAGGCGGGGTCAGTGCTTACAGAAACGCATAGCCCTGACCCCGCATGCAAAGCTAGTGGGCCAAGTTCCACGGAATATCCTCGGAAACGACGGGATGCGTTTAGCCGATTCAAATTTTCGCAGAGCACTCTGCGAACCCGGTAAGACGGCGAAGAATGGTGCTGCACCACCACTACAAATACCGATCACTGTATCCAATCTTTAGCACCTGGCATTGACGGCCATAACAATACGACTCTGTACGGCACCACCCCTCATTTCTGGGCGACCGTATTACTCAGCGTAAGTTTTTGCGGGGAAGGCTAGGGTGGATGCGCCAAATCAGGGCCCAGTAAAAATTCTATATAAGTCGCGTCAAAATTGCTCTGTTCCCTATCCGATCAAACACACACATTCACACTTTACAAACGTCATCTTATCCTCATTTATTGAGTATAAGACCATTTTAATCTCAAGCTACCGTCACACATTGTGAACTCAGAGCTACACAATGAGCGACATTGAAATCAAACATGACGCTACTAGCAATCAAGATGTTTTTGTCGACGACAGCGCCAAACTTAACGAAGATAGATTCTTCGAGCAAAATCAAGTTGAGCTTAGCCGCATGGCTGGTGATCTCGATAAAATCGAGGAGGAGTACATGAGTACTGTTGGACTCTGGGATCGCTTACTGAACATTCGTTTCCCTGTCTCCTTCAGCTCGCCTAGATCTCTCGTCATTGCGCTAGGCATCTTTGCTAGCTTTGCAGGTATGCTCTCTGGTTTGGACCAAAGTATCATTTCTGGAGCCACACCTGGTATCAAAGCAGCATTAAGCCCCACGAACAACGAACAGTCCCTTATTTCGTCATTGATGCCTTTGGGTGCAATGGCTGGTTCCATTATGATGACCCCTCTCAATCACTACCTTGGTCGCCGCATGTCGATTGTTGTCTCCTGCCTTTGGTACACTCTTGGCGGTGGTCTATGCGCTGGCTCTCGTTCCGTTCACATGCTGTATGCAGGCCGTTTCTGTCTTGGAATTGGTGTTGGTATCGAAGGTGGCTGCGTTGGCATCTACATTAGCGAGAGTGTGCCGCCCGCAATGAGAGGAAATCTTGTTTCCATGTACCAGTTCATGCTTGCCTTTGGTGAACTCGTTGGATATGCATGCTGTGCTGTGTTCTTCAACGTACACGGCGGCTGGCGCTATATGCTTGGCTCAACGCTGGTTTTCTCCACTATACTCATGGTTGGCCTGTTCCTGCTACCGGAGTCTCCTCGTTGGCTCGTTTCGAAGCACAAGGTCGGTCGCGCGTGGAATGTATGGAAGAGTCTTCGCGATGTCAATGACCCTCAAAACCTTATTGAGTTCCTCGATATGCACAACACTGCCAAGCATGAAGAAGAGGAGGCCAAGAACGAGAAGCCATGGGTCCGCTACTTCGAACTTTTCACTATTCCCAGAAACCGTCGTGCCCTTGTTTACGCTCTGATGATGATCATGCTTGGCCAGATGACTGGTATCAACGCAGTCCTTTACAACATGAGCGCGTTGCTTTCTAAGATGAACTTTGATGACCGCAAATCTGTTCTTATGTCCATGGTTGGAGGCGGTGCTCTCTTCCTCGGCACTATTCCTGCAGTTCTCTGGATGGACCGTTTTGGACGCCGTGTTTGGGCTCAGAACATTGTTGTATTCTTCATTGGCTTAGTTCTTGTTGGCGCCGGATATAAGATCGACTACGACACCAACAGGTCTGCGGCTTTGGGCGTTTACTTTACCGGTCTCATTCTCTATATGGGTTTCTTTGGAACATACGCTTGTCTCACCTGGGTTCTTCCTGCCGAATCTTTCAACTTGCGCACTCGTGCTCAAGGAATGGCCATCTGCTCAGCTAGTCTTTACCTTTGGTCATTTATTGTCACCTATAACTTTGACAAGATGGAGAAGGCCATGACCTACACTGGCCTTTGCATCGGATTCTATGGTGGCATCGCGTTCCTTGGATTCTTCTATCAGCTGTTCTTCATGCCTGAGACTAAGGACAAGACCCTTGAGGAGATCGATGATATCTTCAACCAGAAAACTGGCAACCTTGTTGCACAAAATGTGAAGAGCACTATGCACAGCATCAGATGGATTCGTGGCGGAAAATCTGACAAGCAAGTGAGGAGCCGCTTCGAGGAGAGCGACAACTCTAAACAAGACTCATTGGCCTCAGTGTAGAACACGCATCAAAACACTCCAAAAATCGCCCTTACATCCATCATATCTTAAAGGGCGCTCAGAGCATAATGAAAACAATAATCGAGATTTCTCACCTTAGCAGTTCTTCATACTGATAATATCTACTTATTTTACACATCTTGTATATCTATCTCATGTCGTTTGGATACTCCTTCTCACCCAGTCCCACGTGATGCGAGGAAAACTGATCTAGAGTACAAATCACTATATGTACTCCCATGGGTGCAGGCATAAGGCAGGCCCCAGGCTTTCGGGCACAGAAGAGACAAAAACTGACATCAAATTGTGAGGAAGACCCCAACAAAAATCTTAACGAAGGCATGGAGGTATCCGACATCAAGACAAGCCTTCTCAACTCTAATCTGGAGGCACATGTGCCGTCAAAAGCCGAGCTGGAGGAGTTAGATCACATCGCTGTAAATTTAGCATATCAGGTGGACCAACTTCTGGGTAAGTTCCAGTGGCTCAAAAGCGTTGACTTAGATACGATTCAAAACGAGTTTGAGTCTGACCAGATGCGTGTAGCGTTATTTCAGACTGCCCGCATCAGGTTGGCCTCACGCTTAGTCCAACAATACTGGAATGAGGGCATCCCACTATTCGACTACATACTGGCGCCAAGATACAACTTGGCGATACCTCAAATACCTGAGTTTCAACCAGCCAATCTGAGTGAGGACAGAGCCGATGAGCTCAAAAAGTTAGCTTTCGCCTCATTGGCGAATTCTGCAGAAACGCTGCGGAACAGGTCCAAGGGAGATGCCGTGTTTCTTCACAATCAAGCTGAAGTCAGAAGAATGATCCAGAGCCTATCAGGTGAGAACGAATCCAAAACTACCAATCTCCAGACAGGGTCAAAACCAACACCGTTGCCCGAGCCTCTCGATTGGCCTCCCCCGCTACCACCAATTACAGATCTCAAACTCTACCGCCAGGTGTTTACTCACAAGTCATCTATCACTAACGCATCACTGAAATCTGCTGCTGAGGTCCTCAACACCCACAATGAGCGCCTTGAATTCAAAGGGGACTCCATACTAGATTTCTTCATATGCGATCTCCTGTTCAACCAGTTCCTAGAGGACTCTGAGGGAGACCTGAGCGTGAAAAAGGCAATGCTTGTTTGTAACGATACACTGTTTGACATCTCCGTCGCCTACAGGCTACATGAACACATCGTGATTAGTTCAGATTTGAGAGGCAAAATATATCGCCACGCTGGCGACAGTCTCCCAGACATGAACGCTAAAAACAAGGCTCTTGCAGACGTTTTCGAAGCTTACATTGCGGGCGTCGCTTTAAGTCACGGCCTCCTGGTGTGCCATGCCTGGTTGCGTGATCTCTTCGCCCCATTGATAAATAAGATGTCGAGTGACGCCACAACCAAATCAAAGCAACTCAATAAGAACGCGAAGAACGATCTCTACAGACAAATCGGCTCGGCTGAACAGCCAATAGATTATCTCGCCGAAAATACTAGTCCACCGTTCATTGTCCGCTGCGTGGTGGGAGGTGAAGTGTTAGGAAGAGGGGAAGGACCCACGGTAAAGGCTGCAGGTTTGAAGGCTGCGGAAAGCGCACTTCGAGTTCCTTCGTTAGTTGAAAAGTATGCAGCAAAGCGACGGAATACACCCAAAGTAGCACCTGCAACATCACATTAATTGCCCATCTCGACTGCTGGATTTGCTCGTTTCCATTGAAACCAGACATTGCCTGAGCGTCCTCACACTACTTTGCAATCTTTTTGTTTAGTCTATGATGAATTTAAATATAACTCTCCACAATTTCCGTCATTCGAGCTAAGAGCATCTAATTATTAATCGCACCCCCTCTTGTGGAAGGGATCGGATCCACTGCTCGGCGCCAGATCTACTTCAACGTATAATTAGAAACCATCCAACCGCAATGGAACCCAAACGCCCAGCATACGAGAGATACACTGCTCGAAGCTCAAACTCCTTCTCGGGATTGATTGATGAGGATCTAAGAAGTAAACTGGCCTCAGTCGGTCCGCGTGCTCGAAAGCATGTAAGTGAAGGACACATTACAGCTACGCACATTCCTTCATATGAGGGACTGACGACGGGAACGCTGAACCCACGCCAAATTCGTGAGCAATATTCACGAGAATTGAGTACGTTACCTCCAACATTCGCAAGTGCCAGCAATGCGAAACGAATGAGAGACGACGAGGGCGCCGATGACTATGGAGATACAGAGGATGATGAGCCCGAAAAAAGTGCGCCCATTGTCGACAATGATCAAAAGCTATACTACAGACCGAATTCACTTAGATCATTGTCCTCTCATACAGACGATTTCGAGGATGCCGACTTTCTACGGCCAGCGAGATAGATACCACTTCATGAAGCTGTAGCATTTGATTTCAAGATCACGGCACTCCACAATGCCTATCTATGTGCCTATTTCTGTGAGAAGGCTCACAAGTTTACGAGAAAAACAAAACACTTTACAACATTACATATACTATGGACTGGCATGAGATCAAGATGTGCCGACATTAGCCTGCTTCAACGCATTTGAGACATCAGTAACGAACTCGTCATCACGGATTTGTTCAATGGATTCCGTTAGCTCCTTGCGGATTGCCAAAACAGAGTCCACAATGACGGCATCCACTCCAGCCTTGAGTTGTACGCGAGCATTTTCAGGAACGTTATTCTCGCTCCCATAGGTAAAACATACCAGGCCAGACTCTTTGACTGCCCTAATAAGACGCGGACACATAATTAAAGGAGATGCCTCCGATACGATGCCAAGTAAATTAAACCGTCTAGCGAAGCGAATTGCCTCTTGCAAGCAAGAAGCTCTCACGTCCATCATCGGAACGCTACCACCTTCCGTCAGGAAAAGTACTGGAATCGAGGGTTGTTTCAGAGAAAGAAGTATGCAAACATCAGGATTGAAGCTGGATAAAATGATGTCTCTCTCTTTCTTATAATCAAAAATCATTTTAAGGATAGTATCGACAAAGTGATTAATTTCCATGACGATACAGTCCATCTCTTCTGCTTCCGCCTCATCAAGCATTGGGTATTTGAACTCGATATTGAAGCCCAGGCTACTTGGCAAAGTTTTGAAAAGCTCTTCTAAGGTGGCAAACTTGGATTGAATGTGGAGGCCTCGAACGTTTCCTTTGAACCCCTTGAGTTTGAAATCGCGGGTGTACTGCATTCTCCTAACTGCGTCTTCGTAACTGGTATCCGCGTCTTCTGTTCGATTGAACTGATGAACGCTGTGAGATCTTTTTGGTGGCGCCTTGGCTTCACCAGAAACAGTGTTCAGCATGCTCATCCCATCCGGCGTAGCAGCATTATCCCCTTGCGCACTCATGTGCTTCCCTTCATCTTTTCGCTCCTGCCTACCGCGTACTGGCCTTTGAATATTCATAAGCTGATCAAGCGTCATCGTGTGCATGGGGATATCGAAGCCACTATCTCCTACCAAAAAGTCATGGTAGATGACAGGAATGTTATCTTTCGTGAGCTGAACATCGAATTCCACGTAACCAGCACCCAGGTTGGCAGCCTGTATGAAAGACTCCACTGTGTTCTCACCCAGTTGTAAGCTCGACTTTTCCAGTGTATTCTTACCGAGACCCCTGTGCCCAATCACTCGAGTTGAAATGAGGGAGCGCCAATAAGCTGTAGAGAAGTTGAGTCCATTGTTTGGATGCACAAATGGCCTCACGATCAAGATTTCGAAGTTGACCCTTCCCAACTCTCTGAGACTATGAGCTTCCAAAATCGGGACTGATTGCGAAATGCGGTTGAGATCTTGGAAAGCAGTAATTTTAGGAGGAACGCAAGTTCCGCGTCCCAATATCTGGAATGATGCGCTGTAAGTGGGGACAAGATCAAAGTAGATAGTAGTGCTTGCCAGATTTTTGGTGAAGAAGGGAATAGGTTCAGTAGCGAGACCAAGTTCAGGGACAGGCAAGTCTACCAGTGAGGATTCGCTTTGCGAATGAGAAGCGCTTATCTTGAGCGATAACGCCGTGTCAAGCTGAGTTTTGCCAGCTTCAGACATAGGAACGGTATCCAATTGAACGGGAGGTGAGTTTTTCAGTCTGAGGTCTCGCGAGCCAAGAGTCACCAGGATCAAGTGATCATCTAGATCCTCAAGGAAGCTATGTCCAAAAGTCTTCAGCACGGTGTTGTCGGCTGTACGTCGCTTGTATAGACTATCCGGGTTATTTCCTGAGGCATCTGGCGATTCAGGTGGCTCAGGAAGCTTTCGAGCGAGCGATAGATGACCTCGCAGAGCTGCATGCTCTTTTACTGTCCAGCCAGAATTATCAGTAATATCCGCTCTTGCCCCAGCCTCCAGCAAAGCTTCAGCTATCTCTGATGAACCATCAACAGCTGCTACAAACAGCGGGGTCCACTCGAATGTGCTCTCGCGAACCTCAAGATCTGCGCCCTTTGCGATGAGAACTTTCACGACATCGAGATGATTGTGCTTGGCTGCAAGATGCAAAGCCGTCTCTCCTGAAGCACCATTCACCCCTAGATCTCTGTAATTAACGTCATAGCTTCCATTTTCAATGAGTACTTGACAGACTTGTGGACCGTTAAGTCTAGCGGCCGTTAGGAGCAGTGATGGTTTCATTGGGTTATCGTACTTCAAAATCTCTATGAGAGTTCTTGGGTGCCTGTGAACCACTGCCAGATCAAGTGGAGTGACATTATCCGCATCACCGAATTTTAGACTTGCAGGCTCCAACTCAAGTAGCAGTTTTGAGATGTTGACCAAGCCGTACCGCACAGCATAGTGCAGCGGTGTTCGGAGTTGATGATCCACTGCCAGAAGGAGCTGAGAGAGGGGAGTCTTGGGCTCCATGACCTTCATGAGAACCGAAAGACTTTCAGCGCAACTCGCATCCGAGCTACCATCTCTCTTATTATCTGGAGTCTCAGGATTAGAGGCTTTCTTCAATGGCACGCCGGCATCAATCTTGAGATTTGGTGACTCCATTTCGGCCAGTCTCCTTCCTTCCGCAACAACGGCTTTGTGGATGATATTTCGACGGTTAACGTCACCATCTCGATTGGCGAGCTGCTGGACAGTGGAGTCTGCCAAAACGGGAATGACCTTATTGGCGTTTCTACTAATAGCTTTGAGAATGAGTGTTGACGTCTGTTTGGCATTGAGTAGGCCTGACGCCAGTATCTCGGAAACTTCTTTGGCGTCATTGTTATCAATGGCCACACGGAGCTGGTCAAACGGTGAAAGACTCAGAGAGGACTGAGTAGAAGATATCAGGCCTTCCCTTGCCGGTGTGTTATAACTCGAGCTCAAATGAGGTGCTAAGTCTTCCAGCAATTTACTAATAGAATCAATTTTCTCTGTGACATCCTGCCCGTTTGAGAATCCCAATATCATTATTTTTGAAGACATGTATTGTGATTGAGCCTGGGTTCCGACTTTCTTGTCAAATTTTTTGAGGATTTTGGTGAATCCTCTTTTATTGACTTCCGCATACCATTGGAGATTTCGTAGTTGCGACCGAAGTTCCAGAAGCATACCAATAATTTCTTGCTTCTCCGTTTCGTCTGCTTCATCGTGGGTGACTTGCTGCCACATCAAAGCGCACTGCTGTTCTACGTGACGCAAACGCCTCGAAAATTCCGAGAATTTAGAGTTGTAGAAGTTATCAACAATTTCCACGTTTCTATCTATCTGATAGAAGAATGGCGCTGTAATTCGATCATCGAGAAGGCTCAGCTTTTTTGATTCGCATCTGGGAATCAAGACCGAGGCTCCGGCTACTCCAGTTGCCTCCAGCGCAGCCTGTTTCACCAATTTCTTCAATCCTTTGTAGTCAATGTACCATTGCGACCACTCAGGAATCTCGTTCCTCATAAGTGATTTGGCGAACTTCATGGATCCTCAAAATCTGAAGCCCAGAGTTTCGATGGCTACGCTCGGAGTAATTACGCCTTCTTCGGCAACAAAGCCAATATAAGTGAATTGCAGTATAAAGTCTTAGAGCTACCTCAAGCTGCGTATGTTTGTATTTCGATGATCCAAACCCTACTAAATGTTAACAATCATGTGGGGTTTCTCGGAGACTAGATTGGGTGAGATATCCATTATCGAAGCAAAATAAAGAGAAGAGTCTGATAAGATATCAGAGCGGGGAAGGAAATGCCTTCAAAAAGTGCGTCAAGACAGCAAAATCTATACACACCACGGCTGATACGTGACTCCCGATTTAGGTTTCTGCTACAAACCCTCTTTCCAGCACCGGCTTGTGTGGCTGCTTAGAGACAGCCGCCCAGCCCTTGTTTTTATCCGCCTGTGAATAATATAAAATAATCTATAACCGACGACGCGGGAAAATCTGAAACATTATACTATAGAACTCTATCAAAACCTTTATTCTACTATATAAATGGTCCACTTAATTATTGGGGCTCAGCCGGTCATATTTGACGCAGCGATAAATATCCTGAACGCTTGCAGTAATGAATTGGCGGGTTTCGAGCACGACCCAGACCTTAAGCATCTGCAAACCATCTTCAAAACTCAAATTCTCGCTAGGGAGGCTGACAGCTTGATTTTGGCTGACTCTACGAAGCACGGGAAGTGCGCTCTTGAAGATGTCTAGATCCGGGTCGAGTCGTCGCCCGATTCCTTCCAAAAGTAATATACTCAATATCACTGTAATAAAATCGCTCTCCATACGGACATGGTGTTTACGTACCATTTCCATCATGTTGGTGAGCAAGTCACCAATACTGACGCTTCCCAAAGCGAAAGTCCTTGACTTTACCTGGCTCACCAGCCGCGACGTTTTCAGCGCGAACACGTCCTTATCTAAAACTGTTTCAGGCGTCCTACTCCGCTCAACCATCAGCTCGCCAGCCTTGTAACCATCAAATGTGGCGATTGCTTTGAACAGTGCCACAAAGTTCGCTCGGTTATTCGGATTCAACTCTGTCACCAAGCCAGCGTCAATAAACCATAAGTGAGGCTGAGCATTGGAGAGCGTATTCCAAACTTTGTCCCATTCATCTTGGTTCTTTGCCGCTTTGAGGGCTGCGAGCTTCTCCTCCTCGCCATCTATAGTAAGAAATATATTTCCAGCGTGCAAATCTGAATGTATGAAATTGTGCAAGAGGAGCATTTTCAGAAAAGCATCCAGGCCAAGAGCCGCAACACTTCTGTCAAAATCTGTGTGTTTCACGTACTTAAGCACTTTTTCCATGGACACCCCCGACACCAGTTGCTCAACGAGAACTTGACGTGTGGTACCTTCGAATGAAGGCTTCGGGAACGAGATATCCTTGTCTCCCGAGAACTGTTCATTGAAGACCCTCAGGTTATCGGCTTCAAGCCGAAAATCGAGTTGACTTCGCATCATGCGACCAAATGTTTCAACTTCCCCAGGGAGCGAGAGCCATTCCATGGTTGGTATCGCGTTGATTATCCGAGCGAGAGACATCATTATTGTCAGATCGCGCGCGACCAGTGTTTCAACATGGGGGTGCAGAACCTTGACGGCTACATCACCCTCGAACTTGTTTGACTTGAACTTGGCCTTGTACACTTGACCCATTGCTCCAATCCCTAGGGGAGTTGTATCAAATTCCTCGAAGCACTCCTCGAAAGGTTTTCCGAAAGCTTCGCTAACGACTTTTCGCGTATGAGCCATGCCATGCTGCTTAGCCTTGGAATGCAGCCTGCTCATTTCTTCACACAGCTCTGAGGGAAATATATCTGCTCTGCTGGCTGCCCACTGGCCAAGCTTTATAAATGATGGTCCAGCTGCCTGCAAAGTGAGAACCAAGTAATGATACCAGAACAAGCGATACGAATGGGTACAAATACCTACCGCGATGGGCAAAGCGAGAAGGAGTACAGGGGTGAAATAAGCGAAAAGTTGAGCGAATCTCAGCCAGGTCAAAAAAGGCTGCCATAAATTGCGCAGTATCCAGGAAACTACAGCACCTTTAGCCTTCCTTCTTGCGTTGAGCTCTTCGTCGAGTTGTTTACGGCTTATTTCGAGTAGCTTTTCTGTTCGAGTCTTACCATTAGGATCTTCGTCCCCATGTATACCAGCAGTCAACAATGCGAATGAAGAGGACACACCCCAGAGCACTCTAGATTGAGAGCCTGACCCATTCTTCCTATAAGACTCGTTGACTGTAGGACTAATAGTTCGAGATTTCGATGCCAAGTCCGAAGCAGTTGCCCTTATAGTAGCGTGTGGAAATGCAAGAGAGATGAATGATGGTCGCAGAGGTCTAAGCAAAGTGTGGGAGGCCAAAACATGGAATTTGACTGAACTAGACCCCAGATATTTTAAACCCTGCGCAAACATCGGCGGCCCAATCAATTGCCAAACAATCAATTACTGGACTCAACAATTTCCGAGTAATCTCGAACTATTTTGTGCTTCTCGAAGAATGCTGTGCTGCTTGATCGGAGCTTGCTCTCCTAGCCGTTGCCGATTTGGATGACAACTCGAAACAATCTCGGATTAACAGGGCTAGGGCAACACACAACTAGGTGTGGAGGAGGGTGGGTGGATTGCAGGATCCATCAGCAACGCTGGCAGATGATGCTCTGATAAAATATGTACTAGTAGACTATCTCTGCTGCCCCAGAGTTGACCTGCTCTAGTTCTGCCAAGTCTATAGAAGGAGTCTGATATTTTGATGGTAAATCTAGCAGCGATGAGACCCTGTTTCCACTTTTAGTAGGCGCTGATGCATCCGAAGCACTCGAGAAAAACGATTTGGGAAGCTCCTTCATCCCAGATAGAGGATGGACATGTGGCGTATGGTCGACCACTTTAGGCGCTATCCTCTTCCCAAGAAACCTGATAAGTGGTTGAAACTTTTGGACAGATTGAGTGGGATGCATCGTTAATTGTGAACTCGAGGGACAGTGACGGTAGCTGATTCGAGAGGCTATTTCGAGCATTAGGGTTGTCTTTATAGTCACCTGTCCACATTCGCAGCCTTCTGAGATAGCGAGCTATAAGTATTGATCTCGGGACAATAAAGGAGAACTCCCAAGTAATTCACGCGCTTTGTAGAAGTCAGTTTGGCAATTTGAGATAATCCAACCTGGCGCTGGAAAATGTAAGACTAATTTTTATTTATGAGTAGAGCATGTGAATTATGTACATACGTTCAATTACTTTGAACGTGATAGCGCTTCCCTCTAAAAGCGAACAATTGCTGGTTGAGCTGATAAAGCTCCTGAGGATTAACATCGTTAAATTCCCACTTAGTCGACTTGAACACATTGGGAGTTCGCTCGATGAGGATATCCAATTTGTCTCCGAACTTTTCATGAAGCCAATCCCAATCTTGCGCTACGTCGTGCTCGTTGAAGCCCGTAACATATATGGGACACTTCGACTCAAGAAGTCCAGGAACAGATTTCGACCACTGGTCCATTGATTCTGGAGCACCAAGTCCAGGATGAAACAAAAAGAATGCATCGAGATAGGGATCATAGGGAAAGAAGTCACCAGCGTCATTCAGAGTGTGAAAATATTCCGTGTGAAATGTCAAGCTAAGATTGCTATTGACTCTCTCTGTAAGGGGCCTCTCCAGTCGGATGTATCGTTGCTTCCGACGATCATAGTAGGCTTCAGGGCCAATGAACACGAGCTCAACTTTGGAGGAGGGAAATAAGTAGAGCATTTGAAGCCAAGCATGCCAAGGAAGCTGAGACTCCATTCTAGCGCCCAAAATAAAAAACCTCAATGGCCTTTCCATCATAGTGTTTTTTCGGTCTTCAGGAAATAGAGTATAACGCAAAGCCGCAGCACTTTTCAAGCCCTCCAGAGTCAAGGGACCTTTAGGCTTCAAAGCATAAGGACTAAATTCGTCCAAAACTCCTGCCATCGACATTGGGTAGGTGAGAAGCTTCGTGGATATGGCCATCTGGAACTCATTGTCCATGGATGCAAAGCCGCGAGTATAAAAGAAGGTGTCCCAGTTCATCAAGTTAGCTACCTGATCGTCAGTAACAGGCCCAGGAAAATCAAGTTCTGGAAACTCTCTTCCACTTCGCAGGTCTTCTTCAAACATATTTGCTTTTTTTAAGGCGAGCCATTTTTTAGTAGCCCAGTATTCTGTGTCGCTTTTCCATGCGTCTTCATCATGATGCGTCGGCACGCCTGACTTTGGGCATGTAAAATTGATAGCTTTGTTGGTTACAGGACACTTTGCTCTTGCCTTTATGAACTCAGCTCTTCTTCGGATTTCTTGCACCGGGGATTCGTCCATTTTGTGAAATCGATTCTCCTCGCTGGGTGTGTTAGGATCTACAGGTGAATCAAGGCCAAGAAATTCACGAAGAAAGCCTGATCTCTTTTGAGAGCAATGCAATTGGCGAACCAATGCCCTTGAGCTCAGCAACCGATGATTTGCGCGCAACAACATTGGCGTCTTCGGTTGGAGGGACTCAAGGTGATGTGATATTAATTCAGGAATTGCTGGGGTTGCGTAAAAAAGTAAGCCATGGGTTTTCTTTTTCTTAGAGGTGCGACGTGACCCAGCTTCGAGCAGTTGCATTGAACACGCAAAAGTTCATCAGAATCAAACATATTCTGGCTCGGTGGTTTGGATGGTTTGTTCGTATACATGTCTTAAACAGTTATTCTTTTTTAAAGCTCAAAAGCCTGAGTGGCGCGAGGGCAAGCTCTTGTGAAATTTTGGAGGTCTTGGACAATTCTCCCACAGAAACTCACCATACAGGCAGAATCAATTCACGAAATCTATCAAGAATGAATTAAAAACTCAAAGTCGTGGTGAGCTCAGAGACATAAGCGGCTATGAGCACTGTTTACATAATGCATAGCGTGATGGCCACTCGCGCCCACATATTACAGCTAATTACACGTTGGAGAAAGGCGTGAGATACCAAAGCTTGCAACTGAAATGAGAGACAATGACGGAGCGATGACTTACGCAAGGAGCATCTGGTCAATTATCCACTTCCGAACCTTTTATACATTGAATGGCGCTTCGTTGTATTTGGGTGAGTTTACGCTGGAGGACAAGGTGAGCGACATATTTACGAGAGGCCTCCTAATGCCAACCTGCCAAGTGTTAGACGGAAATGGAGACGTGGCGGATCTCCAAGCGAACCTCTTCCTTCTTTACGCACCTTGTAAAGTGATTCGTGTTACGGAGGCTCGTTTGAAGAAAGCCACGTCTCATGATCTCCAGCGCGCGCCATCATCTTTAAGGTTTTTCCCTATGTCGGCACTGTACCTTGAAATTCCAACCTTTATGCATGAGCTGCAATGCCGAATGACTGAGGCTGGCTTGCAATTTGACTACGAATTTGTCAACGAACATCACATTCCACTATCTCGCAAGTATCACAGCATATCCAAGTTTTTGAGGGAAACAAAGAGCTCTAGGCTTCAAATACGCCTGATGACTCTGCACAAATTATACTCTGGTCAAAGCGCAATTTCAGCTCCGAGTGCAACGGACACGTTTACACACACAAGAAATGCCCACGATTCACCGCATGCTTCACATACAGAGAGCCCACAAATAACTTCTCCAGAAAGTCGCCATACATCCAGAGTCGAGCGCTCGCCACAGGAAATAATTGAAAATGCTCTCAGAAAATCTAGGGGTATGAGCATCGAATTGCGAGATGGTCTGAACCTCACACTGTCGAAAGAGCTTTTCAGCGCCTCGTCAACAGGGCTGGTACCATCTCCTGAAGTCCGTGAGGCACTCGAAGAATTCCTGAGCTCAGCCTTCCCCAGCAAGACCGGCGCAGAGACCACTCCATCCTCCGATCCCGCCCGTCATCTCCAAACTGCCCTTCGTGGTATGAGTAGTGAGGAACTGAGCAATGTGATACTCGAGACCCTCGATGAAACTGGAAGAAGCATGGTTCTCAGACTAGCAATGCAAAATTCTCTATTAAGGCAAGAAAACACCGCACTCCAAGCGAGAAGCTGGTTCATGACCCGATTAGCCGACGAGTTCCGTCTGTGGCAAGGAAGACTCTCGAGATTCATAAGGATAGGTATTGCTGTCGCACAGCAGGAGCTTGCGATGGTATTTTTCTACTCTCTATCCTGGATGGTGCTCATCAATATGACTGGTCCGGACATGTTGTTGATCAAAGCTGCAATCGGCATATACTTGGGCATCAATGTTTTCATGTCGATATTAAAACTAAAATACGGCATCGATCTCATAGATGCCGTCGTCGAGCATGCTCTCCCTAAACTTTACTTGGAAAACCCAGCTGCCCGCATTCCCGAAGAGAGCTTGCAGGAGGTAGCGTTTCAGCTGCGAGAGGAACGCGAGGTCAACTACAATGTGCTTTTGGATTCACTAGTGCAGCGACCTTCTTTCGGCCAAACCGTCAGTATATCTGTTTTCGCAGCTATTCCATCTATTCTGAACAAGTGGCACAAAGCGACGGAAAATCAGCGAAAGGAGGCTAAGGCGGCCATTGTAGCCGCTGCCGAAGACATAAATGCAAAACGCAAACAGTCCAATGAGACAATCGCTCACTCTTCTCCACCCTCTGATGTTGCATAATGCTATTTTATTCGCTATATATAGAATAATCCTTTTCCAATTTCACTCTAGCCTATCTATATATGGCGTGTCTAAAATCGACAAGATCACATGTTGTGTGTGGCTCGGGGTGGTGTGAAGATGCGGAGGCAGTGAACTGTTCTTCCAAATCCCAGACCTCAGTTAGGTTATCTCATGAGTATCACATTTGGCAAATATAACGTAACCAGCCAGGTTTTTCTGTTAACTCCGAAGTCATATGGAATCGTGAATGTGCGCCCGTTTCTACCCGGCCATGTCCTGATTTGCCCACGCAGATATGTACGTCGCTTCTCACAGCTCGAGGCTGACGAGGTAACAGACCTCTTTCAGGCCGTTCAATTGGTTTCAAAGGCCGTTGAGAAGTACTACAAAGCGGACGCTATCAACTTCGCCATCCAAGATGGCCCATTGGCAGGTCAAAGCATCGACCATCTTCACTGCCATATTATTCCACGAAAGTTGCGAGACCTACCAAATGTGGATTATATTTACAAGCTGCTGAATGAGAACGATATCGAGGGCGCACACAAAGCTATGCGGGAGAAGAATGCGCAAGGCGTCGACGCCGATTCACGAGTAGATCGCACCCCGGAGGACATGAGCGAGGAAGCAGAGAGACTGAAGAAATATATACAAGAGAACTTTAAATAGACGCGACCTCTATTGGCTGTCGCGTTCTTCGGCTGCCTTGCGTCCATAAAAGGCTGCACGATTAGCACGTAAATTACGCTCACCACCCCATCTTTTTTTACCTCTCTTGATTTCTCGAAGGGAAACATCCTGCTTATAACGCTCAATCCATCCAAGCAGATATCTTCGCTCGCGGACATCCAGCCCATTGGCCTTTAGTGTTTTACTGCGAACGTTGATCAAGCTGTCCCATGAACTGAACTGCTCTGAGTACTGCGACATGTTTCTTCCAATTTTGGAAAGAAAAGATTGAACATCAGGTACCTCAGCCGTGGGCTGCGGCACTTTAGATGTTGAGAGGTGCCTGAGTGGGAATGTTAGTCTAGAAATCCTCAGCATGGCCTTCAACAGAAATTGACTCGCTACTCACAGGCCCGTTATGGACTGACTTTTAATTTGGATGACATAACACATCACATAATCCTACGCAACTGGGCAGCGACACCCAGGGCTGTTGAGCTGCATGGAGGTGAAGGTCACTGAGTTCTGGACTTTTGACTGGCGCGAATTGAAATTTTAATTGAGAGTGGCGAGTTTGTGAGCTACGAATCTAAGCTAGCGTGGCAGGACTTCAATGTCGCAAAATGAGAGGCTCGGGGCTGCACGCTGGTCAAACTCTCTTAGAGATCAATTCTACAGACGAATGTCTATGGTGACAATCATAGTCCACACTCTCATCATACCAGCGTCTATACTCATGGTTTGTTCCATCTCTCTTTTTCCGTTATTTTGGCCCCTATTGGCGGTCTATTTATTGATAATTGTGCTAGATACTCGCGCTGAGCAAGGGTTACCCTTGCTGTGGATTCAAAAGTGGTTCCGAGACCTTTGGTGGTGGAGAGCATTCGCCTACTACTATCCAATAAAGCTGCACAAAACTGTGGATCTATCCCCTACGGATCCGCCAATACTGAAGACGTCATGGAAATCCCTATTGTTGCCTTGGAACTGGGCAGACTCAACTGGCATCATTGTTCTGTGGCCATTTTTTCTTTTGGCAAAATTCGTATACAGACTCCTGGGGCTAAATCCTCCAGTATTACCACCATCAAGAGGCAAGAAGTACCTTTTCGGCATTAGTCCTCACGGGATCATAGCCATGGGCGCTTTCTGTGCGCTGAGCACTGAGGGTGCTGGCTGGTCACAGTTATTTCCAGGCGTACCTGTTCGCCTTTTAACTCTGTCCAGCAACTTCTTTTTCCCTTTTTACCGCCAATATCTCTTGGCAATTGGAATGTCTTCTGTATCGAAGCAAAGTTGTTTAAATCACCTCAACAACAATCAAAGCATAGCCATTGTGACAGGCGGCGCTCGAGAGAGCCTTCTTGCTAAACCAGGACACTTCGACATTATTCTAGACGACCGCAAAGGCTTTGTTAAAGTAGCTTTGCAAACTGGCGCGTCCCTTGTACCAGTTCTCAGTTTCGGCGAAAATGATATCTACGAGCAGGTAGAGTTCCCTCAAGAGTCTCTAGGCCACAAGATTCTTATGTTTATGACCAAGTATCTCGGTTTTACCATCCCTTTGTTCCATGCCCGAGGCGTTTTTGACTACCAGAGGGGTGTGATTGCCTACAGGCGACCCATAAACGTCGTGATTGGAAAGCCCATAGATGTCCCGCTTGATGAGGATCCCACGCAAGAAGCTATTGATCATGTCCACAACATCTACATCAGGCAGTTGAAGCAACTGTATGCGGATAACGTCAACAAATTCACACCCGGCGTTGAGTTACAGATCGTACAGTAGACAACACCTCATTAAATTGGCACATGAGTTCAGAATATTCATTCAGCCATCAGTGGCCCCAATTACACTGCAATCTTGTTGCCGTCCCCTACCGGTTTCACGAAAATTTTAAATATATATTCTCAAACTATATGTGCATGGTCCGTTGAGGGGACATAAATAAGTGTTGAAACTAAGAAGCGCCCCTTGCCAAAGGCGATCTTTACATGGTAGGCCGTGTTACGAATTTTGGAGAGAGATTAAACATACTTCTCTCTGACCTCCTTGGCAGCATTAACCATATTCTTGAGCTGCTCGCGAACCTCGTCCCATTTGCGGGTCTTCAAGCCGCAGTCAGGATTAATCCAGAGCTTCTCCTTGGGGTAAACAGCCAAGATATCAGCAATTCTTCTCTCGAATTCGCCCTTGGGAGGGACACGCGGTGAGTGAATATCAAACAGACCAAGACCAATATGGTTCGGGTAGTTCGAAAAGTTTTCAATGTACTTCGAGTCATCCTTCTTAGAGAATTCAATGGAAACAACATCGGCATCAAGGGCCTTGATGTGGTTAGGATCCAGATCAGAATAGCAGAAGTGAGAGTGAATCTGAGTCTTGTTATCCACACCAGAAGTAGCGATGCGGAAAGATTCGGGAGCCCACTGAACATACTCGTCACGCTCCTTGCCTTCCCGAAGGGGAAGACCCTCGCGAATGGCAGGCTCATCAACCTGGATGACGTTAACACCAGCAGCCTCCAAATCATTCACCTCGTCACGGAGAGCAAGAGCAAGTTGGAGAGCTTGGGTCTTTTGAGAGACATCATCACGGGGGAAAGACCAGCGGAGGATGGTAACAGGACCCGTAAGCATACCCTTCATAGGCTTGGAGCTGACTGACTGAGCATACTTGGACTCCTTGACAGTCATGGGAGAAGGACGCGAGACGTCACCAACAATGATGGGGGGACGCACGTAGCGAGATCCATAAGATTGAACCCAGCCGTTGATGGTGAAGGCGAAGCCCTTGAGCTGCTCACCGAAATACTGGACCATATCGTTACGCTCCGGCTCACCGTGAACAAACACGTCAAGCCCGACCTCTTCCTGGAACTTGACGACCTCTTGAATCTCCTTTTCGATGAACTTCTCGTACTCTTCCTGAGAGATTTCGCCCTTAGCGGCCTTATTGCGCTGGACACGGATCTCCTTCGTTTGCGGGAAAGAACCGATGGTGGTCGTCGGGAAAAGAGGCAAGTTCAGAGATTTCTGAGCCTCGAGACGGACTGCGAACTCAGCCTTACGCTTGGAGTCTGCTTCAGTGAGCTTGCTAACGCGATCTTGAACCTTCTTGTCGTTGGTGATGTCAGAGTCATTACGAGCCTTGATGCTCTTAGCATTCGCCTCGAACTCGGCCTTTACCGATGAAGGGTCATTGATGCCCTTGGTGATCGTGACAACCTCAGCAACCTTCTGCGTAGCGAACGAGAGCCAGTCTTTAATGGTAGCATCCAACTTAGTCTCGTTGTCGAGGTCAACCGGGGTGTGAAGAAGCGACGAAGAGGTGGCAACACGAACACGATCAGAACCAAATTTCGCAACAGCCTCATCAACGATGGCCTTGGCCTTAGCAAAGTCGGCCTTCCAGATGTTACGTCCATTAACAACGCCAACAGAAAGAGTCTGGCCGTCCTTGACAAGTTCAGATACTTCTGCGAGCTGCTGGGGGCAGCGAACAAGATCGAAGTGGTAACCGGCAACAGGGAGACCCTTGATAGCCTCCAGATTGGGACGGACATCACCGAAGTAGGTGGTCAGAATAAGCTTAGCCTCAGGAACCTCTTTAGCCAAGAACTCGAAGGCGACCTTGTAAGCTTTCTTGTCCTCTTCAGTGAGGTCGAGAACAAGAACTGGCTCATCGATCTGAATCTCCTTGGCGCCAGCCTCGACAAGCTTCTTCAAAGTCTCAGCATAAACAGGAAGGAGCTTCTCAAGCAGAGAGATAGGCTTTAGGTCCAAAGAGTCCTTATCAGCCTTACCAAGAACGAGATAAGAGACAGGCCCAATCAAAACAGGGCGAGTCTCAATACCAAGAGCCTGGGCCTCCTTGAACTCATCAACAGGCTTCGAACCATTGAGCTTGAACTCCGTAGAGTGGGAGAATGTGGGGCGGACATAGTGGTAGTTAGAATCGAACCATTTGACCATCTCTAGAGCAGGAACGTCAACGCCCTCGCGCTGCAATCCGCGACCCATCGCGAAGTACTCGTCAATCACGGAGAGCTTATTATCGCGGTAACGTTGGGGAACAACGTTGAAAAGCTGAGAAGCATCAAGAATCTGGTCGTAAAAAGAAAAGTCATTGCTAGCAATGATGTCAACGCCAGCTTCCTTCTGAAGCTTCCAGTTGTGCTCACGGATCTCTTTGCCGGTCTTCACAAGCTCCTCAGCAGAGACCTTTCCGTTCCAATAACCTTCAGTTGCCTTCTTAAGCTCGCGCTTGGCGCCGATACGCGGGAATCCCAAAACACTAGAAACAACCATTTTGAAGACTGTAGCTTTAAATTTATTATGAGGAGAGTTACTCTTTATATATAAAAGAGGGTGAGGGGATCATGTTGGGTATGCATGTGCTGATATAACGCGGGCAAATTTTTCACTGCCATATGCTTTTCGGGACAGGATCCTTTGATCGAGGAGTGCATAACCCGTGCCCGGAAGATACGTCACGTACATCGAACCGCCGCTGACTGTCTGAGAAGGGAAGCGAATGCTAAACAGATGAAAAAATCAGATCAGCCTTACTCAAAATGCGGACATTGGAAACGATTCTGGTCTGTTATAATGCAATTTAACATGTTACACTGTTTTCATTCATGCCAGGCTATGAGAAGCCCGCATCTCTTATCTTGAGCCACGTGATATCACCCCACTAGATTGAAGGCTAGGGCGTCAGTCAAACACACAGTGGTCATACGCACATGTGCTGTGTGATGCCTTAAGCTGGGTTTTTCGAGGGACATTTCGCGCACAAAACAACTCGTTCGCATTGCTGCAAGACCGGTATCGGACATAACGGAGGCAGCCTGCTTATCACTGTTTGATGCCAATATCTTACTTTTTAGTGATTTTTCGTCGTAGCGTTCTGTGATATAGACCTGACCTTCCGCTGCTGGTCAATAAATATATAGATGGTGAACCTGCAGCGGTTGCCGAGAAGCCCTTAATTTGATGCGATTTCCGTGAGGAGCGCTGTGCGTTGCCTCATATCGATTGGTTGTGATCATATAATTTCACTATCTCCGCGACTCTCCCAAAAGCCTTTCTATTGGGGATTCGCGGTTCGAAGTTTCCGACTGACTTGATCTCGCTTGGCAAGTTTCTCGGGAGAGTATTATTTTGGGGAGATTTTGGTTTTTGTGGGGTCGAGTTCAGCTGTGGGATATTGTCATTGAGTATCGGTGAAAGCGGCTTTCTCCCAGGACGCTCAGGCATTTTTGGAGGGGTTTTTTCCTCATAGTCAATGACGATATCCTCCCAATGGTTCATCAGTAATTTGAAAAGGCGGGAAGATATCGCCATTTCCTCCTTTCTCGGGTTCCGGATTCTCATGATCGCTGGGCCCAATGATTTAGCAATTGTGGCTTCATCTACGTGACTTAAAGCAGCGCTGAAGCTGATGATGTCGTCTAAGTGTAGAAGCCTTGGGTCGTCTAATTTCGAAATTACAGAGGATGCGTATTCAATTGTAATTTCGAGAGGCAGCGCAAGCTCATTGAAGTCAATAAGAGGTTCAGGTAGGCTCAGTAGGTATTCCCTGATGGTAGCGAGAACAACTGCGGGCCCATAGTCGCATAATCGAAGCCTCTGTTCACGCGCTACGGCATTCACCAGCACTTGTGTCAGCGTTGCATCCAATTCCGTCATTCGAGAGTACGGGACAAAGGCACGCTCATCAATCTGACAATTACTCAGGTATGCAAAAGTTGCTCTCCAGAAGCTGCTTCGAGAACGAGGGAGAGGCATCTCAAAAATCGATCTGCTTTGCTTGGGAACACTTATTTCTCCATCACCATTCGAATCAGATCTAGTCAAGTCGTCGCGATAGACTTCAGGATTGATATCGAGCGTTGTGATATCCATATGGTGACTGAGTTCAGTAAGATCCCGAACAAATTTGATCTTCGAGGCGAACTTGTGAGAAACTATAGGCGCCAGAGCGCGGTTAAACGCGCGAGTGTACCATCTAGCATGCACTACGTATACCTTGTGAATGCTTTTTCTGAAGTCTCGGCTCAGCTTCGCGTGCACTTTACGAAGCCAATTCACCTGTGGGGCGCGAGGAGCTCGCGATGCAAATATGACAAGAACCAGATCGTTACAAGGAAAGTCCTTGAGCAGAAACGGTATCTCAGCCTCTGGATCAGGCAATTTACCGTCCAAAGGTAAGGTAGTTGAATCAATCACAGTAACGGGGAGGTGAGAAACGGCATCTCGAGTTTGTGTGTGATAAACTAGGGGCCTCTGCATGGCTTAAAGCGGCCTAGCAACACCTCGCCTACTCCAACAAATCGCCGACCGGCCGTTTGGTGTTGATAACTGGGTTAGGGAACAACTTTTCGCGACCGGAGCCAAGCACTCAGACGTGACGCTTCGTAGCAGCATATTTCTCCATGATACCCTGGATCCATATTGTGCACCCCTTTTAAGCTTTGGTCTTCTCTACATATGTGAAAGCATATTTAGGAATGACACAAGACTTCCCAGACGAGAGAGGCTCAATCTTGAACCAACCTTTTTCGAAATTATATCCATTTTAATTGCTACCTAGTCTTAAGAGAGTTCACGTTGAGAGCACATGATATGGGTGATTTTTTTTAGGTCAGACACTTTACAGCTAAGCTGCCTTTGTCTCAAGATGCCAGGGTTGCGGTTGGAGGGGGACCAAGTAGATCGAGCGTGTCAACTATTTAATTGCTTGCAACTTTCGTCTGGAAATTTCAAAACATCACCAGGATTGAACGGTCCGAGCAACACACTTGACAGTCGCAATAGTTTCCGTTTATTCTGATCGATACATGTGGACAGATATCGCGGCTCTTTCTGTCTTGCCCGTTTTGGCGCTATGCTTCTCTCACCAGGATAACGAGTTGTTTAACCTGCAGAAGAAAATCACAGAGGATCTTGGCGAAAAAGCCAATTTCTACTCTTGGCTTGGCCTCAAGAGTGGCGCCACTCAGAGGGAGATCACACGGGCCTATCGAAAATTGAGCCGCTCTCTACATCCGGATCGTAACCCTGGCCAGGCGGCCACAGAACGTTTCGCTAGGCTGAACCAGGCATACAAGACACTTACTTCTCCTTTGAGGGACCGCTACGACTACTATCTGTCTGTTGGATTCCCCAAGCACGACGTCGCCTCGGATTCATGGAAGTACTCTCGATTCAGACCGAGTCTTTTCATCACTGTGATCCTTCTCGCTCTAGCCTTCACTGGCATTCAGTATCTGGTTTTGAAGACCAGTGCCATGCGCAAACGCCAACATATCGTGGGATTAATCAGTGAAGTTCAGGCTGAGGCCTCTAAGGCCTCGCAAACTGGGGTGATATCTTCAGTGACCAAAATTAGCCAGGGCAACAAAGAATTCGTGGCCCATCCCACTGGAGAGGTCTACTTCGAGGGCTTATTGTTGTCTCCCGAGCTCGTGGAAGAGCCAACTTGGAGATCCACCCATGCAGGACGCCTTTACGCCTTTGCTCAGAGAAAGGCTAGAGGCGAGCAAGAGGTGCCTGTGATTATCACTGAGGAGGACAACTCAGAGAAAGCTACTGACTCTGTTAAGCCGAGTTCTCAGTCGCCGGCTTCTGCCTCTCCGGAGCCCCTCAAGAAGGGTGCCGCTCGCCGTCGTGCTGTTGGCCCTCGCGGGAAATCCAAGATCTTCTGATTTCACTCAAGAACCTGCCCACTTCACTTGCTCAAGTTTGGCGTGTCCAGCTACTGCTGATTATTGGATTGCTCTTTCCAAATTCTCGGATTTGAGTTGAATGCAATTTATATAGTACAACATGAGATTAATAGAAGCAAGCCTGGAGTGTAGCAAATAGCATATAATTATGATGATATAGCAAGTTTCATCTGCAGCCATTCCAAGGCCTCGACCAATCCAGTGTTTGTGCGGCCGCTACATCCCCAGACAACCCAAGAGCGAGATGCTCCTATCAAGGGGGTGATCTCGGCACATACGTCGTTCAAATAGTCTTTCTCAAAAGAATCCTGCTTGTTGACTAAAATAAGCAATGGAATTGACTTTTGCACGTTTGTGTCGAGGAAGGTTCTCAAGGTCTGTAGACCGTCCTGCAAGTCAGATCGCGCGATCACGAAAATGATCGCACTGGCTCCGGCAGTCTCAAACTTCTGCTCACACAGAATGAACCGATGACCATCTTGAGAGACAACCGGCTTCTCAAGGATACTGGCAGCTGTAGGAACCATTGAATCAGGGACTGGCTGGCCAGAGAGCCGATACATAATGGTTGTCTTTCCACATCCTGGTGGGCCGAGCACCAAAATTCGGTGTCGTATCCTTGATCTCCCAAACATCTATTGTGCTCGTCTCAGGCAAAAGGCTGCCTAAGAACTAACGCGATTAATTCCGCGGGCAAACGCTCCGGTACCCACGCGATGTATATAGGTCAAATTAGACGCCTTAATAATAAATTGCAAGTGATCACAAGTTGACGCGACTTGGGGCGTGAATACGTGTGCTATAGACGACAGTGAGTTTGAGAACTCATTTTTGTTTATATGTTAATTAGATTGCCATGAGAAATGCGTGCTGTGCTTCATTCGCGAAGTATGGTATAAGTTGCACGTGGGTCTGGGGCCACGATCTTAAGAGAATTCCGCGATGGCTTGCTTTACGCTCTTAGCAAGAGCTTCAACAGTCCTTCGCACGTCCGCATCGGGAAGAGCCAGCGGAAGGTATAGCTTGATGGCATTGACCAGCTCAAACGTCTCCCATTCTTCAATCTGGCCTAACCTTGCAATGAGTAAACCATGTTTACGAGCAGTCATGACGACTCTGTGAAGAAGTCTGCTAACTGCAAGATTATCGTCGTCAATCTTGTCGCCACCGTTGACCTGGAAAATGATAATCGGACTATCTGGCCGTGAGAGAAGCTCCATAGTCGAGTGTTTCTTCAGTAGTGAAGTGAACAATTCAGCTTTAGTTCGCAGAGCCCGAATCCGCTCAGAGAATTCGCCAGAATTCATTTTGTTGACAATGAGCGTGGTGCAATCAGCAAGGTAAGGTGGCTCCGTGGCCGAAAATGTGTATGCAAGCGATACAATTCGCTGATGCTCAACTACCGCGTGGCTTCCCGCGCAGAACCCACCATACGTGCCCAGTGCCGTGGCCAGTGAGCCGATTGTGACATCAACATCTCTGCGGGCCACGCCTAGCTCCTCGCATAACCCACGACCGCATTTGCCCAAAACACCTAGCGACCAAGATTCATCGAGAATGAGCCGGAACTTGTACTTCTGCTTTAACTCTACAATTTTCGCCAGATCCGGCGAATCTCCAGTGTACTCAAATAGCCCCTCTGAGATGATAAATCGCCTGGGCAAACGCTTGGCTCCACGATGAGCTGCAACGGCCTTCGCGAGCTGCTGCTCAAGATGAGCCATGTTATTGTGCGCAAAGTAAAGCACCTTAGCACGCGATAGCTGGACGCCGCGCTGAAGGGGCATGCTAACAGCGTCGTCCACTACTAACACATCACCACGCTTCGCGAAGCAGGGAATGACGCTGGGAGCGGTGCTCACGCCTTGACTGTACAGGATGGCACCCTCTGTGCCCAGAAATTGAGCCAAGCTCTGCTCACACTTGACATGCGCATCTTGGTTGCCGTAGAAGCCTGCCGGGCCGCAGGATCCAACACCGTAGAACTTCACTTTCTCGACAGCCTTGGCCATGACTTCTGGGTCCTTCGAAAGACCATAAAGGTTCGTCGAACACATATTAAGAAGACGATCACTCCCTTGGGAGGCAGCGAGTGTAGCAAAGCCGCCTGAGGTGTCACCGAGCACGGGCACCTCCTCGAGCAGCATCTCTTCCTCAGCGGATACTGGCTTTACAAGTGGCTCAGGCTGCCACTCTTCGATGAGCTCCTCCACCTCAGCATCCGACAGCTGCACGTAGTCGCGCTTTGAATATGACTGTTTTGAGGCGAAAAAGTACCTCAGCGCGAAAAGAAAGAGTAGAATTTCAAATATCGTTCGCGCTGGGTCGTTTTGATGAGATTTCAGAATGTAACGACCCAAGTAGGCTGAGCCTGGGATCTTTGCAGCTATGCCAAGCGAGTCCCGTACATATCGCTCGACTGTGGATCCGATTTTTTGCGAAAGTTGATCCATTGGCCTGCTTGTACGAAGCGAGGATTTGCCAATCTGAGGTGGGCAGGGGCTGTCGCGTCGAGTCGGCGAACCTCACCCACGTCCGTTTGATGTTGAACCAAGCAATTCAGAGTAGCTATAGCTGATACATGACCTAACTCTGCTCAAAATATGAAGATTTATACCCGCCATCACATCATACTAGCGTATTGAGAGCCCTCTGAGGATCCAGCCTAAAATAGCCCCTCTCTAGACCTGCATAAAGCCCTTACCCCGTCCAGCATTTGCCGATGATCTATGCTTTCAATGGTGATACGCCGGGGAGATAGTGAAGTCTCAAAGTTGTTGTTCGTCTGATTTTCGAGGAACTATGCTCACACGCTCAGCTCCACTCGAGGTCTCGAAAAACCTAGCGCGTTTTTCAGTGATAGCTGTGTTCGCTCATGTGATCTCTATTCAGCAGATCCGCTAGACGACAATTTAGCGTAATATTAGTTATCCAAAATGGTTATGCCATCCATGGTGATTAAATAAAAAGAGCTCTGATCTCGATTAAAATCCAATTAAAAGCAAGCGACAGAAACTAAGACTGAATCTGATCTGGAGATTTCGAATTACTATTGGAAGCGATCGGTCAGAGCGGAACCTCTCATTGACGAGCCTGGTGCACCAGACCGCTCAACAGCAGAACTCAGTTGTATTACTCGTTGATAGAACCTCTTGAGCCACGAAGATAATATTAGAGAACTGCAAGTAAAGTTCCATATCTACGCCTTATTGAATCGGGTTCTGTGTGTGGACAATTGACAGCGCTCTCTGTCAGAGTCCCTGAACTGATCATTTCACCGATTCGGTGGTTTAATCGATGGGGACCCATTGCTCCTCACTCGTCCTGTCTTGACGAACGCTTTCTGCCAGAACCTCCTCCTCCTCGTCTTCACTAGAGCCCGACGAGAACTGATCGGAATTGAGCTGTCGGCTCATATACCTAGCAAACTCTGAAGCATCGTTGGGGATCTTGTCACTCTGTGGACGAGTATCTGTAACGACTCCTTCCGGTTCATCCTCCCAGCCATCTGCCTGTGGGTCTGGGCTTGTCTCCTTACCTTTGCCTGCTCTCTTCCCTTTGACGGATTTGCGACGGTTAGAAAGCTTTGACGACATGGGCTTGAGATCTGGGGTTTTCTTGCTCATTTCTGCATTTTTCTTTGTCCCACTAGCGTTCTCTATGCTTGCCGCTTTACCCACGTCTTCATCGCTCGAGCTTTGATATCCTGTGCCGAATTTTTCCTCGTCGCTATCGCTTTCACTATCGCTCTCGCTCTCACTCTCGCTATCGGTTCCGCTAGACTTGCCCAACTGTCTAAGATCATCGTCATTCTTGTCAGTCAGATTGAGTTCCAAAGCAAGCATCCTACGGTCATCATCATCTTGAATTTCATATGAGTCTTCCTCTTCACTCACTATGTTGACTTTACCTAGAACAGTGTTGTACTGCTCTCTAAGCTGCAATAAGTCGTTCTGCACGTACTCAATCCACTCTCGATCAGCAAGCGCCATGGCGATGTCTGGATGGACGCTTTCAGGGACGAACAAACTTCCAAACTTGACAACTTCTTCACTTATTAAGGTTAGATGGCCAACGTAACCCAATCTGATGTTCTTCTCTTGTTCGTGATCTTCGTTGGCTCGTTGACCCCGCACTATCTGTTCCGTGAGATGAGCTCGCGTGAACAGATGGATCGCCAAGAATTTATTGTAGCTGTGATCGATGTATCCATTGAAAACCTGCTGGACAATATCAAATACAACGTTGTGCAGAAAATTATTCCAGGGAAACTCGAACAGCATCTGAATGACGGCATCTACACAATGATTATCATCCAATGCAAATTTGAGTTGATCACCCACCACCGCGCGTCGTCTTAGACTTCTGCTTTCTCGTTCTAAAGCATCCTCTAAAGCCTTTCCTCGATGATTGCTGACATTAATCTTTTGACGGCTATCATCTGCGAATTCCATGTCATCCCCACTCTCATTTTCGGGAGTGGGCGGCGAGGGAGATTCTGGAGGAGAGTCTATCTTCTCGGATGGAGATGAAGGGCTTGAGAAATGTGGTGCGTGCGCAGTTTGAGATAAATCAGAGAGGCCGGTGGGTGTTGGCGAGTCCTCGGAGTCACTGTTACTGAGATCATCATCTCCTTCGAGGGGTTTCGCCAGTTCCGCAAAATCGCCAGTATCATTATCCGTAGAGCCTCCCGAGGTTTTGCGGCTTTCTGCCGACTTGATCTCGCATTGCGTGTGATGAGAATCCTCGGTGGGATTCTCACTCGGGCTTTTCCTTCCTGGAAAGTAAATATTATTTCGTTCGAGGTCTCGTTCACGAATGATCCTTTCACCCGATGGATCGTTCAATAGATTCATATTCGAACAATGCAGGAGCTCTGCGTATAGTTCGCAGATTCTGAACCGCACGAATCCCAAGGGTTTGACTTCGCCAAAAGGCATCTTCATGACCTTTGACTCTGGTGCAGTTAGCATGGCTTGGAATTTAGGAATGGATTCGGCGAAAAGCTTGACCATAGTACCCAGATAGATGTTATCGCGAGGATTCGGCGGGTGGCTATCTAAAGTTGTGTCAGTGACCTCGATCATGTCATAGTCACTATTGTTCTTCCTGATGGCCTCAATTATAACTGTCACAGCGACACACATTCCATGGCCGCCCTGAGCCATTATGTCGATCAGTCGACTCATGCACTCGTAGCCCACAAATTGACGGCTAAGCTCGTTAGGACCGATGGCACATATATCACTCTTATTACCGCCACTGATATTGACGAAGGCTTTGAGAAAGTCACCTGCAGCACTTTGCGCACTGTGAGAAACTGTAGGGCTCAGAAGGTCTATCGCTTTCGGTATGAGATCTTGTTCATATAAAAAATCGATAATTTCTGTTGGTGACTCAGGGTGGTCTGTCGAGATAACCTTTATGAGAAAGTCAACAAGTGGCTGGCACTCGATATAGCGAATAAAATAATCCACGAAACGTGGAAGTGTTCTTACAAAATCCAGCATTCTATCCAAGCGCTTTTCCAGCAGGCTTTCCACAATCTTTGTGAGAAGATTGAGTTGCTGCGCAGTGGCTTCCTCTTCAGTTTCCAGTACGGCCCAAAGTTGTTTCATTGCTTTCTCATTGGAAAGCAAAGCATCAAGAAGCGTCCAAACGTCAGTAGAAAGAATCTCAGCACAGACTTTCGAATAACGTATCTGCTTCAGACGCTCCTCTTCTAAAGCATCGTCGTGGTCCTCATCAAGGTCTGAATCCACGGATTCTACGTCTTGGAATTCGCGATATTCGACCGATTCTCCGTTCAATGAGAAACTCTCATATCCCAGGTTTACTGGAGGTACTGGCGTTTTCATCTTCTCAAGCTCTGGGGCTTCTTTATTAGTGTTACTGACTTCTTGGTAATCTTCCGATAGATCTGGACTCCTCGGCTCTGATGAATCTTTTTCAGATGATATGAGATCGCTGTTTGCATTATCCTCATCATCCTCTGGAGTAATCGGGTCTTCATTCGAAAGATCAGAGGTTTTAGAGGCCTGGGCTTTGTGTTGGGGAACATGCTTGCTTGGAGGTGGCGCTACGGCTAGAGAAGCAAGTTCGTATATGATATCGGGCTGGCTCAGGTAGCGAATAACCCGATCGTTGGGAGCCAAAACTTGGTTCAATATATCATCGCAGTCCAAAAGGTCCTTCAAATCATGCGAGTCTCGATCCAAAATCTTCTCTGTGGCACCAGCCATCGAGAGGCTACTGGTCATGCTCCAGAAAGCCATCTTGAATTTAGCCTCGTTGCTGGTGTGAGCGGCAAACCTCGTGTCTTTTTTAGTAGTGGTATGTGCTCTGAGGCATGCCCCCCCCCCCAAGTCTCGCGAACCTCAACCCTCATCTAGCAGATGTAGTCAGCGAGATGCTTAAATCGAGGAACGGGCCTTAAGGCCCCAAGCCGACATTGGATCTAGTGGTTTTTACGTTTATATCTATTTGAAGAAACAAATATATCGGTGGTTGGTTAGTGAATTGTTGAATGGCGCTATCCAGAGTAGGTCGAGCCAATCCGTCTATGAGAATATGGATTTCTTATATAAAAATATCGAGATAGACTATCTGAAGACCTATCGCCTCAAACCGATATTGGATCTAGGGATTTTTACGTTTATGCTTATTCGAAGGAGCCTATATTCCGGTGGTTGGCAATGAATTGTCAAATGGCGCCATCTAGATTAGATCGAGCCAACCTGTGTATGAGAATATCGATCTCATATATATAGAAAATTGAGACAAACTACTATTTAGAGACTTATGTCGGGTCTTAAATCACAAACTCAGTAGTTCTCTATTGGAAGGCTTTCGAACGTACACGCTTTCGAGCGGGTCAAGTCGACCTGATTCAAATGAAAAACCGTTTGAGAGTTTATTGCAGGCATTGCATTGACTCGTCTATTATACAGGGATCCTCTCTGAGATTGGAAAGATTTACATCGCAAGCAGAAAAACCAAGATTTTACCAAGGTCACGGTATGAGAGAGAGCCTTTGGTGCCCAAGCCTTATTTCCTCGGTGACGATAGCACGACACCTTTGTCTTACCCTGCTGCCCCTTAAGAATTCGGGGAATCAGAGGACAGGCCTCAGCCGATTTAGAAACTGTGATGTCATCGGGAAAATTAACCGAGATTTACGGCGCCGAGGCAAAGACGATTTACTCTGGAAACGCACTCAACCGATTGTCTTTTTTAAGAGAGGACTCGAAGTTTCTCAACAATGCATTTCATTCGCCCGATGCACTCTTTCTTCCCTTTTTGAAGTTCGATGCTTTACTCAAAGACACCACTAACCTGCATTGGTTACCATTGGAGAGTGTGAAGAATATAGTTGGAGATCCCTACAGCTCGAGCGCAGCTGAATTGGCAGAAACATGGGATCCCAAGCGTGATGCTAGCGGTGTGACCCATGCGCAAGTAGTATTTCTGGGTGTTGATGAACTCGCGCCAAGCGAGAGTCAGAAAGATCAGCCTAATTTGGGTGCTCCTCGGTTCGCGGTCGATGTTACCCCCTATTACCAGGCTTCGCCAGAACTGAAGGACTCGTTAGAAGCATTCCATACCTCTTTGGAGGGCGGGGAGGGACTAGAATTCAAGTCTGTGATTTTTGGAGTAGAGCTAGAAAACGAAAGAGACTACTCGATCATTGCTGAAGCTCGCATTATTTTGGACTGGATCAATCGCACCCAATTCTGTGGAGGCTGTGGCACTCGCAACATGAGTGTCTGGGGAGGTTTCAAGCTGTTGTGTCCCAAATCTTTCTCGAAGGAGGCGCATTGCCCGACAACTGGGAAAATAACCAATCTCTCTTTTCCACGCACAGATTGCTGTGTAATTGCCGCCGTAGTAAGCTATGATGGATCTTCGGTCCTGCTGGGTCGTGGCAGACGTTTTCGCATCAACATGTACTCATGCTTGGCAGGATTCCTGGAGAGTGGCGAGAGCATCGAGGATTGTGTGAGACGAGAAATTTTTGAGGAAGCCGGCGTCAAAGTTGGGCGCGTCGTTATGTATGCCTCGCAGCCTTGGCCGTATCCAGCGAATCTGATGATAGGATGTATTGCGGAAGTCGCCGATGAGAGTCCTGAAAGCCACAGGATATTTTTGGGTAATGATAAAGAACTGCTAGATGCTAAATGGATCTCCAAAAGCGAGCTACAACTGCTGTGCAAAGGTGAAAGCTCCCTAGATTTCGTGGTACCGCCCAAATCCTCAATCGCTTGGGTTCTTTTAGATGCGGTCTCCAGAGAATTAAATTTACAGTAAATGAAAAAAAACCTGTAGATTTACAAGTTACAACTCGAAACTACTCAATAACTGGGCTATCCTTTGTGGTTAGTTGTGCGGGTCCCAGCTTTGACGCAAATAAGCCATAAGTAGTCTCTCTATACAAAGAAGAGGAATTCGGGGACAAATCTAAGATCGAGGATTGTTTCTTACTTCTAGCTATGGGAAAGCAGCTGGAGACAAGTCCCTCAAAATTAGATGACAATGAAATAATTGCTAAAGTTCTGCAAAATAGAGGAAACTCTTTTGAGGTTCTCGTTCCAGAGAGTCACATTCACAAAGTTGTAAAATATAACGGAGCAGAGCAGAGCCAAATTTTAGTCGCGCTGAACCCATCGCTTCGGAAAAAAGTGTTTGTGCGAAGGAATGGGTTTGTCGTCGTTTCGTTGGAAAATCTCGGCCCCAATGGGAAACTGAAAGGTGAAATTTCTGATGTTATTACAGATGCAAAAACCTGGCAGAAGACCCTTGAAGATTGGCCAGCCGAGTTCGCTGTTGCGAAACAAGTTCATGAGGCTTTAGAACTTCCACCTTCTTTGAGTGATGAGGAGCCCAACTCGGAGACCTCGGAATATGAAAATTGAACATCTTGGCGTCAGAATTATAGGAGTTGCTGCAGTTTTTTGGACACTTTGGCCTCCACTGCTGCAAGTTCTTGTTGGTTTTTGTTGACTATGGTTCTTGTTCCTGAAATGTCACTAGCAAATAGCGAATGTTTTCCCCATCCATTTACGAAAGATCTCTCTATCTGGCTCATGACGAGGTTCACTCTCTTTCTTAACGACAAAATCTTGATTTTGGCAGTCAGCTCATACCAAGGATGCTCACGTGTGAAAGACTCTCGAAGACTCTCGATGCTCGCATCAACTTTGGATGCGATTTGTCTAAAGTTTGTGAAGTCTGGGAGGAACGGTGCATAGTCTTCGACTCTCAAGGGTAGTATCGCATCCTGACTTATCGTAGCTAGTAGCAATGCCAAAACTCTCGCTTGATTGATGGGTGTAGCCATTGCCACTGAAATACTTGATATTTGTAGATCGAACAGGAATGTGTTCGACCCCAATCCAGCTGAGAAGATTTGCTCAAGATGGCGCTCTGAAATCAATCCGGCCTCTAGAAACTGCCTCACTGCCCAATCACTGACATTTGCTAAGGTAGGAGATGCTGAGATTTTATTGGATGCATCTAGCTCGGAGCTGTCTAGGTATACGACCCCCTTTCCTTGTAAGGAGGATCCGAACTTGCGTGAGAATTTCTTAGCGCCATAACGAGGGAACGAAATAAATTGAACAGTTCTCAGAGGTTTCCATCCTAAAGAAGAAAGTCGCTGAAATACTCTCGATACTTCCAGGAAAGCCGCTGTGCTCTCTGAAGAGCCTCGCGAATCGCCTATGATTACTCTCTCGTAGGAGAACCCAGGAATGACCCACTGGAAAGGTCTCCACATTACAGAACTGCCCCCCTCGAGCTCGAATTCCAGGTTCAGGCAGGTATCAGGAAATTCGTGAACGGCCAGAACAGGAATCTTGTATCTTTTTAAGCCAAAATTAGGAACCCAGCCAGCTGGAACAATATAGACTACTGCTTTCTTGTTGGAAGATAGGGCCTGATCAACCGTCTCATCGATAGATTTATGGCTATCAAACTGAATGGCGAGGACATCCGAACTTGGAATGTTCTGCGAGCTTTTTGCCCGGCTGAACTCAATTCCAAATACTTGCGAATGGCGAGATAATTCCAAGGGTTTCTTGTTGCAGAAACCAGTTCGAACGAAACTTGTATCTCTTTGTTGTCGAGAGCTATAGGGAGAGCTCATTTGCTTAAAGGTCGAGGGCAGTCTCAATTCGCCTCGGTTGGGATGCTGTAGGTCCTTCGCAATCCCAGATTCACTGATATTGTGTAATACATATCTTTGTATCGAAGGGAGAGTGAATTTGGTGCTATGCAAATGGTTCCAGTCTCGGCTGGCGGATGTCCGTGTCATGAACACGATTTGGTATATTAACAAAAGTATGCATCCAAACAAGCTGTAAGCGATTGTTCGCTTGAATGTATATGATAACATTGCAATTGACCTAAATAGTCGGCCTTCAAAGAGAGTCTGTCTCCAGGTGAACGGATAACGGTTATGCGATCACAACGGTCGCCCGCTCACTGCCTGTAACTCCAGCGTTGGACACGTGATATATCTGTTTGCGATGGATTTAAGTAATTCTTCAACTGGCAAGTGACTCGACAAGAGAAGTGACAGGGACTGAGCCTCCTATAATTGAAAAGCGCAAATGCTCTCATGACATTGGCCGACTAACTCGAGGCATTCCCAAAATATCCCATATTCCATGAGAATAATCGGCGAAACTACACGCTGAGATCATGTGACCATGTACCCGGTTTAGTAACTTTGTGAAAAAGAGAGCGCATTTTCGACAAAAAAGTTCAAGCAACGCCTTTGAATGAGTACTCAAGCGGAGCGTAACATTGAGATCTGGAAGGTCAAAAAGTTGGTTCGCAACCTCCAGGAGGCACGAGGAAATGGTACCTCCATGATTTCTCTTATCATGCCTCCACGATCCCAGATCCCCCAGTACACGAAAATGTTAACTGACGAGTATGGAACTGCGTCAAACATTAAGTCTCGAGTCAATAGATTAAGTGTGCTTAGTGCAATCACATCGACGCAGCAGCGCCTCAAACAGTACACGAAGTGCCCGCCTAATGGTCTTGTCATCTTCTGCGGAGAAGCTTTGAATAATGAAGGCAAGGCCAGGAAGTTGACCATAGATTTCGAGCCCTTCAAACCCATCAATACATCGCTTTACTTGTGTGACTCTAAGTTCCACGTCGAAGCCTTGAGTGAACTACTCGAAAGCGATGACCGATTTGGATTTATCGTTATGGATGGTAACGGTTCTCTTTTCGGTGCTCTCAGCGGCAACACGCGTGAAATTCTGCATAAGTTCAGTGTCGATTTGCCCAAAAAGCACGGCCGTGGTGGTCAGTCAGCGCTGCGTTTCTCACGTCTTCGAGATGAAAAACGTCATAATTATGTTCGCAAAGTCGCTGAAGTGGCAGTACAAAATTTCATCACAAACGACAAGGTCAATGTCACCGGTCTTGTCTTAGCTGGTAGCGCAGATTTCAAGAATGAGCTCAGTCATTCAGATCTATTTGATCCACGTCTCCAAGCCAAAATCGTTCAAATCGTGGACGTGAGTTACGGTGGTGAGAACGGCTTCAACCAGGCTATAGAGTTGAGTGCGGAAAGTCTGAGCAATGTCAAATTCGTTCAGGAGAAAAAGCTTCTTAGCAAATACTTTGAGGAGATTGCGAAGGACCAGGGCATGTACTGTTATGGCCATGAGGATACCTTGAAGGCTCTCGATGCTGGCGCTGTTGATGTTCTTATAGTTTGGGAAAATCTCGAACTTATGCGATACACCCTTCGTGACGCTGAGAATAATGAATCCATCACGTTTGCAATGCCGGATGCCCCGGCTGCTAGTTATCTAATTGGTAGCGACGGACAGGAATTGGAACTCATCGATGAGAAGCCGTTCGTGGAATGGCTCGCTGAGAATTACCTCGAATATGGCGCTCGACTTGAGTTTGTCACTGACAAATCTGCAGAAGGCGCACAATTCGTCAAAGGCTTCGGTGGTGTAGGTGGGCTTCTCCGTTACAAGCTGAATTTCGAACAATTGGTTGACGAGAGCGATGACGAATATTTCAGCGATTAAATGTCTATTGCAAATGAACTAAGTAGACGTATCTAATGTAAGCTATCTGCTTTGTTTTGTCGCCAGCTCTAATTATCATGAAAGACGTTCTTAAATCGTGGTCACATCAGACATGCTTACTTTGGTCCCTTTTCTCTTCTTGCGAGGTTGTGTGGGTTGAGAAATAGAAGCTAGAGCGGCCTTGGTCTTCTTAGGTTGTTTGGGTTTTTGCTTTTGTTTTAGTTCATCTAAAGCTGACTTCAGTGGCTTTCCTGGAATCACAGAGTTGGGTAGACGCAACATTTCGTGAGCAAGGTTACTAGTCCCCGAAGTCAAATACTTCCTGTTGGAGCTGAGCTTTTCCTTCATTAATTCTTGCAATTCGGACCTCAAGTTCTTCAGCGCCTGGGGGCTTGTTTTTTGCGCGTCCGCTTTTGCAGCAATTCTATCACCCCTTCGCAGGTCACCACCACCTTTGAGGTATTCATCATCTATGTCCAAACCAAGCTCTTCTGCTGCTTCACTGAGCCAAGCGTCTGACTTACCCTTCTTCGTAGTCATACTTTGAGTATCCGCAATCTTCTTCGCGAGCTTTACCCTCTCGCGAAGTCTCTCTAAAACGTCGTAATCAACATCGATTTGGGATGGCTTTGTTCCAATGAGTTTCAATAGATTTGGAAGTGGACCTGATGATTCCTGGGGTGAGCTCAATACGACAGACACGCCCAAGTTTCCTGCTCGTGCTGTTCTCCCTGAACGATGAACGTACATATCACCTGTCCTAGGCAAGTGATAATGCACAACGTGGTCAACTAATGGTACATCTAAACCTCTTGCAGCCACGTCTGTTGCTACAAGTGTCGCGGATTTTGTTTCCTTGAACCTTTCTATTGAGCGCAATCTTTGTTTTTGGATCATATCACTATGAACACCTATGGCGTTGTGACCCAGTTCCTTCAGCAGAGGCACTACACGCTTCACAGCATCGATAGAATTCATGAAAACAACACACTTACCAGGATATAGTAAGAGGAAGTAGTAAAGATAGAGATCCTTTTCCATGTTAGGGCACTCTATCACTGCTTGTAGAACGGACTCAGCGACCGGCGCCTCTGGATCAGCGTCCAGCAGCTTGGCTTGCTTGCTCAAACCAAGCTGTTTTTGCATGATGTCAACAATACTATCCTCACGCTTTCGCTTCTTTGAATTGTTGAGTGAAGCCCACAGCTCCGTGCTGAATGTTGCGCTATATACCAGAACTTGACGCTCACTTGAAACGCCGATGATCTTGAGCATAGACTCCAGCTCTCCAAAACTTCCAGATTGCACAAGTCTGTCTGCCTCATCAAGAATTAGAGAAGGTATCTTCTGCCAGTTCTCCTGCTGTTTCTTAGACATTTGCTCAACCACCTCGAATAAGCGACCAGGAGTCGCAACAACTACAAATGGATTTCGAGAAAGCTGACGGAGCTGCTTCTGAATTGCAAGTCCTCCAGTTAGAACCACCACTTTGTTCTTATCCTCTTGAGGGAGCAGAGCTCTAAGATGATCTCGTATCTGATGAGCCAACTCTCTTGTGGGGCTGACAATCAATCCTTCAGGCCGAGACAACGAGGCCTCTGGGTTTTCGAAATAACGCTGTATTAAAGGGATAGAATAGGCCAAGGTCTTTCCTGATCCGGTCGCTGCTTTACCGATGACATCGTCTCCCTGTATAATTAGAGGAATCGATTGCGCTTGAATGGGAGTAGGAGATTGGAAGCCTAGTTTTTTCAGCCCAGTGTATATTCTGGGGTCCAGATTGGCAGGCCAGCTGCCGAGGCTATATGAAATTTCTGTATCTTCAGCTAAAGCAAGAGCATTGAAAACATTTTCGTCTTTAGCGTCTTCCTCAGAACCATCATGCCCCGTGTTTTTGGCAGTTGTTTTAGGTTTCTTTTGAACCTTTTTCTTTAGGGTCTCGGTCTGTTTCTTTTTAGCATGTTTTGGTGAATTCTTCGTACCTTCTGCTCCTGATTTAGGAACAAACTTCAACGATCCCTGATCCTTCACCAGATCAATGTTATCTATCTCTTCCAGACCATAAAAAATTCCATCGTCAAAGCCACCCTCTACGTCTTCGAGCCCGTCATCCACTCTTTTCCAATTGAGCTCATCCGCTTTAAGCGCCATAATAGAATGCGAGACCCAAAGCTGGAAAAAAAAGCTGAGGTGAGGAAAAATTGAAAGTCTCCCCGTCCGTACCCTCCTCTCATGACGACAAGCATGAAAAGTTGGAGAACAATTGCCATATTTATTTATGAAAGACTCTTTTGCGCTTAGCATGAAAATTTCATACATAACAATTTGAGAAAAAATAAAGAATCGTACACATGTTAACGGTAACTTAACGCGGGGTTTTCGAAACTCAGCATTCAACAACTACGAAGCGTCAAGCTGAATTACTTGGAGACACAATCAACATGTGCATTTCTAACTCGCTGTTTTATCCAGCCGTAAATATACTTCAAAGAAGCTTCTCAAGTACGGCATTCTTGTCGACATCCGAAGTGATCTTCGTCAAGCCCAGCTCGTTAAACACTGAGACCACCTTTTCCTCGGGGAATCCCATCTGAGTAAATGTAGCAAGAGACTCCGAGTCGACTGAGGGGCCGTTCATGTCTTTAGGAGGCTTGGCGTACTGGTCTGACCAGGACTTGGCAATTCTTTTGAACTCTTCAGGGTTCTCGCGATACACCTTTGCAACCTCAGCATCCTGAGGGTCCTCAGCGTTGGGGGAGTCCAGCAATTGCTGTAGAGATACAAGAATACTCAGTAGATTGTAGACAGGAGTCCATTTTTCCTTGAGAATATCGAGGCAGATGGCACCAGTTTGCGAGCTGATGTTCGGATGGAAAATACGGGTGGCAAAACTGGCTCGAGGCGGTTTCAAAGGGKATTCAGTCGGAACGCTGAACTCGACAGCAAAGACGCCAGACTCGTAAGGGCTGTTTTTCGGGCCAGGGAAAGTGGCGATAATTTTGGAAAGGTCGGAATCATCAGGCGTGGCAGTAAAGTTCCATTCTTTGTCGTCTTTAATAGCTTGCAAGTCCCTGAGCAGCCGCTTCGACATTGTACTCGCTGTTGAGTTAACCTAGGTTAGAGCTACTGTGGCTACATGTCGCCATATGACAAAGCTTTGGCGTGCGGCTAGCATAGGTTAACTAATTCCCCTAGCCGCTACTCCTCCAAGGGCCCTGAAAGGAAACAATCAAACTATAATAAAGTAGCAAAAAGCTGTTTGTCGAAAACCAACGGATATGGAATGAGCCATTGAGTCTGGCAAGATCTGAGATCAAACGTCTGTGACCAATTCGCGCAAAGATCACAGCACTGAGACAGGGCCACCGCCACAGCGGGCCAGGAGCGCCCCTAACCTGTGTCGATTCATTCTCTGCAGCCGATAACTAAACGCCGTATAACACTCATATCTGATACCAATAATTCTCATGTCAAAGATTGCAAAGTCCACGGCAGAATGGAAGGCAATTCTGTCGCCCGCCCAATTTTCAGTTCTTCGTGAGAAATCTACTGAACGAGCGTTTTCTGGAGAGTACGATAAGCTCAGCAAGCCTGGCGTTTACAATTGTGCCGGATGTGGCAATCCACTGTATACCTCGAACTCCAAATTCGATTCGGGTTGCGGATGGCCTGCGTTCTACCAAGCAATCCCAGGCTCCATCAATCTCCATAAAGACTCAACAATGGGAATGTCACGCACCGAGATGACTTGTTCGCGGTGCGATGGCCATCTAGGGCATGTATTCTACAACGAGGGATTCAGCAATCCTACTAACGAACGCCATTGTGTCAACTCAATCAGCCTTAAATTCGCGGGCAACTGACTACTTTAGTGTATACTATCTCATTACATGTTGCTGCAATAGCTTGTATTCATAATTTTTTCAACTAGCAGCATAGCTACAAATTAACTGGAATCATGGCACTGTGTGGTTTTAGATCATCGCCTCTCAGAATCCGTGCGTGCCAAGGATCTCGATATGGGGAAGGCCTACTCACGTGGATGCCCTGTACCCCCCCTATATCGTGATGTCGACAGTGGTTCTCCATTTCGTGTATTGCAGAGCTAATCCTGGGGTTTAACTCATACCTTTCCAACAGGCAGAAAACATTTGCTTGCTTTGGCATTGGAAATGCTTAGGGCGCAGCTGGTTGCCAGTGTGCTTGAGCAATCCCTTGCACAAAGTGCAGTCATTGCCTGCGCAGTTATTAGTATGGAAGGGGTTGTGCTTGAGAGCCGAGAACAGACCTCTGAGCCGGAAGACACAGCGGTCAAGGGAGAAGACTCTGTTCTAGATTATAAAATAAGCTCGAAGCTGCAGGTCAAAATTTCCAGTCTCTTCGCAGCAGAATATTGGAGACAGAGCGACGATGCCCTCTGGTTGGGCGCTGAAGCTCGTGACCAAAGGCTTGCGATTGCACCAATAAAGGGCAAGTCCCTGCTTTTGCTGATAGTGGGCAAAAAAGATCAGTCCTGGGGCTTTCTGAGCAAGGAAGCCACAGAGGCTGCAGACAAGTTACACTAGAGCTGAAGTCCTGCTTCTACTAAGCCCACACAATCTTGCTGATATGCTAGCTCTACTAAAATACAAATGTTACAAGGTTTAAGACATGTAACCTCACGCTCTACCACATGGGGGTATGTTTGGGCCTTTCTAGCTGCTCATTATCATCACCGAAGGGGTCAAAGGATTCTGATGGCTCGTGCCCTTGTAAATCTGAGAAAGGTTCCAGGGTCTCAGCTAGCTCGGGGGAGGAACTTCCTTCTCGCGGTGGTGATGGTGGAGGCCTGGCTGGCTTGATAGCTGTGGAACGGTGGGCGCCATCAATCTCATGATCTTCCTGACTTGTCATCGCACCATGACCCTCTATGACAAGATCGTAGGCCTGAAGGGCAGCAATGAGTTCTTCATTTGCAGCTAATAATTGGCCCAGGTACTCTTGCACCTCGACACTTGGGTTGTGTACCAGTTTGACAATGCGGTGTCGCAGCTGTTTGGCTTGCTGATGATACACATCAATCTCATGACTGCCCCCAGGGGTAGTGATCAGCGCATGGTTCAGACGAGTGGCAATGTTGTGGGCAGTAGCAACAGTAGTCTCTAAACTTGCTCCTCGCAAATTGACCGGACTAGGTGACCGAGATCTCGAAGACTCCCGCCGATGGGTGTGATAAGACTGCGGTGACCTTGGCTCAACCATTGCTGATTTTCGATATCCATTGGCGGACCTTGAGGAGCTAGTTCGTTGGTGGCCGCGAGAATGGCCACCATCGGCTTGACCGAACACCTCATCGTCAAGATCGTCATCTGGGTGAAAGGACGAGCGGTTCCTCCTGTGCTCTAATTTGACGGCCAATCCAGCATGCCGAAACAACCTCGAAATAGTAGGATCGTTGCGTGAGCTCCAGTCTTGAAGAAGGGATCTGCATTGACGGGTTGCCTTGCCAGATTTCGAGTCATCTGCACTAGCGTGTCCCGCATGCGAGGCAGCCAATTGGGCCATCTGCTCGCCCAGGCCACTTAAACCAACGAAAGGCTCCGTTTTCACACCGTTATCGACAAGAGTTTCGACGAGGGACAGCGCGCGGATCTGGTCCGAAGGGGACCCATGTTTGATCCGCTTGCGCAAAACTCTCCCAGCTTCTTGGCCACCGGATTGTCTGGAGTCTGAGGTTTGAATCAAATCAATAAGATTGAGCAGCTTAGCAGGGTCGTTCTTGTGTCCCCTGGCCAGTAAACTCTCGGTATCGGAGCTGATGGCTGAGTATGGCTTACGCTCAGAAAAGAGACCCATTTTTGATAGGCTAATTGAGCTGAGCTCCAAGTACTCGTGAGGATACTTGAGGGGTTAAGCTGTCTCCTGACCTATGAAAGTCTATAGGCAGGCTCCCGTATCCTTTTGAACACAGTTTCACCCTCTGAAACGCCCACTATCGTCCCCCCATCGATGGTGTCACCCGTACCCTAAACATATCTCCTCTGAGCCTAAATTTACCCAGGGCAGCAGATACGGCGGGGTCAGCATGATCGTCCTAAACCGCTGGGAGCTAATTATGCTGCACTTGTTGAACTACAGGCTGCGGCACTAAACGAGTTCGCTTAAGGCTAGTTAAAATAGGGAGATTTAGGCATGTGGATTGGTGTATCACATCAAGCCTCAGGGTAACTCGAATTGCGAGATACTTTAGTCTTTCTCATGCGCGCCCAGTGCGCATTCGCATCTTCTCGCCGAGAACTAACTTCACGTCAATATGGCACTCTTTATTCGAGCTGATAAGCAAGTTCTGTGTGGATTTTGAAGAGGTGCCATAATGCCCAGCGGCTCTCATCCGTCGTTGAGCTACCAGTCACGTGCCACAGCCAGTGATAGGTCATCAAGCCCATAGTCACTGCTTTTTTCATTATAGGAAAAATTGGGACCAGTATTGTTGTATTATTTCGCCACGAAACGAGCTTCTCATGTCGCTTCCCACCCGCATTTTGCAAGAGCTAGACAAGCATGGCCATATCGATAGTACTTTACAAGCTTTCCCCGATATCCCGAGCTCTCAGATGCAGTCAGGCGTTGCGTCGTTGGTGGACAGGAACATGATCACGGCCGAGCATGTCGAAAATGATATCTGGTCATTGACAGAGGAGGGTGAGGACATTGTGGCGAACGGCTCGCATGAGGCCAGGCTTTATGATGCCGTAGCAGCCGCGATTGACGGCCTGGAGCTGGCAGATGTCAGTAAACAGCTTGGCAACTCAGGAAAACTGGGCCAGCAGCGTGCATTCAAGAACGGTTGGATCAAGAAAGACGGCTCGAAGCTTGTGAAAAACTCTAGTTCTAAGCCTGTAGATGTCACCAGAGACGAACTCAGCGAAATCAAGACAAGCGGAACACTAGCAGACACTAAGGAGCTGGCAGAACTGAAGAAACGAAAGCTTATCTCTAAGAACAAAGTGTGGTGGTTCAAGTTGGCCAAAGGCCCAGAATTTGCGCTCGAAATCAAGAAACTCGAAACTGATTTGACCATTGACATGCTCCAGTCCGGAAGATGGAAGGATGCTAAGTTCAAGCCTTACAACTTCAAAGCTGAGGGTGCTGCCCCCAACTCGGGCAGCCTCCATCCGTTGAACAAAGTTCGCGCCGAGTTTCGCCAGATCTTCTTCAACATGGGATTCACTGAGATGGCTACTGACCCGTACGTCGACACTGGATTCTGGAATTTCGACGCTTTGTTCGTTCCCCAACAGCACCCTGCCCGAGACATGCAGGACACATTCTACATCATGGATCCCAAAGAAGGCGGGCTTCCGCAAGACAAGACTTATTATGACAACGTGCGTGAAGTTCACCAATTCGGTAAATTCGGCTCTAAGGGCTACAGATACAAATGGGACCCACGGGATGCCCAAAAGCTAGTATTGAGAACCCATACTACTGCGATCTCTGCGCGGGTCCTGCATGCCTTGGCTGAGAACCCCCGGCCGGCCCGGTACTTCTCCATCGATCGCGTTTTCCGTAACGAGGCTGTCGATGCTACCCACCTAGCGGAGTTCCACCAGATCGAGGGTGTGATTGCGGATTTCGGTCTAACTCTGGGAGGGCTTATTGGTTTCATGCAGAAGTTCTTCTCAATGATGGGAGTGGACCAGCTTCGCTTCAAGCCGGCCTATAACCCATACACGGAGCCATCGCTCGAGATTTTCGGTTACCATCACGGTCTCGGTAAATGGGTTGAGATTGGAAACTCTGGTTTGTTCCGCCCCGAAATGCTGGAGGCAATGGGGCTTCCTCGTGATCTGCGCGTTTATGGTTTCGGTCTGTCGCTTGAACGACCGACAATGATCAAGTATGGGGTTTCTAATATTCGAGAGCTATTGGGCCACAAAGTTAGCCTGGACTTTGTTGAGAACAACGCAGCAGTACGTTTTGATGAACGCCTCGTATAATCATTTTTTTTTTAATTCCTAGCGTGTTTAATGTAACTGTGAACGAATCTACACATCTGCAAGGCACAGGAGCACGTGAGCGACCTTGTTCACTCTGCAATATAAGACTCCGCTATCGCTTGTGAATCCTTATAAGGAAATGCAGCGCATCACCAACCAACTCAAGTCAAATGATTTTTATCAGATGCGCGAATCGACTAACCGAACTCAATTTATATTTATGGCCACATCGAATCAGATGGGGTAAGAAAGTTGAAGACTCTTGGGCGCTCGTAATGACCCTGGTTTGACGCCGCAAAAGCAGGTGGCCTGTCATTCATGAAAACTTCAAAACACAGCCACAAATAACCTTGGCTTCTGAGTCCCGACCAGGATGCTTTTTCGTATCTTTAACTAGCTAGATCTGAGGTCCTGCATAACCCCGACCCTACTCCACTTTGGGTAAATTCAGACATAGAGACCTTTCGCTAAGATTACGCTGCAAGAAGCAATTTATTCAGGTGTACACGAAAATTGAAGATTGACATGAGGAACACTGCATGAAATGGGATGTACATCTAGCAAAGAGAAACTTGAGCTTAGCGATCTGGGCGGCCGTAACGCCAGAGGGCAGTATAATCATCAAAAAGTTACAGGCGATCGACGAGACCCGAATGTGATGAGCAGACACAAAGCCCTTGCACTATTGAACACAAAGGTAGAGAAGGACCTGTCGCGGGAAGAAAACAGCCCAATTCAGAAGGCGCTCTTCTTGGGTACTGGAGAGAGTGGGAAATCTACGGTTTTCAAGCAAATGCGTTTGTGTTATGGAGACAGCTTTGATGAATTTGAACGGCAGCAGTACTCCAAGCTGATATGGGCGGATACGCTTCGCGCGATGAGAATTCTTGTTGATATCTGCGACGAAGAGCGAAACATCAAAGACGGTGATCAATCCCTCAGAGACATCGTGGTTAATTGGATGGGCGACCCGGAGATTGAATCGGATCCAAACAATCTACAGAATCAAGTGCAGCTGATCCAGTCTCTGACGCTAACGCGTCATGCATTCCTTGAAGCCGAGGCGGATATCATTGCTCGAGCTTTTCTTCACAATCATGTAGCGCCAGGCAAGAAGGCCTTAAGCACAGAGACAGCCGAACTTCACTCACTTGAAGAGATGGCCCCAGAGCAATTGAGGAAACCTATTTTAAGAGATGCTATTGCTGGGCATGGCGTTTCATTAGAAGTGACCGAGGCCTCAATGAGACGGAAAACAGTCCTCACGCAACAAACCCAGCTTACGAGAATGATTGTCAACGATGCAGTCGTTCAACTCTGGAAGAGCTGTCCTGAGACAATCAAACGGATGGTGTCTGCAAATCAACTGGGGCTCGAAACAAACGCATCCTTCTTCCTTGATAAAGCTCGTGATTACCGCGATCCCCACTATCTCGCTACAGATGAAGACATTCTTCATGCCCGTATCAAAACTACAGGCATCACTACTTCTGAGTTTAATGTTAAGTCTAACAAACTTGTTGTGATGGACGTAGGTGGTCAGCGGGTTGAACGGAAAAAATGGATCCATAGTTTTGACGACGTGTCCTGTATTCTGTTTGTTGCAAGTGTCTCCGAGTATGACCAAGGACTTGAGGAGGAAGGATCTGTCAACAGGCTCGACGAAGCGCTTGAGGTCTTTGATCAAACTGTAAATTCGCAGTGGTTCCGAGCCAAGAGTGTTCAACTGTTTCTGAACAAAATTGACGTTTTACACCAAAAGTGTCATTACTCTTCATTCAGTGCTCACTTCTCGTCTTACGAGGGAAACGATTCTGACCCAGAGGAGATAACCAGATACATCGAGTCCCTATTTCGTAGTCGCTTCCGACCGGGGAGTCGCAATCTCTATGTGCATCGAACGTGCGCCACAGATAGGACAACGATGAAGTTCGTCATTGATGCAGTCAGCGATATGATTTTGTTTGAAAATATGAAATGGGCCGGAATGGTCTAGTCAGTTCACTAAGAAAGGCCGATAAATATCTTTAAGACGATAAGGACATTTTGTGCAAATGAGGTAACTTCCTCATCTATTTCATTGTTCTTGCGAGTACTCTCAGCCTTCGCAAGTCGTATATTTTTTCATGCATGATTGGCGAGAAACCCCAGTTCCCTTGCATTATGCACTCAGGTACATTATTACTATTCACCATACATAGATCGATTTTAACTACCCTCGAGCATGTGATTTTCTGCGAAAATGACGCCAAGATGCAACTTTACAATTCGTGGGAGACTCGTGGGATGCGCTGATTGGCTGCGTGCCTGTGGCCCTACCCCGGCTCCTTGTTATATAATTCAACAACGGTCAAACCGAGAGAAGACAGCATCATACATCCACTTGAAATTTGAAGTTCAACAAATGTTTTCTAAAATCGCTACTTCCAACGTTCGTGCGTTTTCCACCTCGCCAGCGGCCCTTCACAAGGTTACTGTCCTCGGCGCTGGCGGTGGCATCGGCCAACCTCTCTCCCTATTGCTCAAGGGCAACCACGATATCACCTCTCTGAGCCTCTACGATTTGAGAGGCGCTCCCGGTGTCGCTGCCGATGTCTCTCATGTCAACACTAAGTCTGAGGTGAAGGGATTTGGCCCCGAGGATAGCGGCCTCGAGAAGGCACTCGAGGGCACTGATGTTATTGTTATTCCTGCTGGCGTTCCCCGCAAGCCTGGTATGACCCGCGATGACTTGTTCAACACTAATGCGTCCATTGTTCGTGATCTCGCAAAGACTGCTGGCAAGATCAGCCCCAAGGCTCTCATTGCTGTCATCTCCAACCCGGTCAACTCGACCGTTCCCATCGTCGCTGAGACTCTGAAGAAGCTGGGCGTTTACGACCCTAAGCGTGTGTTCGGTGTTACAACTCTCGACCTTGTCCGTGCTTCTCGTTTTGTTTCGCAAATCAAGAATACAGATCCTAAGGACGAGTTCATTTCTGTTGTCGGAGGTCACTCCGGTGCCACGATTGTGCCGCTCCTCAGCCAGTCGAAGCATGCTGACATTAGCGGCGAGACTTACGATGCTCTTATCAACCGTATCCAGTTCGGAGGAGATGAGGTCGTGAAGGCTAAGGCCGGTGCTGGCTCTGCCACTCTTTCTATGGCATTCGCTGGTGCTCGCTTCACCAAAGCTCTCGTCAGTGGCCTGAAGGGCGAGACTGTTGTTGAGAACACTTTCGTCGAGAGCCCTCTCTATGCCAACGAGGGCATCTCGTTCTTTTCTTCCCCCGTCACCCTGGGTAAGAATGGTGTTGAGAAGATTCATCCTATTGGCAAGATCACTGCTAAGGAGGAGGAACTTCTTGCTGCAGCCAAGGATGGTCTGAAGACCAACATTGCCAAGGGGGTTAAGTTCGTCGCTGAGAATCCATAGACACAGAGCTAGATCTAGATATCCTCCAATAGACACAATTGAAACTCGGTCGATACGATACGACGACCAGAGTTCGTACTTGCTATTTATGTCTGCTATAGATGTGTAGTGCAGCAATTAGACCTGAAGCTCCAAAAGTGAGAATTCACATGTAAGAATAAATAGCAAATACGAGTTACTTATCCGGGCCAAGCGTTAGGAGACTGAATGCATTTGGTTGTCCTGGCTTGAAGAGTCATGCCTGAGCAACATTGAAATAAATTTTGTGGAAGTTATTGAATCTTGACGGCTATTGTGGTAGTCATGCTAAATTTGAACGGAGGCTATTTCAAAAACATTGATATTTCAACTGGTTTACATATTTCATAAGGCCGACTACGTAATCAGACCGTCACGCCTGACATCGTTGGTGTCCGAGGCAAAATGAATAACGGTACTGAGCTAAAAAATTAGACCACACATTGCCCCGAGTTCAGGATTACTTGTGCTGTGTGTAAAGTGGTACCTTCCTAATATGTTGATCTCGCAAAGCATTTGCCCCACTTTTTCGCGAAATCTCACATGGGTCTTGCAGACGGTGATAAAAGATGGGCGAGGGTAATGCACTTAGAACCATATCTTCGGGAAAGTAGGGAATGAGTACTTAGACACCAGAGGCAGCAAATTCCCTCGTCAATCGTATAATGGAGGCTTATACGAGCATCTACCCATCTCTGCATATGTCCGCTATTTAGGCATTTACTAACTAGGATTTAAGGTGTGTAATCGTCTTCTATTTATGGCGCGACTCATGCATGCGCCTGATCGGCTACTCTTAATACCCAGATGCGCCGGCTACAAGGGCAGATGACCACTGGGTGAGAGAAATGGCACGGGTTGTAACCCCCTGTTCTTAACGTCTAAGGTAATGACTTTGACGTAACGATGATGCAAGGCGAGATACGAGAAAGATCACCTGAAAGACGTTCGCTTCACCAGTCATTAAATCGAAGTAATTAATTTGAAGGCACTTCTTTCCTCCACAGCTGAGGTCTGCAAGATCTAGCCATACCTAGGCTTTTGGCTGTGGCTACTTTTATTTTTATCATTTTATAAATATATATGCATCATGCACCTCTTATGCTGAGCTGGTCTGCTTCTTAATCGTCAATCGAGGTGCGCCCACCCCGGTCATACCCTTTTGGTAGCCTATATTAATCGGCCTCTAAGATGCCGAACAAAAGCCTGTCAGAGGGTCGTGGCACCACACCGTTTCAAAAGAGCCGTTCGAACACGATTGTGTCGGTGGAACAGAGTGGAGAGATAATGGATGCGCTCTAGGGCCCTATCATTCAAAATATTAAATCCTTTATTATCACCTAAACACTTAGTACAAGTGTTATCTTGTGCGTTCTCCAACTCGATCTTACTCTCTATGAGAAACAGGGCCTAACGTGATTTCAAGTACGGGTTAGGGCCGCGGCGCATTACCGTGCCACCCCTCCACCTGCATTTAATCAAAAGACACGACGCGTTGGCTCAGCAGCGTGCATTAAAGATTTGTCAAACCGGATCTCACACATCCACAATCGGAAAGTATATAGACTGGGAATCGGGCGGGGTCGGCAAATAAATCGTCCGAATCGTCCACTCTGTTAAGTGGTATCATATCACAATCCCATTTACCAGTTCGTTCGAACTATTTCTGCTTGCCTAGAATATTGTTCCAAAAGGTTTTTTTGGGAAGGCTCGACGAAATTCTAGCACGTATAATTCGGACATGTCGCAAACTATAAACCCGATGTCTGCTATATCTCCGATGCGATTACGGCGAGCAGTCTCTTCAACATCTGTTGAGTTTGGGTCTGTGAACTCACTGTTCAACGATGAATCATGGAGTGATTATGATGATGCTCCTGGATTTCTGCATTCAACATCTTCAACAGATCTTCGACGTGCTGCTGGCTCAGGCGTTACTTTTAGTTCGACTTATGGAGGTGTGAGCAAGAGACCACTCGTCAATAGCTCTCAAAATGAGCCCGAAACTCCGATGCGAAAAGTTCGCGGCCAATCCGTGTCCGGGTTTCCCCAGTCTGGGCTTGTCACCCCTCAGTCTGCTTCACAAAGTTTTTCAAGCTCCTCGTTGAGCGGTCAATGTGTACCTAGTCTGTCGCTCCCCTCTCCTTTGGACACCCCCCTCGCAACACCAATGTCCAACTCATTGGATAATGCTCTTGACTACTTCTACGACGCAAAGCGTTCTCAAGATTGGCATAGCTCATTTGAGCTTCCCATAGTTTCCCCCATGCGATCTACTCCTCGTCTCTCTGGTCGTTCGGAAATTACAAGGAGTCTAAGCGCAACAAACTCTTTTATCAAGGGTGACGAAGACTTTCCGTCTGCTTCGTTCAGTGAATTAGGTGGATCGAGACCCACCGTGGCGAAGCATACAAACAACGGAGTAAATCCCTTCTATTGCCCACCACCCTGTCTACGAGCAAGGTCAGTTTCTGAGATGCCTCGAGACAGGAGTATGCCATTCCTTGAGAATTTCACTGATTTGGACTCCACTTTGGACAGTGATGGCGCAGGCGCCTCTCTAAGTGTATTTGGTGGCAACGTCAACTTCAGTCCAAGCTTCGAGGAGACTACCAAGGGCGCTTTCGTCTCTGATGGGGGCGCTCCGCACTTGTTCGACACATCCTTTAATGGTAGCGAAGGGCAAGCGAAGTTCCATGTAGGCTCCGATTTCAGTGCCACGTCGTCGCATCTTCACCTACCCAGCGAGCTATCTAGAAGCAGCAGGGACCAATCTGTGATGTCGATGCCAGATTTGAGTAGAAGCCGTAGTTCATCGACCGCTTCTTGCAATTCTACAGACTGCGAGAAGCCGTTTTATTGCACGCTCTGTACTAAACGATTCAGGCGAATGGAACATTTAAGGAGGCACCAGAAGACTCATACGCTCGAAAGACCATTCAAGTGCACTGTCGTCAACTGTGGTCGCCGATTTTCGCGGACAGACAACCTCAAAGCACATATTCTGACTCACACAAAGAAATCGGGAAGGAACGAGTACATTGAGGGGCTCGCTGAGATGCAGGACATCAAGCCGATCAAACGTCGAAACCCGCGAAAAAGCGAAAAATAGTCTGATGTCAAGGCACTTTTCTTCATTTTAGGCATTTCGAATTCAAAATATCGCAGGACATTTATTCCATAAATAAATCAAACTCGTTTCCAACAGCGTCGCCATGTTTAAATCATTCAAGTGAACTGCTTCTCGTCGAGCTTGAGGTCGCCATCTGGCTTTATAGCAGAAATCTTTTCGGATACATAGGCTTGTTAGCGAGCGGCCGCTCAAACTAAAATAGTTGGTTGTATGGTCTCACTCTTAAGCGTTGCTCAGTCTCATCGCAAAAGCCGTTAAATTACAAGGTGAATAAGAATATTTTATTGAACTTCTGGAATGATCATCCCAATAAAGATGAGGATGGTCTAAGCTAAGCCAGTATTTCACGCGCTACGCCTTCACCTCCCAGCGTGGCGGATTCAGTAAACTCTTGCTTCACGATGTGAGCCATCAAATAGGAGAACGATGTCATTGTGAAGAGAATCGCACAAGCTATCAAAGATGTAGCTTTGATACCGATTCCACCATACTGAATCGCAGCCATTGCGATATAGAAACCAGCACGAGGGAGATTTTGATGGAATACCTTCACGAACTTGGTGAACTTGTCCGTCACAGGACATATTCTAAGGAAGAAAGGGACTTCAAGGAACACAACCAGAAGGCCCTGCACAAGACAAATGATGCTGAAGATTATGATGAGACTCAGATGGAGTAAATTCACGACGCCGAGAGCTATGCACACTGGGAAGCAGAGAACGCCTAACCATTGTCCATAAATACTCCAGTTACGGGACTTCAAATCAGTGGAGAACCCACTAGATAGAGACCGCCAAACGGCAGCTAGAGCAGTATCTTGCAATCCCATCGCTTTTCAGACGAATGACAATAAAAGCTCTTCACTCTGCGATTATATGTTAAGTGCTGCTACTACTCTAGATTGTCGCCCTTACACACCGGCGCGAGTATCACCTGCTCGACAACAGCCTCAACCCTCCCGCGGCTGTCTACGAGATACTACTTGTGCTAGCTGCCGCTGCGAGGAAGCCGTTAAGGGCCCACATCAGCTAAGGCGATCGTGCTAGGGTGTGCCCCTCTCACATGACTTTGATTTTCTAATTATAACTCTCACTTTAGGCTGTGCTGAAAATAAGGGGGCCGTACTGTTTGACAAGCTTGAGGCACTAGCAAGATAGTTCGGGGCTTATCAGAGATCGAAGCGCTAAGTCGATCAACGTCAGAGATTGGGAAGAATCAGAATCCTTGTCGCCTCCAACTCTTCTTCACAATGCTCGGCCTTTCGCTGTTTTGGCTATCAACAGCCCTCGCTCTCGAATTTAACGCGAACTCACAATCGTCTGTAGATCAAAGCACATCTCTTGTCCTGGAAGGACTACTGGATTACTATCCACCCGCAAGTTCGGACGCGTCAACGAGGCTGGGAGCTACTATAGGTACATTCCAGCAACCATATTATTGGTGGGAAGCAGGGGTCGCCTGGGGTGTGATGATAGACTGGCAATTCGTCACATCAAACCACACTTATGACAGTCTGATTGTCGATGCTATGACGACTCAGGCCGGCACTAATGGAGATTACATGCCCTCAAACCAGTCAACCACCGAAGGTAACGACGATCAGGGATTTTGGGGCCTCGCAGCGATGACTGCAGCGGAAAGAAATTTTACCAATCCCTCCAGCAGTCATCACGGATGGTTATATACTGCACAGGCAGTTTTCAATGACATGAAATCACGATGGGAAACCAGCAAGTGTGGAGGTGGACTGCGCTGGCAAATTTATACCTGGAACTCTGGCTACGACTACAAAAATACGGTCTCGAATGGATGTTTCTTCAATCTTGCCGCCAGATTGGCGCACTACACGGGTAATTCAACATACGCGGATTGGGCAGAAAAGATCTTTACATGGCTAACTGACGTACAATTCATCGCTGCCAATAGTAGTTCCTGGGCTGTGCATGATGGAGCAAGCATGTCCGACAATTGTACCTCTATGACTGAGATAGAGTGGTCCTACAATTCCGGCTTGGTCATAAGTGGTTCTGCGTACATGTACTCTTACACCAACGGCAGCAGTAAGTGGGATGAGAGGGCCAAGTCGCTGTGGACCTATGCATCATCGAAATTTTTCCAATCTGACATTGTCTATGAGGCCTCTTGTCAGAGTGCAGGCTCATGCAATAATGATCAGCGAGTGTTCAAAGGCATTTTTCTGCAAATGCTTGGCCAGACAGCCTCATTGATACCTGACCTTCAACAGAGCATTATGACGAACATCAATGCCTCTGCATCTGCTGCTGCTGGCTCGTGCTCTGGAGGCTCTGATGGACATACTTGCGGCTTAGACTGGTTGAACAGCTCATACGACAGCAAATACGGATTGGGAGAACAAATATCCGCTCTCTCAGCTCTCGTGAACACTCAGATGCTTGGCCATGCAAAACCTTACAGTGCAAACACGGGAGGTACCTCGAATGGTAGCTATGAAGCATCGGGTTCAACGGGCCAAACCAACACAAATCCTCTTGCAGATACCACACCCATTACAACAGCTGATAGAGCGGGTGCAGGTGTTGTCACGGCTGTGCTCATGATATTTCTGATTTCAGTGGGCGTGTGGATCCTAGTGTGATTGCATAGAATAAGAATTATCTGATATTTATTTGGCATAAAAACTGTTTCATCTCACAAACGCGAATTGTTGCCTGGTTCACATGTGGGCTCAACAAATGCTGCTGCGCTCAGCACAGTGATCCAGATCGAACGTGTGGCCGTTGCCATCCTCAAGCCTCATACTAACCTAACCTCTAGAGGGATGAGGATTATCGCGCGCTTTTCCGCGACAAGCCTTTCGTCCCCATCTGTGACCAGTTCCCCTCGCCCTTGTCCTCTTTCGAGTTCCCACATATTGTCAAAAACTAATTGCACATTCGGTGCCGCGTTTCACACACGAAAGAAGCAAGACGAGACAGAAACTCCTTTTGAGGCTTCCGAGGTAACAATCATGTTGTTGCTATCTCTTTGGGCGCTTTTGGCTCAGGTCGAAGCTTTAACAATGTATCCGGACAACAGGACCACCATTCTGGAAGCCATGGATACGGTCATCAAAGGGACTTTGACATATTGCCCATGGTTTAAAAATACATCTGGCGCCACTCCAGGGATGTTCCAAGCTCCCTACTACTGGTGGGAAGCAGGAGTTATATGGAGCTCCTTGATTGATTGGTCTGCCTACACGGGCAATCATAGCCTGGACGGATGGACCAAGGAAGCGCTTCTGTTTCAAAGTGGAAACGACTGGGACTATATGACCGAAAACCAAACGTCTGTAGAGGGCAATGACGATCAAGCATTCTGGGGAATCGCAGCAATGAATGCAGCTGAGAAGAATTTCACGAGCCCTGGCGGTAAATATCCACCTTGGCTCTACTTTGCCCAGGGCGTCTTCAATACTATGGCCAATAGATGGAGCGATAAAGATTGCAAAGGGGGGTTGAGATGGCAGATTTATACTTGGAATGCTGGCTATGATTACAAAAATATGGTCTCAAACGGATGCTTGTTCCATCTTGCTGCTCGTCTCGCCAGGTTTACCAATAACGATACTTACATCAATTGGGCGGACCGGATCTGGGAATGGGCCCACTCTGTTGGCTTTCTGCATCCCATCAATCCCACCGCTTCTGACCCTCTCAAAGTCCAGATTCAGGTTTTCGACGGAGCTCACACAACTAAGAACTGTTCAGACATTACAACCGCCGAATGGACCTACGACCAGGGCCTCATGATCAGCGGAACAGCCTATCTATATAACTACACGGGTGACACGAAGTGGCTGAATCGCACCAAAATGTTGTGGGGACGCGCGACTCAATTATTTGGGTCCGATAATTCGTCTTACTTCCCGAATGACTCGATTGCTTACGAGCCATCTTGCCAGGCCGCAGACGAATCAAGAGTCACTTGTTCCAATGATATGAGATGCTTCAAAGGTATATTCCTATCCATGTTGGGCCTCTCAGTTCAAGTAGCTCCGGAACTGAGGGAATTGATGTGGGACAAAATCAAAGCTACATCCCAAGCTGCTTCTTGGTCTTGCTCAGGAGGTACTGATGGGGTCACCTGCGGTTTGTCATGGTTGCATCAAGGTTGGGACGGTTACTATGGCCTTGGCGAGGAATCCTGTGCTCTGCAGTCTTTTAATACTCTGTTGGGTGTTGATTACAGAGGACCATACACGGCATCCGATCTTCCGGAAATCTACAAGCCATCATCTAACGACACCGGAAATAGCACCAACAGTTCTGGTCCAGTCTATGGTTGGGGCAACGAAGCTGGCTTAAACAGTTCAGATGTTCAGGCTTACTCTTTAAACCTCGACAAGGGCGATGTCGCTGGTGCGAGTATATTGACCGCCTTTGTTATTATTTTCATTGTTTCCGGATCAGTTTGGCTCATCATCTAGTGGGGCTAGTTTTGTATTATCAAAGGCGAGCGCTGAGAAGCGCCAGTAGTGCATGGAAATAGCGAGATCTCGAACTTTGGTCCTGTAACCAATTTACTTGTTTTATCACTTACATATATTTTACCACCTATTTACCAGTAGCGGGAATAAAGGGGATATGTAGCTGCATTCTAGGTTACCCTCCAGTTCACGAAAATATCTAGAGGTGCTGGAGAGGAGGTCGATCTCCACAACAGGAGAAATTTCAGGGAAAGCAGCTCATGACAAGGGGGATTGTACTACAAGATTGTTCGCGGAGTGTGTTCTAGATCGATACCAGTACTTCGGTTGGTCGCAATCAATTCGTTCTTGGAAGAAGTTCCTTTGGAGTCGAGAGAATTTAAATCGCTCGCTGAGCCCGACGATTTATTCGAATATCCTGGCAAAACAGACAGTTTTTCTTTGATTGACCCTACCAGTGGAATTAACGAATCGCTTCGGGATGCTCGAGATGACTTGTACGATGAGCTCTGTAATGAGGCTTGTGACTGGTTACCCATGAGAGATATTAGCCAGCTCTCCATTTGCTGCTGAATAAATACTGATCCTCGGTTTTTCTTGCCCCGGAGCATGCAATCGTGTCCGCCGTGTGGCTCCTCGAAAACAGCTTTGACTTTGGCGAGATTGGCCCACTCAATCATCTGTGGTTTGCAAATTTCGGCCCCACCCCATACTATCGCAGTATTTTTTGGAAGAATCTTCGGCCAGATCGAGGGATCCGCATATAGTGGCGAGATTAAAGGATCGTCGTACTTGTAAAGTTCCGAATCTACGAAAACTTCGCGCATGCTAATGTCGTCAGGGGCGCCGCTCGTCATGTCTGTACTGGGAGATATCAGTGCGCATCCCAAGTTGAATCTGGCACCAGACATAAGCATATCGAGTGCCAGATGTCCACCACATGAATCTCCGAATGCCAGGATCTGATTGCAACTTCTAGTCAATTCTTCATAGCAAGCCATAGCTTCATTAAGCTGTGTGGGGAACTTGGCAAAGGGGCCGATAGTATAGTCCAGAATCAGTATGCTTACTCGGTAACGACTCCACATTTTCGCCAAGCTTACCAGATATGAGATTTGAGGTCTTTGGGTTTTCATCGCGTAGGAGCCACCATGGAGGTACAGGATGACTGGATCGTCTGCGCCGCGATTGTCGACCTCACACAACCATCGAGCACTGTAATTGGTGCCCCCGAAATAGTTATTGTACCCGGGTAGAGAAGAGCATTTCATACTTTCCAATTCGACGCGTAATGGACGGAGCGGCGCAACTATTCGAAGCTGGCGCCATGTCAGGTTATCTGCGAAGGAGTCTATGGCTGCCTGCAGCAAAGAGTCTTTCAATGCAATGTTCTGCGGTGAGCCACACATCCATTTGTATTGCCGGTACAAAACCACACCCATAGCAGAGCCCGGCAGGGTTGCCATTAGTGTGGCGAGTTTGGCGTAGTCGTAGATTGTAGCTCGATCGCGAAAGGTCCTCTCTTGGAAATCATAGGGTCCTATTACTGCAGAGCTATCCTTCTTCGTGGTATTACGAGCCATCGCCATAAGGGATTGAACCAGACTGCAATTCGGAGTCTGTTATGCTCACTGACTTATGTTAGTTATCAACACACAATTCTTTATGGACCAAAAGCCTAAGTCTGCATGACCAAGGTAAGGTTTAACTTATGCAAGATATGGGTGGCTAGAATAGCGCTATCAGCTCCTCGGTGTCTCTCGTATAGTCGTTAAATGAAAATTTCAGTGAATAAATAAATCTTGGATTTACGCGTCCGTGGGGCCTTGTTGGGTTATTTGAATAATACAAGCGCCGAATATTAAATATCAATTGAGCATTTTGGGCAATTTCAGTTTGACAATCCATTTTGGCTTGTTGAGTTTCGGCGGCTCCTCGCCGAATTGGAAGCACGTAACTGCCTTTCTCTCTCTCCTATGTTTATGGAAGTAGTAGGCAAGGTCCTGCTTATCCCCGCCATAGCTGTCATCGTTATGGCATACGGTCATGTGCAATATACTGAGGTTCCGGTCTAGGCCACCAGGAAGTACACCAGAATAGAAAGGCGTGCAAGCATCAGGACCAAGAGGGTCGTGTGCAATATTCACTGCATCTCCTGAGGAGACCGCGGAAGCTCCGGCTCGAGCATCATGATGATGATGATGCCCGTAATGGTTGCGTCGAGATGATCGACCCTGTCTTCTACGACTGCGTATTTCGCGCTTCTCAGCTTCTTGTTCTTCCAAGTCCAAACCAGCAATTTTAACTTCGTTCAGGGAAGGTGTGAAGAGTGGAAGAAGCTCCGGCCGTCGTAAGAAAGATGTGTCGCCAACGGGCATCGCGGTCTCATTTTGCAACTGAGGATCGTGAGGAGGTTTCCCGTCAAATTGGTATCCACTGCTGAAAAGAGCCTTCGTGTAAGCCTGTGATTGTTCCCTTATAGTATGGGAGATCGCGGTGCTGAATTCTAACGGCAGACTCAGCTCATTGGCCAGAATCAGTCCGAACATTTCAGGGTCACTCTCAGGGCTGTTGATATCCCACTCAAATTGATCAACCAACTGGTGCTGGCCAATCGTTATATCTAACTTAATCGTGATGCGAAGGTCCTCGTCATAGGGACTTCCCTCTTTCTTATCGACCTCCATGGAGTCACCCGTATTTTCACCAGCCTTCGCCTCGTTAGGTTGCGGTTGGCTGGTCTCAATTTTCGTTGTGTCCAACCCGAAACTCTCCATATCGCGAGATTCAGCTCCGAGGTCGATTTCTTTCTCCGACGGTTTTGCAGGTATTCCATCCGTTTCATCTTGAGACTGAGTTCCATGTGTCCCCTGGGACTCAGCAGATGGTGGCACAGGATATATGTGCGGTAGATGATTGCTTATTTGCTCCTGAAGAGACTTACAAACCTCAGAAGTTAGACTAAGCGGTAGACTGTAATCTTCCAACACGTTCTCGACAAATAGTTCTAAAGGAATTGTTGTGTCGTCGACATTCCACAAGATACGATCTTTGAGCCGATACTTTTCGGTTTGCAAGTCAATTCGCAATGGAGCCAGCTGTTCCGTAATATTAACAGTCTCGAGAGTCCTGATGATTGGAAGAAACGGCTCTCGGCTTTCTCTACCGCCCCTCTTTCTATCCTGGGGATACAAAAGTCGTATTTTAGATCCTGTCCACGAATTTCCATATCCCTCATAACCTTCTCGAAAAATGGCCGATGGCATCACCTGTCTAACTCCACGTACCTGATAGAGATACTCGAGCTCGACGAGCTTGAGCCTATCAAATTCACTGAACAGCCATCCATCTTGCTGTTGAAGCAACGAATGGATTGCGTCGCGTCGAACTATGGCAAGATCTCGTTTCTCGGAATCTCTGAGTTTGTCTCCGCGCCGCGCAGATTCTTTCTCAAAGTTGTCGATCTCCTGGATGGCTGCAAGGCCATCAAGGGGCATGTTCTAGCAACAGTCGAGTAGCACTTCTGACTATCAACTGAACAGCTCCTAGAACGGATCGGCTTGGTATTTGTAAGCATCATTCCTGTCTGGGGCAGAGAGGTGAATGGGGTTGGAGGGGATTAATAGCGGTGAAGAGGCCAACGAAACAAGTAACTTAACGTTGGGCCTATTGTTATTCTGAAAAATTACAAATGATAAATTTCTAGTTACTCTGATGTCTCAACCTCAATCTTGAGCAGAAAAAGCTGGCGCCACCGCCAAGCTATGTGAGCTAAATGCGTTGAATTCAGAAGTGTACATATCTTCCGATCAGTTCAGTAGTCTTCTAACAGCTCACACTATAGTTTGGGATATGAAATTACTGCAACTTATGTGGATTTTTTTCAAGAGGCTTCCAGTCCGTTTGGTCGTAGCTACAAATTAAGTGTCTCCTTATATCAAGTATATTTAGACCTGATAGCCTTTCCTCCTGAAACCAATCATAAAGCTTTAGCGCCCCATACTGCCGATATGACACGTAGTCGAGCTTGGAGAATCTACTTTTTTACACGCAGTCCACAGTTTACGACCTATAATCTCCATTGATAGTAACATACTCATGTGTGAGATCAGTTGTCCAGAATCTGAAGCTGCCTTTCCCCACCCCTACATCGATGCGTATGTGCAGGTCATGTAGATTCAGGATTTCTAGCGCTCGCTCTTCGTCGACATGCTCGGGCTCACCATTTATGCATAGCGGAAGTACCGTAGACCCGTCTGTTGGGATGAACGAGACAGAGGTTTTGTTCGGATCCACCGCTTCCCCTGAATAGCCAATGGCACACAATATTCGGCCCCAATTCGCATCCTTACCATATAAAGCGGTCTTCACCAATGAGCTTGATGCTACTGACCGTGCAATAGCCTTTGCAGAAGCGTCTGAACTAGCTCCACAGACATCAACCTGAACAAATTTGGTGGCTCCTTCTCCATCCCTCACGACCAGTCGAGCCAATTTCCCAGAGACGTCAGTTACCGCGTTCTCTAATTCAGCATAACCGGGACCATCGATGTCGATCTCAGCCCCACCAGAGGCACCATTGGCCAATGCCAATATGGTATCATTTGTCGACATATCGCCATCGACACTAATGGCGTTAAAACTAGTTGCCACACTTGAGCTTAATGCTTTCTGCAGAGCTCTGGCTGAGACAGGGGCATCGGTAGCCAAGACGCCGAGCAGAGTGGCCATATTTGGGCTGATCATCCCTCCTCCCTTAGCTACACCAGCAAGACGATATTGATTACCCCCGACCTGGAAAGTGCGGGATGTCAGTTTCGGATATGTGTCTGTTGTCATCATCCCCTTTGCCAAAGTCATCCACGCATCGTGATCACTTTTCATATTTGCAAAAAGCTCGGGGATGGCTTCGGTGATCCTCCTGATGGGCAAACGCTGGCCAATCACACCCGTGCTCATACTGAGATTCACGCTTTCTTCCCCAATCGCAGCTTTGGCAGCAGCATTTATTGCCTTGGCATCTGCAATTCCTTGCTTGCCCGTGACAGCGTTAGCGTTTCCGCTATTCACTACAATTGAACGGAAGCCAACACCCTTGGAGGTCTCTAGAAGTTGCTGATCGACCTGCACGGGTGCAGCTTTGAATATGTTGGATGTAAAAACGCCTGCAGCACTGCATGACTTGGTGCTTAAAATACCAGCAAGATCGAGCTGATCTCTATTTTTTTTTACTCCAGCATGAATGGCCCCCACAAGGAATCCTTTGGGATAGAAGCCTGATTTAGGAATATGGGCCAATTTTTTCATGCGCTCAGAGAGGGCTATCCAATATTAATGGGTCACCTCCCGATTGGTTATTAAAACCAGCCCTTCTCAATGTGAGCTAACTAATTACCTAGTCCGAAATAGTCACACAGCGGTTGCAGCGACATCTCGTAGACAGCCCGGGGAGATCCGCTTACTCCACACAAAAACCCCACTACAAAAAAATACCTTTTTTATTTCAATATACAAAACTCAACTCGTATCTACCATGTCGACCCAAAAAGCAGACGTGACTGTTGGCAACCCGGATGTTGTGACCAAATACAAAACCGCTGGAGACATAGCTCAGCGAGTTCTTGCTCAGCTCAAGGCCTTGGCTGTTCCTGGCGCCAAAGTCTCTGAGCTCACAAAAAAGGGAGACGACTTACTTACGGAAGGCGCCGCAAAGGTCTATAACAGCAAAAAGGGGCTTTCCAAGGGCATCGCCTTCCCCACAAGCATCAGCGTGAATGACTGTGTTGCCCACTTCAGCCCTGTCGAGGGCGATGCTGACGTCGAGCTCAAGGCCAACGATGTTGCCAAGATTATGGTCGGCGCCCAAATCGATGGATATGCTTCTATTTTGAGCGACACTGTCATCGTGGGCGGCTCTGCCTCTCCCGAGGTTCAGGAAGCACTTGCTGCTGCCTGGTATGCTACCGAGGCCGCTTTGCGCACATTCAAGATTGGCAACCGCAACTCAGATGTGACCCGCGTAGTTGACCAAGTCACCAAAGAATTTGGCGTTACTGCCATAGAAGGGATGCTTTCGTGTCAACACCTTCAGAACAACGTTGCTGGCAAGAAGCGTGTCATCATCAACCCCAGCGAATCGCAACGCCGTGATTTCGAAACTCACAAATTCGAGGAGAATGAGGTTTATGGTCTGGATATTCTTGTAAGTACAGCTGGATCTTCTGGTAGGACAAGGCCCAACGATACACCTACGAATATTTTCCGCAAGACGGACAAGACTTATCAGCTGAAGCTTCGTTCTTCTCGCCTGGCGATCACCGACGTTCAGAAAAAGGCAGGCCCTTTCCCTTTCAGTGTCAAAGTTCTCGAAGATCAACGCCGAATGCGCATGGCCTTGAAGGAGCCTATCGATCACGGCCTCATCGATAGTTACGATGTTGTCTACGAGAGGGATGGAAAGCCTGTCATTCAATTCTTTACCACCTTCGCGGTTACTCCGAATGGAATTCTCAAGCTCGCTTCCCCCTCCCAGCCGGATCTCACCGGCTCTAAGGCAATTGAGAATGCTGATCTCAAAGCCCTCTTGAACACTTCGCTGAAAACTAACAAAAACAAGAAGCAAAACTAATAATATTGGTTTCAGCGGCACGGGGCAATTGCTGAAATTTTTTCAGGATGCTGTGATACTCTCGTCTCTTGTTTTCGTCGGCTGAAGTTAGCCGTTGTGGAGGTCCGTGCTAGAATTATAATTAGACATCAGAGATTATATTCTTTGCGGTGCCTTTTTTTTTTAATCTACATTGCTTTATTAAATACTACTTCCTTGTTGCCCCTGGTGAGGCACCTTGGCTGCTGTGACTTCTGTATGTGGAAACGGGCATGCTTTTCTTCTTTTTCTCCTACCTCTCATTTGCGACAGAAAAACCTAAAATCAGGTTGCCCTTATTACCCGGAGGTGGGTATCGCCAAATCTGCTGCGTCCGACTAATCCAGCTTGTTTGAAGCAGTGCTAATCTTGGTCATCATCAGGAGGAACTCCCGACACCGATGGTTCACCGCGAGAGCAGGCGAAGCGAGACCTACAAGCGAGGTTCGCGGCGATCCTCACACGCATTTCTGGATGAATTCGAAGAGCCAGACCTAGACAACCGAGGAAACCCGGGATTGAAAACTACTCGCCAAAGACTTGCAGACCCGCCAGACGGGAATGCTCTTGATTATCTGGAGGATCCAACGAGAGTCCAGCGTGTGTCTACTCGTGTGATTAACAGACAACCCAGAAGGCCACCAAAACCTGTCAATGAGAATCGAAACTCCGATATTACAGATCAAGATGAGCCTGAGGAGGAGAAGCTTTTTCTTCGATTACGACGGAATCTTGTTAAGGATCCAGCTAGTGAATACAGCGAAATGCGAGAGTCTCATCGCAAGGATCATGAAGACTACAGACACAACAGGTTCCATCTTACAGAAACCAGAAAATCTAAAAAGCGTAGGATGCTTAACGACGCCGCAAAACACTCGCTTGAGCAGCCGCGTCGTGCAAGACGGTCAACGAGGCCAGCAGTGTACGAATACGAGGCGGTGCTGGACGTGGATGGAGATGGCTCGCTCAACAAAACAGAATCTGTTGAGGACGAAGTCTTCGCTACAAACGCTAAGCATCAAAAATTCAAGGGCGACTCCAAAAAGCTTTCACGAGATTCAAAAAACGATGCCCCGCGCCTAGTAGATACAGCGCAAAACAGCGAGAGCGAATCTAAGGAGGAGATAGTCGCCCATGATTCCAAGCCTACAGAAGCTAAACCCAAAGGCATTATCAATAACGACTATTGCAATTCCTGCGGTGGCACAGGAGAGCTGCTGTGCTGCGAATCGTGCGCTCGGAGCTTTCATTTTTCTTGTATTGAGCCTCCTGTCATGGCAGTCGAGGAAATATCAGATTCTGAATGGTGTTGTCGGCATTGCAAACCTATTTCGCTAAGTGAAAGTGAAAAAGGAGCAGTGTCAGGGACATTTTTCGAGCCACTTATCATATCTTTAGAAGCTCATAACGCGGTGGCTTATCAACTGCCAACGAACATTAGAGAGCTTTTCGCCCATGTTCAGACTTCACGGTTCGGGGAATTTACTGACGAGTTCATGAAGACTGAAAACGTTGCACCTGGCCCTCGAATACAAGACAAGAATGGAAAAACTCTACTTTGTTTCAAATGCCACGAGTCTAGTCTTCGCACCGGGAGTTTGGCAGTTTGCAGCCGCTGTCAGGAGCCTTGGCACATTGATTGCGTCTCCCCACCGCTGGAGTCTACACCTCTAGGTTACTGGGTTTGCCCTTTGCATGCAGGCAATTCGGTGGAGTTGCCTCTTCGAGTCAAGCGCCCACATTATCAATCAGTAAGGCTGAAGCGTAACATACCTAACGATGGGGATATCGAGATCAATGAGGAAGAGGATGAAGTCGACAACACGAGCAAACTGTGGGGAAATGAAAGCATCACCGCTGATTGTGCCACCAACAAGACAAATCACAATCCGCCTGCCGAATTTACTGATCGGGAAGATGCAGGAGCATTCGAAGATGAGGAAGTAACCCGGAGCATATTGTTCCCAGCACAGTCGCGCATGCTGTGCGATGGTTCCCTAGTGGCAAAATCGTCCCGTGTGCGTCCAAGATTGACAGAAAGTGATAAGATAGTTCACAAGCTATCACCCAGGACCATTAAGCTTGACTTCTCTCAAGCCGTTCGGGAGAGACGTCACGAGCCATACAAAGAAAGCCCCATCTCTGATTGCATGCTGGCTCTTGATGTGCTTGCCCAGAAATCGCAACCCGAACGAGAAGCAGTCAGAAATTTGATGCAGCTGAAGCTCAGAGGTCCAGCAGTTTCTACTGCAATGGCAAAATATAACCTGGGAGTTTTGCTGGATGCGGCACTAGACGATGAGAGCGAGATTGGACAAGTCATGGCAATTAGGAGACTGATGAAAGAAACAGGTAAGGAGCGGCTCTTGCAAATTTTAATGTCAAATACTTGATTTAGCTGTCATATTCAAGAGCTAAACTTTAGCAATATGAAATCCTTGAGAAAACTAGGAAACGACACCTGAAGTACAAGGTTTGGAGCAGCTGAGAAAGTTGCCGGGTAACGATCAAATCTGTAGTTTCGAACCGTGCACTAGATCGAATGCGCAGATGATACAGTTGAAGCTAGGAATATCCCACAAATTCATATGACCGTAAGAGAGCCATGTTTCTCACACTCAACTTGCGAGATGGTCTTCGTTACGAAAATCGATCTATTCTCGTCTAAGGGTCGTCAAGTTATTCAAACATTGGAAAACTCAGTCTTCAACTTGGTAGATCACTTGGTACATGTTCACAATGTGTTCACAATGTATGATTCCCGATGTATACCAAAATTCTCATTGGAAACATCAAATTGGTAGTGTTACATGGTGAAGCCAGAGAACTCCCATGAGTACCAGTGGGATGCAAGCAAAATTCAGCCTCCTTACTCTTCTGCTTGATAGGGTGCATAAAAAGGATACGACCTCCTCGGAAGTGACATTGTCGCCAGCCGGGGCTCTATAATTGCATAGTTCCTCGCTAATTACAACCGGATTTGTGTCTCCATTGAATCGGCTTCCCTGATTTGCCAATAGTAATCCAGTTTGTCTGTGAACTAATTTAATCTTTACTGGCTCTAGGCAGAATGGCAATAATTACACTAATATCTCGAATTTCATTTACTCGACCAAATTAATTCACGACCGCGCGTTGGTCAAACAACTACATCTACACGTGACTATGTTCTCCATAAGGAAGGTTAATAGTAGGCAAGAACTCAGCTGAAATTATGCTCGCCCAGCAACGTTTTATTCGGCTCGCCTCGGTCGGATCAAAAGGGGCGCGATTTCTCAAAAGATGCACCAGTAACTCCTCTAAGAAAGAGGTAAACTCTGTGCCTTGCAAGGACGCTCTTCCCCCTATCAAGATACATCGGGTTAGCTACGAGTATCCACCCCCGCCAAAGCCTGGGTCGAAAATACCCGTTGAAAGTTCAGTATGGAGAAGGCATCTCCCTTTGATGATAGGGATAGGAAGTCTTCTTTGGGCAGGCTATGCTGCTTATTATTTTTTGGGGGACTCTAAGCTCGAAGAGCAGAGCATTTTGACGCCTGATAAATTCAGCACTTTTAAAATAACATGCAAGCAGCAGCTCAGCGACGACTTGGCACTTATAGAAATCGCTCCTAAGTTTGCTGCAAGCTCATCGATGCTCAAAAGTGGTACCACACTGTGGAATGGGAAAAGATTATGGAGCATTCAAGTGAAGCATCCGATGATTCAGATAGTGCGCAACTACACTCCGCTACCGCTTTATTTTATGCAATCCGAGCGAAGCGATGAACCGCCTTTGTTAAGGATGATTGGGGCTTCAGAAGATGAGGGCCGTATGTGTTTGCTGGTTAAACAATACGACACTGGCGAAATGAGCCGATATATTCATTCTCTACCGGTTGGCTCGGATTTAGAGATAAGAGGGTCTTTCATAGAGCACAAATTCCCATATGAGCCTGCGGATTCTCAAAAATTGAGGCAGCCAATGCTTGATATCCCAACTAGAATGAAGCCGGAGCCTGAGCTCGACCCCTTTTCCAATATTGTGCGCTCTTCTAATATCGCAATGTTCACTGCTGGCACAGGAATCTCAACCGCACTTCAAATGCTCTTAAGCCCACACAATCCCCCCAGGGGAACAGTCCATGTGTTCCACAGCGTGCGGGATCGCAAAGACCTGCCGCTCACAAGATTTATGCTGTTTCTAGAGAGTGTCGGCCGCGCCAAGTTCCACATTTTTGTCGACAAAGAAGGCTCTTATTTGGATCTCCAGAATGTCCCTGACGCTAATGAGAGCCAATCTTTAGTGGTGCCCAGTGGACAACACGCAAATTTGAACCCGGAGCGATTCACATCTGCTGTACAGCAATACTCTCAAGCCGCATTGATCAATGCGTCTTCGTCGAACTTTGGAAGCTGTGTTGTTTGTGGGCCACCAGGATACATAGCGTACGTCGCAGGTGATCCGGGGATTGATGGAAAAAATGAGATCAGCGGGCTACTCGGCAAAAAGGGCTGGACTTTAAAAAATACGAAGAGACTATTGGATATATAGACATTGCAGAGTAGTGCACACGGTCAGATTATATGGTTAAAGTTTCTCTGATAATTGAAACTATTATCACAAAGGATAACAAAAAAATAAGAAACAAAAAGAAACATGCACTGACCCGGAATCGAACCGGGGTCGGGTCGATAAAGCTTTTGGCAACGACCCAGTATACCACTAACCCATCAGTGCTAGCTTATAAAGTGTCCCAAGGAAAACCATCATATAGTGGAATTTAGGGCTATACAAGATCACATTTTGCGTCATGCACCAGTGACCGACATAAGAGAGTCTAGATTCTTAGAGAACGGCCCAATACTTATGGCTTCTTGCGAAGCCGATGCCGAGTTTCAGCATAATTTTGACAGATCTCCTAAGCTCTCACGAAATAAAGAAGGCTCAAGCTTGGATATTGCAATGGCAATCCCCCGTGCAGAAACGAAAAATTTACGTATGACCTTCACAAGGAAGGTTTGGAATACGCTATATGAACTCATCTGGCCGGACCTGATCTTAAGTCATTTGGACTATGCAAGCCTCAAAACAATTCTGAGATCTTGGTTAATGATGTGGTCACTCACCATACTATGCATATGTGACAGAACCATTCCCTTTATGGGCCCTTCCTCGTTTTTGGCAGACTTCGCTGCTGGGATCGAGATTTCTGGTAGTCTTAGTGTCAGCTCAGCTTTTGCCCATTGCATGGGTGACCTTGTGTCTTTAACGTGGGCACTCATGGTCTCGGTCGTAACATTGGCAATTTGTTGGAGTATCCGCGGATATCCAACAGAACCTAGTGCTATTGAGGAATTGAGATTGGCAGGGCATTGTCTAAATATAAAAAGCCCCAATTTCTCAAACTGTATAGAGCCAATGATGCACAAAGGTTATTTCTTGAACATCAAGACAACGGTGGTCACAGTGTTTGGAATGATTTTCAGTTTCACAAGTTGCGGCCTATTCCAATCGTTCTCAAGATATGGAACTCTAGCCTGGTTGCTCAATTCTCTCTTTACAATCATAGTTTTCACTTTCAACAACTTCCTGCCATTGTGGAAGCCATGGTACCACGCAAGAAATGCTTTCGTTCCAATGGCAATGGCATTTGCAGCGAGATTTTTCGTATCTCTAGTTGTGCTTCCGCACTCGTCGAATCACAAGATAGTGTCTTCGCTGGCCATTGCTTGCACTAATTTGAAGGCAACTTGTGAGAAGATGCTGGCGACGAGCAAAGAATCTAAACCATCCGGCTCCGATTTTATCAACAAGTTCAAATTTATTAGTTCTGAGACTCAACAAACTTTCACAAAATACATCATCCAGGAGGCAGATATGGAAATAGTAAATCATTTGGAAATCTGGTTTTCTCATTTTGATAAAAACGACCTTACTGAGCTACGCTCTCAGGTTCGCCTCGTAATGTCTGCGCTATCGACTTTTCACTTTTTCTTTGAAGACATGAAAGACAAACATGCCTCTTACCTTTCAGATGTTGACAAGCTGAATGAGATTATTCCCATGTACGAGAAAATCAAACCACCGCAAGACTTGATTCCTGAATACAATTTTCTGCCTGGATACTTCGCAGACCAGCTCAAAGACGTAAGGAAAGAGACAGGGCTATATGAGTTGAGACAGAAGCTGAAGGCAATCAAGGTAGCTAGGGAAATGGCTTCACAGGGTGAAAATCCGAAAACCAGAGACACTCTCGAAGATCCTAAAAACGCGAAACAAAGCTTCGAGGAACGCCTTGATTTTGAGTACTCGGGTATCCTCGAACGTTACCGCGACTTGGTTCTCTCTACGTGCGATTTATTGGGGTCTATATCTGACTGGTTGAATACAACCTCGAGTATCATGCCTTGGGTTCTCGGTTATGGCAGATTGAAACATAGAAGAAACTGTCAGGAAAGAATCGAAGCCTTGCTAAAAAATTTGGATGCTCACGTATTGCTGCTAAGAGAAGCACGTCAACAGATCACCCCATCAGACAAACAATTTGCTCTCTATAGGTGTATTTGTCTGCACATAGCAAGAAGAGTCAAAACTGTAGCTCGTTGGTGTGTGCATATCCAAAATAAGCGCGCAGATCCTGCGCTATGCACGCCGTTCCAAAAGGGAACAGAGTCCTCCCAGCCATTCGTACAAACAGAAGATCTCGGCTTCGATGGATATCATGACACTGTCAGCGAAGCTCTTGATAGAACTTATACCAGCTTCGAACCCTTGAAAAGCGTGGAAGTCAGAGACCCTGACTCGTCCCCACCCAGAACTGCTCTCCACCTTTTGGGAAAGGCAACAATCAAACTTTATTACTGGTGCTATAATCCAGACTTCCTTTTTTGTCTCAAACGGTCCGTGCTTACTGTCGCCACCTTGACGCCGTACTTCTGCCGCCCCACAGCTCGACTTGCATATCAGCACTGGTTTCTTTGGGTTGCTGTGCTAACTACCTACACTGTTGCCCGCCAAGCTGTGGATGGAATATATGGATTCGTAGGAAAGTTTTTCTACACTTTTTTTGGGTGTCTGGTAGGAATGGTTGGATGGTATATTTCCGCAGGCTCGGGTCGAGGAAATCCCTTTGGATACGCAGCTGTGACGGCGTTTGTTTGGGCCTACATTTGCTTCCAACGACAATTTAACAAACACTTCGCTGCTTCAACTAGCATTGTCTATTCATGCACTGTTACTTTGGTTCTCGGTAACAGTTGGAATGGGGGGCATCTCTCGCAGCCAGGTGTTGAACTAGGTCGTGGTTTCGACGTTGCATGGATACGTTTTGTGACGGTGACTATCGGGATCACGATCAGCTTCTTGGGAACAATTTTCCCGCATGCATACACGGCAAAGAAAGCCGTACGTACCATCATAGGAACTTGTATTGAGCACTTAGGAGATCTTCAAGCAAGTATCTCCAATTTCGGTGTCCAGAGATATTCTCGGCCCTCAACTCATATCGTAGCGCATTCCGACTTGGTAACACGCGCTTCACGAGCAATCATCACCAATCTTCACTCTGCAGATTCGCTGAGAAAACGGTTGGTTTATGAGCCTCCCTTGGCCGGCATCTATCCTACTCAGCGTTATCAATTGCTCATCAATTACGTCCATGAGACAGCGTTGATCTATTCCCTAATATATGTTTTTTTGGATGAAGTGGATGATACCTCGAAGATCCCGGAAATTCTGCAGAGAATGGGTTGGACAGACCCAAACTTGAGCACAGGTGTTTACTCTCTCATGCATATGTGTGGCAGGTCACTAATCGATGGCAAGGCTCTGCCTAGCATCTCTCCCGCCAATTTGGCAGAGCATTTTGTTTCGGGTCCTCTAGCTCGCACTGAAGTAGATCTCGGGCGTAGTGGCCGAGATAAGGATGAGAGGAGCAGTGCCGCAGCCATCACTGCAGATGCATTGACCAGTCAGCTGTATGAGCGGCTCGATGGAATTAGTCTTCTCGTGAAAGAACTTGTAGGTGAGGTGTACGATCTCGACATCAAAATCTTTGAACTCAGTGAGCAGCTAGTATGACATAAATCTCATGCTCATCGTAGAATATGTATTCAATGCATCGGGAGTGCTCACAACTCTCGAAGGAACAATTCCACCCATCTCCCACTCCTTTACCCTACAGCCTTAAACTTGCATTCCCCCACCTCAGAAAGGCTCCAGCTTATACCCCCCACCTCCACAAAGATTAGTTAAGCTCGCAGTTATTAAATAGGGGCCGGCTGAGGCATGCGCCAATCGCAGACAAGGCGGGGCCATTCACCGACAAGCAACGCTTACCCCTAGATAAGTTTCGCCCAGCCTGATATTTAGGCTCGCACTCACTCTGCCAATCAGGAGATGACCAACCTCGATGAGTCTGTCAATGCTCTGAACACCAAAGAGGTAGCCTCCGACGACGCAGACTCGCTCGCTGAGATGCCTCTACCCTTCAGAGCCAGGTCTGAAAATTCTTTGGATGCGCGCCCTGTAAGAAGACAGACAAGTTATTTCTCGGCAAGCAACGGCGAACCTGCTAATAATTCTATCCATGATGATGACAACCCTCTAAATATGTCGAATTCGCATTTGGTGATGGAAGCCTCGGAAGCATCTGCCGAAGATGAACTTAAATCGCGTGGCAGCTACCTACAGCCTGAATTCTGGAATTCACTACCTCAAACTCTATGGGAGCACTTTAGACCCAGCTTTGTATTGGACCATCTTAATATGGGCGATGCAATAGTTGTTAGTCGTACATGGATATGTGTCTTCGTAGGTAGTGTCTTGATGGCAGTCGACAGAACTAACACCTGGCTTGGCGCAGCCTCCTATATCCAAATCATCCACAGTTTGATTCAAGTTTCTGGGGACGTTTCGATCTCTCATGCATTTTACACGGGTCTGCTCGATTTAATTTTCATTCTGTATGGATTTATGCATTGTGTTATAGCAAATGCCATAAGTTGGAGAATGCGAGGATATCCCACATCAGAGCAGCTTCTGGCAGATTTGGTTGAACAAGGTGTATGTGCTACAGCAAATTCTACTTGCCTCTTGCATGAAATACACAAGGGCAGATACTTGACAACTAAAACGACAGTCATCTTTTTCATAGCCATGGTTTTTGCATTGACCAGCGTTGGCTATGGGCAACTGAAATTACCTCCTGCGATTCCCTCTTGGATCTGGTCAAACATTATTATTTTCATCACAGGAGCCTATCTCAATATGACTCCAACATTTTCCCCGTGGACTTACGGTGGGGTCATCGTACGGCCAATAGGATTGGCTGTTTCAGTCCGGTTTGTAACAGCTTGTCTGTGGTTCCCAATGTCTTCTAATTTCAAATTTATGCGGGCGTTGACTGGTATACTCAAATCGGCTAACAGCACCTTATCGGCTACTTTCTCGGAGCTTGAGAGCACAGAACTCATGGATCCGAGTTTACCAAAGGTTGTCCAGAAGTTCGAGAAAACTTTATCTAACTCTTTGAGCAGCTTTGCTGTTCTCAAATTCGATGGAATGCTAAGTCGTGGTGAGTTTGCCTACTCAAGATTTGATCCCGGTAATTTGGGCGAACTGCGCGCTTTGACGCGTAGTCTGATCACAGCCCTCTCAGGCCCTCGCTTTTTCTACATGAACCTTCTCGAGATTAAAACGATGATTCAGGATAGGAAGTCCAGGGTCCAACGATCCAACTATAGCTCGACTGAAGAGAGCTTCAACGGTCAGCTCCATGAAATAAACTCACAAACCAAAGAAGGGGCTTTCGTGTCAGAGAAAGGATCTTCTAAAAGTGATTCACCGAATCAGTCAGATGACGCACAGAGAAAACATAAATCTCAGGCACTAACAGATAACGGCGATGGTTCTAATGTGATAAGACTTCATGATGATGACCCCGTCTCTCGAATGAGAGAAAGAACAGAGACATTCAGCATAAGCCGAGCTCCCGATTGGGTAAAAAAGAATAGCTGGCTGGACAAGAAACTGGGAAAACAATATGCTCAAGTTGCCAAGTTTGAAGAGTCAAGGTTGGCACATGCTGACGATATGTTTGAAAATAGCATAGAGGTTGAAGACCTTGAAGTCTTGCGACGGGATGTGATGGCGCATTATGAGGACTTCAAGGGCACGGCATCAAATTTGGCAAAAGAGTTGATCGCCTGGATAGAGGAGGCTAATAAGTATAGAAGCTGGTGTATACTCTCACCTGCTTACAGAAGCAGGCGGCGATCCAATCAGAAACTCCAAAATGAGAAACTTGCATCTGCTGTTGCAGAAGTGCAAGCTGTCCTAGCTAAAAGGGATCAAAAGTTTTTAGAGGAATGGGTTCACAGTCTCTGCAAACCTGGCAGAGTTAAGAGTCGTCAGCACTATGTCTATGCGTTGACTTTAGATGCCCAATATGGTACCATTCAGCAGAGGATTGCTGAGAGTCTATTGCATTTGGCCTCGTACTGCTTGAAACTCGACGAAATCCGCCCTAAGGCTAGTCTCATTTTTCCTTTTATGAAGTCGCTTTCCCGCTCTCCTCGATTCGAGAACGAGTATCACAGTAATGACGACATGGGTGCCGATGGCGCTGGAACTCATGACACGCCGTTCGATTCAATTTCTCAGGTGCAGGTTCGTAGCCCAGATTGCTCACCACCAAGGACGATTATGCATTTAGTCGGGAGGTTTCTCAAGAAGGTTTTCGACATTTGCACAGAGCCTAGTCTGTTGTTTTGCATCAAGAGGGCTATTTTGGGAGTCTCTAGCTGTATGTTGCTGTTCACAAGAACTACGGTATTCTTCGCTTATAAAGAGAGGATTGTATGGGCGCCAATCATGACGGCATTGTCTGTAACGCAAAGAGCTGTTGACGGAATTTATGGACTGTTAGTGAGATCTTTTTATACTCTGCTTGGTTCCGTCTTTGGCATGCTTGTTTGGTACACTGGGAGCGGTCATGGCACTGGCAACTCATACGGCATTGTGGCATCCATCTCATGCTACATGCTAGTTCTGATATTTTACCGCCATTATCATAACGTTGCGGTTCCCATGGGAGCTATCGTATTCTGCGTCACCACAATTCTGGTGGTGGGTACCGGTTGGTCTACCACTCATGGCTTTTCGCTGGACTCGGATGTAGGTCACGGCTGGCCAGTTGCGTGGCGGCGTTTCGTGCTTGTAGTCTGCGGACTTACATATGCATTCATCGGTTCTGTTTTACCTCATTCGTCGACCGCTAAAAAGCGCCTAAGAGTGATTCTTGGAAAATGCTTCGAAGAGTTGGGGGATATTCAGGCTGGGATCGCCGGTTTTATGGTACACCGAATTGAGAATCCTCAATTCAAATATTCGCTCCGGGATGATCTTATACTGCGGAAGATCAGAGGTGTCAAAGAATCAGTTCTAGGTGCAACTAAGCTTGTGGCTTTGATTAATTTCGAGCCACCCATAGGGGGTGTTTGGCCCAAAAGCCGCTATCTAATGCTGATGAAACTTGTTGGAGATATGACTTTCATACTTGAGGACTTGCATTGTTTGGCGAACCAGATGGAGAATTCTGGAGATATAGAGGCCCTTCTTCAAAGATCTGGATGGATGAGCATCGAGCTCACTAGCTCGTTGTATTCTGTTCTTATGCTATGTACGCGTGCACTAAGCTCGGGTCAGCCACTCCCTAGCGTCACCCCTGGAAATTTGACGGAAGTGTTCAATCGCCATCTGAAGAGCTTTCTTGAATTCGATGTCGCTGCGGGCGAAACCGGCTTAGAGGGTTTTATGGAGGATAGATACCTAAGCCCCGATGGCCGGTATGCGCTGTCATTTATTTCCGCTGTTTCCGGGCTCTATAGGCGCTTAGACACTTCAATGCGCATAATCAAAGGGTTGGTTGGCGAGATTTACGCTGTGAATCAGAGTATGCTTGAATCAGATCAGGAAAAGACGCCATTGATGTGGGGACGCCACGAGGTTTGATCCTAACAATTCTTGATGCGATATTTTAGTGATTTTTCGATATGTGGCTTCGTGGAATAGGTCCAGTCCATAATGGGACAACTTCTTATAGTAACTAATTCTAAAAATCAATTCATTGGAGCTTTAGTTAAAAAAAAGACAGTGAGTTCGAAAAAAATTAGCCCTACGGGGGGCTCGAACCCCCAACCTTGTGATGAATCTTACCTCGCAGAGATTAAGAGTCACACGCTCTTCCGATTGAGCTAGCAAGGCGTTAATTGATTACTGGATCCAAAACTTTGTATCTTATAGACAAACAACTAATGCCTCGTTGAACCCGAGTAAAAACGAGCTTTGCAGTTTACACAAATGAATGCTAACGATACTCAAAGCACGTATTTAAATAGATACTCTATTCACCCGCTCTACAATGGCGCTGTGCGCTGTTCTTTCTCCTACGTTGCGAAAATTGCATAGCTTAAGATTGGCGTCTGTGACAATTCCCAATCCCATTCCTTTGGCATTGGCCAAAGAAAAGTTGCCCGATGTGATGAAACCTTTAAGCTTCGTCATTGAATCCGAACCTTCATTATGGGAGTTGGTGGGAACTGAGTATATTCGCGCACCTTCCTTGGGGATGCCACGGCTCAGGGAAATGAGTTTTACATGATAATACTGCGAGCTTGTGTCGGTTCCCAATACCGTGAGATCAGCGTTCATAAAAGGACAGCCAATCTCGCTTTTGAAATTTGGTCGTTTGGACCTAGGCTTTCTATGAAATGCGCTTTCTCTTTCCTCCTTTATGCGAAGCTGCAAAGCCCAGCCAGCTGGCGTTTCTGGAAAATCCTTGGGGAAACTAAGAAGCCCTCTTTCAAATGCAAGATGCTCACGCTCCTCTATTCCTCCTAAAAGGACATGTCTCTCCCTGAAAATCGAAAGCCAAAATGGGAGGACCCAATCTCTTGGCATGAGGATTCGATATCTGCCCGATTCCAGACCGTAAAGTAAAACAGGCACTGCAGATTCTCCTTGTGATGATACCGATGAACCCTGCATTCGGTCGATGACGCTTTGCGGCTGCTTCGCTGAGATGCTGTACTGTCTAGATTTTTGCGAGAGAAGTCCCATCGGCTCAGTTTGCGGATCAACTCTGCTATATTTAGGGCTTCGAAGCCGCGGGTCTGAGATAAACAAGCTATGGACAGAGCCAGACGGCGAGATTCCAGTTGAGCATTCTCGATCCCAGCTTTTGCGTGCTTCATTTGATCTAAATGTGCAGCCACTAAGAACCCGATTCAATACTCTAAGAGCCCAAGGTCCTGCAACATCGATGCTGCCAATAGAAAACTTGCAGTCCTCAAGTGTGATACCCGCTAGTTTCAGTAAAGCTTTCCAGAGGTCCTCTTGCAGAAGGGGATGGCATTGAAACAAAACCGATGACTTTGTGTACCAATATAATGAGACGGGGCCAAATTCTGGTAACATACCCCACCAGTTTTTTGTGCCTTCGAAATAGATGGGGGATGTCGAGCCAGGAAGGAGTTGTTCCAAGAATGATTTGAGATCAGGGTGATGAGCAATGAATGTGCTATTGTAGCTTGTGTCCCAAGCCATAGCACCAGTCTCATCTATATGAGAACCGAGACGGTATGTTTTCCGGTACTGCTTTTGAGTGGCCGCCCGGGCTACCATCATCCCCGCCATCAGATCCATGAATGCCCTTTTACGGTGCCATACGTGAGTGGGTAGCCAGAGCTTATCCTTTTGTCGGTTTTGATACCTCAAGTTTGTGTTGCTAAAATCAGCAGCGGAGCTCATAGTATTGACAGTGGTGTAGTCTTTTTTCGGAACTAAGGAAGTTTCCATCTTTTTTGACTGACGCTCGCCAACTCTTTGTTTCTTGGCTTTCGCTTTAATGTTCTCCAGTTCGGCCTTCTTCCGTAGCCCCTTACGTCGCGGCACTCTTTTGGGATCGTGACTGGCTGCGCGCCGACGTTCTGTTCGTGGCAGAGATTGAAATGCTCTTTTCTTGGCGCTCGCTCCAGAATTTGATATCATCTCCTCTAGTTTTTGTATATCGGAATCGCGCGCAGCGACATAGTCATTCGTGTTGAGCCTGCCAGTCACAAGTGCCGGATCATCGTGCATAGGAGAATGTTCAAGCTCTAATTTAGCCTGCCTACGTCTATATTGATTTGATCACCCTAGTATTATGATGATCTTGAGTCAGACGATTTTTAGGATGAATCAGCTCAAGACACTCTGCTGTATATGCGTGAGTTGTTCGTGAAGACACCAAATTCCAAAAACATTTCAGCAGAGTTCTTTCTTTTAAAGGAATCTCGCAAGCACAATTGGAAATAGGGGGACCACATAAACTAAATGTCGACCCGAGCGCAATCCTCTAGACGCATAGGCACATGACTATATAGATATGCATAGATGGCTTCTATATACGGGGCACCTTTCATTCATACATTGGATGCTCTGCGTGTGACGAACACATAAATGTTATAGCGTGGGCTAATTCTTCCTCATGATGATCTTTTCCAAATTCTGCAGGTGCTCGCGAGTCTAAGCATATAGATTGACAACCCTAGTTGAATTGAGGTTGAGTCTACATTGTGTCTACATGAAGTCTACATATTCGATGTTGGGGTATTACTCTCTTTGGCATTACGCTGATTAATGCCTGAACGATGTGATCCCAGCGTATTGGGCGCCAATGCAGGTCAATCAAAGTTGATAATACGACTGCTTTCCCACACGCTATTCGCTCGGTAACTCAAAAATCCGAATCAAATCTCATTCATGGCCCTAGCTGGATAGCTCGGCTCAAATTCCTCGTGTCTGTAGAATGAGAGTTCGTTTGCATCCACTCCAAGAAACGATAACAACTGCATATGTCGGTCAGGTTAGGGGCACTCATGCATCGAACGAATGCCAATCGGATATGGTCAAAATGTTTTTTAACTGGTGGGTAGTCACCTGAGCTGGCAACTACTTTGCTCTAACTGGGAACGTTTCTGCAGTGGTTAGGGCGTGTCGTAAATGGGATGGCGTTAAAAAGAGGATGGGCCCGTTGTGGGGATGCTGCGAGACACTTAACTGTTGCGACAATTTTGTGGGGATACAAGTTTTGAAATCGAGAAATGTTTCATTCAACTCCTAGCTATTAGCACATATCAGTAACAGAGCATACACTTCACTTCCGCACAATCCTGCCGATATGCATCCAGAAATGGGTTTAGGGGTGCGCAGTATACAAGGTTAGATACATAAGTCTGTAAGTAGAGCATTCTAATGTTTTTGGAAGAAGCTTGAGCATATAGCAATACCTCCCAGATTCTTATTTCTCGATAAGTGAGAAATTAAGAGCTAGTTTTCACATGTTTCTCTCGTGTCGATGAGCTAAATCGAGGCTATTTGCTGATTTGTAAGGGTACATGGAAATATCGTTGGGAATCTCTTAAACGAGTGAAGGGGTTGTAATTCGAATGGGTATTAAGGTGTAAGGACAGAAATAGCATATAACTGAACGAATTGGCTATCTCCTCAATTAGTGTTACGAAGTTCCGCAAGTGGGCTTGCTCACCATCACTTCTCTGGTCAACTAGGACGGGCTACTGACGGAAGCGTTCGCCGTTTACCGCATATTGCTGTATTGTACCCTGAACCCTGCGTCAGAGCTGCGTTTGGCTGGCCCTTTTCATATATATCTTAACGGGTTAACTGTAGTTAATATTCAGCCACACTGATAATTATCTGCCTTGAAATCAACTCGTTGTGACTGGCAATCCTCGGCAATAATTCAGAAGTTCAGTAAATACCCCTCGAAAGCATAAGACCAAGTTCAAAGAAAAAAATTGCTGCTCGCTGAGGACCAATGAAGTCCAGCAACTTCTTTCTTCTCGCCATATTTGCATTGCCCTTATCCAAAGCCAATGAGAGCCATAGCGATATGATCATGCCAGCGCCAGATGCGCACTCACAGGATTCTGACCAAACGACCGACGATTCTATAAATTCGACAATGGAGCCAAGTCCAATGTCGATGGAGCATCATCATGGAAGGCCAATTCTGGAAAATCCTCACTTAGAGCCCCAGCAGAGAATGTACTGGGAGCAATACAATACTACAACCTACTTTAACGCTGAGGATGGCAACAAAGGTTTGCTCTGGTTGCATGCAACTCTTCTGGTTGCTGCAATTGGGTTTCTGGGGCCAGTCGCTTTGTGTTCGAGTACGAGTTCAGAAGCCCAGTGGCTATACGTCCCTTTGCAGACCATACAAAGCTCAACTCTAATAGCTTCTCTTTTCTTCTTGGCATTGTATGCGGCGACCGCCCCCGACTTATACCCTGGAAACGCTTATTCCGGCTTTGCTGGCGCAATTTTTGCTCTGGTAATTGCTCACTGGGTGCTAATGATAACCAAATCCATCTCGAATTTTTTGGACGTAAAGGAATACACCTATTTGGCCGGTGACTACCACGATAGACCCAAGCCAGCAAGTGAGGAGGACCAGGAAAACCCAGAGGCTTTCGCGCTAGATAATTTGGATGAGCCTCACAGGGGGCCATCCCTTTCTTCCACAGAGTTTGGGAGCGAAAGTGAAACTGATCTTTCTTCCATCGATTCTGGAAGGAATTTGGGAAAATCTGGCCCCAGTTTTTCACAAGACCAAAACCGCACCAAGCCAGTACCCGCTTTGGTTCGAAAGCTAGCGAAGTACCGATTTTTTGTGAAAGCTAATGCATTTATCGGGCAGTTGTCAACCTTTTTCTTCCATCTTCTCAATTACCCACTGTTTTTCACTGAATGCGGCTTCCTTCTTACCGGAGTTGCTACCGCGTTTTTGATGGGAAAAGGACATAACGTGTTTGCCCTGTTGGCTCATTTCATCAAAGGTTTTATATTCTTTGCGCTAGGAATGTGTGAGCTCGCTCGTTTCTTTGGTGTTGGCTCATCCAGAGGGTGGGCCTGGAATGAGTATCGATTGATGGCCCCACGAAAAGGTGCAAATAGGAATCTGGCATCTCGCATTAAGGCTTTGCTTTGGCCCAATCACCCTACTTTCGAGTTCATTCAATCTTTTTTGATTTTTTTCTATGGTGCGACTAATGTCTTCATGGAACACTTAGGAAACAATGATGGCGTATGGTCGCACAAAGACTTACAACACGCCTCCATCGCATTCATGTTCTTTGGTGGTGGTCTTTGTGGCATTATTTTGGAATCAGTAACAATCCAGCGTCTCATCGGCAAGGCGTTTCATTTACAAAAAGACCAGGACAGCCCAACAAATGAAGTGCGACGAGGCTGGTCATTTAATCCAATGCCGGCGTTTATCATATTTTGGACAGGAGCGCTGATGTCGCATCACCAGCAGGAGACCGAGCTCTCCACCGAGATCCACGTTCAATGGGGAACTATGTTCAGTCTTGCTGCGGTCATTCGCCTTTGCACAATCGCACTCTTGTACATAAAACCGCTGCCAACGAGCGAAATGGCTGCTCAAAGGCCCCAACGTCCATTCACTGAAGTCTTGGTATCGTTTTGTCTCGTTTGCGGAGGGCTTATATTCATGTCATCAAATCGCGAGACAGTTGAGGGCATGATATATCGGGGCCTCGATAAGATGTTCATTCTCAATGTTAGTGTGGGCATCACCGTTCTCCTCATGGCTTACTTTATCTGCGCTTTGGCCATTAGGGGATTCGCTGTTTCTAGATATTCAGCTTAAGAATAATATTTTGCGCCAGGCTTCTAGTATAATCGAGCACTTAACTCTTGTAATACCATCCCAAATTCAACGCTTGTACAATGTGAACACGCTTGATTAGTTCTATACTATTATTACACTTCTGGAGACATAGCCCGATGTATGCTGTTCAGCCATATCTGTCTCTCTATCAGGGACTTAGTAGCTGAATGGGAATTTGGCAATAATGCTTGCTCGGCGATTATGGATTAGACAAGTTGGCCGCATGTACCTGCCATGCTCACGATACACAGTAGACTAAACTACACAGCTGTGTCAGAATTGTCTCTCTGGCTCCAATCTATGCGTCTCTGCTGGACCGAACGAGCTTGCTCTGTTTCTTCTCGCTTTTTGGCCAGTCCAGAACATTTCAAATGGCCTTATGAGAGCAAATTGAAGTTTAGCCGACCAAGAGTCTGGGGGTTGGCCGTTCGATGACCGCAAGTTAGTTCTTCTGGTCAACAGACGCGCGTAACCTAGCATGCACATCATGAAGTAGAATCTTATGACAAGAAATATGGTTGTAGCGACAATTGTGAGGGCTAATTCCTGGCCCACGGCCACACTTTTATCAAGGCCGGCGGCGTCACCGCTATCGCTAGTAGCTCGAGCATTCAAATCTCTATACGCGCCTGGAGTCCCTGTGACACCCTCAGTTCTACTTGGTGGGTTGTTTGATGCCTTTCCAGCTATGGCAAACCAATAGACAATGAAGTAGATTGTGAAACCAAGACTCACCAGGGTGTCAAGGATGTAGAAGTGAGCGAACGCTAAAACGCGTAATGATCTTCGGTGTTGTATACTGCTGTAGCCCCAGATGACCAGCGGGAGCATTGCAGCACTCACTAGGTTCATGATCCACTGCATTGGGGTAAGTCCATGTCCTGTGAACAATGCCCCCAAGCCGTACAATGCGCTGACTTTGTTCAAGATGGCGCACGCAGCTATGATTTCGGCCCCCACCTGCAGTGGTATCACAAAAAGAAAACTGCGGGGGACTATAGAAATCACCATCAAAAATGGCTGATCGCTTAGAATCCAGTTATAGAAAAATCCGGACCAATCCCAACCCAACGTAAGCAGGGAAGATCCAGCTCGGACACCCAACGCGTAAGGGCAAGGAGCGCGCGTCTTGTGCTGGAGGTCAACGAATGGTCACGACTTCGAGTCACTGTTGAAATCCGTTCAGCAGTCTAAATCCGGCAGTTTGGAAGGAGATTCGAAGCGCGTCTGGTAGCAGTTTGAGAATCTGATTGACTTACCGTTTTCACCGCCCTTTAATTCAACTTACCAAGCGTATCAACTGCTCGCCAAGAGTGAACCTTACCCTTGTCAGGTTCACAAGAGGTGGGAGAGAGTGAGTGAAACATAAATCTGGAACAAGGCATTTGCAAGCTTGCCCGCTGTGCGCCAAACTTTGATCTAATGATATAGAGTTCGTCGTTGGTATTCCGTTATTTGGATAGTTTTTATTTTTCTCAATAGGCGCCACGAGTGGAGAGCAGCCAGAAGGCTCGTCAGCTACACTGGGCAGAGACAAGGGTGAGGCCCACTGAACACGTCGCGTGACACCAGGGATTTTCCTCCTTTCTTGTGACTGCTTCAAGAGTTTCAATAGATATAATTTCAATGGTTGCTAACGAAAGCGAGCGCGTGAAGCTGGCTCCCAAGGAGTTCGAGAAGGATAAGGCATTTGCCACAGCTATGCACGGAGATGGCCAACGGAGTGGCTATCGTGCCTTAGTTGGCAAGGACCGCGAGGCGCATTCTGCAGCTGTCGATGGATACTTCCGCCACTGGGACAACAAAGATGCTGCGACTCAGACAGACGCGGACAAGCAGGAGCGCCTCGAAGATTACTCTGCCTTAACAAAGCACTACTACAACCTTGTTACTGATTTCTACGAGTACGGCTGGGGTCCCAGCTTCCATTTCTCGCGGTACTACAAGGGAGAGCCTTTCCGTCAGGCTACTGCTCGCCATGAACACTATCTCGCTTCTCAGATGAACATTCAGCCCGATGAGCATGTGCTGGATGTGGGTTGCGGCGTTGGCGGCCCTGCTCGCGAGATTTCGCGTTTTGCCAACTGCAAGATTACCGGTCTGAACAACAATGACTATCAAATCGCAAGAGCTAACAACTGGGCCGAGAAAAATAACATGGCGGACCGTTTGAAATTTGTCAAAGGTGATTTCATGCAAATGGACTTCGCCGATGCTACCTTCGACCGCGTGTATGCTATTGAGGCAACGGTCCACGCTCCCGTACTCGAGGGTGTTTACGGTGAGATCTACCGTGTTTTGAAGCCGGGTGGAACTTTTGGCGTTTATGAGTGGGTTCTCACTGACAAGTTTGACGAGAACAACAGCCGTCATCGCGAGATTGCCTATGGAATCGAAATTGGTGATGGCATTCCAAAAATGTACGGCGAGAAGGTTGCTCGGCAAGCTCTTAAAAATGTTGGGTTTGAGATCGTTCACGAGCAGGATCTCGCTAATGTCGGAGATGATATCCCTTGGTGGTACCCTCTCAGTGGTGACTGGCGTTATGTCCAAAGCCTCGGTGATCTCTTCACCTTTGCTCGCACCTCCACTCTCGGCCGCTGGCTCACGACCCAGGGCACCGGTTTGCTAGAGAAGGCAGGCATTGCTCCCAAGGGCTCAAAGAAGGTCACTGAGGCTCTTGAACAGGCTGCCATTCATTTGACGAACGGCGGTCGCGAGCAGATTTTCACTCCCATGCTTCTCTTCATTTGCAAGAAGCCAGCGGAAGGGAAGTGAAGGCGTGTTTATAAATACATCTGACGACTGTATGACAATTTGCACCTGATAAAAGACTTATTTTTTAGATTGCAGCTAATATCTAGATGTTGGCTCTTCAAGCCTTTGATTAAATGCACTCTTCCAAACCTGCGCGATTCTCGCTTCTGTGCTCAGATTGATCGAACGCATTCAGATCACTCAGTTATGCAGCGCGTTTAGGTTTCATAGCCGTCCCCAGGGTTGAAGGAGGGTCGCCAAAATTTATGGTGCAGCAGCTTCTTGATTGCGCTACTAAAATACGCCAATGGTGAAGCGTAAGGACGCCGATTCAGAACCCGAAATAGATGATACAGACATCGTGAACGTGGATTTTGATTTTTTTGACATTGTGGAGGACGATTTCCTCTCGATAAAAAGTTTATTTCGTCAATTGCTGGGTCTGGATAATGTCCACTTCAATCTCAGCGAACTAACTCAGCTTGTGATAGACGCAAAGGTAGGCACGACCATCAAGGCAGATGACGAAGAATACAACGACGCACTAGCTGTGCTAGCAGTGGCTGATTTCGACATGAAAAAGGGCGAGACTGCGAAGTTGCTAGATTACTGGCTTGAGGTTATCGACGCTCCAGAGACTCTGCGAGCGCTGCACAAAATTAAGGCTTCGAACGGTAAAGTCGGACTCCTCGTTAGCGAAAGGTTTCTCAACATGCCCTATGAAGTTGTTCCACCGTTGTACTCTGTCCTCTCACAGGAGATTGCAGCACGAAAATTGTCCTATGAGTACCTGATAGTGCCTTCTCGAGTATATATTCTGAAAGAATCAAAATTGGATGGCGAGAATCCAAAGAGCGCGAAACGCGGTGCTGGCGCTGCCAAAACGGAGCACCTCCTATTTCATGAGGAGGACAGGGTGCTCAATAAAGAGTCGTTGGCCGCTTCCCACTTCTCATTCAAAACTCCAGTGGAAGAGACGGATTCCAGACGAGCGTTCCAAGACTATGGCATCCATCCCCTCGGACACTTGGCCATTCTGGATGCAACAAAGCTTCCAAAGGTGGCAGAGGCCGTCGGCGATATCGCCAATCTGATGGACGATTAATCACGGAATCTGGACTTTATTTATAGTTATCTACAGCATTGAAATTCAAATTGCTAATCCGAGTAAGCGTTTAATTCCTCATAGCTCAATCTCCAATATCTGCCCCATGTTTTGAGCGCGAAGGCTATATCATTTGAAAAAGACGTAGTTAGTGCGGGGTACTGCGAAATCCGAGCTTCTCAACCCAGTTATGCCGGGGCATATAGGATCTCGGCCCTTACCCGCATACAACGAGAGCACTTACCTCTGATGGCCGTGGTCGCGGAGTTCAGTAGCAATTCTACGCCTGCTATTCATCCGAGTCCATCGTCGTTACTGGAGGCGACTCCAGCTTCAATTGTTCGTGCTCTGAGCGTGGCATATCCTCTGCTTTGCTTCGCGGACAAGTGTCTGGGCTGGCTGACATGGTCTTCTTCGGATAGGTTTGAAAGCTGTTTGGTTCTTATTTTATTTGCGCTATTAGTGAAAAACGCAGACTCCGTCATGAGATACTTCATGCCTCTTGCCATTGCTGTTGTGGTCTCGATTCTGCTGGACCAGTCGCAGTTCAGAAACCCACAAAGATCAGGCAAGGCTTCTCCCACTCTTGACGAGATTGTTAGCAAACTGGAAAGTAGCGGCAGCCGTTTCCGCAAGTTCATGGCTCCGGTGAAGAATCTGAAGCTCAGCGGAATGGAGACGGTGCGATTCCTTCTGGCCAGTATGCTGTTCAGCCCAGTGTATGTTCTTGCCGCATACTTCTGGTTAACTCCGCAAAGATTCGTGCTTGTTCTTGGCTTAATTACTCTGTCGTGGCACTCTGTCCCTTTCAAGGTACTGAGATCAATTTTGTGGAGAATACCGCTGGTAAGATTGCTCGTGTTTGTTATCACCGGCATAGATAGAACGAACCGATCAACTAATAAGAGGAAGAAAAAGAAATCAGTTACCATTGCAGGAGAATTGCAGACAACTGAGAGCGACGCAGACTCTCTATCTAGCGAGAGCTCCCAAGAAATCGAGTATACGTTTGTGCTCTATGAAAACCAGAGACACTGGCTTGGCATTGGGTGGACTGCTAATTTGCTTCCGGAGGAGCGCGCTGCATGGACAGATCCATCGCTCAACGAAACCGCATCCATAGATACGTTTGAGCTGCCAGATGCCTCAGGGACCGGAATGACTTGGGCATGGATTGACAACCAGTGGATGTTAGACACTGCTGGTGATGGGTCTGTACTTGAGAGCGCCCCAGATGAAAATGAGGGCTTTGTATTTTACAACAATTTGTGGTCATCGCCAAGCCCGGTTTCTGGCTTTTCGAAGTACACAAGAAGAAGAAAATGGATCAGACGGGCCACATTGGTTTCCGTCGCGTCCAAAGCCACAGAGCGACTCAAAGAGGAAGGGCTCCAGAATGTAGTTTGAAATGACGGTAAATTCTTTATATTATCAAGCGTAAAATCAATTGCCTCTAAGGCTCGAAAATGGATCAACCACCGTGATGCGACCGTACAAAGGGTCTACACCGAAATCTTTGTTTTTGAAACCATGAGAGTCAAGATACATTTTCACATATTGCGTCAGGGTATCAGTATATGCCTTAGCAGCAAAATGCCCTCTTCCCGTTATTAGAAACACTGCTCTGGGGTTGTGTTTCGCCTCGGCCATGAGGAGCAGCTTATCCTCCAGGTCGCAAACGGCATCGCCCAAATCCATACCGTGCAAATCAATCCAAACTTCAGATCCTGGAAGCTCGCGCTGATCCCAAAGTAGCGCAGCGGCCTCTCTGTAGCGCCTGATCATAACTTGTTCATGCTCTCGGCCCCTCTCGCTCAATTGCTTAGCACGGTAGGGGTCGTTCGCACTCCATGCAGCAGTCGATTGTTGGAGCTTTTTGTTCCGTTGATCGGCATCAGCAGCTGCTAGCTTGCGCAACTCGCAATAAGCACTGTTCGAGCCAAATTCAAGCGCCTTCCACGGGACGAGGCGTGGATAGTTCAGAAGGACCAAACCACGACGCGTACCTAGAACCTGCTGGATGGGTAAAAGTGCTCTATGTTTGACTACTGTTTTCGATGGTAAAGCCTGAAGAGCAGCTTGAGCAGGCTTCCTGGCCTTGACTGCCTTCGCCCCTAGTTTTGGGAAAGAGTTAAGGCTCGGAAGATTCGAGAGGGCAATCTCAGGGGGAGTTGTTTCTGTCTGAATATTCTGTAAGCGCGCCATTGTGACATTGGGAATCTTGTGACAGTACAAGCATGAATCTCCAGCGATGCAACGATGATGAAGCCAGAATCTGCATATTCTCGTACTACTATCGTGGCTATACATGCACGCCTCCCCTCTCGCGCAATGCCCTGAAACGTAATATCGACACATTATGCGGGAGGACAGCTTCTCCTTAGAAAGATTCAGCTCAATAGGCTCACCAGAAAGCATGTCGACGGTCCTCTCGATATCGTAGTCATTGTGGGCCAGTGCTCTCTCAATGTCGTCGTCACTGTTTTCCCATCCAAATACCTTTTTCATCTGATCAAATGGCCTAAGACTCTCAATGTTGTCGAAAGAACACGCTACCTGTGCTGAACTATCTGCTTTCGGCAAGCCAACCGCTGTGGACGGCTTGAGCGCAGCCGCTCTAACGCCAATCTGTTGTGAGCGAGCAGCTTCAGCGGGATCCTTTCCTCGATGGTGTGCCATCAAAATGTCGAGAACTACTCGTTCAACCTCTGCATTTCCCAAATCCGGGAATGCTTTCTTCACAAGCTCTTGGATGGAATCGACTTGGTCGTCTTCATGAATCGTGTCGTTGTCCAGCACATCATAAGCACTATAGAGTAGTTCTGCGCTCATGGCCAATCTGATTCTCTAATATACATGCAAGCGGCTCAAGGGAATTTGTTTACAATATGGATGAAGCCTCATTTACTGGCTGTTTCGATTATTTCAGTTCTTCGAGGGATAGGGCTCTGCCATCAGTGCAGAGTAGTTTAGCATTACATCAGCAAATCGCATTCTTCTGTAAATCACCAGAGATGGCCAAAGAGCTAGCTTTAGGCTCCAGGGACGCGCTTTTGGCGCGTCTCTGGTCTTTGGCTTACTCTCCCCTGAACCCGAGCTTATCGCAGACCTACACTGAAGAGATGAAGGTCTTCAGCGAAGCTTGTGTGAATCCCAATACCGGTCAAATCAACTCTGATGTTCTCGAGTCGCTTCTCCCAAATACGTGGAAAGAGCAGTTCAAGCTGTATTCTGAAGAGCTCATAGAATCAGAGGAGGCTCAAGGGATATCAGGCCAGGAATCTAAACAGGGGAACGGCACACCAGTCAATTTAGAAGAGGATACTCAACCCGACAATGTTGCAATACCTTCAAATTCAATCACAGAAAATGGCTTGGGCTCTGAGGACTCTCATTTGACGGCTGCGGGAACGTCTAATCTCGACGAACACAGTGCCTCGACTTTCCGAAGAGAAGACACTAAGTCTCGAAGGGCATATTTGTTGCCGACACTGATCCCAGAACCGAAGGCTAAACCTTTTCTGACTCTCCCTGAAATGCATTATCACATACAAGCACAGCCGATGGCGAAGCTATTAGCTCTGAATCACAAAGCAATGAGCACAGACGCTTACAAGGAAGGAATTGTCGAAGGACGACTTGCTGTAATTTTTGGGCGAATCGAAGAACTCAAGCGAGCAGACAAATGGGGGCTTAGGCAACGAGTCAAATTCAAGGACCCCAAAAGATTCCCGTCGCATTGGGATCATTTGCTGGAGGAGGCCAAATATGTTAGGGCAGGAGTTCATGGCGCCCGTCGGCATAAACTAGCGATCTGCCATACAATCAGCCAAGCCATTCTGGAATATTTCGCAACAAAAAATAATACTGGTGAGAGGCAATCGAAGGAGACAGTACTTGCTGAGACGAACAATTCCGCGAATCTCGTCACTTCAAGAGCTGGACTGGACGCACCTCAGAACCAGTTCAATATCACGGACCCGACAGCTCCGATGGTAATAACACTCCATGCGTTGAACCCTGTTTCCCAAGAGTTAGTTGCAAGAGGAATACCGGAGATGCCAAGCTTTAACTTTTCTCCAGTTGAAGAGCAATTTGTCAACAAATTGGGAAGCGTTCCAGTATCCAAATTTCTTGCCATGCCAAACCTCGACGACACTTGGTGCAGGATCGCAATTGAAGAATTTGAGAAGCCCAAGGTGAATTCTGGTGAGAAAGTTGCTTTACACAACGAAATATTGAACGCCACGGCGAAATTGAACTTCAAAACCCGAACAGATTCTGAAATAAGGCCACCGGCCCCTCCCGCTCAAAAGCTCATGTCATCGAGAGTAGGAAGTGCATGGCAGCCAAGCGATGATCAAAAGTTGCTCCAACTGGTTCGCGATTTCCGGAATAATTGGACTCTTATCGCAGAAGTTATGGCACACAGCGCTGGAAGTGGCGTAGGCGCTAATGCTGGAGCTGCTGCTGGAGCTGGGGCTTTAGGATATACTTCGAGTGTGGAAAGACGAACTCCTTGGCAAGTCTTTGAGCGTTGGATGCAGCTGGCCAATGTCGAAGCAAAAGAGTTGAGAGGGAAACACGCTGACGCAGCCAGACATTGGCTTGATGCTTCAATGAAAGTCCCGCAAGCATCACGGAAGCGTCAACTGCCAGTCAGCATTCCATCAGACACTCATTTAAGGGGCCACAAAAGGCTGCGATGGGCATCTATGCTTGAGAGTATCCGGAAGGTGAAAAAGAAACGAGAGACAGCCCCTAAACCGAGCAATAGTGGATTTCTTCTTCGGCAACGCGCTGAGCAGACGCGGCCAGCGAAGATGCCGACCCCTGCAGAACTATCTCGTATGAAGTTTGAACGCGATAAGCAGATTGCAGATCAATACATGCATCAGAAAATCGCGACGCAATCGCGCACTTCTCAGAATAATAGAGCTGGTGGTCGACCCATCGCAGGCGCCGTAGTTCCTAATGCTACCAATTTGGCTCGAGGTCGTGAACCAGTTCCTATTGGGGGAATACCGGCAGCTTCCGGCCTCAATTCATCCATTGTGGACACAGTAAACAAGGGGCCTCCACCATCTATTGCGGGATTGCCAATGCCAGCTTCCGTGGCCGCCGCCGCAGCTCGTCAGCAACAGCAGCAGCAACAGCAGCAAGCACAACAAGCACAGCAAGCTCAAATTACTGGAAACGGCCACCAGGTTAACATGCAGTTTAACCACGCAGGCGTAGCCGGATTATCCTCGCGTGATAACAATGGGATGAATTTGGGCCCCACGAATGTGTCACAGCTACTGCCTCAGCAGCAAGCCAGGTTTCGAGCTCTACAAGCATCGCAAGCCAAAACTGCATCTGCTCAGCAGTCTCAACTTCAGCAGGCCCAGATGCAGCAACCTCAACAGTCCCAAACGCCTCAGTCCCAGCAGCTTCATCAAGCGCAATTGTTAAGGCAACAACAGCAAATGGCAACAAGAGCTGCGACTGTCCAATCAATCACAGGCCAACAACAGTCACTTGGACAGAACATGGGGCGACAGCGTCCTGTGATTCCATTCTCCCGTGAGCAGATACAAGAATTGATGGCAAAAATATCTCGCAACAACCCGACATGGACTCAGCAGGAGGTTCAGAAACTTGCAATTCAAAACGTTCGACGATACATGCAGGTTCAACAAGCGCAGGAATCCCAGAGGAGGAACACTGCAGACTCAGGATCTTCTCGAGCCTCCCCTCTAAATCGCCTCTCGGCATCACCCGTGATGAACTCGACAGCCTTGATCTCCCCAACGATGGAAACACCAAACCTGGCTTCGTCACGGACAAGCTCCCCGTCGGCAACGTCTCAGGGCCAACATTTTCCACAGCAAATTCCCACTGGCGCTATCAGAAACAATGCACCTCATCGACAAGGATCGGTTTCGCGCTCAGGGACTATGCCTCCTCACATTAATCAAAACCCGCGCCATTCACCCGCGCCTTGATTTTAGGCGTTGTAATGATTGGAGTGGGGGATTTATTTATTTATTTTAATTTATTCGAACAAGAAGCCTTATTTGTGCTATACAATCTCAAACGAGGTTTCTACATGGACTATTAAACATTTCGACTTGCACCATGTACTCGAGAACCACCGCGGGCTATATGTTTTTGATGTCACCGCCGGCAGTTCTAGCCTCAATCCCCCAATTGTAGCTGACTTTCCATCGAAGTTTTGGGGAAGAACTTCCTCTCAGAATGATCGTCTGGTGGATTCCATTTGACTGGTGAGGTTCTAAATCAGTGGAAGTGAGAGGGCTTATTTCCATTTTCAGAGCTTTAGGAGGCGCCAACTGGATTTCAAAGTTACTCACTTTTTTGCTGCTGGGATTCGAGAAGACCAACTCAAGTTGTGTCTCTCCAGGTGATTTTTTGGCGGTGCAAATCAGCGAAAGGCTTTCATCCGACCAGCTAGCTACTTCGGAGGCAGAAGACATCTGGGACCCGCCGATGGTCATATTGGGCAACGGCTGTGTTTCGAAATTAGCAGAGAATGGTGCGAACGGACTTTGTTCATTTGAATGCTGACTTAAACTGGGAACAGAGGAAGATGAGGAACCTGTTGGATGCGAATTCAGTTTAAGAATGTCAGAGGTTGACATGGGTCCAGGGGTAGCTGGCCCCAACGTAAGTGCACCAAAAGACAGCCCTAGAAGATCGTCTTGGGGACCGGGCTTGGTGGTAGCTTGCAAATGCTCATCTCCATCATCACCAATGTCGATCAGAGACGGTATGTTCTTGGAATGCGAGCCTGGAGATTCATCCTTCAAAGCGACATTGGTGTCTCCACCGGTGACTTCTGCATGATTAGTGAGGACACTCTCAACCTGTCGCTTGATGGACAGCACCTTTTCCTTCGCTTCTTCGTCGTCTTCCATGGCTTCTTCATCAGCCAAAATGTGTTTGATCTTCGGTAATGCGGCTTTCAGCGACTGAGTTAGCTCATTGAAAACATCGTCAGCACCGCCCTTGGGAAGCGATCCACTGGTAACTACTTGCTGGAGCATTTCTGACAGGATATCAGCCTTTCGCCGCACCTTATCTAGTTCCGCGGCGACTTTCGCGTGGTAATCGACTCTGGTCTCGCGGAATCCCGCCATGATCGACATCAGTCTGTTGGCCTCCTTAAGATCCTGAGGAGATCCTGAGCGAATCAACTCCTGGAGCTTTGCGCTTTGTGCCTCTCTGTCCTCTCGCTCAAGCTCAGCTGCAGACTTCAAGGTATCCTGCTCGGGGGTCAAAGCGGCAAGTTCATCAGCGCTTATTTCCGGAAACATATAGCCTTTGTAGGAAAGCAGCCTGTGCATGTCTCTGATGAAACCTAAATCATCACGATACCTACTGCTCTTGACCAAAGTCACATTCCACTCTTCAATCATCTCGAGGATGAGAGTTTGCACTCTAGTATACTGCAAAGGGGGTTTCTCCGGAAATTTGCGCACAAGTAGGTTGAGAAAATCTCTGCGAGAGATTGCAAGATGGAATGGATAGCCACAATTTTTAACACAAACGTCAAGCACAGACAATGCAAGCACAGAAGTCATTGCGATATTCGAATTGGCCAGCTTAGCCAGCTTGATCGCAACTTCACGAGCTGCATTGCCCTTTTTTTCATTGATCAGATCTGCAACTTGAAGATTGAGGTAAAGATCAGGCTCCTTATGGCTTGCTGATACCGCACGATCAACCAGGGCGAGAATTTGACCCAAGCTTACCTCGCCACCATTTCTGCCGTTAGAGCCTTGATTGCCAGAAGTAGAAGGGTCTTGAGAACCGTTGAAGCTTGGCTGTGCAAAAGGGACATCGGTTCGGAACCGATCAGTGTAAGAAGAGCCTTGAGCAGAGCGGCGGCTCCGGTTTGAAGAGCGGCTTGGCGTAGAGCTGGCCCTTTCTTCGTTGTCGAAATATGACATTGAGCCACAAGTTGTTTTCACACTGCTCTAACTTCTCTCCGACAACTGCCTCTTCAGACCCTGCCACGGCGATTCCGAGGTGATGGTGTGTGTCAGCCACGCGCGGGATCCTCCTCAGAAATGTCACCCTACTCCGCAACCCCAAACCAATTCCTTGAAAACCCGTTACGCACTGCCTCGAGAGGTGGGTGCCCGCTCTATACGGGCAATCTGCTTCTGCTAAACTATGGTCAGCTATCAATAAAGTTTAACTCATGATCAGAAAATTGAACAAGTAGAACGGAGTGACCATGCAAAGCTGGATGCTCGTCAATGCCATATTCAGCTAAATCTCAGAAAGATCATTGTTTCATCCAAGAAATTTACCGGAAAACTCGAGACTCGTTTGTGTACAGCTTTACAGAATGAGGTCAATCTGGTTGCTCATGAGACAACTGTAATCGTCGAAAGCTATTGCCTTCATGTCGATGAGCGCAATAAAGCAAAGAGCGTCTTCTATATATGCTGTCGACGTGAAATTCCTGGCTTTGGACGGTGGGGCTGGTCTGAATATCCGTCACCTCAACTTGTGGCAGAAGGCTCCCCACCGATTCCAAATTTTCCAACATCTTTTGTTATCTAACACAAGCCTTACAGCATCAGCGAAAAGCAATGGACATTGACTGACATTTATGAAAGCAAAAGCCATAGCAGGTCACTCAGCGATTCTTTGTCAATGTTCCATGAGAGATCTTGCATACGGCCACGTGCCGGGGCCTATAAAGAATTACATACCGCAACTATTGGAAGAGCGCAATTTTTTAGCTCGATATCATGCTCAGAAGTAACAAGAACCACTAGGAGGATCTAAGAATTCAATTTGTGACTTTCGCATAGCAAATGAGCCACCTGCAAGACATGCGAAATGAGAAAACTAAACATAAAGTAGGGTTAGGTACGCAGGCTTGAAGTGAAATCAGTGATCGTGAGGCTGGCGACTCAGAACTAATTCTGAGTAGCTGAGCTTGTTTTTGCTCGATTAGATTATCTACCTCCGGCCGGGCACTCTGTGAGAATGTTTGCACGTACCTGGCACGGGTTGCACTTACTAACACATGCAGGCACACAGTGTGTCTGTCTAGAGGTCTTTCCTAGGTTGGAAGTTTTCGAACAAGAAATACCATGTGGTTGGCCCCTGAACGTTTCCTCTATCCTGATTCGTTCAAGAAGTCGCTAAAATAAATTAAATATCTCGGGGTTGCTAGCTGCAGTCCGTTATGTTAGTTCGACCGGAACTGCTAGGATGAAGGTGACACAAACTACCCATGCCATCACTGCTTCTGCTACTCGTGCGGATAAACCGTGGTGACAGTAGCAACTCTTGCGTTCCATACCCCCTGTGGTACACTGTTTGTGTGTCCCATTCCAGAACAGTCATGATGAATCAAGACGCTGAGCATCTCGTGATGGCGAAGGCAAAGTTTGGCCGGTGTTCAAATTTGCTTGCTAGAATCCTAGATTTCGCAGCTTCATTCCATCTCAACCACTAAGATTTCACTCATGGAGCCTTCGCGAACATCAAGCGCCCTACACCTGACCTCTGTACCACCGCTGCTCTTCTCGCAGTGGGCTCGGATGATACCGATTGTCAGTCTTGAGCTGCTTACTATCCCGCGTACTATGTGTTCAGCATGTTTGTTCTTGCTGGCCACGGTGCGTTTAGCAATTTGCCCAGAATTTTTGATCGTAAGTGCGCAACCTTTTCTGTGAACGCCGAGACCTCCTGTGACTTCCTCGGTAGATTAGCCTTCATCAGAACACGAGAGCAACATTGGGTTGCAAGGTTCAGGATTGGCTTTCCTCAGAGAGATGGTAGGAATGGTCAGTGAGAGTATTGAAGACTTGGCTGCAATTTTTGGCCACCCAACCACCAAAGAACTTTTCAGGATAGGAGGTTACTTGAACAATGGGAGACGACGTTCAACAAGCAGTGTGATATCAAACTGTTAACCAGATACATTGGATTCGTCGACGGAATCCAAATTATGGGGGATCTGGTCCAAACACAGGTCAACAGTGTCCTCGGTCGCAAGACATATCACTGAACTCATAGAGAAGGACAGAAATATACCGAGAATATCCTGCGAGAAGTTAGCCAACTTTGCATGGCCTACACAGACAACCTCGACGGGATCATAAGTACCAGCAATTTCCAAGGCTCTCTCGAGGAACATCCCTGTACGCCAACTCTGAGAATTGCTCAAGTGCGGTTACATAGTATAACAATCAGAATCATTCGACCTCACTTCCCCCACTAAGAAATTCTATTGCACATAATGAGCTACATTCACGAAGAGTGACATCTAGCGAGTTCTTCAATCTGGCGGTCTCAGTCAACAATGTGGCATTGTCAAGAATGAAGATGCCATCTTATTCCCAGTTCAATCTCTTGCCTCAATACGATTGGAGACTAAATTACAAAACAATACCTCTGCTAACCAACTGAGTGAAGGGTACCGCTCATATCATTTGCAATCTACTTGAAAAGCTTCGAGAGTTCTGCTAATTTTGGGGGCATCATCAAGCCCTCATGGCTCTGAGGTGGTCGAAGTCTGAGAACGCTTATAGCGATACTTTTCTGACCAACTCCCTCCTAAGTCTCATAGTGTTTTGTTACATTCGTCCATGCTGAAGAACTTCAAAGACGCAATTTCAACATGGGGACTGTGACAGTTCTAATTTGTGTCTGAATCAGATAAACTCTGTTTGACCGATGTTGATGCCGCAAATACTCAATAACTCTAGCTTTTGAGTAGAGTCTGTGAGCATTCGATCACTCCTCTTGATTGCTGTCATTTTGCAAGTGTTTTGCAAGTGTCCAAATCTCTACTAACAAGCTTGAGCATTCGGCTGATGTGAGAGGCTCTTTCTAACAGGAACAACCTCACATTTGCCTACAGGCGACATCGTAAGTTGACATGTATATGTGGCTTATTTCGAGATCTTGAGAATTTTCTGAAGTCCTTTATCGAAACTATATAGGGTCCTGCCTATTTGACAGCTGGAGAATCTTTGTGTCAATGCATCGAAGTGACTAAAAGTAAGTCTGAAAGGTTTGAGTCCGATTAGGGAATTGAACTTTTAGAAATGCGGAATGATTGGGCAAAAGGGATGCTCGTCGATGCCGTATTGGATGTCTTGAATCCACTTCTGCACCAATTCGGTCGTGGGACCAGCGCCTTTAGAGGCTGGTACTTCCAGAGATATTTTCTCCCCCCTGTAACCTATTTCATCAACAGGGCTAACAATAGCAGCGGTTCCACTGCCAAACACCTCGAGAAGCTCCCCCTTACGAGATCGTTGACGAAGCTCGTCAATGTGTACCTCGCGCTCATTGACAGCCCACTCTTTAGGGTCCAATCGCTCGCGCGCGAGTTCAAGAATAGATTTTCGGGTGATTCCTTCGAGAATAGTACCATCAAGAGGTGGAGTACACAGCTCCTTGGTCCCATCGGGGTTTTTGAAAACTACAAAGAGATTCATCGATCCTACTTCAGTGAGATGACCATCGAAGAGCCAAAGGTTTTGAGAATAGCCCTTTTCAGCAGATTGCTGTTGAGGCAACACGCAGGGAGCGTAATTGCCGCCAAGCTTGTAATTTCCTACGCCTCCGGGGAACGCTCTGACGAGGTCGTCTCGTGCCTCTAACTTGATGGCGGCAAAGCCATTGGAATAATAGGGTCCCACAGGAGAGGCAATGACAAATAGCTTGGCTTTTTTCGGCGTCGATATTCCTAGTGTAGGTTGCGTGCCGATCATTGTGGGACGCAGATATAAGGAATACCCCTTGCCATCAGGTATAGCGTCCTCTTCAATTCTCACGAATCTCTGGAGAAGCTCGACTGCCGCATCCTTGTCGAAGCCAGGAAGTGCCAATCGCTTGCTAGACTTGTTCAGTCTCGCCATGTTTTGGTCCGGTCTGAACATTCTCAGTTCACCGTTTTTATCTCTGAATGCTTTCAGGCCCTCAAAACATTCGAAGCCGTAGTGCAAAACGCACGAGGCAGGATGCATTTGGAGGTTAGCAAACGGTACGATTTTCGGCGTATGCCACCCCTCCTCAGCGGTCCAATCAATATCGAGCATGTGGTCTGAAAAAAAGTGACCAAATACAAGCTTGTCCGGTGAGGGATATTCCTTGCGCTTGTTTACTAGATTGACCTGCAATTTAGAAGCATCCAAAGAGCTTAAAGATCGCTTCAGTGGCCTCGTGGCCTCACTTGATAATGTTCGGCGTAACATCATTAACGTTGTAAAGAAATAAGTATGGATTTACTCATTAAGAGTGTACCCTCAACCTGCCTCGTCCTGCCTATCGGTTCCACAACACTTGTAGATAAGGATGACCAATGCAACTTAGAAACTTGCGAGTCAAAGAGCTGTTAAAAGATTCCATTAATATCTATAGATTCGAAATCCAGTCAACAGTGACGTGCCTTCTCAAACTTGGGCCACCAAAGTAGGCATCGGTGAAGTTCGTTAACACCGGGCAAAAGAAGCTGCACGGTCCCCTAAACACACTCGTACATACATATACACCACCACCACAAATAAACCAACAACCTTGTAAACACCACAGCGGGGCAACTGAACCTTTGAGGTAGGAGGAACATGTCATTTTTGTTCCCTCAGAAGAAACCTAAGACTCTGAGCGAAGTTATTTATGCCCTCAACGAATGGATTCTTCGTGTGAGAGACCCCAATGGAAGCTCCCAAGCAGGTGGCTCGGGCAGCCCAGCCTCTGCTATGTCTGTTGCTCCAGATATGATGCTTAACGAGCAACAGCGTCAAGCTGTAGAGGAGTGTGGTAAGCTTCTAGCTCAAGTCAGAAAAGCCACCTGGGCCCAGCCTCCGGATTCGGGAAATCAACCGGAGCCGGACCAGCTAACCGCGCTCGCTAAGGAGGTTTACAGCACAGATGTGCTCGTTCCACTATTACAGAATTTGCGTTTGCTGGAGTTTGATGCTCGAAGAGATGTGGCAAGCTTTTTTGGATATGTTCTCAAACGGCAACCTACAATCGAATACCTGTTGCACAAAGTCCCCGAGGTTTTCACCATACTTTTAGGAAGCGCGGGGGATGTGGAGATTCATCGTACGATATGCCAGATTTTACGTGAATGTGCGCGGCATGAGGCGCTGGTAGCCTACGTGATAAATCTGCAAAGTTTCTGGTGGTTTTTCCAATATATCGACGACTCTGAGTTCGAGGTTGCTACTGACAACTTCTCCACCTTCCAGGATTTTTTGAGAAACTATCCTGAGCTTTCAACTCAGTTCCTGCTACGAAATGCGGACTATTTCACTCAATGTATAAATGGCTTGATCCGGAGCAATAACTACGTCGCGAAACGGCAAAGCTTGAGACTGCTATTTCAATTGATAAAGCAGCAACGCAATCATCAGTACTTGCTGTTATATGTGGATAGTCTGGAAAATCTGAAACTTATCATGCGACTTCTGAAGGACAAGTCTAAGAACATACACTTTGAGGCTTTTCAGATCTTCAAGGTCTTTGTAGCCAATCCTAACAAGCCAAAGCCGGTGCTGGAAGTCTTAGTCCGAAACAAGTCGAAATTGCTGGTCATGCTCGACAAATCACATACACTCGCCGATAGACGCGAAGACCAAATGTATCAGAAGGAGCGCGACTACGTCAGGGACAAGATTCTCGGGCTGCCTGACGTTAGGCCTCCCCCAAGCAATGTTTCCAATGTTAGACCTGCTAGTACTACTCTTAAAAGCCAAGGGTCAGATAACGCGCAGAAAGAACAGCAATCCCATCAACCGTCAGTTCTGTCACCCTACGCTAACGGGAGACCGGTCTCGCCATCTAGAGCCCAAATTCCCTCTACTTTACTAGATGCGCGCCCTGCATCCCCAATTCTCAGTCATGCGCAACCGTCGCATAATCCGCCTAACCAACAATCTACGTCGTAACATGGATTACCGTACACTTACTGCCTAATACATTGCGAACTTCGGGCATTGATTGACTCTTACGATTATAAAAAATGTAGGCCGGTCAATAAAATTAGATCAGAACTCGAAATAAACAGAATGTGAATTCCGAAAACATTAAATTTTTTGATTTACAAAAATAAGTTAAGGAAGTAGTGAACTCCAGATATGTGCTCGTCTCTGCACAGACTGCCTCTCTGTTCTGCTAAGAGTAATTCCTCTGAAGCTATCTGCACACTGCAGCCGAATTTCTCACTAACGTCTCTTGCACTGAAGCCCGAGCTTTCCCGCCAATTTTCTGACTGTGCCTCTGAACGAATCCAGTGCAGGAGGCGTTGTAGAGCCTGATCCAAACCACCCCTAGACTCGACTATCTTGAGCCCCGACTCTAGAGTACGCACCCTCAGGGGGAGGTCCAGAAGTTCACAAAACTTGAGTGCATCAGAGAATTCCTGAGGGCTTACGAGACCAAGACCTCTGCAACGATTGTACAGAGAGTAAGCTTCATGGAGAGTCAACATTCCTCCTGCTTGAACAAGTAGTTCATCGTGACCAATTAAGAGGTCAGCGACTTGTCTCGCCATAGATTCAGAATTACGAGAGTCAACTCCCACCACCTGCGGCAATTGAACTCTCAAAGGGACTAAACTGAGCCTGTCCGCTATTGCCAGTATATCCGGCAGTCCATCTTTGAATGCTTCTATGCTTTTCAAGGCAGCGTCTAATTTGACTTGTGATTCATTGTTGTATTTTCTGCTTTGAGCCTGCAGGCTACGAATACCAAATGAAGCCTGGGCGTCTGATGATGTTCCACTCCGTTCGGTGGAGCGGTCCTTCTCAGAGGTGACGGCGGTGACCGGTCTGCCCAGAGACGCAGCAGCGGCAGTTTTAAGCTTGTCCCAAATACTGCGAAGTGTCTCGTGAAATAAGTGACTTTTTCCTCCGCGAAAACTCAATTTGACCTCACTGCCGAGCGTGCATAGTTGCGTAGTCTCATGTTTGAGAGGAGCACCGCACATTTCACAAACATTGAGCGATGGATGGTTTATAAATGTGCATTGCTGGCACTGACCAGCATCTTTGGCAGAAGAGTCCTGCGGGGCTGAGGACTCTATATAAACAGTATCATCTTGTATTGCAACTCCACAGACGCCACACTTGTTCGTTTCAAGTGAATTTGAGAACGAGCAGATCGAGCAAATCCAGCCCTTCCTGGAGAGCTGGCTTGTGGAGTCTTCCGAGCTCGTTTGTTCCTGAGCTGCTAGAGAGAGCTTTATCTTAGCGCTCGATGTGAAAAGGCGAGGTGTGTATATCACTTGCTCTATTTGACTGAGTTCAACCTGCACCGAGTTCAGAATTGGGTTCAGGCTGTCAACATAAATAAGCCTCTGCGAAGTGATGACGGCTGTTCCTTTGGCATGCTCAGTAGACTTGAAATCTCCGTCATACATGCCCACATTATCGACAGACAAAATCAACTTTTCATGGCTTCTTAGTTTAGGTGAAGCAGAGGGAGTCAATTCAGGAATACTCCATGTCATATAGACCAGATTGGACCTGCAAAGCTGTTAGGCTGAATTTGAACAACCGGCTCTACTTCACCAATTCCAAAATTGTCCGTATCGGCATGAAAACCGGGCGGTAACTCGAAGGGCTGGGCTAGTGGTCCCTTGATGGAACCCTCAATTGTTATGACCTCTGCCCCAATTCAATCTCTCGGCTCGAGCGGTGACCACCATGAGCAAGAAAGCACCGCCTCCGGTGGCCTTTGCGCAGCATCTTGTTTCGCGAGGCGAAGAAATTTCATCTACTGACCCAATTGTGGCATACTTTTGTTACTACTATGCCGTTCGACAAGTATTGGAGACCAAACTTCATAGCAGGGACCCTGCGGTTGCAGAGTTCGCAACGGCGCTGCTCAATAAGATTGAGACTCTGAAGGGAAGTTGCCCAGACCAGGATTTACTGGATGATGATGATGCAAGCCGAGCACACGTTCTGAATTTCGCATTGGCCGTGTTCGAAAGGGCAGACCAAGCCACGCGCTCGCAACGGGTAACAAAAGTCACTGGCGCTGGGTTTGCTGCAGCAGCAACTTTTCTGGGCCTAGAGGGTGTTTGGGGAGAAATTGACCAGGACACCAAAGAAAAAATCAAGTACTCTAAGTTTCAAGCAGCCCGCATTCTCAAATCCATCAAAGAGGGGGGGGATCCTAATGATCTATTTCCATCCGTTTCAAGCGAGGAGGTAGAGAAGACTGCGGCTCCACACGATGTGATAGAGGGCGATCAGAAAGGCATTCACGATCTTGAAGAAAGTAAGATTCACAAAGCCCGTGAAGTCGAAGACGCTGAGGGTGAAGTGCCCGGCTCCTCAATATCTCAAGGGGACGAGAACGATATAGAGCTTCCTGCGCCGCCCCGGGTTGACCCGAAGGATGACCTTATTCTGCCGCACGCACCGAAAGATAGTTTGTCAGAGGATTTGTCGCTGCCCCCGCCTCCCGAATCCACCCCTGAAGGCAATGTGTCTCCACCCCCTCCACCTCCCAAGCAGTCCAGTTCCTCGGACTCGACAAGAGAGCTCCACCACCCTCACGAGGTGCCCCGGCGTCCCGCTTCCTCAACGCTACCCGCTGATAATGTCAAAGCACGTTCACCGTCTCGATCTTCCAGCGCTGTATCTCCACAGGAAATATTAGCGTTGACTAGGGTCACCGCTTCCGCACAGAAGCACACTAAGTATGCAATGTCGGCTTTGAATTACGAAGATATAGCTACTGCAATAAGTGAGCTCGAACAGGCATTAAGCCTGCTCAAGATTCATCAAAGCAATTCTTAACGCCGACGAGAAACGACATTGAACATAAACCTCTAATGATATCAAATAATAAGTTCAAGTCATTTGGTGAATCAGTTTCAGTCTCGATCTATCTTTATAGTACTGCGAACTAAAGGTGCCTAAACGTGCCTGGAATTATAGGGCGAGACCCTTATGCATCTAAAACTTCGAATCTGCCTCGCGCATCTTCGTTGAAGGTGGGATTTCTCCATGCAATGACAGCAGAGTTGCTCTCTAAGTTCAGAAGAGCATGCACAATTTCCTCGTTCCTTGCAGCAAAGGAGGATACTTCTTGTGACGCTCGCAAAATGGGTGTTGATTTGATCGACCTGGCTATGTTCAAATACCTACTACCCGACGAGATATCTTTTGGTTATATGGATTCCCCTGCTGACCTTGTCTATGGAGACGCACCGGATCAATTGCTTGTTTTCAAGTTCAATGATAAGCGCGCCACTAAAAGAAGAAATTTGGAGCTTAGCGCCACCATCAAAGAGCGCGTTAAACGATTTGAGACCACTTTACAAGCGTTCACAGAGTCAAACAAGGCTGAAAGTTTGGAAGAACTCGCAAGACCCTATCTGCCAGCAATCGATCCTTACGAAGACTTGACCAAAGAAGAAGGCAGCACCCTGACTTTGAACGATAACGCGAAGACTGTAGATCGAGAAGAATTTTTCGATGGCGTCTGCTCCAATCTCAAAAACATTATTACCAGAACCACCGAGCCAGGTAGAGAGCCAAGATTTGGGGATGTGCCCGAGGAACTTCGAGAGTCTCTCGGTAAAGTGGAGAAGCTGTGGTCTCATCAAAGCAAAGGAATTCAACACCTTCTTGAGTCTGGAGATAATCATTTGGTGATCAGTACAGCTACTGCTTCGGGAAAATCACTGATCTTCCATTCGTTGGTCCGAAACCACTTGAGTAAATTCGATGAGGGAACAGCCTTGTTTATTTATCCTACAAAGGCGTTGGCTCAGGATCAGCTTCGCTCCTTTGGCTACAGCGAACAATCTTTCACTTTTGATGGAGACACTACTTGGGAAAAAAGAAGGCAAGCGCAGCAGTCCGCCCGCGTTCTCCTAGTCAATCCTGACATTATGCACACTACCATTCTTCCACGATGGAGAGACTGGTTCAGATTTCTTAGTGAGCTAAGGTATGTGGTTATCGATGAGCTACATTATTATGGGGGAATCTTTGGTGCAAATGTGGCAATGGTGATCCGAAGACTTAGAAGACTGTGCGATCAGCTCGGTGCAAGCCCTTGCCAATTTGTAGCATGCTCAGCAACGTTGAACGATCCCAAAGGGCTGATGAGCAAATTGACGGGGCTTCCCTCTGAGTCCATACTTGCTCTAACAAACGAAGATGATGGCTCACCCAGTGGCAAAAAATCTTTTGTGTTCTCCACGCCAGACTATATGACACCATCCGACCCGACCAGTGGCCGCATGCACCCGATTAAAGAAGCAGCCCCGCTGCTCGTGAGAATGATTCGGTCGGGGATGAGAGTGATTGCGTTCTGCAGGTTCAGACGCGAGTGCGAGTTGATGCTTAGAGCTGTATACGAAATTGATAAAAGCCTGATCCCATTGGTTCGCGCTTATAGGGGTGGCTACTCTCCGGAAGACAGAAGAGCTTTGGAGGCTTCCATGTTCAACGGTGATCTTCTGGGAATTGTTGCTACTACGGCATTGGAGGTGGGCATCGATATCGGCAATTTAGATGCTGCAATAATAGTAGGATTTCCCCATTCTATTGCAAGTTTCCGGCAGCAAGTCGGAAGAATAGGAAGACGGCAACATGATTCCTTGGTCGTTTATGTTGCCGATGGCTCCGTACTAGATCAAGCATACGCTTCGAACCCTGAAAAGGTTTTGAAAGGTCCGATAGGCGAAGTGCAAGTGGTTCTGCATGAATCTATAGTAAGAAGTCACATCCAAGCTGCAGCCTATGAGCTTGCTCTAGATGAGACTGAAATTCTGAAGTTTTTTCCAGGTCACGGTGATTTGAGTGTCGCGAAGCTGGAAAAGCTTGAAAATTGTACTTTGACCTATCCGCAAAAAATTTCGATTAACTTGAGAAAGGCAGAAAGCGAGCACGATGACACGCTAGTGATTGATGCTCAAACTAATAAGGTCATTGAAACCGTCGAGTTTGAGAGAGTCGGCTTCACTCTGTACGATGGAGCTATCTTTGTTCATCAAGGCAAAGCATTCATCGTCGTTCATTTGGATCCCGATTTCATTTATGCGAAAGTACAACGAACTCATGTCAAATGGGTGACGCGCCAACGGGACTACACTGACGTTGATCCCCTAAAAGCTGTAGCTTCAAAACAGATCTCCTCAATTTGCGCTGTTTCCAGAGGATTAATCAGGGTGACCAATAAGGTTTTTGGCTATTTCAAGTTCAATGAGCAGAATCAAATCATCGACAGCATTGATCTGAGCATTCCTCCCACTGTGGCACGCAAAACTGGATTTTTCATCAATTTGCCTCACTGTATCTTGAATACTTTAAAACAAAGAGATCATCATGTGGCTGCGAGCATACATGGTGCGGAGCACACAATCATTTCGGTCTTGCCAATGTTTGTTTCCATGGCTCCTGGAGATGTAGCTACCGAGTGCAAAGCTCCTCAAAAAGAAATACTCAGCAAGCGTGAAACACAAAGACACAGACCTGGTCGACTGATCTTCTACGAGAAATATGGAGGCGAGTTGGGGAACGGAATTCTGATGTCTGCTTACAACCAAATTCATGCTATTCTAGAGCGCGCTAGTGATGCTTTGGACACCTGCCCTTGTGAGCTTGGGTGTGGGGCCTGCATAGGCTCTGGCTACTGCGTAGAACAGAATGCCGTGCTCTCAAAATCCGGAGCGAGAGTCATCTTGCGCATGCTGCTAGAACAGAGCCTCGAAGATGTACCTGTCGGGCCAGAACCGAATCTACCGCGTCAAACGATTACGACCGTCGTGTCAGTGGATGTTCCTGTCCAATCTAATCAAGAGTTTGCACTAGCCAATGAAGGTGTGGATTCTGTCAAATTGGACGGAAATTTCATATAACCTCTTAAGCTCTCATGATTGATGAACTAATGCTATTATGTGTCAAATTTACCGAGATACAACTAGATATCAATGAGTCTCTCATTGGGATCATCTGCCGTCGGGGTTTGCGTTCGTGACTCGTGGAATTGATCTATGACACTGCTTTGCCGCTCGTTCATAGGGCGGGGTGAAGGTGTATCCGAAGAAAATGATGCTAATGATGAAAGTCCAGTAACAGACACTGCAGCTGGCTGGGATCTCAGCCGGTTCATGGTTAAAGGTGGCAATTCCGCTCGCTTATTAGCATTAGGAGCAAGTTCACGCAACTTATTCATCTTGCGCGGTAACAACGCGGGTGAGGCGCCTAGCTGCTTTGATGGCGCGAGTCTAAATAGCCGGTCTGCAGGCTTGAGATAAATACTAGACAGATTTCCGAGAGACAACTCTAGATCTTCGATTTGATTGTAGTCGTACGGACTCTCATCTTTCGCGACAGCTGGCAATTGGGTACAAATAATCTGCTCTGCCGCGGCGGCATTATGAGATATGAGGCGCCAATATAGTAATGAGCGATCACGCACATCAGGATCCATGGACAGATTTGCACCCGCTTCCAAGACTTGTGGCACAAGTTTGTTGTGTGATTCTCGAGGAAATCGGAAAAAAGCCTTCATGCATGCGGTCATGAGAGCTAGCTGGACCGAAGCTTTCTCGTCTTTGAAATTTGAGACAAGAGTTGATAACGTTTTCACAAAATTCGACTTCAACGGTGCATAGGTCCCGAGAAACCAAAGATAAGAACATCGAGTATCCTCGGACTTCGGCATCTCTTGTGAGTCTGATACAACGTCCAACACCTGGTCAGCAAGAGTTTTCTGGTCAGGGTAACTGCGTACCAAGTAAATGAGTTCGTTCAACGCAGCTTCTTGGATTTCGATATCGGCATTGCTATACGCCCCGTTGCCATGAGCTTGTTCACTGAAGGTTCGTACGAACACCTTGGTGGCACTAGGGATGATGTTTTCATATTTGGCAGCCAGCTTTGCGAGAGTATGAATAGCGCGACGCCGAGCTGCCGGATCATTGCGCAAATGAACGAACTCGATGAGTTCTTTCACGACGATAGTTGAATTTGAGTGATTGCACAGGAGAGACAAGATATCGATTTTGGTAGCTCGTATATACGCAGCATCGCTAACCTTGCACAGAAATGTCTGAGGCGGAATATCAAGCTTACGGAGCGTTTCAGGATCCACTGCTTGGAGAAGCAGCTGTATGTTACGCAGCACACAGTACTGGATTTCGCTAGGGCGATTAAGTTGCGACAGTAGCGGACCAAAGACATCTTCCACTGCGGTGTCACTCAAATTTCCAGAATAATGGCTGAGCATCATCAGCACCCGCGCGGTTCCCATTGCCACAGCTGCATTCGTATGACGCAGACCGGGCTTGACTAGTCTGGCGACATCCTCAGCTTCAGAAGCGGACGCTGGCACGAATTTCATTATTGCCGAGAGCAGAGAAACCTGCGCGAACTCTGAGCAGTCGCTGATCAAAGAGGCTAAGCGCTTTACGGTTGTAAAATCGATTATGAAATCCATCTCCTTTGATTGCTCCGTTATGATCAACAATGCCTGTGCCACCGCCGCAGCAACTACTGGTGAGGGTTCACGGATGAGCAGCATGTTGAGTCTTCCGAGAACTCCACTAGTCTCAACCTCTGCTTTTGCGATGGCCCATGCTTTGGCCACCGCGTAACACGCTGTTTTCCTGAAATATGGATCTTTCGATTTCAAGGCAGCTGGTATGAGCTCAAGAGCTTCTGTAGCAAAGGCTTTAGAAGGAATATTGCTCAAGGTTCTCAATGCGGTGGCTCTGATCGCAGTCGATGACTGCTCATTAAGAACTTCTTTGCTCAGCCTTTGAAGAGTCTCCGGCAATTGACGCGGATGTGACTTGACGTAAGTTTCCAAATACAACAAACACATTCTCTTGATCTCGCTATCACTGGAGTCAAGATTGTTAAGAATTTCTGGGTATAAAGTCTGCATCTCTTGATTATTGACGATCATGTTGCTGACGACTTTCCGTAGCGCCGAGCGCCGAGCTTTGACATTCTTAGGTCTTGGCTGCGCCAGCTGAGGCTGCAAATCAGCTGCATGGCTAAGCTCGAAATGCTCGGACATAAGCTTGGGTTCTTATTTGATCGAGCACACGTCGAAAGACCGTTGACACAATCATGTGACTGTAGATCTATTGAGCGGGTTGCAGATTAATGCAGGAAGTCATCAATGTAACTAAAGAAAATTAATTAAAGGCGGCCAACGTAATTACGCTCGAATCAATAGAAAACACATATCAAAAAGCCCCCCGAGCTTCTCTGTCCAGCTAGAGACTCTAATCTTCTTCTCCAGAATCAACTTCGCTATCGTCATCGTCGCCATCAACTTGAGCATTCTCACGCTCACTGCGCTCCATGAGCTTAGCAAGCTCGGCCTCATCATTTTCAGAAACAGCTTTGGGGGCCATTTTGACTACTAGCTGACCCCCTCGTGCAGTAATTGCCTCCTGCATTTTTTCTATAGCAGAGTTCAGGGCATCAACAGCCAATTGACGGTCGAGAGATAGTGAGGTCAGAACAAACAGAGGTACAGCTACCAGTTTCACCTTTACAGGTACCGCCTCGGTTGAGACAGCCTCTCCTGCTTTCAGTGATTCTTTTATGGCAGTGATACCCTCGTATGCAAAGCATGTCACCTCCACGTCAGCACGCACCTTGACTGGATTAGGAGTCAGTTTCTTGCTAACCTGGTAGATGAGCTCCTTGTACACCTCATTTTCTGGGTCGATCTTTACGCCCTCGAATGCATTTTGGGGATCTGTGATGACATGTCTGAAGCCGGTGTAAGCGTGGCCATATTTTCGTGCCAACGGCCATGCGTAGTTTTCGTAAAGGCCCTCGAGAGAAACCTGGTACTTCTCAGCAACGTGGCGGAGAATGGAATGCACCGACTTGCTCTTGTTATATCTGTCCTCACACTTGAGCGCCTCCTCGGGTGTTACACGCTTCTTTGAAAGGTCTATGTAGCCTTTGTCCTTGTCGACGCGCAACACAACGGCGATTTCGTTCCTTCCGACTTTGATTAACTTCTGAATACTACGAATTCTTCGGCGGGAAAGCTCGCTCAGAAGGATCATGCCTTCGATCTCGTCATACTCAAGAAGCTTGACGTATGCGCCCATATCGGCGATCTCTTTGACATTCACCATAACCAAATCATCAATTTCCGGGAATTTCTGCTCGTGAAAACGACATGCGCTGGTGTTTACCTCGCTCATGACCGGTTTGTTCTGATGCTATCAGTTGGTAAATTTTTCGCGGTAAACCCACATCCTACTAAGCAGTACCCACCTCCACTACCGGCACCACCCTAACGTTTTGAATTTACTGAGGTAGACTAGACGGTTCAATTGCGCCATTGAAAAACCAAATATCTTCGTCAAATAGATTTGCCCACACACGGTGTGTCAATGAATGACGCTGGCAAGTTGGCTGTTGTAAATAGGACAGGCAGTTTAGCAGATCGAAGATCTAAAGCTTGCCTGGCTAGACCATCTCAGAGCTCCCGTGAAGCACATATCCAGGTTACCAAAGAGGCGATTGATAGAATAATAGAGGCAGCAGAAACGCAGCAAGAGGGTTTGAAGCCTTCAAGCAATCGAATTTCTACCTCCTCTTACGTTCCCAAAGGGTCGCTCCATCAGCACAGCCTTGAGATCGAAGAGCAACAAAATGACCCACTAGAGCCACCAAGGCACAGATACAGGAAAGAGCGCCCTTTCGAAGACGGAAAGTTGGTTCTGGCCACATCGGAAACGAAAGCTCCCATTATGCGATTACCACCAGCAAAACTCTCAGCTGCCGAGAAAGAGCAGTGGAAGATTCCACCGAGCGTTTCAAACTGGAAAAACGGAAGGGGGTTCATGATAGATCTGGGTGTCCGATCTACTGCCACCAAAGCTCCCAAAGCTTCAAATGATCTGAAACACGCAGAGCTAGGAAGAGCACTCATGGAAGCTGAACAAGATCTGGAACGGGAACGAAATGAGGACGAGGCTAAAATGAGGCACCAGAGCGAATTGAGAAAAAGACTGCTTGAGCAGAAAGGGCGCAAACGACCACGAGAAGAGAATGACGTCGAGGAGATTTTTGACTCAAGGCTTTTCAATGCTGGATCTAGAGCGCGTCAAGCACCATACGACGAGTCTATGTTCGGCAAGAAAAAACCACATCGGAGGCCTCAGAAATCGCTGGAGTTTCACGAATAGATTTCAAATTCGCGCAGGCCCATCTATTTATTTCAATGCATTTATATCGCATAGCTAATCAATTCCTGTCTCTTTATATTGGATGCTCTTATTTCACATTTTTTGATAGTTCCTGAGACGTGCATCACTCTTATCACCACAGGATGGCCCCCAAGTTCTTTGATGTAAGTCAGTGCTCCTTGCACAATGGGTGCTTGAGATCTGCCAATTCGTATTATTCCTAAGCCTGACTGAGCATTGTAGAATCTCAGAGCAAGCATAGCTTGACATTGACCTGCACCAAACTCTCCAAAATGTGTATCGATGGTAGACCTTATCGCTTTCAGTACCGCTTTGCCCTCAACATTGCGAGTCTGAGGACCAGGGTGTAATATCTCGAACAGTACGTATCGCGCCTTCAAACGTACCATTCCTCTCAAAAGCTCTGCGTGAGCTCTCCTTGAGTTTTTACTCCAAGCACAGCGCTATCGGTTGTGAACTGAAGCCGGCTTCCAAACGAAAAGCTTACAAAACGGAAGAGCAGCGTAGGGTAACTAATCCATCCTAATTTCATTTGGAGTTTGATTTGAAGTCCAAAGCCGCACTAGAGAGCAACAAGTTTATTAAGGAATCGTATCATCATTAAAATTATATAGCACAGGTCGTAAATTTTTTCTGTCTGGCTAGAACAAAGCTGCGCCAATGCAGAATTCAAAAGTCTTCGTCAAGGGCGAAGCTGTTGGAGCTCTCATCCTGCTTGGTCAAGACACCAGCCTTCTGGTAGTCTGAAACACGTTTCTCAAAGAAATTGGTCTTTCCAGCAAGAGAGATGTTCTCCATAAAGTCAAACGGATTGGTCACATTGTAGACGCGCTTGTGGCCCAAAGCCAACAGCAAACGGTCGGCGACGAACTCGACATATTGGTTCATGAGGTCGGCGTTCATGCCGAGAAGACTTACAGGCAAAGCATCGCGGAAGTATTCTTGCTCAATGTCGACGGCTTCAGTGATGATTCTCTCAACGATAGCACGGCTAGGGCGGTTCTGCAAGTGGCTGAATAGGAGACAGGCAAAATCGGTGTGCATACCCTCATCGCGCGAAATCAGTTCGTTGGAGAAAGTAAGCCCAGGCATGAGCCCACGCTTTTTCAGCCAGAAGATTGATGCAAACGAGCCACTGAAGAAGACACCTTCAACAGCAGCGAAGGCAATTAGGCGCTCTGCGAAGGTAGACTCAGCGTCGCTGATCCAACGAAGTGCCCACTTAGCCTTCTTGCGAATGGAGGGAATGGTGAAGATGGCGTTGAACAGAAAGTCGGCCTCTTTACTGTCTTTCACGTATGTATCAATCAGAAGAGAATAAGTCTCAGAGTGAATGTTTTCCATCATAATCTGGAAGCCGTAGAAACATTTGGCCTCGGGAATACCAACCTCACCACTGAATCGCTCAACGAGATTCTCATTGACAATGCCATCACTAGCAGCAAAGAAAGCAAGAACACGGGACACAAAGTATCTCTCGTCATCGTTCAGCTTGTGCTCCCAGTCGTGAGTGTCCTTACCTAGGTCAATTTCCTCGGCCGTCCAAAATGACGCCTCGGCTTTCTTGTAAGCCTGCCAAATCGAGTTGTACTTGATCGGGAACAAAACAAACCGGTTTGGATTTTCCTGAAGGATGGGCTCGTCTTTCTCCAATGCCTTAAGTGTGGCCCGCTCTTTACGGTGAGCCTCGTCCAGAGGGTGCTGAGCAGTGTCAGCATCATCGGCAAGTTTGAGGTCAAAAACATTATTGGGGTCCTCCTGGTCGCCCTTGGCCTTCGAGGTCTCAGCTTGGTGGCTCTCAATCTTCCTGTCAAAAGCAGCTTTCAAGTCCTGCACGTCGTCGCTGTTGAGGTCAATGCCATTCAAGGCAGCGGCGTTTTTCTTTGATGGAGTTTGCTCGACTGACATGTTTATTCTGTGCTTTCTTGTTGAGTCTCGGAGAAGAATCAGCTGAACCGGGTTCTGTTCGCTGTGTGGATGATAGAAAAACGCGAGGGTGAGAATATGTGGGTTTATATACTTCATTTGGCATTTTTTCGCGTTAACGCGAATACGTAATTAAGGGTTGGGTTATGATTATGCGCATCAGAGCTACGCGAAGGCTCAACCACCTTTGATCAAGAGCGCCGCATGCAATTGGGGCATTTTGCAATCTCAAAGTACTTGATTCCCGAAGACCTTAGTGGGTTTCCGATGCGTGTTATAGCGGAAAGCTTGTGGCCTCCCCGTTCTGCGATTTCTAGTGAACTCTTCACACCCACCCAGGGCGTGCGACAGCTCGATCTCAAGGGCAAGGTGGCTTGCTAGCGAGGTAGGGGAGGGCAAACAATTGCACTTGTCCGGGCTGGCCCTCGGAGATAAAACACGACTGGTATGTTGAAAATGGGTCAATGCACTCTCTCAAATCGTGAATACCTTCTGGGTATTTGCAGTGTTCGTGAACACGCCATTTTCCGAGCTCAATGTTTTCATTCCAAATCCAATCGTGACCAAGCTGGAATGGTGTCAGGGTAGGCGCGTAAACAAAGCTGCGCTCGAGCCCCAAGGCTCGTGTCCGTGACGCATGGGAATCCGAGGCGTTTCGTTTGAAGTGGCGCTATTAATTCGAGACTAAGTGCCTTAATATGTCGTGTGTATGTATATTTAATGCCATTGGGAGGCTGGATGCAGGTAGAATAGCAGTTATACAGAGGAGATTTCCTCAGTGCTCTTCCACTGCTCACGCAGCGCTTTTCGCTGCTCCATAAGTTTTTGCCATTCCACCTCATCGTCTTCCTCCTCTTCATCATTATTTTGTACGACTCGCATCCTGGATGGCCGATTCAAAGCTGGCCGTGTGAACGTTTGTGAACCTCTAAGCATTGCCGGCTGACTAGGTGTAGCTGGTATGAATGACTGTTGCCTGGCGAAGAATGATGGATCGGGATGCATTTGAGGCATAGGAGGAGTACCTCCAGTGATTGTTTGCGGAGGGAAATCTTGTGCGAAATCCCCATACACGGCCGATGGATGACCTGCATATGAGTCTCTGAAATGAGTATTACGAGCGCTGTATGCTGAATGAATGGATGGGGCGCGCTGATGCATTTGTGCAGATGCATTCCACGGGCTTCCAGGATGTAATGCGGGCGAATACGGTCCCAACGAGCTCGATGTGGGCGCGGGACCGGATGATAATGTAGAGAGCAGGTTTAATACCTGGTCGAGCTTGGTCTGCAGATCATCGTTGTTGGACTTTGGGTATAATGGTGGCTTAGGCGCACTGGCCAAGCTTTGGGTGCGAGGACTGCTCGGCGTTATAGTGCTCCCGTAGCCGAAAGTATGCCTACGCTTTCGGAGCTCCTCCTCTTCTGCAATGACGTTGATTAGCCCTCTAGTGCCAATACCGCTATCATTGCCGAAAACAGAAGGCAGCTCAGGATACGAGCCGCCGCGCAAATTGTGATTCGCAAGGGCTGGTGAGCCAGAATTGAGAGCTGCAGAAGACTGGCTGAGCATGGACATCCTAGATGTCGAGGCCGGCTTCGGTGAAGCAGACTGAGTGCGAAGATTTGGTGATCCAGAGGGGAAACTGTTCGATGAGCGATTCATCGAAACCGAACTAGGCGACTTACGTCGAGATTTCGGGAATCTATGGGCCTGGAGGATACTCAGAGGAATGTCATCCATTAGATCCTCACTATCGCTATCATCATCTTCAAGATTAGCATAGCTACTCTCAGTCCCAATATTGACAGTTGAATGATCAAGAATCATTGTAGAATCCGCAGAGCCTCCAACAACTTTCTTCATACTTTGCCTATAGACACTCATTCGAGCGTCCTGCTGCTGACGCACTTTTGCGGAAGCCCGCTTCCTCTCTTGCTCATGTGAAAACTCATCTTTCTCTGGATTCTCACTTTCCTCGGAGGACTCCAAACTCTTATCGTCCTTCTCATCGATTTCATCGATTTCATCTCCATCAGCATTCCTCTTACGATTTGAGCTTTTCTCTGAGTGGAAGCTGCCCGTGCTGCTCATGTGTTTGAGCATACCTAAACTGGATACAGACCGTCGATAGTTATCGAACGTTTCTTTAGACATGATTTGCCCACTGTTTTCAGTTAGATGGATCATGCTCTGTGGCCGGCCTGACCATGCCATTTGCTTGGTAGTGCTGAACGGCAGAATATCATCATCGTCATCCTCCGAACGCTCTGATCCTATACTTTTTCCAGGCTCAAATGATTTCTTGATGAACATGCTATTAGGCCGCTGAGGCGTGGTATTGAAATTCAAAGTATGACTCTCATTTTGAGATTGTTGAGATATCAAAGAAAGCCTTGGGGGCATGCTTCTACGGTTCCCACGTTGCACTGAGGACCTTGATAGTGTAGCTCCAAGGGAACTGGCCTTGTCAGTTTGGCCACTGGAGATACCGGCACCACCCCCTAGGTCGATCGGTTCAAAACTTGTCTCCATATTGGTCTTGCTGCGAGGCTCTCGAGGCAGCTGAACATGTACTTTTTCAACGCCTTGACTGTACACTCGTGATGAAGAGCCCTGAAGTCCCCTGAGATAATTTATACGATCGTCTTCACCCCTTCTCGGAGATTCACGCTGTTCGGAATCTGCGTAGCTGGGATCTGCTCTGGTTGATACAATAGATGGCTCGCACACACTTGAAGCACTTTCTAAACTTGCATCCCCAAACCTAGCGCTGGTATTTAGCAAAGGACTGCCTTGTATGCTTTCATCACTTTCACCCGAGGAATCACAATTGGACGGATTGAGCGACTTATAGCTCATTGTCCCTGAGTGCCATTCAAGCCTCAAAAGTTATGTTTGTGTGGGCTTTATGTGGTAATCAAAAGATCAACAGACTCGCATTTCTCCTTACCCCGATATTTTCGAATCTATTCCTGACGTCTACAATGAACGTCTACAATGAAGTTGACGTTTGAAGAACTTAGATCTCCAAATAGTGAATTAATATCGAAAATTATCCATTAGATCGATTCGAACTTAGATCAAATCATTGTAAGACCATCTGCGTGGCTTAGGGGTTCGTTGTTGATAGAAACTGTTATTATGCTTTGGGAAGCCTTCGAGAGATTTTGCATAGGTTGCAACTGAGTGCGCCACTACTTTTGTGCTTGCTAGCCATGCTTCATAGTTGATATTATCGAGCCCATCACAAGCCTGGTGGTAACAGAGGTCATACGGCTCATCTTTGGTTCCCCCAAATTGCTCGGCCTCATCTGCGGACTTTATCTCCTCGGCACCAGTGTCGATTCCACTCGCAGGTATCCCAACCTCTATAAACCCAACGTAGTCGCTTCTGCCGTCAAACGGCTGTGTCGTGAAGTTGAGGCCATGCATCTCATACCAATTTTCAAACATATCGCGAATGGCACCAGAACCTTCTGGGTTCTCACTATCATCGCTGTCATAGACTTCATAGATAAAATTCGGCGAAGCGAGCATATCAAAATCCAGAAACAATCTGATCTTAGAAGCGTCTCTTTGAGTGAGGTTTTCGGTATAGTACAATGAGCCCTTCAAGCCCAACTCCTCAGCGGACCACCATGCCAGCCTCACAGCATTCTTCAATTTGTAGCCAGTTAAATGTTTGGCGAGCTCGAGCAAACTGATTAGACCGCTTCCGTTATCATTGATTCCGGGTCCAGATGGCACCGAGTCACTGTGAGAGCCCGCGAATACAACATTTTCGTGGTCTCCATCTTTGGTTTCTGCAATTACATTGACTGTATCCACTTGCACAATTTCAGCATCGACGTTTATACTCATGAGATCGCCTTGTCTCAAACTTTTGACCGTGTCTTGGCTCACTCCAATCACAGCCACTTGGTGTGCTAGTGGTGTACCAAGATCGCCGTTGACAAGACCTTCAGAGGAGTCTATTGAGGGATCAAAAACCAAAACAGCTTTCGCACCTGCCAATCCCGCAAATTCGGATTTATCACCATAAGGACACCCCCCTCTTGACAGAACAACAATTTTGCCCTCTGCATCAGCGTAATCAGAAGGAAGGCAGCCCTGGCTCAAGGAAAGAAGCAGTGGCACATCGATCAAATCGGCTGGTGGACACATATATAGCGGCTCTCCTTCTATGGATTCCCCAGAGTGTTTGGTTAGATTCCATGAATGCACCCTGCCACCAATGGCCACAAATGGCTGAGCCTCGAAAGTGTAAAAGTCAGAGAGCTCGTCCAAAGCGTCGAAAATCAATTCTAGTGTGGCATTATGTCCAGCAGTGCCAATAGCTCTGGTGGGGTGACCAACAGTTTCCGTGCTCATATTGGCGGCAGACCATAGCTTTTCAGCCCAAGTTTCTAGCGCTTTGGAGCTGAACTGGGCCTGGAGCTTCTCTGAATCCACCAAGGGCTTGCTTGCCGGACTTACTGGGCCGTACCCCTGGCTTCCGAATAGCTCATTGAAATTCTCAATAAAAGCTGCTGTAACAACAGGAAGAACTGCCAACAGACTTGTCATCATTTGGCGCTCCGCCTCGCAGATAAACGGGTTACAGTCGCACTCTCTGTGAGAAGTGCGGATTGGACTGTCTGGCAAGGCGTAGTAGCTGATTAGTCTAGTGGTGTTGTGGGAAGAGTAAGCGATAGTTTGAGGTATTCCGGGCCCCAATGCGTGACCAGTCAAATCATGTTGGCTATGCTTCGTGTGTTATAATTATGAATAAATAGTTTAGGCTTGATAAAGATTTATTTCCGCGGCGCTCCAACAAGTTTGGATTTCACAAGAGACAGTATTCTATCGTGGTTCATAGAGATATATTCATCAATTGGCGTCCCTGCAAGCCCAGACTCCACCTCTGAGCGGATTCTCCTTTCGAACATTAGTGAAACTCGCCGTTTATCCACTGTCCCGTTTTGTGACTTCTCAAGTGAGGCAAGCAGTCCAGAATTGAGGTCCAGATCAGACAGCACCATTGTCTCAACTGAAGCCTTCAGTTTGTCGAGGTGCTGACAGATCTCGGGCCTAGCTAGGATTTCTGTCAGTGTGTCGTTGAGGTCACCGCTTCGCTTAAATTTGAAGATCAAATCTTCACTCATTGTAGATAATACTATCGCCGTGCAGTTCACAGCTTGGTGTTCGTCTGTATTGCATAATCAGTTTCAAGTTCGTGGGCTTCCAGCACTGTCAACAGCTTTGGTACGATACCTAAGGAACTGCATCGACTTCAGAAACAACAACATAAACCATGAACATAAAATTGTGAAGAGTTTCGACATCGATTTTGAAAACGAATGTATTACGTCCAGTTAAATGATGTGTTTACACCAGCAAGCACAGCTACCTACTTCGAGAGAAATTTAGACTCACCTCAAAACATTCGCTTCAAATCACACGCTTCAGCTGCGTCAAGCCATCCTCGTTGCACATGAACTATGGTGGGTTCCCGGAGAACCCTCGAGGCAACTGTGACGTCAACGCGTGAGCTCGAAAAGGGCAGTAGGGCGTGGAGGGAGGAAGGTATGCCAATGCTATATGGGAAACCAGTTCGACCCACCACAACAAAATAAAGCATGCCAATTCTAGTGTAATATTCTCGACGACTCATAAATATTAGTCTAATAAGATCGCTGAGCCTTATTTATCAACATCGACCGAATTGATAGGAATCGTGATACGGCTGGCTCAAGTGGCCCTTTCGCAGGGTTCGTTTTAGAAACCTGTGACGCATTGTGTCATAGGGAAGCGGTATAACGGCCCACTGCGAGGTGAGGTCTAGCTCCCAGACACCGAGCCCTCGTCACCCAAGTTCTAGCCTGCTCATTATCGTAAGCTTGCCACCTTACATCACCGCCGGTCGCCCCGACGAGAGACTCAAGCAAAACGAGATAACAGCAATCAATATCAACCCGACAAAAAAATGCAGAACAAGCAGCTTATTAGAGTGTCTGTGCGCAGAGGCAGTTCGCATAGTGAGGAAGTCCCCCCACTCGTTCTCGAGGTCAGTAGAACCCAGACGGTAGGAGAAACCAAGAAAATGATGTACGACCTGGACAGCTCTGTGGCTGTCGATGAGCTCACGTTCAATGGCGAAAAGATCGATGATGATCGACTGCTTTCATCGTTCCCAGCATCCGACGAGGAAGCGCTTCTATTCACAGCCGAGCGGCGGACATTAGAGGTTCGGACTGCTAAAAGAAGGCGGAGGTGTTCATTCACCAAGTGTAACAGTGCACCTCTCCGAGGGGTTGGAGATTGCCAGGAATGCGGAGGACATTTCTGCTCTCGACATCGCTTAATGGAACAACACAAGTGCTCGGGGCTACAGGGCTGCAAGCAGCAACTCCACAAGAGAAACGCAATGAAGCTTCAGCAGCAACAAACGCTCCCGAACAAAGTATGATGCTTCATTATGCTTTATCTTACTTATACCAACATTTGCATATTTTAACCATTCGACTAGTTCTCGAGCGCCTTACTTGCTCGTTTAGCCTTCCTGCTCACCAGGCCCGATAGCGCAGCCCCAGCCCAGATATCTTGTTAGGGTAGAGTCACCGCTTGAACGCTAAGGTTCCATTGCAAATCATCACTTTATTTTTAAATAACTTAAGTGTATTCGCTTCGGGAACATATCAGTGTAACGTGGCATTCAAGATTCTAGGGCTCTCTTCACGGCCTGGAGAACACCGTCCTCGATGAAAGTTGGATTTGTGAACTTCGAGTCTCCTTCTTTGTAAACACCCGTTTTAACAAGTACGCTTTCCCAGCCAAAAGCATTGGCGCCTTTTATATCTGAGTACTGATTGTCGCCAATCATGAAAACTTTCTCGATTTGCCTGCCTTGCTCTGCAGCCCACGATTGGAGCAGTTTGTGAGCATACTCATACGTCAAAATCTCTGGCTTGCCTATGACTGTATGCGTCAATTTGTGGCCCTCAGTGACTGCCTCATATAACCCCGTCACTGTTTTGATGAACGCGCCCTGTCCAAATCGTGATAATGGATAGTCTGTAGCCCATTGGAGGTCGCCATTGCTAAAATATATTGGAATCGATGGCTTAGAGGAGTACTTCGATGGATCTACACGAGTTCCCAGCTTGCCATTCTCGGAGAGAAGTAGGTCAATAACAATCTGCGAATCAAAAGACATGTCGAACGTGTCGTGGAAAACAAAAATAGCATCAAAGGGCTTGGAGAGATCGAGCTTTCGAGCAAGAGGCTGATGACCTACAAGCGTAGAAGTCCAGCTCGGGAATGGGCTAATTTCAGGTGCGACGCCAAGAATTTCCCGAGAAATAACGACATCTTTAAACCCGTAGTTCTGGGCGATCTCCTTTATGCGGTCTTGCCTCCCACCAACAGCGAGTATTCTATCAGTCTTACCCACAAAGTCCCGGAAGGGTGTGTGGCTTTGGAGAAGTTGATTCTCCTCAATCCGAACAGAGAGCTTCTGTGATAACTCTGCAGCGCGATCCTTCTCGAGTTTCCCTCCCCCGTTTGTCAACAGGATCCACGGAATGCGTTTGGTGTTCAATATTTCGAGAACCTTCTTGGCTCCTGGCAAAATTGAACCTCCCCTAAGCAAAACTCCATCAATATCGAACGCAAAGGCTTTCGTCATGTATATCTATTATTCCTGCCGAGGCTTACAATTGGAGCCTGTAGCTGATGAAGTGAGAGGACTCTCTCTCTCTCTCTTATATCTAGATAGGCCTAGAGTGGACAGCTATCGTAAATAGGGCAAGGACATCATATTCTGGCCGCAGCCAGAAGTGTCGTAGAATACCGAATGAATATTCGCTATATTAAGTCTAGTAATGTTATGCTATTTAAAAAGATTGCGCCATGTGCGTTCAGGCTTGGAACAGTCGGAATGTTGGGGGTCATACGTGTTAATTAGTTTTCCTCAACCGTCCACTTATCCTCATTTTCAAGCTGATGAACAACTGAGCAGGCTCTACCGATCACTAAAAGACCCGGAGGGCGGCTACCTACTGATTTGAGGGCCTCGGTGATATGTGCAAGTGTTGACCGAATTATTCGCTGATCCGGACAGGAGGCTCTCTCGATGGCAGCAACGGGGACATCCTTAGGCCACCCATTGTCGACCAGAAGCTCAGCGACCTCTTCAATCCGATGGAGAGCCATCAAAAATATAGCGGTTCGACTCTCTACCCATTCTGGAGCATCTGGCAGTTTTCCTGCTCGACCTGTACCAGTGCAAATCAATATCTGGTCTGCGTAACCGCGATGCGTTGGCGCGATCTGGGCAAGTATAGGTGCAGCAAGGGCGCTGGTGATTCCTGCCACTAGTTTTGGTGTGAAGCCCTTGTTTTTAAAAAAGATGTATTCTTCCAAACCTCGCCCGTATATAAACGGATCGCCCTGCTTGAGTCTCACGACACGCATGCCCTGTCTGAGTTGAGAAAGGCCCAGCTCCAACAACTCTTCCTGAGCACGCTCCGCGTTGCCAGGAAACTTTCGAGCAATGAATACGGGCGTGCTTCTTGGGACTACATTCAGCACTTCCTCCGGAACAAGTTTATCGGCAAGAACGTAATCCGCATTATTGATCTCGCGTAGGGCCTCTGTTGTCAAAAGACCCACACTTCCAGGGCCAGCGCCTACCAAGCTAATAGAGCCTTTTTGTGGTTCATTTGTCCCTTGGGGCTGCCTCGCGAGGCTCGTGAGGCTTGCTTTATGTGACTCAAGCGCCAAATCCTCCTCGTCGACAGTTTTCAGTTTTTCTAAGGGATAATACTCGACCATCTGGTTTAGCCACCTCAACTTTTGCTTTCTGTCTTCTTTCGAGCACACGATCAATTGGTTGAGGTTGATAGACTGTTCAGCATCATCTTCGTCTTCTTCGCTGCTAACCTCTGCGTAGTTTTGGCGCAGTCGTCCGACATTGGCACAAATTTCACCCATATGGCTTGGCAGAGCATTCAGACACGCTCGTTTGATTCTATTGGCCAGCCTGCATCCCATTCCATTAGTTGAGATTGCAAACTGGAAGGATTGGTCTTCATAAACTGAAGGCAGCGAAAAGGTGCATAGTTGAGGATGTTCACACACGTTTATTGGAATTCTAAGACGTTTGCATTCTTTGTTAAGATTCTTCAATCCCAATTGGGAGCTGTTCGAGAATGGAACCACAAAAAGGCCATCAACTATATGATCGACGTTTTCCCTGCCGAGAGTGGTAAGATCTTCTGTGGAGCACAACCTGTCACTAATTTGGATAGAACGAGCCCCATACTTTTCTAATGTCGCCTTCCTTTTGTCGCACAGAGCGCCTGTGCCGTTCACTATATATACATGCCCCTCAATATTAGAGTTCACCAAGAACCCCATAGCTTGAAAGTGACGGGTCTTCTTAAAATATGAACTTAGAGACTCATAGAAATGAATTTCAAAATTACAACGCAGGTGAATGGAAGATAGCGCAAAGTCACGTTATCACATGCTTGGCACCCTGCATGATACCCAGACAGGAAGTAATCAGATCGAATAGATATTATGTGCCACTCCAGATTATGAAGAATGAATAGATATATATAACGAGAAAAATTTAGTAGCTTAGCTCAATTCAATGGATCTATGTGTAGAACGATGGAGGAGCGAAAACAGTATCATGGACGTCAACTAAACTTCTGCATAGTTCAGAGCGAGTTTAAGAGCCCGCAGCGCCTCTAGCCAATCGGTCAGCACCTTCATTGCCATCGTGGCCAGCATGAGCCTTGATGTAAGTGATGTCCACGTTCACTCCACTTGATTTCAACTCTTGGATGTTGGCTCGAGCTGACTGGATTAGATCTTGGTTCTTGACATTCTCGCCTGAAGATGTCTTCCAGCCGTTTCTCTCCCAGTTATTCGCCCACTTGCCTACGGAATCACGAGCATACTGCGAGTCTGCTCGAATCTCATAGTTTCTGTTCCCGGTTTTCGCCGCATCGGAGGCGATTCCGCGTACAGCTTTGTCAATAGCCTCAAGCTCTCCACGGTTGTTGGTTTGCTCCCCGTTGGTGACCCTTCCTGCCTCGTTTCGCGGGTCCCCTTCACCCCAGTAAACGCCCCAGCCTGCTCTGGCAGAACTCCTGCCGTTACCAAGGGAGCTGCCATCGGTGAACACCACTTGGCTCGGCGATTCAGAGCTCGCAGCAGAGGAGGATTCACCCCGCGCCCTTGTATAAGAACCGCGACTAGAAGAACTGCTGTATCCTCTGCTGGATCCTCCTCCACCATMCCCTCCGCTGTATCCGCCATAGCCGCTCTGACTTGACTGTGCAGAGGAGTTCCCGTTCGCGAACGCATTCGCTTCTGCGCGAGTAGCAAATGACTTGAATTTGGCACCAGAGTAGCCATCGACTTGGCTTTTACAATCAGACCAGTTGTTGTAGACTCCGTTGTTGCGTCCGTTTGCAACGGCGTAGTATTTCCCCATATTTAGTCTCCCAGCTCTTATCACTCCTGCTGCTTGTAAAGTCCGAGCTGCTCCCGGAGTGCGTATCACGCTTCGATAGGAGAACCCAATCGCGTTCTCCGATGTACTAAACTAACAAGGTGCGCACACTCGCTTGGGTGTGAGAAGTGGATGACGGCACGAGGATGGGGGGGGGGGGGGGGGGGGGGGTGGTGACATGCCCTGTGATCCCCGCGTTCATGTTATCGAATCAAGTAGAATTTTAGAAACGTGAGGTACATAATACATTTAGATGGTTCCAGCAAGCCACAGATTTCATATCTGTCTTTGCGATATAAGCTACGCAAAGTTTCCAAGCCTTATTTATCGTCTTGCCTCTAACAGCGCCTGGAGATGGCAAGATTGTCTGTAACGAGTAGCTAAACATTAGCATTGTAAGACTCTTCTCTCACATCAGGTTTTCCTCGTCTCACTTCCAGAAATCCATATTCTAAAGTTCACTCGTCGTATTTTCCACATTTAGGACCTAACCCGGCTTGGTATATTTCAGGTCGGCGTCGTTCTGAGCGAGAACTCGAGACTTTGGTTAAATTGCGTTGAGGAAAAAATGGTAGCAAAGCGGCCTGCTGGATTTGGGAAAGCCACAAAAGTCAAAAAACAGAAGCAGCCCTCCCCCGAGGAGGAGGCCGAGCTACATATTGACTTACTTCCCGACGTCGAAGATGAAGAGTTAGCAGAAATATATGGTCTTTATGGTAAGCTCCAAGAAGAGCGTGATCCTCGAATTGCTCGAGGAATAATCCACGAGTGCGACCAACTTCTCAGAGCAAGAGATGAGCAAAACAGAGAGTTACCTCCTAAATTTCACATTGTATATGGTGGAGCTCTTCTTACTTTAGCCGATCCGAGCCTAAGCAAGGAGGAGCACAAAGAATTCCGGGACGCTGGCGTCGCGCGATTGAATAAAGGCATCGAAAGCAACGAAGATGAGGTATTGGGGCTGGCTAGTTTGGAGCTCATCCAGTTCGCGCACACGCAGATAAGCGAGAAGAAGGCTGGGCTGTCAAATGCAGGAAGGAAACTTTTTGACTACGCTGTGAATTTATTGAAAAAGCGCGCAACGAAGCAGAGCAAAGAATTGGGCCGCGCGGCTCATCGGCTTCTCCTGCTCTCTGATGAGCTCAAAGACGAGCAAATCGCAATTAATGTTGCTCACAAAGTTCTGCTCTCTCAAGTTGCAAGCAACGAAACGGCCACAAAAGCCTGGGGCCATAAGGGCCTGGGCTACTACTATATGACCCTGGCCTCCCCTTTAATAGCTGCGGCGCAGGGTGAAGAAGAGGGACTCTCGTCTTTAAATAAAGAGTCATCACAGCGACTGAAGCAGGATTTGGCCTCTGCGCTTGAGCATCTACGTAAGGGTGTCTCCGACGAAGACCAAGAATCCCATGTTATGCTTGCTGAGACTCTTTTGCAATGGGCCGAGTTTGTGGAAGATGAAAAGGAGGAAGAGAAAGTGTATCAAGAGTCTTTGAAGCATCTCAAGAAGGCAAGGATGCTCGGAAACGAAGGTCTCAATGAGATAATTGATTCTATTGAGAACCCAGAAGATAGCAACTAATTTTAATGCACTATCTAATAATCATACTCGAAATTCCTGAAAATTGACTCGTCAGTCTCCTATAGCCTACAGAAAACATACATGTTGAGGATCTCGTGAACCCTGGAGCCTAACAGAGACACTCTAATTCATCGGGCTGGTACACAACCTATCAGTGGAGCTTCCTTGATATGTCCAAAGCTCGAACAGTGGGCGAGGATGTGTGGAAGCATCGTACGGACAAAATCAGCCTAGAGCTGTTTACACTGATGTATGGGTCCATCGTGTCTCAGTTATGCGATGACTTCGAAAACGACTACTTGAAGGTAAATCAGCAGCTCGATAAAATGGGCTACAATATCGGACTCCGGTTGATAGAAGAAGTATTGGCTAAGTCTGCCTTGCCGAGATGTCGGACATTCAGAGACACGGCAGAGGCCATTTCACGTGTCGGCTTCAAGATGTTCCTGAACGTCACTCCGCAAATAGGGAACTGGACAGCTGACAGTAAGCAATTCACCATCAACTTTACTGAGTGTGGCAATCCTCTAGCGGAGTTTGTTGAACTGGGCGACGAGCCGGCTCGTCGCGACCTTTGGTATAGCAACGTGCTGGTAGGTGTAATTCGCGGTGCCCTGGAGATGGTACAAATGAGCGTTGAGTCCGAGTTTGTTAGTGACCAATTACACGGATCCGCAACTACTGAGATTCGCGTCAAACTTCTCAAGATTCTGGAAGATGAGGTGCCTCCAGAGGAGGATTAGGCCATGCGTTCCTATACATTAGCAGCTTATCCCAGAGATACTCTTACCTAGATGTAATAAATAAGACTAAGTCCACAGGCACATGCAGGCGTATACTCCTACATCAATACTCCGAATATTAGATGGCATAGCAAATATGCCATTCTTGCGTGTACTTCATTCATTGTCTTGAGTTTGCTTGGGAACCCTCGTTGGAGTAGTTAATGTCAGTTTAGAGCTCGAAGACGCACTATGTGACTCTCCTGAGGAAGCCGCAGTGGTGTTAGTAGCTTCTGCCACTTTTCTGACCTTCTTCGACGAGAGTGTCGCCGGTGCAATCTCACGGCTGAAGATGGGCACTTTCGCAAGATCGTAATCTCCCTTGAGATTGATGGACGAATTGAGCCCACGGAGATCGATACGAGGATCCTGTTGCACATCTCGAGGCGGTTCGATCTTTTCAAGTCTGTCAGCAATGTCTGGAAATATCTGTGGTCCAAGATCATTGACAATCTCAGTGATCTTGACCGTGAGTGCTTCCCTCACAGCGCTGATTTCATTGAGGCTGTTTTTGTGATAAGGAGATAGTGACAAATAGAGTGGCTTGATGCTTCGAGCCAAATCCATGCCTGCCTCCCCGACTATGATTGTGGCATAGCTAAAAAGAATCAAGCCCCAGAAGCAGAGTGAAAACACAAGAACTAGATTGTAGATGGTGTACGGTAGCCAGTTCGTTCGAGTGAAAATATACCAACAGTCGAAGATCGAATATAAGCTGAACAGAGCTGGCACCAGAACCAAACTCACTAATATTTTCCAAGTTGCCATGACATCGTGTGCCTGGATTTTCACGGAAGAGGAAGCCAGAGCCAGGCGCGCCTGCCGTTTCGAGTATAGCTTTGTGATTATCAATACAGGGGAGCCAAGAATAACACCGGGGAGGCTGGCAGCAGATAGAACTGCAAGGCAAAAGACACGCCGCAAAAGCCTGCGGAATACTCTCCTTTTCGTCAAGATCGTGGTCGGGACTTGATGGTCTGAGATTCCTAATGCGCGCAACTGCTTATTGTACTGTTGGACATCCTTAAAGATCTCACGGATCCGGGGATCTCTTTCTCTGTACTGCAGGAATCCCTGAACAAATCGACGAGTAAATTCGATGGTTAAGGAAAGAGGTATGTAACGTTCGCGTTTGTATAGCCTCTGTCCGGCCTGAACCACAAGAAGGGTCTCATAATCTGGGCAATTTATGGTGACCAGCTGAAGGGCGTCAACGATTCGAGACATCAATTCAGCAACGGAGGCCTTTTTACCCTCAGGCCCTCCTTCAATATACTCTCGGGCCAGTTTCTCGTCGATGTAAAGAGGCTCTCCAAACTCGAAAACAGCCCGACTGCGAAACTTATGAGGGTGAAAATAATTGAGACCCACAGGGACAATAGCGACTTTGAGGCCTGGGCGGTAGGCCACAGATCCCAAGGCCATGATAGCGACGCCAGGTTTCAGAGGCAACATCTCTGGCCTGTCATGAGAACCGCCTTCCGGAAAAATACCCAGTGATCCTCCATGAGAAAGGTGTTCGAACACGCTGTGAAACATGTTGGTGTTGTCGACTTTCTTGCCAATTTTGAAACCCATGGGCTGAAAACCTGCCTCCATCATCTCCTGACATTCCGAGCTTTTGAAAGGCTTGGCAAGAACCAGCTCTGTATCGCTAATGACTTTGTCAATTGGCGCGATGTCATTATGACCTTGCAGGCTGACGTTCTTACCAGATGCTGCTTCGGTTAGAAATCGTGTGTTGATTCCAAAAAGTCTTGTTGAATCCTTTCCGTCACTATAAACCTCGCCCGTGGCAACGCTAAAACTATCTTGCGCGCGGCCTACAGGGATTGCTTTCATGAATCTCGCAAGTGGACCAATATAGGGATGCGCATACGACTTTTCCGCGATCAGGAACGACGGTCTGCGACCGCTCATTCGGCGGACTTCAACGCCCAGAAGAACGGGATCAACAAATTGGTTGGCATGTGGCGCCCCTACAAGAATGATTGGACCATCCTTCGGAATTCTCCATGCGCCGCGAACTCTCACACTGCGGAAGAAGGTGTGCAGAAGAATCCCAAAGAACCAAATAAATAGGTCGTATACACGAGTAGACCCCTTTTCTGATGCCGGAGGCATTCTCCAATATTACAGAGGCGATATCAGTTCAAGTCAATAAAACCCCTGAGTGGTCAAATTAAATCCCAAAACCAAAACCTCGAATAGCCAGCTCTCTAAATATTGTTAGCTGAATCTGAAATTTAATAGGCAACTTAGAGATGAAAGTCTGCCCTAAAATCACCCTAGCCCATTGACACTGCCCCTGTTTTAGACCCCCACATGACTCCCAACGGTCTGCTGAATGTTCAGAGCTTGCAGCACTGTGTAAAAAGCTCAGGTGTCGAGTTCATTTAGGGCTAGGTGATATACTTTGGACGCGTAGGTCATCTCATCTCGTCGCGTTTGAGCAAGTGGACTCAACAAGTTATTGTCCAGTTCACCAGGTCTGTCACCAGCACAATTTCCCCTAATGAATGGAGGTGGCTTTTTCGGCGGAGGTGATTCGCATTCTCAAGACAATGGCGGTGCCGCAAAACGAGCTATTCGCCCCGTGCGTGCTCTGATGATTTCCCAAGTCCTCGCTGCCGAATTGAAGTATGACAATCCTGATGGACCTGTCTTGATTGACTCGAGCACAGTAGCCAATGCTGTTCTCTGCGTAGAGCTTCTGGATGTAAGTGAGTCTTCCAAGAGGGCGAAGACTGACGAGGACGACGGTCCATCTAATGCCCAGGTGTCCCGAAAACTGAAAGTTGGCGATGCCACAGGCACACTCGAAGTTCGCTTGCCTCCCTACAGCAACCTACAAGCCTCTGACTATGAGGAACATTACAACAAGTTTGGTAATATGCATGGCCATTTCAGAATCTATGAGGGAAAGATTTATTTTGACTTCACTCGGTTTGATTTCAATATACATCCCTACCAGTTTCTTTATCACGAGATTGAAGCTGCGCGAGAGAGCTATCACTATCAAGGATTTGTGACTCTCGACAAGTCGCTCACTGGTGTCAGCGAAGATCCTCAGAAAAGCAGCGGAGTGAAAGGGGAGGAAGAGTCCATGTTCGTGGCCAACTTCCCCGCTGGGGACGATATGAAAGAGCGCATCTTGGGCATTATCAGAGGTTTTGAAGATACAGGTGATGGAGCTTCCACAGACTACATCGCTTCTGAGCTCCATTTGGAAAAAAAGCAGCTACTTGGCCTTTTGTACATTCTCGAAACTGAGGCGAAGATATACGAGATCGAGAACTGTTGGAGAGCAAACTAGCCTGCGTACTATTACTGACTAACTATTTAATCTGATATCAATTTCCACTGCTTAGCAAGTCTATACGCATTCATTCAACAAAGTCACTGCTCCCAGGTCGTGCACCGGCTGACTTGGGCAACAAACGACGTAGATTCTCGCTATCGCCTACAATCTCCGACCCAGACCGTTTATCTACAAGATTGGGAGTAAGGTAAACCCCTTGTATGCTGTTGTATTCACTAGCTTGGTCAGGCGATGTGCGCGACTTCGTCGTCATCGCGAGAATAGCCTGTTCCACCGTACCTTCTACACAGAATTGCCACACGGTTGTTTCTCTCGTTTGCCCAATGCGATTGATTCGAGATACAGCTTGCCATTCTAGCGCAGTGTTCAGCAAGGGCTCACAGAGAAAAACATGATTGGCGTTTACCAAGGTCAAGCCTGCAACATCGACTTTGGCCTGCAGCAAGAGACATGCCACATCTGGATTTTCTCGGAACTTGTTCACGTTATCTACTGGATCACTGGTAGAAGCAACAGACACCTTGTTCTCTGTAAAAGCTGTCCTCAGTACCTTTAACATGTTTCCCCATTGCGAGAAAACAACGATCTGCGATAATGGGTCTTGGGACCGCAAATATATCGCGTGTTTGACTATAGTATCAATCTTAACACCGTATTCTCGAACAATTGGATGTGAGCTTATCTGACGTCTCAGCATATCTGAAATCGGAGTGAAATATTCTTTTGCTCTAACGATTGCAGCAGCATCAGCGTGCTCCTGGGAATTCTCGACTTTGAGATGTAAGTCTCTTTTGAAGTCCTCTAGATTCTCCTCCCTCGACCGAAGCTTATAAACTTGATCCCGATTAATTTGGCGGTTGCATAGTGGACACGTTTGTCGTATGGGCAGCCAACTTTGGAGGCAGCTTTCGCAAAAGTAATGGGCACAAGGTGTCATGGCTCCATGAGTTATATCATCCAGACAAATAGCGCACTTTTGCAAGCTTGAGCTATTCGCATGAGGGCCGTATTTCTCCTCTTCCGACTTATACGTCACAGATGTACTGGATTGTCCAAGATCACGTAAATATCTCTGTTTTTTCTGCTTCTCGTGAGTTCCGCGTTCTGAAACGTTAATGTCGTGAATTTTTTGCAAAATTAGCGTATCATAATCTGTTCTTGAACCGGTATCCAGATCTGAAACCTGATCGCTGAGGACTTGCAACTGTTTATAAAATTCAATGCGATGATTGTAAAGGTCTTGCAATGAGCTGTAATAGTTTTGAGCTCTGCGAATCTCTTGTTTCAAGGAATCGATCTTTATGTCCTCAATTCCAAGCCTTTTCAGCAAGCTGATCAAAGGAGTCTTGTCGTATTGTAATAGACCAACCAGTTCTTCTCTTCTGTCCACCAGTTTAGAGACAAGAGCCTTTCCTGCCTCCTCAAGGTATGCAATTTGAGGTGTTGGCTGTATATTTCCACCACAGATCGCCGCAGCTCGGTCACGCAAAATGACTTGAAGCATTTCTAAGTAGATGTGAGCAAATTCTTGCAAGTCGAGAGTTTTAGCGTATGCGTCGTTCTCTTCAGTCAGCCCATCTTTTTCTATCTGCATCTCTGGAGTTTTTGTAGAAACGAGATCTTCAATGAGGGGCTGCGTTAGTATGTCTTGGAGCAACCCCAGGAGCTCAGAGGCAAAAGATGCAAGCATATCCGCAATCTTGGCTTTTGGAATAGTACAAATCTTAGAAACTTTGTTGAAGTTCACGATTCTCAATTTTTTCTTGGAATCTTCAACACGCTGGGCAGATTCATTCAGAATTTGGCCGCGTAGGCGATCCGCTAGCCCGTAATAGTTGACTTCTTGTTCATGATTCGCCTTGATTGTCTCCTGTATCTCAATCGATGAGAGTTCTTCTTCTGTGAGCTTCAATTTTAGGCGTTGCGTACTTCGAAAGTAGCCAGTGCCCAGGTAGAAATAGGTGCGATGCAGTAATTCTTTAAGCGACCTACAGCGAGCCCTCGACGACTTGAGCCGACCATTCGCCAGAAATAGGGAACGGCGAGCATCGAATAGAAAGCCTTCATCTTTGAGTTGCTGAACACGCCAATGGTTCTGATTAGATATGACCAGGTTTTTGTCTTCAAGCGGGTACTCGCGTTCAATTCCCATCGTTGTTGCCTTGCTGATCCTGGCTTCGAGACGCTCGACTGCTTCCTGAGCACAATTAACATCACTTACGAGCTCAGCGCTCCGTGCCTCCTCTGCTTCGAGTATGTGGGACAAGGAATCCATCACCGATTTCCATTCCTTCAGTGCGAGAGGCAGTCTATAGGCCAAGTCATACAGCTGTCCAAGCTGGAGCTGTGAAAGTAATTTTTCTCTTTGCTGCGTCCAAATCTCGAGTTCTGATTCCTCTAAAAGCTGAGCCAAAACTTGATCTTTGGTTAGTGCAAACACATCGCTCCCATTGTTGCTTTGAGCGACCGTGTGAGAGCATGCCTGGCGTAGTCGCAAAAGCCAACTGGCCAGGTTGCAATTTGGATGTGCATCATCATCCAAGAATTCTTTCTGCAATTTATTATATCGAGCAGTTTCGATGTCCGAGAACCTCAAGGGAAATAGCATCCTATGCTGCTCCGGGATGTGGAGTTGGTTTTTCACTGTGGCTTTCGTGTGACGTATCGCCAACAGCTTCATCGTGCTGCTGAAGTCTATGGGCGACGATATGAAACGCCTCCAACATGGAGGTTCTGTGAATGGATGCAACTCCAGAAATGATATGATTCCTCTAAGGTCTTGCAAGGAGTGCCTGACTGGCGTGCCACTTGCTGCCCAAGCATGGACTCTGGGTATTCTTCTTGCAACTTGTGCGGCCGCACTTATACCAGAGTTAACCATTTGCACTTCATCAAGGATAACTCTCCAAAACTCAACGTCGATCAAAGTAGAGCGACTAAGCTCCTCTTCGTTCTCAGGACGCTTCTGCATCCCGATTTCCTCAAAAGAAAATCTGTTCTGCCGAGCGTCGCGCTTGCGTTTCTCTTTTGAGAATGGCAACCATCTCGACAGTTGACTGTAAGTTACGAAAACAAAATCAGCGGAAATCAGCTCCTCCACGGGTTGGCTAGGGGACTCGACTATCAATGTCGTTAGATGTGGCGCGTGAAGCTTGACCTCAGAAACCCATTGGTATAAGATCGTTTTGGGCACTATAACTAATGTGGCTTTTGAGAGAATCAGAGCACGCATGTGATTTTGAAGCTGTCCAGACGTCTGTTGATTCAAGGAAAAAGAATCAGGCCGCGGATTTAGTAAAGAGAGAGCGATCATTTCTAAAGTCTTGCCGAGACCCATTTCTTCCGCAAGAAGCCCTCTACCTCTGAACGGTACATTTTCCGAAGGAAGAGCCGGCAGAGGCTTACCGAAGCAAGACCTCAGCGTATACGGATTCACCCAAACATTTGAATTTGGCACCCTTCTCCAGCCGAGAGAAGGAGCCACGACTGAGTAGCGAATCTCGTTCGTGAGTGCTGAAACGTGACCAGAGTCGTCCATGTCCATTCCCTCTCGACGCAAACACCATCTTAATGACTCGCATTGATATGGCAAAGGTTCAGTTACAAGACCTTCAACTCGAAATGATCCGGTTGCTGGAGAAGAGGCCGGTAGAGTGATGAGATTGAGAAGGTCCCAAGGCGAGGATTCTGATTGTTGAGGTTGAGACAGACTAGGATCCTGACAGACCCTCGAAAGAAATCGAAGAGCTAGAGGTTGCTGGCGAGTTATAACAACCTTTTCATTCGGAACTATTCCCAATGAATACCTGAGTATAACATCTCCATTAGCCCAGCGATGCAGGAAAGGGCCATTCACGAACGCCAATGGGATGTTCAGACCACTGAGAGCACTACAAAGAATAGCATCATCTACTTGATGCTTGACTATTGAGGCGGGAATGATAGCCAAATCCGCAGACGGCTCCTTCGCAACTCTGCGTTTTTTGGAGGTTCGAGAGCTTGGAATTGAACTAGCTTTCATAAATTCTTTAGGACCAAGAATGTGTAAGTCTCCTAATCCGTCTTTTGTTAGGGAGACTTTGATAACATCGGAAGAAGAGTTCGTGTCAACAATCTTCGCATGGTTGGATCTCAAGTTTATACTCCCTTCAACGATCAATTGAGTTGAAGCATGCAACTTCTCCCTTTCTGGATCTTCTCTCGGATTCGCAGCACTGAATTCGAACGCTTGCTGTAGTAAGCCTTCATTGATAAGAATCTCTGAATGCCCTGACAAATTCATGGTCTACACTCAGATATTATAATGCATTGTGCTCAAAAAGTACTGGGCATTGGCAAATTGCAGTTACTTGAAATGCTTCAAACTAAAAATCGAGTGAAAGTCTTCTGCGATCGGACGCTATCAAATTAACAATATGTTGGACCTCCCGACTGCCGATAATATTTGGCAAGCAAAGATTCGACTAGTAACCTAAAGTGTTCAAAAGAGTCAGATCTCCCAAGTAATAAACTTCACAATGTCACAGCTACGTGGGCTATAAGGTGAATATATAAATTAAACTTGTAGCGACCCTCAGTCACCACTCACTTCTGCTCTACAGTTTTTGCGACACGAGCAGCCTTGACGAGCGGCGAAAGACTACTGCAAGGAGCTGCGGATATCACGAAAGGGTCAGCCAGCAACTGTTTGGCGGTTGCGCGCTCATCAACGTTTACTCGTAAGCAGCGCCCCAAGAAGGTTTTTAACATGTCTGTCAGATGCTCCGGTTCATGTATATCTGGCGTGCCGTTTGATATGATCATGTAAAGTGCCTTCACTGGCTGCTCATTGAGATAAGGGGGTTCACCTTCAATCATCTCAATTACCATGATTCCTAAGCTCCAGACATCAATTCTGGAATCGTAGTCCTTGCGAGTGATAACCTCAGGTGCCATCCAATAAGGAGTTCCCACCAAGGTGTTGCGTCGCTTCTGGGTCTCTGTGATTTGAGCACAATAACCAAAATCGGTCAACTTGATATCACCCTCTAAGGAAAGTAATATATTGTCGCTCTTGATGTCACGGTGAATCACACCACTGGCGTGAAGATGTGCCAGGCCCCTTAATGTTTCTCGGCAAACTGCGCCAATCTGAGGCTCCGTCATCATGTTGTGACTGATGACATCGGTCAAGGATCCTCCCTCCATGTAATCCATGACAATCCAGAGGTCTCCATGGTATATAAATGAATCTCGAAAATTGACAATATTGTCGTGCTTGGCTTGTTTCATAACCAGAATTTCATTCGCTATGAGATCTTTCTTAGGTTGTTTCTCCAGCCGCATCTGCTTTATAGCCACTTTGTGTTTCCCTAGAACTGGGTCGGCAAGGAATACACCGCCAGAGGCGCCTTGGCCTATCTTGGAGAGATTCTTGTATAGTGTTGTTGGGTCCAACGGTGTGCAAATCTTAGCTAGTTGCTCCAGAGTTTCGCGATCTCTACGTTCGCGCGCTTCACGCCTTCTCATGGCTAGCATCTCGGCATCTTTGGGTTCATCTTGACGTAAACCTCCCATCGAAGAAGTTTCATGAGCTTCGCTTCTCTTGCCAAGCGTTTGTTCGAACTTCTTGAGCTCCTCTTCCTTGTTTTGAACTTGCTTGCCGGCCGATCTTCTGTCAATTAGATCATTTTCACGACCACGGGAGGTGACCGCATCTAACGGCTTTGTCACTCCTACATTCGAGAGATTTGATGAGCTCTTTGGATTCAGTATCTGACTAGAAACATCTGGAGTCTTCGAGACGGGCGAGTCTGTTGGACCTGGCCTGGCTGAAGGCGGCGCTGGTGCTGGCCTTGTAGCCTTGAAATCTTGATTTGACACGTTGGATTGCCTCAGTTGTGAAGCTTGAGAAAGTTCCAGAGGAGGAGCCGGCGCTGGGCGAGGAGGTGGAGGACCTCGCTGAAAGGAAGAAATATTGTGGCCAGCCATGTCGTTCAGCCGCGCAGCTGTTGGCGGAGAAACGACGATGGGAGACCCTTTGGTCCTTTCTGGGTTCTTAGGTGTCATGCGAACAGATCGAAATCTTCGCAAGTGTGAGTTCAAATCTTGATGAGGCTTTTGAAATGAAGAGTGGCCACTTAGAGGTGGGCTTGTTATGAGAGGACTGTTCGAATGCCGTGAACCATCATGAAGAGACTTTGGGGAACGAGCATTTTGATTGAACTCCGGTCCTTGAGACATAAATGGGCTAGCCAACTCATGCTGGAACGGATGATTGACGGATTGAGGCGAGGAAGGCAGTCTAGGGGTCGATATTTCCGAGGTTCTGCTCTGAAATTTACTCCAGACATAGTTATCTGGGTTCTGTCCCTGATCTTTGATGAAGTTCATTACGTCAACTACCCCTTGGGGGTTTCGTTCCATTTCTGCTTTGGAAATTCCGCTGTCATTTAGAACTCGCTGCCATTCTGCGGGGATCCCGGAAAACTCTCCCGTGCTAGCATTATAGCCAACATGAGTTACATGCTGCATGCCGTAAGGACCCGATATGACAGGAGATGCAGAATCAGATCCTCCATTACTTCTATTGTGGCTGTTGCTGTGTTTCCCACTAGACAGGGATAAGCTTGAAACGAATGAGGATATAGCATCTTTCATTTTTGACTTTGGGGTAGCGGAGGCTGTGCCGGCCGATGAAGGCAAGGAGTTAGGGGATTTGTACTTCAAATTTGGTGAGCTACTAATGCGTTGAGTCCCACGGGGTGAGTCCTTCAATTTTGGAGTATCCTGGGTCATAATCGGAGTATGGGATCGAGCGTCAGGTAGCTTCGGAGACGATTGAGCCTTGGAAGTTGGGTATATCTTTGAATCCTCTTTCGAACGGAGTGCGGACAAGCTGTCTTTACTCGAGCGCGATGAAAAGCCATTGGCCGTTACATGACTGGTGTGGTTCTCGCTCGTGGAGCTATGATCGATTGAATCTCCTTGAGAGACATCTCCTTGAGTGGTAGAGCTATCACTCCCGGATGAAACGGGCGTTTTGGGTCGAGCTTCATTTCTGGAAGTTTCAGCATGTTTCTCTTCACTCTCTGCATCGTTCTCAGACTCTCTGGACTCTGATTGCTCGCTCAATCTTGGAGTTTTTATCCAATTTGCTGGGACTCCATTGCTTCCCGTGCTCTCTCTAGATTTCACAATCTCGTGTCTTTTGGAGACATCTCCATCATCATCATCATCATCATCAAAGCGGAATGTCTCATAAGAGTCTCGGAAAGACGCTGACGTTGTAACAGGAGACATGAATCAAACGGCGAACGAAATGGCTCGACCCTCGTCTAACACTAGTCGGCAGCTCACAGTGCGCGGTATTACAAGTAAGTGAAAATCCTGTGACTAATCCCGCCAGTTTAAAAAAAAGATCTCGACTAGTGGGTGAGTACTGCTTCAATTAACGAGCCCAATTCGACGAATTTTGAATGTTACGTTCACGAAACGCGAGTTAGAAGAGGTCCGCCAAATCTGATATTTTTTAACGCAACCCCGATCTCCGACAATATAGCAGCGGCCAAGTCACGGTATCTGAGGCACCTGCTCGACCCTAACCTTGTTGAGCAGATAGCAGGTCTCCATGATAATTGGTGAAACCTGAGCAGACTGGCCATATCTCCTCAATACTTGAGTTCAAAATGCTAAATAGAATAAATTTCATGTCGCAGCAAATTACAACAAAAAGTTTGTCAAAGATTCAAAAAGATAAGATTTGAAACCATGCACTGTCCCGGAATCGAACCGGGGTCGGGTCGAATCAGCCCTTGGCAACGACCCAGTATACCACTAACCCAACAGTGCTGTTATTGGTTAAATGGAGCTCCGAGGTCAGTATATTCCCATTTTAGTAAAGGCTCGCCTTGCCGTAAAATTAAGAGTCGTGTCTCTCGTTTCACTGAATAGCCCCCAATCCAAGAAATAAATGTGTAAGATATGATGACAATGTATATATGAAAATGATTTTAATGAGAGTTCTGTGCTATGTTGAGCTCAGCTGCTTTTCCATGATAAATCCATAATCCAAGATTCTCAGTTGAAACTCCATGTAATTTTGATGCGGCCAAGGCTTTCATCGGCCAACTGCGTGAAAGCTGCAGGAGATAAGTCCAAGTCACCGTAAGCACATCCAGGGCACTTATCCTGGATAGTAACGGTGACTGACTTTCCCTGATAATGCAATGTCGCGGTTTTGCCGCAAACAGGGTTTCCGTTGCTCATGCTACCAAACTCATTGAACTGCTGGACGTTCAGAGCAGCGATCAATTCTGAATTGGTGTTTGTCACACCGCAGGCACCCAATCCGACGTCATAATACGTTGCATCTCCAGAGAAAGTCTTCCCGTTACCACCAGTGCTTGTGGGCGCGGAGGAAGTGGTCTTTGACGGCGTAGTAGAAGTGATGGGTTCAGAGCTGGCCTGAGGAGTGTATGGAGCAGAGGAAGGATCCGAGGTCGCAGGCTCCGGGGACTCAGTGCTACTCGTGCTACTTGAGGTAGGCACGATGCTTGGCAGAGCTGCAACATCTGTGCTCGAAGTGGAGAGGCTAGGGACTTCAGTCGATGCCGGGCGGATTGAGGCGAAAGAGGGTGCATCAGCGTTATGACTGTGAGATAGAGAATTGTAACTCTCTTCTCCAATCTCACCAAGAGCAGATGTTGTTGCCGAAGTGGGGCCGGCGGCTTGAGCAGCTCCGCTCGTGGGACCGGAGGCTTCATTGGACCCAAATGATTTCAACGTTTGGGTTGAGTACGGGCTACCATACTGGTCAACCAAGACGTTAACGATGTGATATTGGTACTGAGTCTCGATAGCAGTTATCGTCACGGTAGCTGCTGCGCTGTTGCAAATGGCGGCCGTAAATATGGCAAAGGAAAGGCGCATGGTGAGAAATGACAAAAGAAAGTGAGTGAATTGGGGTGAGTGCTAAAGAGTGCTTGCCAAAGTGCGTTTGGTAGTTAAGGAAGTTTCAATAAGAAAGTGAGCCGCTAAAAATGACTTCAATCGGGAATGCGGGAGGCGAAGGAAATCAAGCAAATATATGCGGCGGCAATCTATATTAGGCTATGCAGGGGGTATAATCACATTTCAAATGGGTGGTGAACAGCAGTGCTCATGCATGTGGTTCGGGTTTGGCACGCCAAGGGGGCTAGTTAATTAGGGGCAGGGGTAAGTGCGCCTCGCGTTTCATAGTTGGATATCAGTGCTGTATGTATGGGGAGCGAAACATCGAGCTCTCGGAATGCTAAAACAGCTTCAATGCTGCGAAAATCACTGAGGATCTTTGTGAGTCTCCTAGTTGGACAGCTGCGCGCGGCTGCGTGAATTAGAGAGACCCTAACATCGATCTGTTTCGCGTCGTGAATCACCCCCAATAAGGGTTTTGAGACATAAACTGTATACCACCTTAATATCCCTGTCTGATTTTACCTTAGTGAAATATGATTCAAATTAGGAATTGATCCCAACTTCCTCAAGCTAAGCATGCCAAAATAGCTATTATTTCTGACGCTGATATACATATATGAGATATACATATATATATTTCGAACGGGGTGACCCAGCCCCGATGCAGCCGTTCATAAGACTCTTATTTAAGGCTCATATGTGAAAATTGAATAGATGATAAACCACCCCAAGTTTGCTCGTGGATACGTAGGTTCATTTTGACTTGACCTTTGACGAACACTGCGTTTTTATGAAATATTTATCAAAAGTCAATGCAAATATACACCCGCACGTCGTGAGTTCCCTTCAATTGTTCAAAATAGCCATTACGGTTGTTGAGTGTTTTTCAGATAGAGTATGACCAGATCGAGGGTCTAAAATTACAAATTACACGTACATATTTGATGAAAGAACTCACGAAAGTTTTCAGAATTCAGTGTGACGCCGACGTTTTCTGCTGAGCATAGAGCCCAAATCTATTTCGCTCATAGACCTGGCGACGTCTCGCTTCATTCTTCGAATCATACGCTCACGCTCCATTTCCCGTCTTTCGAGATCGCTTTGACTGAGCGTCTCCATGGAAGGACCCCAATCATCTACTGAATCTTCTTCGACAAGACGAATGCCCGCTTCTCTGTTTCTTGCATGCCGCCCTACCTCATTGACCACATCTATCAGCCGTCCGTCAACGAATATGGCTCTTTTCATCCTAAGAATCTGTTCATACAGGGCATGGGTGATTGCAGGAATAAATTCACGATCTAAACCAAGATCGGCAACTATGCTGGTTGCAAATTCAGCTGGTGTTAATTCTGTCGAGCTGAGATCCCACTCAAACTTATCCTCGAACAATTCTTTGTCAAGGTTGATGCTTAGATTCATGATAACGTGGAGGCCCGCGTCCTCAGGAATTTTGATGGAAGCCAGCTCAGCGTAGTCGTGGAGCTGCGATTTTATGGTATTAACAATGTTGGAGGTGTAGCCGACAGGCAGCTCGAGCTCTTGGCACGTTATGATAGCAAATTGTTCTGGAGTCAAACTTGGCTCATTGACGTTCCAGAGAAAGAAGTCAATGACTTTGAAGTTCTCTATATCAAAGGATAGTCGAATAGGGACCAAGATTTCCTCGCGTTCGGCTAAGTCAGTCAGCTGCTGTTCAGAATAGGGCACCTGGCGAGCTGGCATCGCCAATCTTTTGACTTCCACTTTACTAGCATTGGAGTCGTATTTGCTGAATCTGCTGCCACTTGAAGGTGAATCTGTACGGCCTCCAAAGCTAGGATCTTCCTCATCGTCGTCAAACTCATCGGCAAGGTCGGCATAGGTAATGCCTCTCTTCCGGGGTGTAGGCATTGTGGAGATCATGAGAGAAGTCTTCCCCAGCCGCAGTCGAGACGAGTACCCCGTTTGGAGGGCCTGTGGCATCACTTCAGGAGTCATGAACGCCATATTCACCGCTAATTTGGCTAAGGCCTAAGTAGGGCACGTTAGCGTGACTTCCTATGCTTTAGTCAATCATCGAGTAAAGCGCCACGTGACACTCAGACCACAAAAACTGTGTTTACACTGAACTTTGAGGCACGAAAGAACGCGTCGGTGCATAACTACTTTTGCGATTAGAATTAGAGTTCCCGGGCTTCAATGACGATTTCAGTTTCATCACGGAGAAAACGTCTTCATACCCCCGAGAAGGAACCAAGTTCGCCCCGACCTCAGTTCACTCATTCACACTTATTCAGTCCAAAGCCCGCGAAACGACCCAAATTCGTTGAGAAAGTAGCGAGTCCTGAAAGATTGGATAAAGAGAACCCAATTGGTCAAGGCGAAGAGATAGGCGTTTCGAAAACGCCTCATAACAAGCCCCTGCATCAACCCGAAGATCTACATGAGGAATCCATTGGATTGCAAGACGTTGTCTCCAAAAGCAGTCCTTTTCTCTCCCGCCATATCAACAAGCGTATCAAGAAGAGTCCGTTGCACAAAATCAAGGCAGTGAATGCCAAAAGAAAACCAGTCATCAACATCATTGAGAATTGCGCAACCGACCGCCTACCCACACTTGCGAAATCGGTAGCGGCTTCACCAATCCCTGTTCCGCAAACAGCTCATGATCTAGACGAACATATTCTACCCACAGAAGGCGATAATTCTGAGCCAGTATCCTTGTTCACAGAGGATCCCATTGTGCAGATCCCCAACCAGGAAGAAGAGGGTAGTGAGTCTCTAAAAACCTCGCGAGACCAATTGATTTCATTCATCGAATCCGAAATCAAACTGACAGCAATGCCACTAAGAGATCTTTTTAGACTCTTTGATTTACCAAGCTCGACGGCACAATTAACACGCGCCTCGATCCGAGTTCTAGAATTGGAATCATACGTGTGTGCGGGAAAAACGGAAATATTCACGGCGCCAAAGCAACCAATTCAGTTGCCTTCAATGTTGAAAGCCGAGGAGGATAGCCACGAACAGTTTCTATTCAAAATTTGGAAGCTCTTGAGATCGAAACCGGCGATAACGAGCTCCAACAGTGAAATTCACTCGGGCATTTGGTATAGACTGATCTCAGTAATCGGTAAGGATTGGGTGGCGTTCATCCTCCTAAACTTTCGCATATATCGCCCATTTCTGTATGAACGAGGTAGTTGGCTTCAGCTGGCTGGACCTGATACTTTAGTTGAGTCGAAATCTGAATCGCGTCACCCTGTTGTGTCGAAAGGCGTGTGCATAACTAAGGCTGATATTATGTATCGGTCTTCATCTAGAGGGGCGCCAATTTTTCAAGGCATCAAGCCTGAAAGTCAATCCCATTTCCACCCGGAATTACTTCCCCTTCTCAGTAAAGTCCCTAAACGATTGTCCCAGTACTGTACACTGGTTCGATTCGGGAAAATAAGAGTTCCTAGTCCCAGATCTGAGACCCGTAAGTGGACATCTCGGAATGTTGTGGCAAAGTTCGTGTGCAATCGATTGGCCAAGCTGCTTCCGACTCCAATCCTGGGAAGCAAGAGAAACAAGGCCATGTTCTCTGAGTCCGTCACTTGCTGGATCAAGTGTTCAGGCTTCAAGAAAACAAGCCTGAAACGGCTGACAAGGGGTATCAAGCTGTCAGAGGTGCCCTGGCTTAGAAAATCAGATAACTGCAGCGTCGCAAAACAACACCTGGAAAGATGCATAGAATGGATTTTCCAGTCATTGTTGAAACCTCTGATTTTACTTCATTTTTACCTTACTGAAATGTCAGGAAAGCCTGGGTCGTTGTATTACTTCAAGCGAGAAATCTGGCTCAAACATATTTCAGCTCCTGCAAGCAAAGCTCTTCTCGAAAGACTTGATAGAGGCTCAGATCCAGGAAGTCATGAACTGAATATTGCTCAGGACGATGAACAACCTATAGGTGAAAAAGGTTCAAACACCCTCTCTGTTGAGCGTTGGAGAGTCACCCCAAAAGTTGATGGAACGACACGAGTTATAATCAACTTGAGATCTTTCAATGAGAGTCTCAAGAACGCGCACCTCATTTTGCGTCATGTTGCATCAGCTAGCGCGTCGCGTCTGGACTCTTGGCATAATTGGATGATTCGATTGTATAACTACAGAGATGAGGTTACCCACCATGGCCAGAAAAAGAGATGTTTTTACTTGGCCAAGCTCGATGTCTCCAGTTGCTATGATAACGCTAAGGTCGCCAAAGTTAGAGAAATAGCTTCCAATGCCTTAAACGGCGGCCGCGACGTGTATCGCGTACAGGATATGAAGCGATTATGTCTGAACACGGGAAAGTTGAGTAAGAAGCGGTTGGCTTTCAAACTTCCGGAGCCAAAATCGGACTACGCCAACACACTTTTCGCGTCTCCGGATCTAGACAACGCGGCCTCAATTTTTTTTGAATTCGGGGCTTCTTCAGTAGTTCAAGGCGACAGAGCAATGACTGACATCGATCGAGTCTTCAATGACATCAACCTGAAAATTAACTCACGCATTGTGCGATACTCCTCAGGGATACCACAAGGATCTGCCTGCTCGCTGGACCTCTGCAATATGATGCTGGATGATCTGGTTACAAAGAAACTTGGGAAATTCGCTGAAGACCCAGAGAGTCTCTTGCTGAGATATGTTGATGACTTTCTCTTCATTTCGACAAGCGAAGACCTTGTCTTGGAGTTTCAGCAGGCAATGCTTAACGACTTTGAATATGAATACGGCATAACATGCAGTCCTTCTAAAATGTTCTCGAATTGTGGAGCAGAGAGCTCAGACGTGAGAAAGGTGAACTTTCTTGGACATGACATCGATACTAAATCGCTTGACGTGTTTCCTAGAGATATACCTCGCCGTGTTCAAATCCCTCCCAATGCTAATACTACTTATACTCGAAACCTACTGAGTTATGAACTTGAGTGTCTTTTAGGAGTTGCTCGAGCGTTCAAAAGAGCGAAAAAACCCTTGCCAGCTAGGCTATTGCGAGAAACGGCACGACGTTTTGGGGTTGCTTTGGCAGGCGGAAGACTTCGCAGCTTTTACAAACTCCAACGATCAAATCTACCATTCGATGAAGATCAAACGAGAAAGAAAGTCGTACGTAGGTATCTTCTAAGCCTGGTCGATATGAAAGATTGGGGCTTCACGCGCAGACTGGTGATGCAAAGTTATAATCGGGAGATAAAGATTGCACGAAATCATGGCAAATCACCCTGAAATACGACGCCATTTTATATTTCTGTTTAATTATTTTGACTCGTAGTCGGTCTTAAGTCGACGCCTTAGAGGTAAGTTTGCCCATTACTTTTATACTTTGACCATATTGATCGAATCTCCGCTAATTACGCACTGTCTCCTGGATTCTCGTCAGTCTTCACATTGGCGTCAGTAGAGGGATCACTTTTCGAGTCAGGGGACTCGTTGATCTCTGCAGGAGGATCATGCCAGACGTCTCCCGTGGAGGCTGTAGCTTCTGCCAAGCGTTTAGCTTTCCGTTGTTGTTTCAAATTTTCCCTCACCAGTCTAGCCTCTGCCTCACTCTTTTCACCTAAGATTCGAGCCTCTTCCTCTCTCTTTTTCATACGTCGCTCGAGCTCGTCAAAGCCCCCATTCGGTTTCAACTTAGTGTCCGCAACGAAAGAGTTGAGCTCATCCTCAAATTCTTCAGACCTTAGTGCGAGCCTAGCTCTATGAAGTCGCTCAGCCCGCTGAACAGCTTCGGCCCTTTCTTCATGATTGAAGTTCAGCGCAGAGATCTCATGAAACACGGCATTGGCGACAGCGTGTTCTTCACCTGGTTTTATTGGTGGCGCTGTAGGCATCCCTTGACGCATATTCACTTTTCGAGGCAAGGCGTTCGCCTCACAGACTAGGTCAAAGGTCTTGACACTTTGTTCGAGATCAGAGCGAAGGTCAGCATACAGCAAATCCAGACTTTTGAGCCATTCCTGATCTTCGATCACATTATTGAGTTCAGCTTGCCAAGTCTTCTTCCATACGGGCTTCTCGTTTGCTATAAATTCTTCGCTCTTCTCAAACTCAAGTGACCAATTTGCCAGTTGCCTTCGCACCTTCTCGATCTCGTTCTGAGGGTAACGTACGCCGTGTGCACCAATGGCTACACGTTGTGCATCAATTATGTCCGACAAATTCTCCATTTGGGACAACAAGTCCTGGCTGTCAGCTTCCATATCTTCCTTGATCTTGCTCATAGCCCGCCTGTCGACTACCATTTGGGCAGTAGTTGAGGTGCTTAATTCTTTCACTTCAGATTTGAGACTCTTAATTTCCGCTCTCAAATTATTGATAGTTTTAGAGCTGAGCTGCTTGATTGACGCAATTTCACGACTAACCATCTCTTGCTTGTCCGCCGGAAGCTCCTTAGGAGAAGGTGATGGTTTTTCCAATTTAAATTTCCCCTCTCCTGTGAGAACTGGAGACGAAAACCTACCGGATGTGACCGCTCCGTTGTAAGGCGAGGAAGACGGCATATTAGACTTGTTGACTGAGTTTCGTGAAGAGAGAGCATGTGCGCCTTGAAGGTGACCGCCATTACTGAATTTCGAATGGAGATCTTTAATGCTAGTTTTTATCTCTTTCAGCTCTGCCTCCATGCTGAGCTCTTCGACGGTCTTCACCTTAAGGGTCAAAAGAGAGCCCTCGACTACATCACCTACGGTAGCTTCGGTCACTTCGTAGTCGATCTGTGACTGAGGATCCTGAATCGTGATGACCGGAAAAGTTTCATCACCAGAATGTATGTATGTGCAAACCTCAACAAACTTTAACCTGATCGCAGCGATTGAAGGTGGGCGGGTAAGATTGGTTTTACGAATGCTGTTGCCAAGCCGGAGAAACACTGGAAATTCATTCTCTAGTACAAACTTTCCTGGGCTAGCAGGTATGCTGGCGAGAGAGCCGACATGGGCACTCACGCTTCGTCGGGATCGCACGGAAGGAGTTGGGGACGTGGCCGGCACATGAATTACGGTTGAAGCATCTGGGTCTTGTTTGGTGTCTTGTGGGGAAGCTTGGGATGAGGAATCGACAGAACTCTGGTCTCCACTCCTGGGGCCAGAGAGCAGTGAGCCCCGGTGGGATCTACGAGAGAGCGATGCTTTGCGACGAATGCTTTGCTCTGGCGTTTCCGGCAGCGAGCTGGAATCAGAGAGCTTAAGGTCTGGTCTCGCCTCTTTACGAACACTGAAGTCTCTATGATCTGGTGCGTTGAATGTTTTGTGTATACCTGTGGTTGGTAGACTCATCTGTTCAGAGGCGCTGCCATTGATCATTCGTGATATTTGCCGAGTAGAGTATCGCCTCGAAGCTTGCCTTTCGAGAGCACCATGTCTCTGCAGGAGCGACAGGGCGTCCTCGTCGTTTACTTTGTCTTGAGGAGGCTTAGGAACCGGTATTGGGGGAGGGTTGGATGCGACTTGACCAGTGTGAGATGATTCACTATGATCGAAATTGCTGAGCGCTCGTCTCCGAGTGCTGAAGCTAGTATTAGAGGGTGGGGCAGCCTGAGTCTCGGAATGGTGTGAAGATGATCGGGAGTGAGCACGAGGCTGAGGGTGAACACCCGTGCTAGCCTGGTTCTGGTGCTGCGACGGCCTTTGTCGATGATGTGGCAGGAAATGGTCGTTAGCAGAGTTGCTCCGTCCAGATGTTATTTGACGTGAATCTTGCGCCGTTGCCTGCGCCTGCTGCACGACAGTTTGAGACGGCTGCGAACTAGACTTTTGGATACTGCTTGGAGATGGGCTGAGCTTCAGCTGCTTTGCTTTCAACTGATGAAATAGTTGGGCCATTATGCCGCGAATTTGCGGGTCAAACTTCTCGGCAACCTCTACGGAACAGTCTAGAGCAAGTGCCTCCTCTAGAACGACGCGCAATTGCTGAGGTACATCTATTAGATCATCTGTGGAGACTCCTCCCAGAGCTAATCTGCTCCTGGCACTAATAAATTCGTTACCGAGCCGCACGTACTGGTCACTTACGTCGGCTTCGGAGGCATTACCATGCGCCCAGGCATCGAATGCAGACTCCAATGCTCGCGTAGGAGCCATTAGCTTCCATGTTATAGAGTCTAACTCCGAAGAATGCATCGGGTGCTAGGACCTCGGTTTACCTTCCGGTCGCGCTTCTTTATCTCTCTTCTGCCAAGGTCAACGCAGGTAGGTGGTGAGAGAGAGATTCGAGATCAGCTGACTAGATTTCGCTCTGTGTCTCCCTGTGAGCCTAGATAGAGTGCGACTCTAGAGAGTATCCTCTGAGAAATATTCAGCAGAACCTGTTGCAACTCTGAGATTTATTGCACAGTAATGTGTTATCTACAAGATTTAGTTTGTGCACTACAATGAGGAGTTTACAGTAGTAACCCGGTAGGGTTGGTAGCGTTCCTCTTGCTTCCACTGCAATCTTCCAATCTTCCAAATCAGTGGACTATACAGCTGGAATTCGCTATGGTCAACAGCTACGCAGCTTTTTGGACTGCTGCTACTGTGGTAGTGGCCTCTTTCTTTGTGTATGATTATCACAGGAAGAGCAAGGACAGCCCTAGCGAAATCGAGGAGGTAGGAGAGTCAAATCTGCAGCTCGAACAACCAGCGCGCCCTCTGCCGGCAGATTCAATGAACCAGCACCAGGATAGAGACGAAGGAGTCATGGAAGATGGTCGTGACATTGGCGCTGAATGGGATAATGACCATAGGGCGAGACAAGCACTTGAGGAGCTACAGGCACGACAAGCCCAAGATGAGCACCGAGTCAATGCTTGGAAACAAAAAGGGTCCGTTGGCACCAAAAAAGCCAAGTCGCTGGAGAGGCGGGACAGACGCCGTGCCTACTTCGAGTATGTGCGCCAGGAAGCTGAGCGAGAACGCGAGCGCATACAAATTGAGGAGGACATGTTTGGAGATCTCGTTGCAGAAGAACGAGAAGAACGTCGAATACGCACAGAAAAAGCGCGTAAGGAGCTAGAGGAGTCTAATCGGAAGCGTCGGGAGCGTGAGGATAAGGAACGCGCAAAGCGGACCAAGCGTCGGCAGGAAATCAAGGAAATAATCGAGTCGAAGGGAATTATCAAATTAGAGGATGACACCGATATCGATCTCGCAGATGAGATGACCAATGTTTTCGTATTAGAGAGCGGTGACTTCGCGGTGCGTCTCACCAGCCCTGTCATTGAGTCTCTGGCTAATGCCCTCAAGGCCAAAGGAAGCCTTACTGCGGACGAAGTTGCCGATACGCTAACATCTTTCTACTCATGAATTGATCAAAGATCTTACTTATTTATTATCTCTCTGCAAGAATCTAGTGCAAAGCTCGACCTGAGTACTGAGATAAACCCTGCCTTGCTGGTGTGCTAGGGCTTCTAATTCACCCTTAACTCGATCGGTTTTCCTCTGTGCCACACCTTCAGTGCGAGTGAAATACGCTGCCGAGTGCCACCAAGATTCTGCTCTGAGCAGAGTTACTCGTTGCCTCCAATGAGCAAACCAGTGGACAACGAAATCCCGATCGAAGAGCCGCCTCCATATTCTGAAATTGCTGACAATGGCAGCGTCTCCATCGACCAGGGCTCTGGCATTGCTGCTGCGCACAGATTGAACGTGCAAACGCATCGACCGTCCCAAAGCAGCAGCTCTCAAAGCCCCTCAAGTTCAGTGCAGTCATCACGGCCCCAGCCTAACTCTCGTCCTGGATCGTCACACTCATCAGTCTCCTCTATAAGGCCGCCTGCAACACCCCCAAGACATAAGCCGCCTTCGGGACCACCACCTTCTGAACGTTATAGGCCTCCGCCTGGCCCGCCGCCTGGCCCGGAGCGGCCCTCTGGCAAATACCAATCATCATCACATTCCCATCATCATCCACCCCCGTCGCAGTTCCAACAGGGTGGCTACGCTAATGCACCACCTCCTCCTAGCCGGCCCCAGCTACGATATCCCAAGGGCTACTTCTGTCAAAAATGTCACAACACGGGCGTCAAAGTCTACAAGGGTACATCCTGCCAGGATTGTTTCGAGAAGTTTGGAGTGCGTTCCCAAGCTCAATACCTTCCTCCCGGGATGACGCCTGTCTTTAATGCACCTCCGCGTGTTGTGCCCCCTGGAGACCCTTCCATTGGTGGTTGGCTTTGTGGCCGATGTCGTGGTGCAGGTTTTATAACGGATTTTTTCGTTTTCGATTCCACTTGTCCGGTATGCCACGGTGTTGGCAGAGTCTTCTAAATTTCGTAATGCTGCTCAAGTACAACCCAGGTTTATGAATCAAGTTCCTGTTGCTGCTTTGCGATCGTTGCATCGCGTATTGCTACGCCAAGAGCGATCCGCCTGATCGCTGATCACTTCTTGTGGTATAAACCCCGACCCTACATGTGCACAATCCTCGACACAAGGAATAAGTCATCAAAAGTGTCAGTAATTTTCCTTCGCAGGTTCGCCAACGGCCCTTTCAATTGAAAGCTAGAGAAAGGCTTCTCATTGTCTTCTTTTCAGAGTCGTTATGACCTATAACGATAAGGCGTTGACAAAGGGGTATCCTAAAGCCAATGAGCATAAGCACAGACTAAGCGTCAATAGGACCGATGTGCCTAGTGGTGTCAAAGAGTTGAGCTTTCAAAGCATTGGAGCCTCGCAAAGGCAGAGCGAGTCAGCGGAAGAAGCCAAAGAAAGAGAGCTTCGAATCGCAGTCGCCGTTAAAACTATTCTTACTGAAATTGGCGAGGATCCAGAGCGCCCGGGATTGGAGGATACACCAGGAAGATACGCCAGGGCACTGTTGTTTCTTACCAAGGGATACCAGGAGAGCCTTCTTGAAACAATAAACGGTGCCATTTTCGAGGAGGATCACGATGAAATGGTTATTGTGAAGGACATTCAGATCCAGAGCTTATGCGAACATCATCTTGTACCTTTCCATGGCAAGATCCACATCGGTTACATACCCAAAAGTCGAGTCATTGGTCTCTCAAAGCTCGCTCGGATTGCTGAGCTCTATGCAAGGAGGTTGCAGGTTCAGGAACGCTTGACAAAACAGGTTGCCATGGGATTGTGGGAGGCCTTGCAGCCTTACGGAGTGGCTGTAGTCATGGAAGCAGGGCATATGTGCATGGAGATGCGAGGCGTGCAGAAACCAGGCGCAACCACCATGACGAGCTGTATGTTGGGATGTTTCAGGGACAAACAAAAGACTCGCGAAGAGTTCCTGTCACTTCTGCGATAAAACACTTTGCATAATTGGACTTAATAAATAGATACCATAGAATACAGATGGGGGGTTACGTCTCATTCGGAACCATCACTTTTCGTTCCCAAAATTCTCCCTTCACCCTTGAAAATACTTTCACTTTCCCTGGAAGTTGGAATTAGGGACTCACTCTGAGTATTTTTCATCGTGAGAGATGCAGTATTGTTATCACGGAGCGGTGGAGAACTACTAGGCGACTCAAGGCTCAATTTTTGTATTCGCGTTTGCTCATCCCACTGCTTTTGGAGAGTTCCAGATCGAATATCCAGTGACAGCTTCTCGATTTGATCCCTGCTGGGAAATGTGGCACGTTTCCTGTAGAATAGAAGGTAGGCTGCCTCCGTACGGACTTTTTGCGCGTCTACTTGCGTCACAGATGAATCGTTGAAGTCAAGCCACTCTTGAGAGAAGGGGTCTTTGACAAACGATGTATAGTGACCGCCACCCATCCCCCCGAAATGATTGTCAACGGCAAATAAATCATAGATATAGTCATTTCTGGGGGCAGTTCCATCATCCATGGCCTCAGTAATAACGTACTCGCTTACGTCTAGACCTTCCAGGGGAAAATCTACAAAATCATCTAATTTGCGCGACATGTTATGGAAGCCGGAAAAGCGCTTGAGATGAACCATTAGGATGTCAGGAGTGCTCCAGAGCTTCAGTTGCTTTCGAGCTTTCCTAAATTCTCTACAGCGTGGACAGAACCATAAATCCTGATCGCCCAGAACCTCGGCCTGCGAAAATCGCCTGAGGCAATCATCTAATGTTATCTCTTTGTGTTTCTGTAGAGCATCTTTTGCCTCCTTCGCATATGGACTATCAAAATGAGCAAAAATATCAGGATTAAACACCGACTCAGTGCTGATATCAGCGACAAGAACGAGATCTCTCAGACTGTGTGACGCCAAAAGTTCTCGCAGCGAGTGATCAACTTGAAAGTTGCTGTCAGTACCGCCTCTCCCTTCAGTCTGAGCTCTTGTTTCAGTCGGTGAACTCGCTGACGAGAGCGGTGAGATAGAGGAGGATGAAGAACAGGCAGGAGATGAGGAGACAGACGACAGCGCAGGCGAATATGGGCCAGCGGACGGCGAAGACGCAGGTGTGGGCAGGTTTTCGATGCGTTCATGCTTGGGTTGCTCAGGCCGCAAGGTAACAAAAGGTTCTTCATTCACATCACTGACATGTCGACCGGCAGAATTTGGCAACAACCTATGAAGGCGATCGCCGCCGTATCCATATACTAACTCCTCTACAGACCCGGCGAAAGCCTGAAGCTCTTCAATCAGAGGGATTTCAGGAGTAGACTCATCCTGAGATATTTCAGTGATAGCGTAGAGGCCTCGTACAATTCGAGATTTGAGGATTTGCACACTCACGTTATTTTCTTGTACTGATATGAAGAAGGGAAGTGCAAAACCAGTGTGACTTTGTCGTAAGTACACTGGAATATGGATGTACTCTCCATCAGTAGGAAGCTCGTAAACCACAATTTCATCATCTTTATCTATTGAATCCAGAAGAGCATCACTGTCCTTCAGGATACGAAAAAACTTAGATGCGTAAACATCGCCTGCTACGAGTTTGCCGTCGACTTTCAGGGAAAGAGCATCGACCACTTGATCTTTCAGTTGCGATACTGAGTCACTTGGACGTAGTGCCACGTCTAGCTTAGTGACTGAGACACTTTCGTTACTGTCAGAGATGTGTGGAACAAACGTAATGCGTTTCATCCAGATCGATCCAGAAGGAAGAGGTAGAGTGAGGTCAAAAAAGGGGTCATAAGTGATACTGGTCTTCTCACATTCTGGGCAAACTAATGTGCTCATGTACATGCCCGTGAAAAGATCCATTATCTTCGAATCATTTCGTTTCATATGAATATCCCAACTTGAGTGGGCTAAGCTGCGCATAGTATTTCCGTCAATTGGAGCACCATCAGGCAATTCAGGCTTTTCAGTGGAAGGTTTCTCGTTAATGCGATTAAGATCTTCATGAAGACTGTCCAAGAGAAATACTGTAAATTCCTGCGAGTCTTGCTGCATTCTGCTAGCGAACGACCGGTGAAATTTCCCAACTGTGCGAATAAAGTCTGCAGGACGCAGAGATTTTGCACGCGAAGTCCTGTCATAGACTTGTCGAAGCAGCTGAGCGAATGCTTCTGCAACCTGGCCCTGGCAGCCGATTGGATTTTCTGGATTTAATTCTTTCAAGAAATCGCCACTCACAAAATATCGAATCAGTTCAGGAATGTGTAGCAAAATTTGCAAAGATGAATTCATGAAGCATGTGTTCCCCATGTTATTCAGTCCCACCCTTCCTAATGAAATATCCGATGGAGGAAACACCACTAGTGATTCGGTATCTGACAAGTCAAGCTCCTCAAAGCGTTTATCCAATGCTATATTACGGTGCTTCTGAGTTCCGATTACTCGCTCACTTAGAAATACTGAGAAACTCTCCATGGCCCAAACTTCAGACCCGATTTTTAAATGCAATCCTTCAGCCACTGTGCTGGCTGACTTGACGTTGAGAACTTCGAAAGGCCTGTCCAATTCCGAGAAATTGCCCACACGACACGAGACTTTCTCGTTATCGAAGCCATAATGACGAACAACCTCGTCAAAGGCTTGAGTAGACAGCTTTTCCCCGGCATAACCTTTCGCGAGATAGACCGGATCCCGAGATCCCAACAGAAAGGAGGAATACCAGCTCGAACTGACCAGCTTGAAATCTGATGCGTTCTCGGGAATTTTGTTTTCGCTCACGTAGTCCACAAGTTGAGCAGCAGTCTTGGAGTCGAGTATAGGTCGAGACCCGTCTTCATCAGGTGTTAACTCGATATGGCTGAACAGCCTCTTATTTCCAGACGAGTCTGAAGCCATTGACCTCTGAGCGCCAGCCAATCTTAAGCACGGGTCTTTTTTATCCTCAGAATTTAAAATAGAAATAGGTCACATCGTTTGCTTACCTCGTCCTCCTTGTTACGAAGGCGATCATGTGGTTCCAGGGTCACATAGTTAGTAAACCACAGCTAATGACCAACGGTGCCTGTTTGAGTGCTTCTGCAATAAAAATCCAATATAAAATACTGAGAGTATTTACATGCTGTGGCTGTTTGTGTGAGAGGGGTAATTTAGATTAGGTGCGAGGGAGTGTTCCGATTCAGAAGCCCTCCCTTCTTAAATGTCTTGAATAATGCATTTTATATTCTTTCGGGCACGAAGCTTGAGCCAAGGTCCCTGATTTGAGAATGTCTTTTTGCTTTAGCGTCTGATTCGAAAATGTTCCAGAACTTGATGTTCTCATCGGCGGAACAAGTAACCAGGGTTTGATTGTCCATTGAGAGTGTGCCGTGGAGGATGCGGGAATCGTGAGCACCAGTAATCTCGATATGTTTGGACAGGGTTGGATAGCCCCATACTGCTACAGAGTTGTACGGGTATCCCAGAGTGCCGGCGATCTCCTTGTATTCTCTGCTCCAATGAAGTGATGTGATCTGCGACCCCGTGTCAATAGAATTGACACAGGCGCCAGTCGCCGAATTCCAGAAGTGGACTTGGCGATCCGCTGATCCACCTCCTGTTGCAAGCAAGTTGGTTTGCCAAGGGCACCAGGCCAAGGCTTTCACCGCTGCTTGATGCGCTATCAGTTGATGTTTCGGAACGCTGGTGACTCGCGCATCCCACAATGCTACCGTATTGTCGTTGCTTCCACTGGCGAGAATGCGCCCATCCTCGCGCCATTTCAAGCCACAGATCTCGCCCGAGTGATGGCGTAGCTCCGCGACCTTATGCTGTTTTATGCGGATGTCATGGTTCCATATGCTGCCATTGCGCCGACCACTACTAAGAAGAGGCTCATTCCAGCTCAGTGCTGCAATTCTCTCATTACTACGACCACGCATAGACCGAATCAAGCTCCCAGATTCAGCGTCCCAAATCTGTACCTCACCCTCCGAGGTTGCTACTGCGAGGCAGGTGTCTTCGTTGGACCACTTAAGAGAAGAGACAGTTGTTGATTGGTTCCCATCAGGATCAAGTTCAGCGATAACAGAAACCTCTGATGTTGCAGGATTCCAACAGTACACGGTGCTATTGAGCCCAATTGCCAAGTAGTTGATCGCGCTAGACCAGTCAACTACATTGATGTAAAAGTCGTCGAGAATGCCTGGGGCATCTAGAATTTTGGTAGGCTTATTCGGAATCCGCCTTGAAGGTGTATCGCTTGGTTTATGAGAGGCTATGCGCTGGGCATACAATGCTGTGAACTCTGACGGGGCATACTTGCGCTTGAGTGGAGGGGCACTTGTATACTCGAGGACGCGGTTGCTTTTGACACCGCATGCCTCCGCCAAGCCGCCAGATTGAACTGCTGAATGCTTAGCACGAGCAATAAAGCGGTCACGGCTTTCACTCGCGGAGTTCGGCATACAGCTGCCCGTATTCTCTAGCTGCTTGTGAGCACTCAGCGGCCTCGAAAGCACAACCGTTTTAGTTGGTTTAGCAAGGTTAATGTTGCCATAACTCAAAGATTGTCGAAAGGACCTGGGGGCTGTCGCAATGGCTGTAGATGAGAAAGTGGTTTCGGTTTGGTCATGCAAAGATGTGCAATCTTGAGATGTGCACTCACCAAGATCCACAGAACCGGGAACACTTACTCGATTACGATTCGGGCTCTGAACTTGAGCTGCCATGAACTCGACAGCTCTTGTTTACTTGGTCGAGCTCGAGGTTCTGAAACAAGTAATCATTGTTTTTGGGGAAAGGGCAGGGCATGGTGGATTTCGAGCTGCACCTTCAGCAACGGCAAGATGTACGCATGAACAGCTCGAAATACTTTGCTTGGACAAGGAATTGATCTCCAGGCTGAACTGTTGCAAGAATCCATGGAATTTTTGTAAGGGGTCATATATAACCTTATCTATCGTAGCCTTTACGTCGGTCGCGCTTGATTCTGTAAGGGGTCCTTACCACTCATTAACTGTTTAGCCGCTTTCAGCAACTGCAAAGCCTTGTAGCTGAAGAAAATCGGAACAACGAAAATACAAAACCAGGCTTTTGCTCCGACTGCAACGGACAGAAGTAAGATGAACCAATTGAGCATCATGAGATCTTTAATGTAATCAACGACTCCAGCTTGATTAATGTCAATGCCGGCAGAAATGAGAGTCTTGTTGGGCCCGTATTTAGGACGGCACCATCGGTCTAAAAGAACTTCAGCAAATATCGCAGGAGATGCAAAGACGAGATGACGCCAGAAATGTTCGCCCGCAATGCGGAAATAGAGGAAAGTGGACGCGAAGATGAAGTAAGTCACATTATGCAGCACAGTAAGTTGCTTCTTATTCGAAATTGCCTGCCGTTTCGCGCTGGCGTTCGCCATCTTCACAACGTCTTCAAAAGTGGTTAAAGATCAGTGACCTGAAATTTCAGCTTGCAGTGCGGGTGAAGGGTAAAGTAAAAAACAAGAACGACGGCTATATACTGCTAAAATACGTGTCTTTGAAACAATGTAAAATTTATCTGTGAAATTATGCAAACAAACTGGCCAATTTGTATTGCGTTGGTAACGAGAGAGATGAGCTTTAGCCTAAGTAGTTCTATAGTACCATTTTGCAATCATATTGGCATGCTTCGAGAAACTCTGCACGAGCATCTAATCTTGTGGTATATTTTGCTCGGAAGTCCTTCACTTCAACGAGACATGTCTCTCTGGCGTCAGGGAAATTGATGCGCACATCCATGGGGTGAGCTCTGGTTCCCGCCGGCATAGCAATAAGCATATTTTTCTTGATTCGCCCAATGAACTGCTCAAATATTTCGTCCCAGAGCAAAATGTCGTTGCCACAATAGATAATTCTTATGATTCGCTCTTTAGATCGCTGAAAGACTTCTTTCACAAAAGAAACGGGCCGATCATCAATATCGAGGACGTCCATCGTGTTCTTGCTCAAGATTCCATGCTCAAAGTAGGCTCGAGATCTCACTGTCACAACGGCGTCCCATTTATATTGGTCAAAATAATGAGGAGGGGTTTTGAGTTTTGCGGAGAGTATCTCGCATCGAGCTTTTCTTCGCGCTATCTGGATCTCAGAGGCTGCTAACCTTCTCATTCCACGGAAAAAACGCACAAGATTATCATACCTGTGATTGCTTCTGCCTAACGAGGTAAAAAATCTCTCATAGCGAGTTAGTCGCGCAAGAGGTATGTAAATAAAGTCTGCAGGATTGCGCCTAATTGACGGGTTTCTCTTGCAGAGCTCTTCACTCACCCACTCTTTGAGAGACCTTGGCCTATTCCATTGATGCCAACTAGGCTGCAAATTGTTTTTTGTCTTCACCTTTGGATCATTCAATGAGTTTGGGGAGCTCGGAGTTTCCATTGATGAAGCAACGGTAGCCAAATTGAAGCCCTCCGTAAAAGAGAAATTCGGCGAGTTCACGTTGAAGATGACACGGCTGTTTCCTCCGAATCCGTTCAACCTTGTGATTCTTGAAGAGACGTGCTCAAAGAACTCACCACTCGTATAAAGGCGCGTAGCTGCTGTAGCCACGTCAAGCAGGAACTCGGCTCTCCAGATGTTCTTTAGATAAGATTCAAGGGCCAAGTGAAGTCTACGAAAAGCTGTGGATAGAGTGTTTGTCATTTGCGATGTAATGTCAAAGCTGCCGCGATTAGATTTGGTGGCCTCATAGCCCCAGCCTGCTCTGCTGTTATCAAGCTGAGCCAGCTTTGACAGAGCCTTTTCAAATGCTTTCAAGCTGGGTAGAATGGATTTTCTGTGAATTGAAAGCATTGCGGGAAATGCCGTAAATACGACGCGAAGCTGGTTGCAGATCTCAGAAGATTTCAGCCTAGCTAGATAGAAATGCTTGCAAACAAATTCAAGCTCAAGAATGTAGGCCTCTTCCTCTCGTACGATGAGAGAAGCAAAATAAGATAACTCCTGAGATGTGAATTGCTGGGCATTGCTAGATTCTGAATAAATCAAGCGATTGATGAGATCTGAGGGACCACCGACGAGTAGAACGTGTGGTTTTTCAACGCTAGGCTGGGGTACTTTCTCTCTCTCTCGAAGTGCGTAGATATCATCAAAAACTTCGTCCAATAGTTGGCTCTGTTTGATATTGAACCCATTTTTTTGTGGTTTAATCGGACCTGTGTCGAGATTGAGATTGGGGCTATCTATAGTTGCGGAGTAGCTGGAGCTTTTTGAAGAAGTAGAGTGAGCAGGGCTACTAGTCAATGTAGTCTTATCTGGCATGACTCTCTGATCTAGCTCACTTTTAGATTGTGATTCAGATTTGGACGAGTAGAGACGTGTGAATAGTGGATCGGGTTCGAGGGGCGTGAGTAGCCCATCGTTAGAAATATCCTCTTTGGTGGTCAACAGATAGATTCCACCACAGAAATAGCCTAGTCCGTTCATAATGTGATGGTTACTGATTCGCACACTAGATGCAGGTGGCCATTCCTCTCCACGTATGTAGCTGGGAACGGACTTGCAGATATCGTCCGCAGCGTTCCAACTAAAAAACCATGACCTCAAAGTTGGGCTCTTGAGAAATGCTTTCTCCAGACAGGGATTACCATCCAGGTTGATCGATCGAAGCTTAGGAAGATCACGGAGAAACCAAGGCCAGGTAGTTATAAAGTTGTGCTCAAGGTGTAGAGTGCTTAGTTCTGCAAGGCTCAACAACCAAGGTTGTAAAATGATGAGGCCAGTTTTGGCAACGTTTAGTTTTTCCAAATTGTGGAAATTGCAAATCCATCTTGGTAGCTCACCGGTCTCGAATATGTGCCCCTTCCCCTCTTCGAGGCTGCTTAAATCCAACGTTGTCAAATTCAGAGGATCGAAAGAGCTAAAAACTGGGGCTGCAACCAGTGTAGCTTTAGAGCTGACCTCAAGATTTTGACTGTAAAAGGATCGATGCTTTACATTCTTATAAGAGGTACCTGTAGGAGTGTCGGGTCCAAACCAGAAGTCATCTGGTGATTGTGAGGTACAGGTTTGAACGGACATAATTTGTGTTCTGGAATAGCCGTGGCGATCGTCAATTTCTTGAATCCCAGGTTTCATTGAAGATCAGCTCCCAGCTCATCAGAGGTTGCTACAGTTGATGCTACTTTAACGACAGTAATCAAAGCGTGTCAAGATCCGCAAATTGAATTTCCGAGCTTAATTGGAAGCAGGAGAAGAGACTGTGAGCACTCTGGAATTTCCGAATGAGAACTCAAACTAATTTCAGTCTTTTCCCCAGGCTTTTGAATGTTACCATTGATCGCAAAATAAGTCAGTCAGAATTTTAAGCTATACACACAGAATAGGATGCTTCTATTTGGGCCAAAAAATTGGATCTAGTTCCCGAAGTAACCTTGACTCTCGAGAGTGAGAATGATTTCGTGAACAGCGGCACGAACAGGAGTTTTTGTGATGTCAACGGTCAAATCGGCGTTAGCTGGCGATTCGAACTTGACGTCGACGCCAGGCACGCCAGTGATCTCACCTCGGCGCGCCTTTGCGAAGAACCCAGAGCGGTCGGTACTTTCGCAGTGCTCAAGAGGCGTGGATACATGCACATGAATGAAAGTACCATACTTCTCCACAATTTTACGAGCTACAGCTCGACCGTCTTCATGAGGAGCTTGGGGAGCAGCGATAACGGCAGCTCCTGCTTTCGTCAATTCCCCAGCCACGAAGGCTATGCGCTGCAAATGAACAAACCTGTCGTGCTGAGAGTAGCCTAGCTCTGCACTGAGCTCGGATCGAATGGTATCACCCAAAAGCAGCGAAACAGGACGGCCGCTTTGTTGATTCAAGGTGAGCTCAAGAGCGCGGGCGATAGCCTCGCGACCCGAGTTATGATAACCAGATAAGAGGATTGTGAAGCCCTGCTGGGCTCTTGGGGGATTGGATTCTCGGAGAACCTTAACCACCTCGGGATAGGAGAACCACTCAGGAATTGATGTCCCCAAGCGTAGGCGCTTTCGAAGTTCGGTGCCACTGATGTTGAGAGTTTTAACCCCCTGAGGTACTTCGTCAACAGGCATGTACTCATCAGAGTCAGGAAGATAGGTCATCATACGGAATGGGACAACCTCGATACCCAGTTCATCCTTGAACTTCTCAACGAGAAGTTGAGCATCGTATGGGCCATAAAAGTCGACCCCTTTCGAGTTGGAGCCAGGACCGGCATGATCACGACCGACGATAAAATGGGTCGCGCCGTAGTTTTTGCGGATGATTGCGTGCCAAACAGCCTCACGATCGCCTCCCATTCTCATTGCCAAAGGGAGAAGAGATAGCATGGCCATGCCATTAGGATAGCGAGGAAGAAGCGCCTGGTACACCCGCACTCTCGTAAAGTGATCGATGTCGCCGGGCTTAGTTAGGCCTACTACGGGGTGGATAAGCACAGTGGCATTGTGCTGACGGGCGGCTCTGACGGTCAATTCACGATGAGCTCGGTGCATGGGGTTGCGTGTTTGGAAAGCAACGACCTTGGTCCAGCCTTGCTTCGAAAACTGTGAACGAAGTTCAGCAGGGGTGTTTCGTAGGGCCACGTAGTCATAATGTTCGACACGCTTGATAGCCTGCAAGGGTCCTCCAACGTAGTATTCCTTGACGCTTTCGGTGAGATAACGGATAGCTGGGTGTTCTGGGTCACCTCGGAAAACCTCCTTAGCCTCGTGCTCTTTATTTGGCTTCCAAATATCCTCGACCGTGATAATGGCAAGTGGCGCCTGATCGCGGAAATCACGGAGGACAAAGCGGACCCCAGATGCGATTTTGAGAGTACGTACCGTCTCCTCCGAAACATCTAGGGTGATAGGCATAGTGAAAACATGTCCATCAGCAAGACGCATGTCATTGACCACGCCTTCATAATCATTCTTGTTCATGAAGCCCTCCAGCGGAGAGAAACCACCGCAGAGGATCAACTCCAAGTCACAAAGTTGGCGCTCAGTTAGTGTAAGAGACGGCAAATGATCACATTCGGCAAGGAGGACGCTCTGCTTGTCATGATCGCGGGCGAGAAGATCTTTGAGAACACCACCGTGAGGAACGTTCGCCATGCTAAATAATCTAAAAATCGAGTGGTCGCTTGCAGTGACTCGGCTCTTTAGTTTTGATTTGATTGAACAATTCTAAACTACTCGTGCATTGAAAAACGGCATTGAAAAGCGTGCCATGACGCAATTTCAACTATAGCCTAGAGACCCTAAGCTTAATTATGCACAAGTCCATTCAGGGCAACCATTTTAGGTGCAGGCTTTCTCACAATACAACTGAGGTCTTACTCGCGCCAATGCTTACGAGAAACTGAAAACAGACATGCTCCCTAGAGGTTTGAACTGTCTTTTATCCAATCGAGGAGCTGCTATGAAGTTGATTGTGCCGTGCCAGTTTTAGACCAAATGCATCGTGCTTAGCCTCAATCCGCCCTTTGGCCGTTGAACCCTTGCCTCGTCGTTTCGCGCCAAAGTAAAAGGGGAGATCGACAAAAAAGTTGTAAAGTGCACCAGTGCGTGTGATGGGTAAACGCGAATTGCGTTCCTCACATTGCTCGTGGACCAGACTAGAGAGTCCTTCGCATACCTCGAGGATCATAAATTCTTTAGAGATCGTGAAATCTGCAACACTTTTGTCACCCAGTGGGCATCACTTCTCAGATTTCAGGAAAAGCTCCTCTGTTTGCTCAACAGTGGGTGAATTACTTAAAAGCCAATTTTTATATGCAGTTTCTTTAGCTGGCAAAAGTGGAGATGATAGCATTCTCGTTACTAAAGAAAAAGTGGTGATGCTTGTGTCTCCTGAAAGCTTTGCATCCTTTGGGCTAGACGGTAAGAAGGTTGCCAACAAGTATCTTGTCATCTATGAGTTGAATTCTTCTGGCAATCGAGGGAAACGTCTTGATTGGGCTCTAAAAAACACAATTCTTGGTAAATACAATTTTATTGTTTTTACCGACGAGCACGAAGCTGCCAAGACAAGGACTCGAATTTTAGATCTATTGGTGCCCCCACTGGAGCCAGTCAAAGGCACGGAGGATGAGGACTCTTTCGCTGATTGGTCAAACTCCGTGCTTGAATGGATTGCTCTGGCGGTGTTTTCACCCCAGCTATTAGCGTTGAACAATGGTGGGGTTGATCGCTCACTGTGTGACTACCACCAGCCGGAAGGAGGAAAACGCTGCCCGGTCTCCGTAACCTCAACAACAAGTATTGGTCTCACGTCTGGAGATGTACACTCAATATGGGAAAAACTGAAACAACAGGAATGGGCAGTCATGCATGTAGTCGGGTTCGAAAATGCGCCGATGGCTTGGAACTCTGACGTTCCCCATTGCACAGGTAAAGAGTTTGGCTACACTATCGTGAAGCAATTCGATTCAACAAGCTGTTTCAAGTTCTTAGCACCTGCTAATTAAAATTCACAGTGGAGCCAGTGGATTAACTTTATTCCATGCTAGCTCAATAATTATTCGTAACTGCGTAAAAATTCACCTTATTCATGATTCCAGCCCAGATCTATTTCAGTCGCTCTCTCTCAGGATTCTCGTGCGCTTCGAAGGAGTCTTCGGAATCTTCTTCGAGATCCTCTTCAGCATTTCCTTCGCCATTGTCGGGCTTCACAACTTCATTTCGCCGCATCAGTAGTTTACTGAGCTCACTACTTGAGTCGCGATACAGCCCCGCAAAAGAACCTTGCTCAATGACCTGACCATTTGAGCCTAATACGATGACATCGTTCGATCGAGCTATTGTAGATAATCTGTGGGCAACAGAGATGGTTGTCGAACTTGTTTTGATAAGCTTTGCTAATGCAGCATTGACAAGCATCTCTGACTCACCGTCTAGCGCAGACGTGGCCTCATCGAGCACCAGAATAGAGGGCTTTTTGATGATTGCACGCGCGATCGCAATTCTTTGCTTTTGGCCACCACTAAGCTGAGTTCCTCTGGGGCCTACTGGTGTGTCGATCCCCTCAGGGAAATCCTCCAAAAATGTGCAATTAGCTTGGCGCGCGGCGTCGACAATCTCCTCGCGTGAAGCCTCTGGGCAAGCATAGCTGATATTCTCTGCTACAGTTGCATTGTACAGAACTGGCTCTTGAGAGACCACGCCGATGTGACGCCGAAGATCCCAAGGCGAGACGTCCGCTATGTTTTGGCCTCCGATAGTGATGTAGCCGCTTGTCGGATCATAGAACCTCAGCAGCAAGGATAGTACGGTACTCTTGCCCCCACCAGATTGCCCTACTATGCAAACATTTGAGCCGGCTCTAATTTGCATGGAAACATTGGTGAAAATCTTGACGGCAGGGCGAGTTGGGTACGAAAACTGCACATTATGAAAGACAATGTCGCCTTTTGGAACGTTAAGCCTTTGACCTTTGGTGACAGAAACAAGCGGAGCTTTTTCCTCTATTTCAAACAAACGCTGCGCAGCCCCCGCGCCTTTCATGAGATCGCTGTAGAAAGACGCAAGACCTGAGAGAGCAGACCCCGAATATGCAGTATACATAATGAAAGATGAGAGCTCTCCAAAAGTCAGGGATCCGTTGGATACCATGACAGCGCCTATTGCCAGAAGACCAATTACGATGTAGTTACCCGTCATCTGCATCATACCCAAGTACAAGCCTGAAGCACGAGCCTCCTGCATGGCTATTGAAAACACATTTCGAAGCTGACCATGGTAAAGTTTGAGCTCCTGTGTCTCACCACCGAAAGATCGTGATGTTGAGATATTGTTCAGTCGCTCTTCGCTCACCTTGGTAAGATCTCCTAGCGCAGTTTGGAAAGATTTGCTGATTTGCCTAACTTTTCGTCCATACAACCAGGTACCCACCATGACAGGAGGGAGACACAATGTAATGATCCCTGTGAGTTTAAGGCTCATGTAACAGAGCATTCCAACACCCATACCAGCAGTGAGCAGAGAACGCAAACCGTCTGCCATATTTTGTGTCACGGAGCGTGAGACCACATTAGCATCCGTGCTTAATCGACTGATCAAATCACCGGTACGGTTAGCGTCGAAGAACTCTGCGTCTTGTTTCAGAAGTCCTTTAAATGCTCTCGATCTCAAACGAGTGACCATTCGCTCACTGATCGATCTGATTAAGACGACGCGGTAGTAAGTTGCAATAGATCCAATGAAAAAAACGCCGGCCATTCCGAGAATGAACTTTTGCAGAGGATAGCCTAAAATCATTTTTTCGGGACTGGGATCATTAACCGCGTCCAGAATTTTTCCAATAACAAACGGCAGAGAAAGCCCAATTGCAGAACTAAAAAGTAGAAGCATCAGGGCCCCAGCCAAAGCTCCCTTCTCCATTCTCACAAGGTGAAACATTCGCTGGAATTCCCTCCCATTTGAGGAGAACGACCCGGATGCATCTTCAGGGGACGAGAGCTGAGACCTCAGGTTGATTTTTTGCGATTTGTGAGCTTTCTCACTTGGCGAGAAGTCGGAGGGCGCTCTAGATTCTGAACTGGCAAACCGAACTTGGCTATATAGAGCCAACCGAGAGATATTTTTAGCCAACGGCCCGCTTGGTTGTGTCAAAGTGAACACAAAAGGCCTGGTTAGAAACGCGACTGATCTTGAAAGATGCGGCGCTTTGAGATTCGAGTGTGAGAACCTCGCAACGTTTCGCGATGCTACCAACGAACGGAGCATTGGATTTTGAGAACCCCAATTCGAAAATCTGACTATCAACTCGCGCTTAAGTCGTGCGAATCTAGCACCGCCGTTGTGTGCCCTTTTCTACGCCTTCCAGGCCTCCGTGGGATCCCGTCCGGCAAGGGCGTGTGAAATTTCCAAAGCTACTACATACTGCTGGAAACAATCCTTCTGCTCTAGCCGTTTTCGATTCACGAGGATTCGATGCACGATTCGATGCACGAGACTTTTAAAGTTCTAAACATGTAAAGAGTATGTGATCTATTCATATGAGCTGGGGCGCTTTACAGCGCCTGGCCACAATTCTACTTTTTGAGAGGGACTTCGAGGAACTGGGCCTCGGACGCCTTGCCGTTTTCCCACTTCTGCATCTTGATTTCGAAGACATCCCGACGCTCGGCAGCCACGCGCAAATCTTCCTTCAGAGACTTGCGCAGAATTCGGCCCGCAATAGCGGCGTATCGGTTGAAAGTTACACCGGAGGGTTTAGGCATCGAGTGTGGTTCTGGAGTAGACGAAACGTCTGTAAGTGCAAGAGGAGTTAGGCGCGACCCAATGAGAGCGGCTCACAGAATGCTGACTAAGGATCCAACTTACGCTCACTTCACGAACGGCTGGAAATAGTTCGGATCGCGGCTGTTACAGTGAAATTCTATATATATTTTGCAGCATGATTAAACTAGTTGGAAAATATTGGTAGACAATTCATCTCCACCATCTCTAAAGAGGAGGGCCCACGTCTATATGGCCGCGCTGTGCGTTCGCCGCCCTATTCTGGCTTCGCCAGAGGCTTCTTGGGCTTTGAAAAGGCTTGCTCTCCGCATTTGGAGCAATCCCTGCGCTTCTCGTTGAATTTCTCGATTCCCGCCTTCACCTGTGTGCCGAGATCCGACATGTAGAACTCGTCCTCAAATACCACATTTTGGCAGTTTTCGCAATACCAACGCATCTTATCGTTGGCTCCAGCTGGTCTGTCTTGCTCTACGACAATGCCAACAGTATCAGCGAACCTCACCGGAGAATGAGGTGTGTTAGGGGGGAGCAGATAGATGGACCCTTCTTTGATCGTCACCGTCTCGAAAGCTCCCTCGGGAGTCACGACCCGCAAACACATGGGACCTTTCTTTTGAATGAAGAATTCAGGTGTGGGATTGATGTGATAGTCTGTCCGCTCGTTGGGGCCGCCGACAATCATGATAGTGAACCCACCGCGTTGAATACAGAAATTTCCAACTGGGGGCTGGAGCAAATGCCCATTTTCAGAAAGCCATTCATCCAAGTTGATCGAGGCTAGATTTAGCATTCTTGCCAAATGCAGCCACGTAGGTGGGAGTACTTCCGTTTCTGTCGAACGCGAGAAATCACGGATGGCAATGTACGGCTTGCAGCCGATATGGTTAGGGTCAGCATGCTTAAGTCTGGCCTTCGGAACTGATGTGAACCCCCCATGCACAGTCATCTTCGCAACGATTGAAACAAAAATAACCAAGTTAACCAGGGGTAGTATAGAAGGAAAAACGTCGTATTTTCGAACATGCCGCATATTTTATAATTTGTCCCTTCTATTATAAGTCTTCATAACTACTCAATTCAATGGCGTAACCCAAGGTTAGCTTGGCGTGCTCTAGCATGTGGTCGAAGTCGAGGTATTCCACCTTATCTTCCGTCGTATGAATTTTATGGTCACTGTTTTCAAAAGCGCTTTCAATAACGAACGCACTTTGGTAACCATTTTTGCTAGCTGAGCTGTGGTCAGAGCAAGCGTAGCCACATTGCGTCTCCACATACGGAATTGAACAGTACTCGGTGATCACCAACTCAATAAACTTTGTGAGAGCAGGGTCAACGAAGTCTGTAATAACGCCGAGTTCGTCCTTGCCATCGTTTTTCTTCTTGGAGCCAGCCGAGTATCCAGTCATGTCTTGTTGAAGCATTGCTCTTACATCAACACCCTTTTTGGAATACTCAGCAAAAACATCTTGACTTCCGAGAAGCCCAAGCTCTTCTGCTGAGTACCAGTGGAATTCAAGGGTGTTTTTCGGCTTGTAGCCTGATTCAAGCAGCACCCTAAGGACCTCAAGCGTGGTCACAGTCCCACTACCATCGTCATCAGCTCCAGGTGAGGGCAAAGCAGATGGCAGTAGAAGATTGATCGAGTCTTGGTGAGCACCCACAATGACGACTTTTTCAGAATTCTGCGTTCCATTAATCGAGACAATCAACGATTTTTGCAGCCAGTCATGGTCAAAAAGCTCCACGCTGACGTCCGAACGGTCACCAACCAAATCTTTGACCTTGTTGTAGAGCCACATAGAGCTGTCAAGCCCAGACTGGCTTCGTGCGTATCTCGTGAAGAAACTGGTGAATTGAGTCAGCTTCAACTTCAACTCCGCAGCAGAAAGCTCCGGTTCCAGTTTGTCGAACAATTCGCGTTCCTGAACTTCTAAAGGGTAGGTGCTATTTCGTGAGAACATAGAATTGTAGGCTCCGTCTTCGTGCTCTTCGTACCTATGTTCAGTGACATCCATAAAGTTGATTCCCTGCCGTTTGAGATCAAGCATTTGCTCTTCTGTAAGATACTCTCGAACGTTAGGAGCAGTTTCAATCAGTCTCATCTCATTTACGCCAGCGACCCTCTGCTGCTCCAAAGGCATCGCCAATGCAACAGCAAAGAATGCAGACACGGCAAAATACTTCATGTTTAAGTCACTCTGTATTCAGCCTTCGCAGCGGCAAGTTTCGGTTTATCTCGGCAAGTGTGGGCCCGTGCTGCGTACTGGTGAGACTACTAGTAACCAGCACCTAACTATACACCTGACCAGGGTACGTAATCTCACTCCTCTCGGTCTCTGGCAGCCTTGGTGCCTGAGTGTTTCCACCATCGGCCCTAAAATGGCTGTCTTACCCAGGTGACTCCATAATCCAGCACTCCTACCCTCGCCCGATAGAAGCGACATACTGTTGAAGGTGCGTTAGACCCGTCTTCAGTTGGCATAAAACCCTAAGGGATTCGAGGCAAACTGATAAGGAAGGGGTCCTCACACCCTTTGTTCAGCAGCAATCTCGCATGTCTGGTGTGGCTGTTGAGCGGCTGAATCCAAATGTTTGAGTGCACTAGCCGGAACTAAGGGATTCTTCCACCTCAAACTCAGCGCCGCTCAAAGCCTCAAATCATGCCCGCTCTATCTTCTGCATGGGGAATCGCACATCTTAATTTCCAGGTTACATCATTTTATATGTAAGGGCACAGCTGTAGACTGCCTAACGGGCGACCTCAAGTTGATATGTAAGAAAGGGTGATATCGGTTGGGAAATACTTGGAAAGACTCTTATGTGCTCCCGGGTGGTCCGTAAGCACAAATCCCAAGAGCCGGGATTTTTTTTCGTGCTTTGAATGCGCGTTGCCTGATGTTTTCGCATTGTGGGTATCCGAGGTATGGCATAGTGGTTCAAACCTGCCCCACCCCGCACTCGGAGTATCACATGTGATCTCAAGCGTACTCGCCAACGATTTTGGAACTAGACCGAGAACACCTAACCCGTGGTGTCGGTGGAACGGGTGAGCGATATATAAAGAGGGGTATCGCTTAAATGGAAATACCTCTCACACTTGACGAGTTTTATTTCGAAAACCTTATTCAAGTATCCTTTTGGTAGCAATGTCTCTTGCCGATCCCGCATTCCCATCTTCCGACGCTTTCGACCTCATCAAGCAGGGCATTTCTTCCAATGAGGCCAACAAAGCTAAGTACATTAAGCAGGCTAATATGATCGTCCAGTTCGATATCAAGAACAAGGAGGGCAAGTCTGAGTCCTGGTATCTTGACGTCAAGAACAAGGGCGAGGTTGGAAAGGGAAAGGCCCCCGGCAAGGCCGACGTCACTTTGATCGTTAGCGATGCCGACTTCGCTACTCTTGTGTCTGGCAAGGCCAACGCGCAAAAGCTCTTCATGTCTGGAAAGCTGAAGGTCAAGGGCAACGTGATGAAGGCTGCCAACCTTGAGGGCGTTCTCAAGGCCGCTCGCACCGAGGCCAAGCTCTAAGCAGCAAGCTCTCTTTTTTACTTGGCACTATTTTCCCGCTATAATTGACATCATTATCTCTGACTGTAGTACCTAGCTGTGTACTTAGCTGTGTCCTCGCTGATTTTTCATACGAACGACACTTTCCATGCCACTTCTGTGGCTTGGAAGAGGGCCTTGTCAAGCATGTTAGATAGAAAGAACAAATTTTATATGCAAAATCATCACCAATATAGGCACTGGAAGATTAGAAGTTACTGCTGAACTTTCGTGCACACTACTGCCATATCTAAACCTTCCAAACGGACAAAAGGTATAGGGTTGCCCAGGCACTCTGTCGTTCATTGTTGTCAGGGCTGTTTGATACAGATTGGCGTCTACCGCACCATTGGCTTCTGAGTGTCAATGCGGCTCGAAAGCCTAACAGGCTTTGAGTTGAGAGGCCAAATACCTTGCAACTTGAGTGAGGAAGCCCTGGGCCCCACAAAATATCGACTGGTGCTTTTCACACCAGAGCAGACAAACCCAGTCTATATAAGCGAAGAAATTCCTGGCAATGCGAAAAGCCGCGTCTTGCTGAATGAGTTTTCTCTTAAGGGGCATTTCTGTAGAAGAAGTTTTCGAATCGCTTTACAACTTTGGGCATTTGCCAAGTCCTGGCAAGTGGTTGTGAATTGGTCTATCGATTTGCGTCAAGCCAAACTTGTCAACTCAAATAGAAATTTCGCTGTGAAAGGACTGACAATCCTTGCAGATGCGGGGCATTTGCACCTTCCTTTCCCAGCGAGAACTGAGACTAGAAACTTCGAATCCCATCATCTTGCGAACACTATAGAGAGTGTACAAGCAGACGCAGCTGCCTCGGAGGACAGATCTCTAATAACACGCTGGTTTCCTTGGCCAAAAATTCCCCTTGGCGGATCTGCTGCAAATTCTGGTTCAAGCCTCTCTAATACTACCAGTTTGTCTTACCCAGCCTTAGTAGATCTCTGGACCTTACAAAGAAGCCTAGACGAGGCGCGGGTCGCTTCAGTTGAGATGGCAGATCAAGCCGATAGAGCCATATTCTCTTCGTCTCTTTTTGCTAACGAGAAGGTAGTCTTTTTGCGAAAACGTATTAAGAAAATACAAAGAGAGATTGAGATCTTGCGTGCGGGGGCGCTCAAACGTAGCAACCAGGCCACGAAGAATCGTTATATACAGCAATCGCTCGATACAAGTCTCAACGAAAGCAATGCGAGCTTTCAAAAACAAATTACGACGAGATCATCTGAAGCTCAAACATCAGAGAAGGAACCTGTATGCATAAAGTTATCAGGACTCAATGTTTCCGAGACTAAGGACGCGCTTTCTCCAGATTTGGCTGGCCAAATATTGTTCGAACAGGGGCGACTCGCTTCCGAGTTGCTTGACATATTCCCTATCGATTTAGTCGGAGACAAGACGTTCCACTTCACCATTTGCGGCTTGATGCTGCCATCTGTATTCGCCATCAATCATTATGATGCGACCCAGATTGGTGCTGCGCTGGGCTTCGTGGCTCAAGTGCTGGTGTGTTTGAGCAAATATCTCGACGTTCCTCTACCATATCCAATCACGGTGTTTGGCTCTCAGTCTTACATCACAGATAATATTACAAAAATCAAGCATGGCTCGAATAGATTTCCCCTATGGACGCGTGGAGTCCTGCTATATCGAGTGGAGTACGGCCTATATCTTTTGCATAAAGATATCGAGCAGCTAATGAACTCCTTAAACCTGGCTGTTGCGGACCTCAAACAGACTTTGGCAAATCTAAAGAACTTGTTGCTGGTCCTCTGCTCAGCGTTCAAGCATGAAAATGCGTCATGAAATGCTGCGGAAGTAAGTAAAAATCTAAAGACTTCATGCAAGAATGTGTTTTTTGTACTGAAAAATCAGTTCTCTCGCCATTGATGTCCGCATTTCACACATTTATAGAAAATCGTCATTGGTTCATCAGCGCTTCGGATCTGGAGCTGATAGAAGTACGCATGGTCTGACGTGCAAGTATCTACCGGACACATCACGCGAGTTTGATCGACATTGTCCCATGCACCTTTGCCTCCCAGCATATCATCCACTTGCTTTCGATCCATGTATTGCCGGTCGAAAACTTGCGAATTTGCTACGATAGGAAAAATATAGGAGCATGTACTGCACTCGAATCTGTTGCCGGTTGCATTCTTAGCAATGCGGAGCATATTAGTACATGATGGGCAGAATGTTATCATTCTGTCGGTTCCGGCCGTGACTCTAATTGAAAGCTACAGCTGCAGCTGAGGCCAGTCAATGTCGTGCGAGCCAGATCGATGAAATATCAGGTATCCCAACTTTTCAAATTTCAGAAAGATGTTACCCGTGCCCTATACCCAGCTTGTTTTACTGAGTTCTTGCAGGAGTGATAGAGGCAATAATCAGTCGCCAGATTTTGTATTATATTCTTCCAATCTATGCACCATGAACACACTATTCACAGATGGGTTCGAAGGTTACTTTGATCAGCACAAGCAAAGGGAGAAGTTTAGCGCAACTCCATTTGCGAGAGCTCCCCAATTGGACAATGCGGAATACGTCCAACTGATCGCTAACATCAACAGAATTGAAGGTTTCTCTGAAATACAAGCTAATCGGGCTAGTGAACACAAGCGTTTCTACAACCAGTGGATGTTGGAGTTGGAACAGGGCTTCAGTGTTCTCTTGTTCGGTTATGGCTCCAAAATATCTCTCTTGGATGATTTTCTTACAGCTTGGAACCCTGAGCTCCCCATAATAGGTGTCAATGGCTATAATCCTGCAACTAATTTCAAAGACATCTTGAACACTTGTGTGACAGCGATTGTTGACCCGACAGTCTCAGAGAATTGGTTTAGACAGCCTTCAGAGCGCTTGATTCTTTTTTTGGATTATCTCGCATCGACCAAAAAGCATTTCGTACTTTTCATCAATAGTATCGATGGAGTAGCATTAAGAGATACCAGAACTCAGGCGTTTCTAGCTCGACTAGTTGAGAACCCTCAAATCCTATTTATTGCTACGGCAGACCATATTAATGCGCCACTTCTTTGGTCAGAAGAGCTCACCCAACGTATATCGTTTGTCTGGCATCACACTCCGACATTTTATCCTTATACGACAGAGACCTCATATTGTGACATGTTCAGTCTTGGCCAGAGCAAAGCAAGTGTGGGTGTTGGAGCTGTCAAAACTGTCCTTGAATCGCTGACAGCTAATGCGCAGAGCCTTTATCAGTTGCTTGTGATCAGTCAATACGAGAAAATGGTAGAGACCGGAATTACCGATCCAAACACCAGGAGCATGCCCCATCATGGCATCGAGATGGGCACATTTTTCAACCTCTGCGTAAGGAAATTTATCGTTTCGAGCAACATAAATTTCAAAGTTATGCTGTCTGAGTTCAAGGAGCACAAGATGGCAGAGGTAGTGCGAAACAAAACAGGAGAAGAGGTAGTTTTCGTCCCCTATAGTTTCGATGATATTGAGCAGATCATTCACGACATTAGCTAAATTCGACTATGTCTAGATTTCTGCAAGCATGGAAACTTATTTGCCGTCTGAATTGCGTTTCAATGGATCAGATCGCGTCAGAACTTTTACTCGACTTTTGTGATTACCATGCGACTTAGACTTGTGTGGCTTCTTCTCAAAGTCGGCTTTGAGTTTTAGAGCTTGCTCAATACGACCTTGAACGTCCCACAACTTGACGCAACCGTCCTCACCTCCCGTGAAGCAAACCCCTCCTGGTTGCCAGAAATCGAAGCATCTTACAACTTCGCCGCCGTGTCCGCCTTCGAGAACACAAGGAGCTTGAGGTTGACCATCCAAGATAGGTATTAGACTAGCCCAGTGATCATCATTGGAGCCTACAAGGAAGTGTTGTTTCGAATAATCGGCCACATATTGGCAATTCCAAGCATTACGAAGATCACCAAATTCTTTGGCGGCCGAGAAATTCTTTTTCGCAGAGGTCTTTGTTTGTTCATTCGTGTCATCCGCCAAGTCTATCGGAAACACAGTTAGTGTTTCCATATGACTTAGAGCGAAAACAAAGTCTTTAGAAAGTTCTGTCTTGCTGTCGCCTATCTGAAGCTTTTCTAGAGCGTGGTTTGCATCTGTGAAAAAGCCTGTGCGGTGAATAGAAGCCTGGTGATTGTACGCCTCCAGAACTGCCTCGTCCTCGTCCTGCACAGTTATATCGAACAAGTTTACGATTCCATCTGTGGATCCACTCAATAACCGGTTTGGGATACTTGGATGGAACTGCAAGTCCGTGATATCGTCATTGTGACTCTCGCTATATTTTACTAGGGGCTTCGTTGCTTTGATCTGCCTTATATCAAAGACTAGGATCTCAGCGTCCGGACTAGCCTCAGTACCTACAGCAATTTCTCCAAAATTAGAAACACTCATAGCTGTGGCCGTTTTGTTCGTGCCTATGAGTTCAATATCGTGTTGTATGGCCGCTTTTGCTCTTAAATCCCAAATGTTCAGCCGACCTCTAGTATCAGTGCTAGCAAGAGTCATGGGCGTAGTGGGGACTGCTGTGAGGCCCGCAATAGCGACTTCCTTCGAAGCCTTCTTGAGTGTAGACAGATTGGTTCGATCCGGGGCGGAGTTGTTCATCTCAGATATAGGGATATATGCAATAGTGCCATCTGTCAATGCAGCTACTACATAATTAGACACGACACTTAGGTGACTTACGTATTCGCTCACGCTCAGCTGAATAGATGATTTCGCTACAACCATGGCCCGTATTCCACAAATAGTTTGGTAGTGATTTGGAGCACAAGCTGTGTTTGCACTTTTATTCAGATTCGGCTCTACCAATAGTGCATGGGTCCTAACCCTCGAACGGAGGTTTCCAAAGCAGGGGTGCTTCGAAAACTGGCACAATGTACACACGAATTGCTGTTGAGAAAGATAAATTTGAACTATTCTTCAGCAAATTTACTAGTGTATGGCATGTGCTTTCGTATTACGCGTTTAACCACGGGAACATAATATGAGTGAGTAGACGAAACTCAAGTTTCAGATCAGGGCACATTACAATCAAGGACTCGCTAAACATCTTAATGGATTTCACTAGCTCAGTAATTTCTAGGAATCTTCTTGTTCCCACATTGTAAGAACTCATTCGCTTAACTACTGGAGCTGCACATGCTGACATAAGATACTTGATCCCACTATACTAGTCAGTGCGTTTCCTAAGAATTTTGAGCTTCATATTACGGCACTTTGATAACTGGCCAATTGAGAGTGCATTGATATCAAACTATGAGCTCTGCTGTTAATAAGTCTCAGAAGAGGTTTATGCCAAAAGCCTCTTCTCAAGGGCCTGGTGGGAGGGCACCCGCACGTAGGCTCTCTTCGTTGCGCACGAGCTTCAGCATATCTGCCCCGACGGACTCAATGCTCAGCAGAAGGCAATCATCAGTCAGAACGGATACGCGAACCTCTAATCTTTCTGACAAAGCTGTCGCAGCGAAGCTCGATGGACAGTCACGCGCTGAACAGTTAGGTCTCAGTAAAGATAAAGGATCGCTCGAGACTGAAGAATCTGCTATAGAAGATACTGCGTCAGTAACCCCGCTTCCAAATCAACCTTTGGTCAATTTGCCAGGCCACAACCCCTCTCCAGGAAGGAGTACAAGCCATTCTGATAAAACGATTTCACGTTCTCGTGTGCCCTTACAGACGCCTTTGGCTTCCAAAGCATCACAGGCAGCTAGCTCCTCATCTAAGAGAGCTTTACAACTCCCAACTCTCTCCTCTTCCCATCATGCCCACACATTATTGACTGCAAACAAGGCTCGTAGATCAAACCCCCCTGAGGGTATCCTCACTCCTGAAAGCTCTGCTGGTTTTAGCACGTCTCCGGAAATTCCGACCCCAATAGAGGAAACCAAGCCCGAGGCCCCGCCTGGATGTGAATTTATCTGGCCTGAAGATCTACCTGATCTTCGCGCTTCTGAAAGACGTCGAAGAATAACGTTTGAGAAGGAGCTTCTATCTACGATGCGCAGGCTATACGCAGAAAAGGAGAAGTCGAAATTACTCGAGTCTTCGGAGGGTATCAATGAGGATGAGGCAAATGCTCAGGCTAATGATGCAGCGGACAGGGCCACTTATCATCAGCTCAAGCAAGCTGTTGGGAACGAAGCCAAAATGCTGAAAGAGGAGGAATTAGGTCGCTTGAAGAATCAGGACTCGAAGACTTTGTTAGATGTCAACAAATTTACGATGGCGGCTTTGTGTCGCGATATTCCTGCTGGTGTACGCAATGACACTTATGATGATTACGAATTAGCCAGGGTGAATAGGAGAAGAGACACAGTCAGAGTCTTTAGAGCTAAGCTGTGGAGTCGAAAGATGTACGAACCCCGACAAGACGAGAAGTTGTCTCTGCAAGAGGCCTACAAGAAGTATCAGGATGACAAGAAGCAACGAACTGGTAAGCTTAAAGATGAACAGAAGCAGAAATTTACAGAAATTGATGACGCTCTACCAGAATCCTCCGGTGGTCATCCCCAGGCCTCCATCGAGATCCAAGCGAACGGAGACATATCCTTAGTTGGAACCCAATTTGATCGTCACAAAAATAACCGATCTCAGAGAGAAGGCTCGGTCGGGCCCAAAACTGAAGTGGATCCAACGGAGCAAATTATCAACAGCTACAGCTTCAGTACCCGTGACCGTCCAGATAGGTGGACTAAAGAAGAGACTACCAAGTTCTATGAAGCAATTTCTGCTCTGGGCACTGATTTTAATCTGATCTCACATTTGTTTCCTATGCGCAGCCGAAACCAGATAAAGACGAAGTACAAGTACGAAGAGAAAAGGAACCCTGCAAAGTTACAGATGCATCTTGTTGCGCGAAGGAAGTTCAATGTGGAAAGTTATTCTCATGTTAGCAACGTGTCGATCGAGGACGTAGATACCATTGAAAATGAGCTGGAGCAGATACGGAGAGAGCACACTGAGCAGATGAAGATGGAGGAAGCCTCAAGAACGCAGGCCAAAGAAGAGGATCTCAAAAGAAAGTCACCTAAACGCCCTGCAACTTCTGAAGCGATTGGAAAATCTCAACCAAAGAGAGAGCGCACCGACTGAAACTCTGTCCCAACCTCCCATCTCACACACACTCCTATCCGTGATGGCCTCTCTTGAGGTGTGTTTCACCTAGCAGAATTTTGTGTGATTATTTATTTAGAGCATAACGCTTAAGCATCATCAAGCAGAGTAAAAAAGAAGAAAACGCCGAGAATCAGTCTGTTTTCAAGCATGATATATTCAAGTTAAACCAATGATCTGGGTCGTCTCGGAGCTTTTCAACGAGGGCGTTGAACGAAGAAGTGTCTAGAGATTCAGCGGATTCGGCTATTATTGAAGGCTCCTCAATTTGATTATAAGACGCAATCGCTTCAGTCTCAGCATTCATTGGACTCGCCGGCGGTGAAGGAAGAGTAGAGGAATCTTCAAGCAAAATATCTGAACCATCATTTTTGCCCGAATTTCGATTATCGTCCACTTCCTCTCGAATGATTCTTTTGCCATTTGAGTAATCAACTTGCTCAAAGGAAGGGCAATCATGAGACAATATTCGATCTTGGTCATTGACAAGATCAGAAAACCTGTTTTCACAGAAAGAAGACTCCTTCGATGCACTAGTCACTATTCTTGACGAGTCCCAGCAAACCCCCTTTGAGCAAGCTAGCATCATGAGGGCGTTATGGCAGTCATCTTCTTCTTCACTAAACGTGCTTAATGAATCCGGGTCTGTTGATTTTGCCTTACGATTATGAGCAAGGATTCGCTGGCGTTGTGCATCAATTCTTTTTTGATAAGGCTGAATTTTGGCCTTTTTAGGCAGTATTGGAAGGGGCGTGTCACCGGCTAACGATGAAGATCCTACTACAGTATCGAATGGATGCTTTGGGAGACGACAGGGAGCGCAAGAGCTGGATGATATTTTATCTTCGAATGGAGCCATATTGATCGCTGCTCGGTCGACTACGTGAAGAGATACGCCAGCCAATGATCGGACGTTCTGTGCTTGGACTAGATCTTTGAGACGGCCGATCTCTGAAAAGGAAGCATGCCTCGAAAAGTAGAACCATGGAAACAAAGGAAAAAATTTTCGAGTTTTTGAGCAGAGAAAGTAGCGCTGATCCGGACCTTTATAAACATTTGAACTTTCCTCGAAAGGCTCCATGATTCCTTCAGGAACTGTGTGATACTCGTGGATCGCATTCTGAAATTTGAGTGTTGCCGGAGGCGGCTGATTGCATGGTTTGAGGTATGCCATGGGACTGTGAGGTTCCCTGTAGGCGCAGGCAAAATTTTTCTGGCAGAAATGAATTCTGGCAGGCGCTTCATCTCCAGTGTCGTTTTCACTACTCTTTCCAGGATCGCTCTTGTGCTTCATCGTACAGTGACCAAGTAGTCTCTTTGCTAGAGGAGAGAAGTCTGACGCCAATTGGTACATGTTATAATGATAAACATCCATATGAATCTTGGAGTTCAGCCGCTGAGCCAAGCTGATCATGACCTCCTCATAACCTGTCGTGCTATCCGCCAGACAGAAATGGACTTCCTCAGGATACTGCAATAATAGATTTGCCAAGGAATCGATGCCCACATAGTTTTCCACATAGTCCTTGTAAGGGTCAGCATGCGCGGCGAAGGTATCATCGACGTACAGGGAAATGAGACGCTCCCCTCCAAAGTTTGCAAGGTATGGAAATAAGCTTGGATTGTGGCTCAAGGCATTAAGATGCCATGTTTCGCATCGCAGATCCCCAGTAAAAAGAACTGCTGGTCCATCCCCTTGCCGAGGCTGGATCAATATCATGGCAGCCCCTGGACAATGATTCGCGTCGAGTAAGGTTACCAGTACTTTCTGACCACTTTTGAGATCGAATTCTACAGGCTTGTCGAAGTCAATTACCTTTACCAACTCTTTACCAGAGACCTCCTTTCGGAGATGATTGTATTTGAGCTCTCCAGCTCCTGCATTGGCTCGAAAATTGAGCAAAAGAGCTCTGGTCGCGCCTGAACAGTGTACGACAGGCCCATAATAGGACTTTCGAGAGAGCCCAGCTGTATGATCTTCGTGCATATGAGTCAAGAAGCACAACTCAGGCTGTGGCTCGCTGTCCCCATTGCGGAAGTCATCTATGCGGATGGTTGGAAACTCTTTCAGGATCATCAACAGCCAAGGGCAATACAAAAGGCTGCTTCAATATACTTTCAGATGAGAAACCGGAGCCAATTGGATGAGAGTGACTCAATGCTCTACTGGAAAAGGCTTGTCAATATCTAATAAACTGTTTCTTCAATGACTGGCTCAATCGTTAAACCCATGCCAATGCTGCGAAATTGTCACTTCCATACGTGCCCTTGCCCTAAACCTTGCAGGAGATCAGCGCCTTAGTTGGCCATCATAGACAACTCTAAACCTGTAAACCGGAGTATTAGATCGTCCTGAACCCAGTTGCTGGATCCCAATGCTGGCTCTGGTCGTGGGAGATGCTCATATTCCTGAAAGAGCTTCTGCTATTGACCCGGCAATCCAAAGCATTCTTCAAAGGGGCAATTTCAACCAGATTATTTCAGTAGGCAACATCTCCGATAGTACAGCTCTTCAAATGCTGCAGAACTTGACACCAGATATTCCAATAATTTCTGTTTTGGGAGATTACGATGAGCCCAATGCCAAAAGCCAAACTATGGCGACATTCACAGCAGGCAAGTACCGAGTGGGGGTGGTTTCAGGCTTTCTCGTCACGCCAGGTCAAGATATAGACGTCTTGGCGGGACTTGCTCGCAAGCTCAATGTTGACATCTTATTGAGTGGAGGATCTTCCGTTGCCGAGACCCAGAAATGGGCTGGTCATTACCTCATTAATCCAGGTTCATTGACAGGAACAGTTGCCGATTTCGAAGAATCGGACCAACCTGCGGCAGGATTCTGTGTATTAGACATCAATGATTCTCAGTGTTCGCTTTTTATCTACCGTCTTGAAGGCTCAGGTGTCAAAGTTGAACGCGCCGAGCTTCCTCTGTTGTAGACATGCCACCTCGAGCGCGTAAACGGCAGTCATGACCAGCAGCAGCCATGACCTTGCATGCTCTGACCCAGCCCTAGCCCTCTCACAAGGGTATATGAACTTGAAGTGTTAAACTTTTTTCTTTCCAGTGCATTAGTACAGTCAAATGGTCGAATGAAGGCTTTGAAAGGAGCCTTGCCTTTTGAGTCAAACCGTAAGTAACATGATGACAAGAGTGCATTTGGCTCGAGACACAGGCTTGGCGGCTTGTTGTCGGTGTGGAAAAACCCAAGCTACCTTATTTAATTCGTCTGACAGCTGCTAACCGCTTCAAGAAACACATGGAACGACCACACTGTTGCCAGCATACCTGGGCCGAACTCGACTAGCTTAAACATGCAGAGGTTTCATATATTATATCTCGTGTTCATCAATTAAGGCAAATCTAGATTTACGAAGACATACATCGTGCAAACTTGAGAAGCTCCTCCAACTTACCTACCCATGGATCAGTTGCATTGGGCACTTTTCCGTGTTCCCAAATTACGATTTGTTTGAAAGGCGAACCAGTCTGAAGCATCTCGGTTGCCACGATAGTTTTGGGCTCGCTCTCATCTAAATTTTTTGGGGACGCTGAGATGTGGTCTTCCTCCTCTAGTTCAACTTTTTCAAGAGAAGGTGACAGTCTGAATCCACTATATCCATGTGCTGATAAGTCTAGGTAGCGTCCCTTCAAAGGCCTGCCCCTCAGCCTAGCGCTAGGATAGTCTGATAGCTGCATTTCCAATTTGGATTTATCTACCGGCCCCGAGTAGTTGATCGAACATGGCAAAATGTGACATTCTGTCGAGCTTACATCGTCTCGTAGTTCGATCCAATTTTTCGACAACATCAACAACGCGTCGAGATCGTACAATATCAAGCGAGGGTTGAGGTCCAACTCAATGCTGTTTAGATCAAGCACAGCGTCGCTGGTAAAAAATCCGTGGATTCGATGCTAAGAAAATTAAGTGGAAAATAAATAGATTTAGACTCATGACAGGCAATTATTCAATGGTCTCATCCGGTTAACCTGCAATATGGAGTGAGACAGGGGACTCACTAAAGCCTGAGCGTTGTGTCCCGGGGCATGCTTCCTCGTAAGTGGGGTCTCCTCGAATGCCAATCCAGGACTGGCGAGTTGCATTCTTGGACTCTGAGGGCGATAAGAAGAGAAACGTAGGTCGACTCTCGATTTTGGAAACGTGGATAAGGGAGTACTAAAGGAGCGTATTCTCCCTGGTGTGTCAGTATATGTCAACGATTCGTTGAAGTGCGAATTACTTCGACGGAAACTCACAGCTGTCGGTCGCGAGATTTTGCTTGTCGAAGGTGTAAATGGTTGGTATGATGTAGATGATGCGGTGTTCGAGGAATCAACGCTGTTTTCCCGTGACCGGACGCAGGAATATACTAATTTTCGGTTTTCCACTTTTGTGGGAGGTTTGAGTCGAGAGTAGGTTGTTTTCTTGAGACGGACGCTTTTTGAACTATCCAACTCGGAAGGCAGATCTTTCCCCTTTTCGGATTCGTGTGGTTTCTCCAATGCTCTCAAATTCTCTTTATTCTGATCAAGGTCGATTTCAAACAACTCTTTATGGATCTCCTGATTTTTTAAAGAGGGAACCCTTCTGTGTATATGTCTCAGAGGCTGACGCACCTTCACTCCTCTGAGTACCTGGAGCTTCGGCCGGAGAGGACTCTTCTCTCTAATGACCTCCAGGATTGGGGGTTTTAGCTGGTTGGCAGAAATAGCCTCTTGTGATCTCAACTTATCAACTTTTACTCTTGCTTGCTCAGTTACCTCAATGCATAGGTTGAAGAGCTCTTCCACACTCTCTGGATGTTCCTGAGACGCGTCAGATGCGAAAGACTCGAGCCTGGAAGGAAGACTCACAGTCAGGCTGTACATTAAGGGATCGGCATCAACCATAGTGAATTCCTTTTTCATGATAAATTCTCGTATGTCCCCAATGACATTATATTTGAGCTCGTGATATTCCATGGAAACCCCGATTCTCTCTTTCAGTTGTTCAATGATATCGCCAACGTTGTTAGCGATTGAGGCAAGTTTGGCAGCGATTGGGGAGTCCGTAGCTCCTTTCATGGCTAGCATGGACCTGCAGAACTCAAACGCGAAAACAGAGTCTGGAATCACCCTCTCGATAAGAGGTCTTCTCGCTTCGTAGTACTGCAGAAGGTCTTTTGAGACTAAAATTGACTGCAACTGCGATTGAAGGTTTCCAAAGAAAACGAGCAAAGTTCTTATGCTGGCAATACTCGCGATTTTTCCAACTTTGGGTCTCTGGACACCCACAGTTGATGGATTGCCGTTTACTTGCACAGGCAATGACCTACAATCCAGATTTAGGAATTTTTTGATACAGTCCCTTAGAGATGAATCTTTCTGGGGATGTTTCATCGGCCAAGGTTGCGATTTTAACTGCCAAGTTGTCTTATAATCAATCTTCTAATTGTTTGAACGTTATCGATCAAGTCGCGGGTAACCCAGGGAATGTATGTACAGGGCAAGGTTTAATGCAGAAATGTAAACAGCCGAACAGGTGCACTTTGCCCACTGCATGCGTCTATATTTTAGGAACCGAGAGCTGGCCTGTCAGAGGATTTTGTTTCGATTGCGCAGGAGATCCAGCTCTGTGTTCAGCTGCCCAAGCACTGCAAGTCTAATTCAATTAAAATAAAATTAAAGCACAAGCTCTTTTAGTGCCTCAATTACCAGGTCGTTACTTCAGATTCACCGAACAAAGAGTTTCCAGCACTCCCAATCGGTTTCTTAGATGCACCCTCCATCAATTCCGGGAGATTCTGAAACAAGAAGTCTTGGACGTAGGTGTTTATCAGGCCAAACTCGAGCAGGAAGGCATCATGACCTTCGGGACTCTGAATTTCCTTGAGGACGGAGCCTTTAATGGACTTGTGGATCTCAACCTGTTCTTCGAAAGTGAACAGAGCATCGGAGTATATCCCTATAACCATTACAGGCTGAGTGATCAGCCCAAGGGCTTCACCAACGCTACTTGTCCTCCCTCGACTCACATCGTGTGTGTCAAGTTTACGCGTGATGGTAACGTAGCAATTAGCGTCGAATCTACCGGTAAATTTTTGAGCTTGATAGCGTAGATAGCTTTGAGCCGTGAAGTAAGTTTGTGCCGACTTTTGTCTCAAGGGACTAGGCTTGTCGCTAGAGAAACTGGAGCGCAAGCTTCCATGATTATGAATTGCCACATTCTCTTCAGTTGGGCTGAGCTCCTTGCCATCAAGAATTTGAGAGCCTTTGTGCTTGGATGGGTCGGGGAGCTGTCTTCCGAATTTCTGGTCGAATGAGTCTCTGCTCCTATAAGTGAGCAACGCCGACATTCTTGCTGCACCGAGCCCAGCCACAGGCGGGTCATCAACAGAGTAATAGCCATCTAAGTATTTCGGGTCACAATATATTGATTGACGCTGAGCCTCTCCCCACGAGATTCCCCATGCTGAATGATATGCAGATGTCGCTAGCAAAATCCCACATTTGACAAAATCTTTTCCAAAGTACAGATACTCCTGTGCAAGCATACCACCCATAGACCCGCCTATCACTACTGCGACTTGTTTGACTCCGAGATGCTGAAGCAATCGTTTTTGAATTGCAGCGTCGTCTTTCACTGTAGTGAGAGGAAACTCCGGCCCCCACAGATTGTTAGTTTCGGGATTGATGGTAACAGGTGATGCTGAGCCATAAGGAGAGCCCAGTGCATTGGCACAAACTATAAAGAACCGCGTCGGATCCAAGGCCCTTCCTTCTCCGAGCAATGCTCCCCACCAGTCAGCGACATCTGCACTTCCGGTAAGCGCATGGCATACAACCATACAATTCGATTTTTCTTTGTTCAATTTCCCCCATGTCTTATACGCAACAGGGGCTTGTGTTAGAGTATCTCCGCATTCAAGCTCGAACGAATCCAACATCCAGATGCATTGGTCTTTGATCAAGCCACAGTAAGGGTTCTTCGCATTTGGATCAAACATCGCCAGAAGAAACCCGAAGCTTCGGTTTGGGAACTCGAGAAACGCGCAGAAGAGTTTGCAATGAACAGTTCCTGATGGGAAACTCGCTTCCACTCTCGTGCCACAGAGTGATCTGGGTCGGGGTTCAATGTCGATAAGTGAGAACAAAGTGTCGTGATTCATCAGAAACCTATTTGAAGAACTGACAACCCTCTATATATTCAACGCACGATGTGCACTCACCGTAGATGAATTGGGCTCTAACTTGAAATAAGTAATGTATATAGGAAGTCGCCTCAAGCGTCAAAGCTTTGGAGCGTCTCTTATTTTAACCCGGAATGAAGCACCAGTCTTACGTTGAATCTCGTCAAGAGTGGCTCCTTCCTGAATATCTACAAGGGTCAGCCCTTCGTCCTTGTTAACTTCGAAGACCGCCAGTTCAGTAACGATGGTGCTCACGCATCGAGATCCAGTCAGTGGATTGGTACATTCTGCTACGATCTTGGGATTTCCCTTCTTGTCTGTGTGAGTAGTAGTCACGATCACTTTCGTGTCATCAGGATTTGAAACCAGATCCATGGCACCGCCGGTCCCAAAGATTCTCCCTGGAAGTCCCCAATTTGCTAAATCGCCAAATTGCGAAACTTCAATGGCGCCCAAAACACAGGCATCTAGTTTACCAGCCCTTATCAATCCAAAGGATTCGTCGCTTGAAAACGCAGATCCGCCGGGCAAGATTGTACAAGTTTCTTTGCCAGCATTCACAAGATCCGGGCTAGCTTCAGCCTCGCTCGAGGGGTACGGGCCAAGACCTAATATGCCGTTCTCGCTCTCGAGGGTCACCTCAACACCATCAGGTAAGAACCCGGGGATAAGAGTAGGAAGACCTACACCTAGATTGCAGAAGGAGCCAGACTTCAATTCGAGTGCAGCACGTCGCGCGATAATCTCACGGGGATCTAGTGAGGATGGAGATGTAGACTTGTCAGATTTTGCGGGATCGGTAAGCTTCAGAACCTCAACGTGCTTCTTCGCTGTGGACTGGACAATGGCATCAACGTGAATTCCTGGAACATGCACATCATTGGGGTGCAGTTCACCTATTTCCACAATTTGGTCGGCCTCCACGAGGGTGACATCAGCCGCCTTCGCAAACAGTTGATTGAAGTTAGCCGTGGACCCGCTGAACCACAAGTTTCCACTTTTGTCGGCCTTGGAAGCGTGGACCAATGCAACATCTCCTTTTAGCGGATATTCCATGATGTATTTGGTGCCATTGATCACTCGCGTTTCCTTTTTCTCGCTATAAAGAACTACGTTCCCACTCTTATCGTGCCTGTACGGCATCTTTCCCTGTTCTATCCATGTGTTCACACCCGTGCGGGTGAAGAAGGCCCCGATTCCGGTAGCTCCCGCTCTAGCTCTCTCAGCGAGTGTACCTTGAGGGGTCAATTCAATGTCCAACTCCCCAGACATGAATTGACGAAGTGTTTCTTTTGTTCTCGTGCCTATGTAAGACATGATCATCTTGGAAACTTGATGCTGGTCTATAAGACGAGCCACGCCAAAACCAGGGGCGCCTCCGTTGTTTGATGCTACAGTAAATCCAGCAAGACTTTGTGGATGTTTGGCTATCTCGGCAAGAAAGGTATCAGGAATTCCGCAACACCCGAAGCCACCAGACAGAATAGTTTGACCTGGTCGCAGGTGCTTCATAGCTTCGTCAAGTGGGACGACTTTGCTGTGCAAGGATCTTTTGAGTAAGCCGGCAACATTGTGGGCATTTTTTGTCACTAAAGCAAAGCCCGGCATCGCGGATTTCAGCTTTTCGCTTAAATTAGTGAGTTACACTCAAGTCTCTCTATGCAGGACCCTGTTCGTACACCCAATGGCATACTAGCATGGCGAGTTACCCTCACCCAGCATCGCATTATCTTCCTCTATATATTAGGCGAGCATGATTATGACTGCATTACGTAATACTTTCAGCAGCTAAATTGCGAGCTCCGCACAATTTTAATTCTTTACAATCTCTTTGCCTTTTGGCTAAGATCATGTGTAGTATCTGTTCTTTTCAGTTTAACAGCTGAAACGATGCCACGTGCATCATTTTCTTAATGAATAATCGAATTTTTCTTCTCGTTTCCGACCCGCTAAGCTTGCTTATGGCTGGAGACACCTGTGTCGTTGCTGTTGCACTGTTGGCTTCTGACGCTATTTCTCAAGGTAACGTGGTGGGGCCACCCTGTTATCTCGAAAAATATCGTCCAACTTGCGCTTGATTCTTACCGGGTGGAGGTTTGTCAAGCTTTTAAGAGCACGCTCCCTGGACCCATTATCTTATACTTTTTTGGGTGAGTTTTGTAGTATAGCGCACGCCTGATATATGCTGATGAACTCCCCCAAGCTTTCAAGGCTAACCGCCAGTTTGTCTTGACCTTCGCTGGGAGTTCAGGAAGTTGGATTCTCGGAAGAGTGACCCGTCGGAAGTAACGATTCCAGGGAACTTTTCGGGACATACGGGTGAAAATACCTGTGAAACTTCGAGTTAATTTCTGGAAATGGAATACTGTCGAGCTCCAGGCCTTGCTGATCCATGACTTGGTGACATCCCACCTGCTCTCCATGTAGATAATTTGTATATTGGTCACCCCTAGCACACCCACCAGCTTTGCTGGATCACATACAAAAGAAGAGTTGTAGCCTATATCTACACGATATGCTCCACGAGGAGCAGATACAAGAGAATTCTGTTCAGACTGAGCCAACACGATGTCTTTCCTCAAGGCCCAATCGTTGTGTGAAATGCCGTCGTTATTTTTGAGAAGATTCATTTGGTCGAGATGTCCTGCTGAAAGTATGACCTCAGAACGCTCTTTATTCATGGCAATCACTTGCACCCGTTTGAAAAAGGATACTGATCCGATTTCGCCGAAAAGCTTTACAGCATTCTGACGAATCCCAAGCGAGACCAACGACAGACCCATAAAGTTAGTGATCGACAAACACTCACCAAGGCTGTGGAGTCAATCTTACTCATCACTCATTGGAAATGCACGATCATTTGACGTTGCTTCAGACTTGCGCCTATCACACAAGGGATTGAGAAGGAACCATCTCATATTAGGCCAGGATCCACAATATATTTGTCTATTCTTTGTGAAGGATTATTCACTTCTAGTATGAGCAATTTTTTGGACCTGAATAAGGTCAACTTACTTTATTTACTTGTTCTGCAGGACAAGACACTCCCCTTACCCGAACCGCACATTCGAAAACAGTGTAACCAAGGTCACCCGCGTAATTTCGGTCAAAACGTATGATTGCAATTCCAAATGTTGCAATAGCACAGAAGCTCAAATTGAGAGGTGAAGATAAGGCTGCATTTCAAATTATTCACAATGGTGTGTTCTACGCAGGTGTGTTTGATGGTCACAATGGACCCGGCGCCGCGGTATGGTGCGCAGAGAACATGGCAAGACTGCTAGAAAAGCACTATCAGTCAGGGCTCAGTACTATATCAGCTCTCAAAAATTCATTCATTGAAGCAGATAGATGCATTTTAGATGCAAGTGGCACTACAGCATCTGTAATTTTGATAAAAAACCGATACATCGCAATTGCTCATGTAGGCGACAGCAGAGTAGTTTTGTGCCATGGTGGCAATGCAGTCACCATCACAGAAGACCATCATCTGGACAAAATAACTGAGATTTGTAGAATAAAAAAGGCTGAACAATCTCTCAGAAGGCAGTTGATATTTGGCAACCGTGTAGATGGACTGATGCTCACACGCAGTATAGGAGATCACTGTTTAGCTGAAGCAATAATTCCATACCCCGTGGTCAACGAATTCCTTCAAACTCAAAGAGACGAGTTCCTCATTATGGCTTCAGATGGATTCTGGGATGTCTGCGATGGAGAAACAGCTGTCAAGCTGATAAAACAGCAAAACCTAGCTGACGCTGAGGAGATTGCCGAGGCTTTAGTTTATTACGCTAGCCAGCAATATCAATGTAAACACCTTCGCGCAGATGATATAACCTGCTGTGTTGTTGTTTTGAGGACAGATGAGGCGGCTCAAGTTCAATCGAATACACGTTGACTTTACTCAAATGCTAGTCCGAACGTGCATTATTCGCATATATATCGCAAAATGTCGCACAAGGTTATGACACCTTCTAAACGTCCTTCGTCATCAACAACAAATAATCGTAAAAGGCGATTTCGCCTGATGGTTTCCATGATGTCTGATAGAGTATCTGTTCCCCTGCAAGTCAAAACTCCTTCGTAATCCTGCGGTCTTCTCATAAGAGCCTCCCCGACAGTGAGGTTCAGATCACCGTAACCGTTTCCTTTGATAAGAGTCAACACATCATAAAGTTCATACATGTTTTGCAGTTTGTTGTTTTCATCTACAACGGGTAGAGCAGATACACTTGACTGTGATAACTGAATAACAACTTCTTTGAGAGGCGTATCCATAGTTGTCGTATGTATTTTCCCGGTTGTTGCCAGTTTCAAGTCTTTCACCTGTATATTTAAAAATTGCGTTTCTTTACAATTGAGAGCCACGAATCTCAACACTCTGTATTGCGTGAGAACAGATACGACGATTTGTCGCTTTGAAGCAGGGTCCTCATCCACAATAGCAACACGGTGTGCCTTCGTTTTTACGATGCATTCGCACGCTTCGCGAAGAGAGAGTTGTGGGCTCACCGTGACATTTTCAACAGTACTCGCACCTATTTGTTCCTCAACTCCGCTTAGATCCTCTAGTTTCAACAGGTTCAGTTCATCAAGGAGCTTCGGCTGGTCAATATAATATCTCAATGCATTTACGAAATCGTGGGCGGTTACGAGGCCTGTGAAGCGACTTTGTCTAGAATTCCAAATAGGGGCGGACACCACACCGTTCTGAAGTAGCGTAAGAAGCGCTCCCTTCAAGCTGAGTGTTGAGTCCAGCATAACTAGCTTGAAACTCACGGGAAGAACTTCGTAGCAAGTTTTCGTCTCTAGGAAGGCCTGAATAGAGCTGAGCGCATTGCTCTGCTGTTCGTTGTGTTCTGCTGACATCCTTCGATTCACGAAAAGGAGGGCGTACTAAATACGTGGCTAGCAGAACAAAGTAGTCAGTCTCGTTTGCTTCTGCTGGACCTGTCGTAGATGCGATTTGATTTCAAGGCACCCAGCACGAGGGGTCAGTTCAGCTCGACGGCTAGGTGGAGTGAGGATCAGTAATCGAGTCAGCCTTTGATTCCTAATACACCCTGCTCCTCTCTATCTCCCAGGTTAAGGTATTGCTGACGGGTTACTTGAATTTCACTCACCGTGGCAGAAGAGATCCCATATTTAGCTTTGTTTTCTGTTGTTCAGCTCACTTGTTGTTGCTGTTCATGGCAGTTCTCTTAAACTTAGATAAGACATGCATTTAAAATAGTGGAATTCAATCTTCTTTGTTGGGAAAGTCACAATGACTCTCAAATGCCATTCTGCAGCACTACATTGCGAGTTCTTCGCCTGGATTGTGATGGAAAGCTTTAGTGTTCATAAGCAGTTTCCTGGGTCGAACGAGCGAATTGTTCCACCATATAGCGCGTAAATAGCCTTCTTTAATCGGCCACATATCAAAATTGGAACTCAATTCACCAAAGCAAACATAAACTAGCCAGATCTCAATGCTGAGTATAAGGAGAAATCGGAGAAGGTACTTCTCAGCATTAAATAGCCCTGGAGTAATATTCCATCTCTTATATTTAGTAACAGGTGTATCTTAAATGTGATGTGCGCAAATACTTTGGTCAGGGTTTCCGGTGGCTCATTTTACTAGGAATGTATTGGGATTGACACCGCATAGGTATGCCAGATTCATGATACGAGTAGCGAGATTTATGAGCCTGAACAACTTTTCCAATAAGCTTGCCTTCTTCTTGCAGCGAGCCATGGAGCAATAAGAGCCTAGTGCCGTGCTTGCGATGTTCGCCTTAGTTGGCGCCAATCGTAGCATATCCGATATATTAGTTCATATGACTCCCAAGACAATAGTTTTCATTCTAAGCAGCTGTGATGGGTCTCTATTGAGAAATGTGCTTGCTCTAACCATAACAATTCTCAGCTGTGTAGTTGCTTGGATAGCAAATCTGAGAGATTCGCCCCCAAGCATTTTTTCAGTTGTGTGATTTTTCCTGAAGGACTGGCAAATTGAAAGGTATTGATCATGAGTCACTGAACTCAACTTCTCAGTCAACATTGGTGTGATCAAAGACTAGATATAATACACTAAGGCGCTCGAGAGACCCTCGTCTCATCTGAACTAGTGCCTGAGATACATGGAACATCAAAATCTAGTTGATATAAGGCTGAGCTTCACAATTGGTCTGCCGATAGACACGGGACATGTTCTCTCAGATAGCCATGAACTCTCAAGTCGTGCATTCACAGTAATCTGCCATCAGATTGATGAGCACGGGAGGCGGAAAGGAGTTTAGATTCGTGTCGATGCCCTAGTTGTTATGTTAGAATGCTTGGAGAACGCTGCTCTTATGAGCCAATAGGCATTTCAGCTACCTCATTTTAAGATAGAACGAGCCAAGGAGTTTTCAAAGCGTCAGATATTTCCTATGACATGTAAAGTACGATATCCTCAGAGATTTAATGGTGCGTGAACACTTATCTCAGCAGAATTCGGGACAAGTCACTGAGTGTCTCACTGCCAAATAATGTATGAGAAAGAGACTTTAATAGTACCACCTGTAGCGGCCATTAGAGAAGTACACCACAAAAGTATCGAATGAGCGGAATCAATGTTGCTGTTGTTAAGCTTCCTAGTTACAGAATTTAAGACGGAAATATAAGCATTCAGATAGTAGCATTTGTTTCGTGCATGAGGCACATGCAACACATGTCAAAGGTGAAAATTAAACAAATATGGGGTTAGGCCTATTATCGACAGAGTATGCCTTGAAACTTGAAATAATGTGAAACACAAGTTGGCGGCTCATTTTTCGTTCTGAGTAAAATACCCGGTTTTTGGACTTGCCTCTATACAAAGTGACCTTTATCAGAGAACATAAGAGCGTCATTGAACTGCAAGCTGGAGGGTCTGTTCCCATCAAAGAGATGATAGAACTGGTCAACCAGGGTATTGCAGATTTGACTGCGAGAGCCGAGTTCCCGGTTAAAAAAGATTTCCCCAAACTAGGGAAGTCCTTGAGAAGCTCGAGGTAAAATTCTCAAGAGTGTAATGTCAAGAAGTTGCTCAAGCAGATCGAGTATTTTGAGCAACTCCACAGGGAAGGCATTTTAGAAAGACGGAGGGCTTGGTTCAGGTGCAGACAAAAGGCTTCTCGGACTGTCCAAAGCATCACTGACTTCATGGAGAAGAGGCGCGAATATACGGAGAAGTTCCTGCGAGAGTTTTGCGCTCTTAACGCCACATACAACGATTATCGCAATCGGATCATACCCAATGCAGCCCTAGCGATTCTCATTAGGCCGACACAGAAACCTCATAACCCCAAATCAATCAGAACCAGACAAATGAAATAAGGTGGTACCAGAATAAAATGTAATTGTCTTCATTGACCCCATTAACGCTAATATTACGCCACATAACAAAGCCATATCCTAGTGAGAGCGGCCGTCGTTTAGTCCTCTATATGTGTCAAATATCATCATAACACAATGAAGTGGCCACTGTCAAAGCTACTCTAAATCTATCGAGAATTATTCTCAACTTTGTGATTGCGTTCATTCCCTCCATTGGCGGGACTTTTTACTCTTTGTTTGAATTTAAGAGACCTGGCCAGCGCGAGACGTACTCACGTACATCACCACCTATCGCTGCAGATTGCTATGCAGTCATTTTTATGATCTTTTGAGCTAATAATCTCAAAAATGCCGATAGCTTTATCAACAATAAAAGAATTAACGCAGCCGAGCTTATTGGGTGAGCCTTGGGCCAGATTATCGCCCCAACTGCAGTGCTCATTCTCCATAATAATCTTGCGCATCTTACTATCTACCTCCAACTTCAATCTGCTACTTTTGGGTCTTTCACTCAGCTAAGAGATAGCTAAACACCTGAGAAAGAGCACCTTGCCACTCTGAATTTGTACCTCTAATTTCTATGAAGCTTTACATATCACTAGATGCTGATACATCTCAATCTGGAGTATTCTGCCATCTTCTTGGTCTCCACGATCAATCCCACAATGGGTTCCTCTGAACCCGACTGATAAGTATACGCTTATTTCTACTCTCTACATTTCTCAGGCTCAATTCGCAAATTCTGAATTCCATGCAGTCTAGACAATAGAATCAGCCAGATCCACCTATTAGAATCAGCATTCCGAGCTCAAAACCACTGAACAGTAAAAGCGTGAGGCATTGAAAATCATAAAGGGCTCAAATGAAAAATAGCTCACCTGGACGTCGTATGGGCGTCAAAAACGGCACCCAAATTTAGCTTGAATTGGGCTCTCGTTGGCCCTTCACTCCTAAGCTTGAGTGGGCCGAATATACTACAATGCCTTTATGTTTCTTTACATCACTGAATATGTGAGGGGCTTAATCAATTCGACCGACACAAGAGTTTATGTGCCTTTTGCTTAGTGCTAGTCGCGGAAACATAGGCGATTTTATGAAACTGAGTATTTGTGCGTTTCATGGTGGAATCTCGCAAAGTTTACTACTACCTGCCGAAACTCCTCCCCTCACTTTGAGATACGGGTTTTAGGGCAGGGACCAACGGTCCTTACTGATGCAGTCTGCTAGGTTTCTTTAATGTTAGCTTGAGCAACGTTAAGCCTGTTTCAAAACTAAAATAGGCGGTGTAGCGTTGGGTTAGTCTAAAAAAAAAATCTACTGGTGAGGCGTTTTGTAGGTGGCCTCAATTGGTCTGCGCGTGTCTAACTTTTTGTCTCAATATACTAAGCGCGTCGAAGTGGATTTTCCAAATATCTGCATGCATGATCTGAACTCACAACGTGCAGATCGAATTTATATGATGAAATTATAATGAAATCAATGAATAGTTCCTGAATAACATCGAGCCCTTCTAGCTGTATTCCAGCGGAAATACCAACGTGGCAATTATTTTTTAGCTTCGAAAGTCGCTTGTTGATTAAAATTGCGTCAGAACCGCGGGTTTTTCTAAAACCCGGAGGCTCGATTCGTTCTGACGTGTCGTTTCGCTTACACATGACCACACACGTTGATCTGAAGCTTATAAAGTTACACATCTACATCACTTCTCCAGGTACAACTAATTGAAAGGGCCAAAAAAATTGAACGATTTTTTCGATGAGGTATTCTGCTGTTCATTTGCTACTGAGCCTTGCTGCCTCCGCTCTAGGCGCTGATACCAGTGATGTTGTTGAACTGACTTCTAGCACTTTTCATGAGTACGTTGATTCTCACAAACTTGTGCTCGCCGAGTTTTTTGCCCCATGGTGTGGGCATTGCAAGAGTTTGGCACCCGAGTATGAACAGGCCGCCACATCCTTGAAGAATCAAACAGAAGACATTACTTTGGCTAAGATTGACTGCATTGAAAACCAGGACGTTTGCACTGAGTTCGCAGTTGGGGGATTCCCAACCATTTACGTCTTTGAGAATGGCAAGAAGTCAGGTCAGTATCAGGGCCCTAGAAAAGCCGATGATATCAGCCAATACATGATCAAGCGATCGCTACCTGTGGTCACTGATCTCAAAAATGGCAAGGATGTTGAGTCGTGGATATCCACGAACTTACAGAAATTCCCGGTCACGTTCCTTTACTTGGGTCCCAAGGAGTCTTATGAGACATTTTCAGAGGCTGCTACTGCTTTCAGAGAACGGGCTTCGTTTATTTCAGTTAATGACGATAAGCTCAAGGAAAAGTATGATGGCTCAGATCTTGTTGTGTTCAAGCTTGCTGATGATGAGAGCGAGCCCATCTACAAGCTCCCCAAGGGCACTGAGCTGACTACCGAGGCAATCAACACATTCTTCAAGAACAATGAGTTTCCTTCTTTCGGCACTTTGGGTCCTGAGACTTACTCTGCCTATGTAGAGAACGGAACTCCGATGCTGTACGCCTTCGTTCACACCAAGGAACAGTTGGATATGGTTGACGAAGCGATCACCCCTCACCTCGAGCTACTCAATGGCAAGGTGAACGTAGTGCTCCTCAATTCTTCGGTTTATGGCGCCCATGCCGAGAACGTTAATCTTCGCCAAGAGTTCCCTGCAATGGTCGTTCACGACGTTGTCAGCAATAAGAAGTTTGTGCATGACCAAGACACCCCGCTGTCGCATGATTCAATCTCTGAATTTGTTCTGAAATATGTTGCTGGCGAGATCGAGCCTTTCGTTAAGAGCGAGGCTGTTCCTGAGACCCAGGACGAAGCTGTTCATGTTCTCGTTGGTAGCGAGTTTGACGCCCTTGTTTACGACGAAAGCAAGGATGTTCTTGTAGAGTTTTATGCTTCGTGGTGCGGACACTGCAAGAATCTTGCGCCGATCTACGAGGAACTCGCCGAGCATTTCAAGGACAACGAGAATATTGTGATCGCTAAGCTCAATCACGAGCTCAATGACGTCCCTGATCAGATTTCTGGCTACCCAACAATCAAGTTTTACCCTGCCGGCAAGAAGGATTCGCCCATCTCTTACGAGGGTGCTCGAACTTTAGCTGGATTTATTTCTTTCCTTGAGGAGCATAGCAGTTTCTTGGGTGATGAGAAGAGCGCGCCAAAGGAATCCAAGCCGGAGTCCAAATCGGAGTCCAAGGACTCCAAGACTGAGGCCAAGGACGAGTTGTAAAACCTTAAAAAACCATTCATTAATGCTATAAATTCTTATGTATTTTGAAGATATTTGCTTCTTAATTTTTTACATTCGTAGAGGTATACAAAATAAATAGAAGAAGTCCTCATTCGATATAGCGACAGTCACCCCAGGAGGTTTTATCACATGATTTAGATTTGACCCATGGAAAGTGTGTCTGAGGCATGTCATTGTGAAACTCGGGGACAAGACAACGCGAGCATAATCCTTATTTATGTCTCCGCGCTTCATCACTATCTCATCTCGTGATGGCTTCACTTTTGTTGTTCCCCGCGAAGCGGCCTTAGTCGCTGGGACGTGGCAGAGGACACTCAGCTCGGAAAATTATATAGAATCTCAAACTGGGAGATTGCATCTGGATGAGTCCGCCGAAATCGTTTCCACTATAGTCGACTACTTGTTCTATCACCTGGAGTATAAAGAAACGGAGGGTATCTGTGAAACTGAGTTCAACATTCCCACTGAGCTTGCATTGCAGGTGTTGGTCACTGCTGATTATCTGGACCTGTAATGGTCTGGGCAAGAAAAAAAGCTTGATAATAAACAGAGAGCATGATGGTCGTTCACATGTGCTTATTCATTTTGTAGATCTGTATCTGATGCAGATCACCCACCATCTATCTGGCCAACCCCGAATTTGCAAAGCCTTTGATTATCGTCTCTGTATAGTTTCAGGGAATCTAGATACGCCGCAGCCTTTGCGGAAACTCTTTACCGTAGGTCATAAATTATGAGTTCGTCCAGGCAGGCTCGCTGCGTTCCGTGCTCATCAAGTACAGCCGTATGCAAGATACCCCTCACTGCATAATTTATTGGTTCAATATGCACGGCCTAATGACCGGGTTTAGGGTAGATACCCTGTTGGGATCATTTTGGTGGACGAGTGCGCCTGGTGTGTTTAACTATTAATTTCAAGATGATGGCAAAAACGCCATTCGTTTTTTCTATCTATATATTTGTAATCGGGATGTGTGTCATAGAAATCCCAATGCCTGAAAATATTGTTCATGCCCTTTTTACTCATTCTCGACTATAAGCTGTACCCTTCAACCTGCGCCGCATCCTGCAAAAGAATATGCCCTCCGCTTCAGAACATCTACTTTGCTACTGAATAGAGAACTTATAAAACTGTTGTGTTACCAAACTAATTTCTGGGGTTGCATCACCAAAAAATCCTGACAATGCAAAAGGTTCTAATCGAGGCCCCATCAGGCCTCTCCACTCACAAAAACACTCAGCTGTCCGTACTATTGAGCCCGCTGCGAGAAGAACTACCTTACGAGATAATAAGTCAACGTCATGCTGTCAGCATCAATCCGAAATTGCTCAATCTTAACAAAGGAGCTTTGCAAAACAAAAGAGATCTGCTACGCAAACAGCTACGAGCCACAAGGGCTGAGGTCGCCCGATACGAGCTCGCTCTGTGCACATACAGAAATTGCCTATGCGACTATTCTGAATACCTCCGGGGAGAACGGGAGAGCCTTGCCAATATCCTCAAATCATGGACAAAGGTTGACGATTGTGCTACTTATATCTATGAGAGTATAGTGTCAGGCCCGCACCTACGTTTCCAAAATTCTATTTGCGAAATTATAAATTCAGTTTCAGATCGGTACCCATCGTATCAAATAAAAAAGTCTAGCAATATGGGGCTCGCAGTCGACAATGCCCTCTGTGCGGTGGAAGTCTGCTTCGAGGATATCGAAATGCTACAGCGAGAGCTCCAGCATACGAAAGCAAGATCTCTTGTCGAGAGCAGAACTGAGGCAGAATTGCAGCTTCGCATCATTCAACTAACAAATGCAATTGAGAATCTCAGAAGCTCAAAAACACCTGCTGTAGACACATAGGCCCCTCGAAATACGAACTTCATCTCCACATATAGCCTCTCTAGCTCATACACCCATTGAATATTTCAAAATTCGTTTGAAAATCATCCATGATAGCCCATGTACTAACTAGATACTGGAGGAGGAGCGATAGATTTTGAGTTGGATTTGCGGGTTCCACCATCAACTTGTCGACTAATTTGGCTCTGTTCCTCGAAATAGCTGCTAAGGTCTCCAGCTGCTGTTTTGCTATTATTGACGGAGCGGTGTTGATGGTGAGTCCGAGTTGGAGGAGGTGCAAGCGTTTGAGCCGATTGCTGCGCAGCGTAGTTTGAAGTGGGCGGAGCTGGGATCTTAGCTTTTATTGAAGCATCTAAGTACTTGGCATCGATCTGCTGTTCGTCGAATACCATAGAGCCCGGAGTGGCTCTCACTTCGGATTTCGATACTTCCGGGAGAGCATGAAGCAGTCCGTAGCCCACCCCACACCCGAGCTTACCATCCTTTGTCGGGAATATGCGAACAGGCCGCACGAGGTCAAAGTCTCGATTATAGACATAAAGGAGCACCCCCTCCACAGAATTTTCCCGTGAGACAACTCTGCCAAGAAGATACTCTCCGCCTTCTTCGAGGGACCCGTTCTCGCCTGCAACAATATAGTCTGCATGTGAGACAAGGCCAGCCTTGTCTGCCGGTGATGAAGGAATTACATCTAAGACGTGCCAGACATGATCAGCCACGCTTAATGGAGACCACTGCAGTGTTAAGCCCAGCCCTGACGACTGTTTAGAGGGGTTCGGCAGAGTGATTATACGGGTCGTGCGCCCCTTCGCGCACCAAATTTCAAGAACCAGCTTGGCAGCAGTGGCTTCGACGACTCCCTGGAAAATATCTGCGGGGCTCTGTTCTTGTTCGACGATAATGTGACCTCCAGCGGTGGAGGGATGGTAGGCGTGATCAAAGCGTTCCCCGTTAGCTGCAACGATGAAATCAAAGAGGGGCTCGATTCCCGCATGAAAGGCCTCAGAGTCGGCCTCCACGTGGAGAATTCTCATTCCGTGTGTGGGGTTGCTGGACCTCATTTCTGGAGCGATGATTCCCTCGGCCTGTTTGACCAGCTTTCTCGCGAACCCGAGCATATCGAAGTTTCTACGTGTAACAATGTGTCTTCTCTCTTATGTTATCCTGATCTTTTGTCGCGCTCGAACCGGTCAAAAGAGTTTATTATACCTCCTCCGGTGTTTCTTTAGGCGCTTGGCCTAGGGTCGGGGCGTTTTTTAGCTATGTTCAGGAGTGACGAAACTCACAATGCTAGTCAGACACAGACCTCTCCTACTCAAGTATGGTCGAAAGCTTCTTAAGCATACGCGTAAGTTAGCAATATATAGTAGTTTGACCGTTAGATAGTCGGTTCGCATATCGATGGGGCAAGGTCATTGAACATCTACTTCAAGGTACTAATACAACTATTGACGACTTCTTCGATTTAAGCCAAGCCGCCGAAGACCTGACTTTTGGGATAGCCATGATATCAGTGGGGTCTACCCTCTGCGGGCTGGGGGTCGGCACATTGATTCTATGTGCAAATTTCCAGTTTGGGCTACAAACGGGCTGGGTATCTATGATGTCAATGCCCGCTGCACTTCTCGGATTCGCCTGGTTTAAACTTGTGAGGTCTGCAATAACCCCACAAGAAAATGTTTACATTCAGAGCGTTGCTGTTGCTGTGGGAACCGGACCGCTTTCTTTTGGCCTTGTAGGGGCGATTCCAGCTATTCAATTTCTCCTGAGCGAGGAAGAGGGCCAAATAGACTTCAGTTGGCTGTCTTTAACTGTCTGGTCCTCGGCCATCGCATTTATGGGGATCTTCACTGCTCTTCTCTTCAGAAAGATGATAATTGGGGATCGGCAACTCACTTTTCCGTCAGGTTCCGCAGCGGCCGCTCTTATCGGGGTTTTGCACGATAAACCCACTTCTTTCAATGACGACATAAGCGACGCGGCGCTCTCTGAACACGATGAGTTTGAGTATCCACCTATAGACATAGAGGTGCACAGTCCAGCCATTGGCGCCGATGATCACAATTTACCGAGAACATCAACGGATTTGCCCGGCGATGCCATTACGATGCGGCACTACGGGAACGATAAGAACACAACATACAGGAGAAACATTGTCGCGCTCGTTCTGATGTTTGTGTTATCTGGCACTTACACCGTTCTATCCAAAGTGTTTAACTCTCTTAGAGGCATTCCACTGTTTGGTAAAACTGCCGCTTCCTATATGTGGACCTTTGACCTCTCGCCAGCATATGTAGGCCAGGGAGTCATTATGGGACTTCCGACAACAACCTCTATGCTGATAGGTGCAATATTGGGTTGGGCTGTTCTGGCGCCTCTCAGTTCGAAAATGGGCTGGGCACCAGGGCCCATCGGCGATTGGCAAACGGGAGCCCAGGGCTGGATTATGTGGATCTCTTTGGCCATCATGGTAGCAGACACTCTCGTCTCATTCACAATAATGAGCGTGGGTGCGGTTACGGACTTATACCGTAAAATTATTGGCTCTGAACAATACATGCGGTTGAGAGGAGAGTATGATGAAGTTGAGGGGCCAACAGGAAGGCAACAGAATAGATCGATAGATGGCCATTCCGCTCCCGAACCGCAGCATCGACACGGGCGAACACCATTCTTGAGTATCAAAAGCGTTCGCCAAGAGTCTAGCAGCCAGCGTGGTATAGCACTCTTTGGCCTCCTAATAAGCTCTCTCATATGCATCCTTTGTATCAAGCTGCTTTTTGGAGATGTACCAAGGACCGCACTCGCCATCGCGATCGCACTCTCCCCTGTTCTCTCCCTTCTTGGGGTCCGTGCACTCGGAGAAACAGACCTGAATCCAGTGTCGAGCATAGCAAAACTTACACAGCTCATCTTCGGTGTTCTCATACGGAACAGGCCTCATGCTGTACTTCTGAACATAGTGGCGGGCGCTATCACCGAGGCTGGGGCTCAACAAGCAGGAGATCTTATGCAAGATTATAAGACAGGCAACCTGTTGGCTGCCCCAATGACTCAACAGACACTGGGTATGATACTAGGAACCACTTGGTCTGTGGCAATCTCAGGCCTTATATACAAACTTTACACGTCGCACTTTGACATTCCAGGTAGCGAATTTCGCATCCCAACAGCGTATATTTGGGCAGACTGTGCTCGTTTGGTAACCGGAGATGGGCTGCCGCATATGGCAGGTAAGTTCTCATTAGCATTTGGAATTATATTCATGATTCTCGCTATCGCCAAGCACAATCTCAGAGGTGAGTCTTGGTCCAAGTGGATCCCCAGCGGGGTGGCAGTGGGCATCGGGATTTACAATGTCCCCCCGTTCACGATAGCCCGCTTTATCGGCGGCGTGATGGCCCACATTTATCAGCGGCGACATTCTAACCCAGGAGATGAAGTGTACATGATAATCCTGTCAAGCGGTCTCATTCTTGGAGAAGGCTTAATGTCCGTAGTCACTTTGTTGGCCATTCTAAAGTAATGTCTCGATCTTAGCTTGCGTATGTTGTCAGCCAGCTAGCTGTACTCTTCTTCAAATAGGCCCCGACAATAATTTCACCAACAACAAATTTCACCAACAACGAGATTAGTGTCGGAGGGAATGGCCTCTCGGTTAGGCCTGCTTCGCACGTTGCTGTCGAATGTTTTTTTCAATTTTTTCATCAACGTTGTTCAAAAAGGTTTGCTTGTCTAAGTAGCCTCCCTTATTGTGTCTGGTAAGGTCATCTTTGATGCCTTCTTTGTCAACGAACCCAAGCCAATCAAGTCTGGACTTCTCCAAAGAATTGATTTTCTTGGTTTTATTCATCTCATACTCTTCGAGAAGGCTCATTTTGCGTTTTGCAGGCCCGCGACTTCGCCTTTGGGGATCTGCAAGGAGCCTGGCCCTGTCACTATGTTCATCGCTGGAGGACAAACGCCTGGATTCCTCTGCATCCTTTTCCGCCTGCTGCGCTTCAGCTTCCTTTAATTTTTCTTCTCTGAGAAAATTCTGGCCCTCTGCACTGCTCCGTAATACCCGCTTAGTCTCGCTCTTTACTTCACCAGCGAATTTATAGGTCCGGTTTATAGTAACATACTCATCATCTTGGATACTCTGTGCCACATCCGATGGGGTGTTGGATAGACTGGGGCTCGAACTCACTTGGGTCGGAGAGGCACCGTTCATTTCTTTCCACAGTGCATCCACGTCCACAGAAGTTTGTCCAGACACTACCTTGGACGAATCCTCGGGAGGCTTTGGGATCCTCCCTTCAGCCTCAGCTTTCCTACGTGCGCGGGTTTTAATGATGCCACCGCTTCCCTGATATTTGGAGTACGCGGCCTCCAGTTTTCGGTCTTCGTCGTCTAACTCGTCGTCGCTGGGCTCGATTTCGGAATTTCCACCTTGGTAGTCCTCGTCCTCGCTCTCCCTATAATCATCTTCCTCAATCTCGTCCTTCGCATTCATCCGGTTTTGTCTGCCTCAAGTGAGTAGAAATCAGAAATATTGAAGTAGGTGTATATGGCTTTCTGCCCAGGCGACCTAACCCAGGAAGTTTGTGGAGCTCAGGTACCCCCACGCTTGTGGGCAAGTATCACACGGTGTGACATTACCAGGGAATGGATGGGCTAAGTTCAGGGTAAGTCTCAGTACTGATTTGCCCGTAAAACATATGCGTCAAGGGCAAGGAAGCTCTTGTTCAAGCCGACTGTGACTCTCCTGCGCTAAAAGGCCATCTCATTTTGAGAACGCTGAAGCGTTTCACTGTGTTTGTGCTTCTAGTTAGCGATTGCGGCGTGTCTTTTAACAGCCATCAAGCCTATTTCTCGACAGACCGAGACAAAATACTGTTGTCTTTAACTAAAACCGCTGATTCCCATCTCCTCCAAATATGGACGATGAGGCTGATTCCTCTCGAACAAGTACTCACACTGCAGTCAAACGACCAGGTTCAGCTCTTGGTTCGCCTCGGCGCAAAAAAATGATGTCTCTGACTGACATGGAGCATCAACAGCCGACAGGCTCAACCCAGAGAGGGGCTTTTCATGTTCGGTGGTTAATTGAAAGTACGGTATGTGCGAGGGTGCTAGGCCCAAGTGGTAAGCGCTTGAAATATCTTAAAGACACCACGCGAGAAGCAAATTTCCAGGCTCGAATCTCCCCCAAAGTGCAAGATGCGGAATACAGAGTGTTCAGCTGTTACGGATCCGCCATGGCCATTTCTAAAGTTGCAGGACTCTTCGTGAGGTTTGTGTATGATGAGCCGGAAGATCAACATTCACATTCAGAGTCTTTTCAATACGATTTCAAACTTCTAATTCCCGGGGGATTCGTTGCGGCTTTAGTGGGGGTGAATGATGAAAACTCAAGAGAAATTGAGGAGAGGTCCAACGCACTTCTTAGCGTAGAGCCCAAATGCCTGCCTCACAGCAGCGAGAGATGCATTCACATATTCGGATCAGCAGATGCAATTCAGATCGCCATTTACTTTGTTCTCGAAACTCTTAGACGGGTCGAAAATGCCATTGAAACCCCTGGCGAGCAAACAAACGTTAAACTATTCGATCCAAAAATGGTTACCGTGATCACCTTCGAAGCTGGGAACCGGTCCGATGCAATACCTCGTATTTACGGCCCAAATACAACTGGAGGACCCCCATCAAGCATGAACGATAAAAACAATATGAATCAGAACATGGTTGCCAATCAGGGGTCAACGTTCCCTAGCAAACTGCAACTCCCACCACTTCAAGAGACCATAGATGTCCCTCAAAGTATTTACACAGCGTATGACATTGCCCGAGATTCGAGGCGTAATAACTTGCGTCAAATTGTACAATTGGACACAAATCAAAAAGGTTCGGCAGCTGAGAGAAGTACGTTGATTGAAAACATTAGAAGAGTAACTGACTGCAATGTAAAGGAGGGCTCTAACGATCATACTGTAAATTTTGAGGAAGACGGGGCTATGCAGCGCGTATCCTTAGTGATCGAAGGTGCTCCTCAGGAGAATGCGCTTGCGCTCTTCCTAATTTATCGTTTTTTATTGAAGAAGAAGACCAAGGCATCAGATGAGCCTCCTAAAACTCAGCTCTCCACCAGTCAATAGCGATACATCTTACAACTAAATCTAAAGCTAAGCAGGGCCGACTTCAAACGTTTAAGTCCCTGGGTTTTAGGCTGAGCGCTTAGTGTCCAAGAAATTGACAAAGTCAATAAACAAATTGGGAGTAGCCTGGTTGGAGGGATTCAGGAACCAAGTTTGTAGACTTTTGCTGTAGAGGCTGGACACTGCAGTCACGAGCTCGGGATCGAAAGCAATGATAAGTTTGGAGAGAAACACGGATACTTGATTGCAAGCAAGGGTAAGAATCTTGGATTTTGATTCGAAGGCCATCATATGAGTCTTCTCAAGCATCCCTAGGCACAAATCGCAATCTTCTTGCCTTGCAAGTTTGAAATTTGTTTTGCGGCATAGACGGTTCTTCATTAACTCTCTAGCTTTCTCAGCTAACTTTGGGTCTTTCGTTGAGCACAACAAGTTCAGCAAAGGTTCGACAAAAGTTAATCCCAGAAGATTCTCTGGCTGCTCAATTAAATAGATGTCAAGAAGGTCTAAAACTCGTCCCTTGAGTTGAACAATGTTTTGTTTGGCTTTTGAATTCTCGAGGCGTTTTTCTTTAGCTTTCGTTCGAAGCTTTTGGCGCTCTCGGAATATGGTAGCAAGGTGACCGTCAAGGGCTGACATTTGCTCGTCATCCATTGAATCTTCTTCTGAACTTGCAACGCTCCCTTCCTGGTCCAATTCACCGCTTTCTTTGACTCCCAACGTACTGGCGAGTCTTTTTTTGGTGGCATCATCCAAATCGAAGTCACTAGAGGTGCTCTCGCTCTCGCCCTCCTCTATCTCACTCGAGTCCTCGAGACCATCTTCCTCTATTTCTTCTGATTGGTCAAATTCCTCGGCCTCTATCTCACTGTCGTCCTCAACTTCGAAGAGTGACTTCTGACCTTGAGTGCCTTCTTGAGCAGAGCAAATATCGCAAAGGAGTAGTAGGCTTTTTTCTGTGAATTGATCAGAAAATGCACGCCATACGTCCTCGCTCAGCCTCCGTAGTATTGAAGAATGTTGAGAAAGTAAGCTTATCAAAATTTCCGTCAGCACTAGAGAGGGTTCATCTTCTGCCTCTAAATCTGGATCCTCGCCTTCGTCAAGAGCTATCCTCTTGCTTTTGATTTTGTAGTAGCAGATCTGGAGCTCATCGAGCATTGAAATTGCATCTGGCACCGATCCGTAAACTTGTAAGAGAACCATTGCAAACAGCAGTTCAAATGCTTGCAATTGGGAAGAGTCGACGTGGCGGGAAGAATTTCTCTTTTTGTGAATTTTGTATAGAGTAGTTTCGGCTTTTGTCTTGGATTTCAGAGTTTCATCATCAAACTCGACCCTTGGTTCATAGCTAGGATGCTCTTTACTGAAGTTCATGATCAGCTGAAAGACAATGTAAGGCCAACTAGATTGAGGATCCTGGCTGACGCCTTTAGCCCGGTTGCCTAACGTAGACGAAAGAATAGACATCACTCTATCTTGAGCAATTTTGGCGATGCGTTCCTGGTCATCTTCATTAACTGTAACCATCTCCTCTTTATTGATAAAATAGGCTAAAGGTATCAGAGTTTCCAGAATTTTGGTCACCCAAGGAGCAGAATGAATGGCCTTGATCTCCTGGTAGCTACCCACCTGGTTGGAAACTCTCACCAGCTGCACGAGGTTATCGAAAATCCATTGTCTATTCACCAGATCTTTCGTGGACAACGAATTTACTTCTGAAATGAGAATATCGACCAATTCAATGATATCTTTCTGATCTTTCACGGAAGTTAGTAAAGTCTGTACAAGCTTGCTCTTTGAGACTTTGTCAAAATTTGGGCTGTACATCATGAACTGAGAAATTATAGGGACAATCCTTCCTGAGTGGAGCTCCACAACTCTTTGTGAAATAACGGCGGCTGCCTTCTTTGCTATCTTGTTGAGAGTTTTGTCTTTATGCGATAAGTGTAACGACAAAGTCTTGATCAGGTTCGGACTGAAAAGCGTTTCCACATCCGGGAACGACGGCTCTTGACACCACAGCAGAAATATCTCGAATCCCCACATTTTTCTCTCAGAAGAAGTGTCAGGGCCAAAAAAGTCACGATCAACGGCACTATTCCAGAAATCTTTCAATGGGATATTCTCCGTCTTTTTTCTTGAAAGTTTCGCTTTTTTGGCTGGAGGGGATTCCAATCGATTATCGCCTGACCTGCAATTGGGATTTGAAAGATACTCATTCAAGATATAAGACCAAACAAAATGAATGTAGGGTTTACTCTGGCTCACATCTCCTGAGCTTACAGGCATTTCGCGAAGGGTCCTCGAAAGCTGAGGCAGGCTTCCTTTTTCCATAGGGTCACCTTTCGACCAGCCTGATTTGGTGTTATACTTGAGCCTTTGAACTTTCGGCACAGAGAGCGCCAACGCGACACCCTCGCAGGACATCGAAAGTCCTTTTTCTTGATGTAAAATGAATGCAAATTCTATCCCGTTGCTAAAGCCTTCCTTAGTGGACAGCTTCTTCAGGAGTTCACACAAAGCATAAAAGGGAGGCTCGCGTAGCCACGCCTTCTTCAACGCTAGCTCCATTGTCATTTTCACAAACGCAGTCAGATCGTCTGAAGGATGCGCAGATGAGTCCCAAAGCGAGCTTTCAGCTAAAATTCTGAGGGCAAATAGCCTACCAAATAGCAAACCTCGCTCCTCATTGCCTTTCATTCCTGAGGATATTTCAAATGAACCGTCACAAAGCGACAAGTATTCTTTTACTGATATAACAGATGAGCGCAATTGAAGCAGCTCTGCCAAAGCCATCGAAAATCCTAGTCGGGCTGATCCCCGCGCTGAGGACAAACCCCTCACAAGTCGTTTGAGAGCGTAATCCCAGTCAGACTCATCATTTTTATCTTGCAGTCCTTTCAATAATGTTTCCGCAGCTGCAATACGTTCTTCAGCTTTGTCACTGGCCAATTCCCAATACTGATCCAGCAAGGGCATCAGCTAAATCGTCACCAAAGTGATTTTTCTGTGTATATTTTACTTTCCTCGCGATACTGCATAAATTATTTCAATTTGGCAAATTTCGGTGTCAGGTGACTGAGTCCGAACTGACGGTCACAGTCGTCGAGATATTCAGGCCAGTTAAATGCTGAGCAGTCTCGTATAAAAATAGGATTCTCTCGTAATCATATAAAGGTTTCATTATCGGTATGAGTGTTATCCGCCTAAGTGGCTTCCTGCTGATTTTTGCTTAACCATTGGTCGATTTTGTCATACACGATTTTGTTGGCATTGTGGAAGTAGATGCTGTGATCACTATCCGGGAAGATATGAACATCATAATTCTCTATGTTTGACAAATCAAGCTTGTCTAGGAAGCGCAATGTGTTCTGAAAGTGGACGTTGTCATCTCCCGTACCATGCATCACCAAAAAGCGATTATGACGGCCTATAGTCTCAACGTCACTGATTTTTGATTGTCGATACCCTTGGTCATTATTTTCAGGCTTGTGCATGTACCTTTCAGTATAGATAGAGTCGTACAAGGACCAATCCGTTACCGGGGCCACAGCAACTCCATACTTGAAAGCCAGATCGGTGTCGCGCTCAAGAGTCTTCAGTGTTAAAAATCCCCCATAGCTCCAACCCCAAATTGCGGTAGATCTGCTGTCAATGTAATCTTTCTGATTCCACTGTTTGGCAACAGCTATCACATCGTCAGCTTCATATTCGCCAAGGTGATCTCTCACACTTGCTCTAAACTTGCGGCCACGATTTGCGGTTCCCCTCGGGTCAACTGTTACTACAACTGCGTTGTGTGTTTCTGCGAAAACTCTCTGGAAATCGAGAGACAGTTGTTTCTGTACTTGTTGAGATCCAGGGCCCCCATAATTGAAGAACAACAATTTGTGCTTCTTGGTGGCATCAAATTTTGAGGGCAATATTTCGCGGTAATTCACAGACAATCCAGGAGCAACATCTACAGTTCCATATCTTACCTGATTTTCACCTGACAGCTCTCGTCGAGTTAGCAATTCGCGCAGCAACTGATTCGATTCCACAACCCACTCATTGACACCATGATCAGAGCGGTCGTCGAGAGATGAGTTTGACAGCCTCACCACTTTTTGGGTGAGTGGGCTATTAGGTGACGCGTAGACGATATTGGCAAAAGTAGCATCAGCTGAGAAATCGGCTGCGTACACGCCAGCTCCTTCGAATGCGACCAATTCGGGCTCACCACCGGGGCTATCTAAACTTGTCTTATAGAGAGATACCTCCATAGAGTTGCGTTTGGCCGCATGAAAATAGACTTCTCTCGCTTGAACATCAATAGACATGGAAGAATCTTGAACCTCCCAGTCACCTCGAGTCAGAATCACAGGATCAGCAGAGTCTGCAGGCGAAAAGAAGCCAATGTGATTGAATCCATTGACATCAATCGTGTCAATGTAACCTTCGTCCTTGTAAGCGCGGCTATTGTGCGTAACTTCAAACCAAGCGCCTTCCATATCTTTTGAAGAGTACGCTCGAGATTTATTGATTGACCTGGTCTCTGCATTCCAGACCCAAACTTCTAGTTCGTCACTCTCTCGACTGATGAGTTTGACCACAGCTTGCTCCCCGACCCAAATTACTTCAGAGATAATGGGCTCATCCATACGTGTTGGAATCTCAACTGGAATTGTGGCAGAGTCTTGGACCGAAAACGCCCAAAGTTCGACCTTGGGGTTTGAATAACCTGGCTTGGGATACTTGATTTCTACAAGTTTGGGATATGCAGCGCCGGTCCCAGCCGCTTCAAAGTTGTGACCTGAAGTCACAAAGTATGGGATTGGGAACTTCGGGACTAGCGAGTCGTTGGATTTCATGAAAATGAGGTGTTCACTTTGGGGACTCCACCACATTGCAGAGTCTCCTGCGAAAACCTCTTCTTCGTAAACCCAATCTGGTATTCCATTAAAGACATCTGCCCCACCATCGAACGTAACCTGTTGTGTATCCCCAGATTTCAGGTCGTACATGTAAATGTTGTTGTCGAGTACAAATGCAATCTTATGACCATCAGGACTAAAGGAGGCGATACTGATACGACTCTCATGCAGTGGTGTGAACGTTTCCGCCTGCAAATCATATATCCAAGCCTTCGAGAATGTTGAATGTCTCCAGTGTTTCAGAACATTGGTCGTAACAATTGCATGAGTCTGAGCTCCATTTAAACTCAAATCCACAATGAAGTGCAGTTTGCCCTGAGCATCTCGAAACGACACGGGTGCGACTACTTTCGTTGCATCTTTCTTTCCCCACTGTGAAATGGCAAAGCCGCCCACAGTGCGTTGGATAAACTCTCCATTTTTTCCGTTAGAAAGCCATTGAATTCCCTGTACTCTTTGTGTATAAGTGCCGTTCCGAAGCTCTTCCAGAGAGAGAGCTGGTATGTGTTTTCCATAAAGTGGTGAAACTGATCTAGATGCACAGAAAGTTACCAGTGCTACCGTGACAATGGAAGATAAAATCACAAGAGATAGCATTAACTTTCTTAATTTCCAATTATTCTTGGGTTTGATGATTGACACGGGCTGGTCTTCGAGGTCTCCAAGCCTTGACGTAAGATTCAAGTCATTCCTGACCTCAGAGTCGAAATGCGCCATAAGGGGAGACTCTTGGCGGGGATTTCCGTCATTCGCCATTATACTGACGCTAATTCGTTACTTGCAATCAGACGAATAATCGTCTCAGATTTGGGTGAACAGCTCAGGCGATCATTTCGGTGACACCCGTATCATCACGTGGATTGTGTGGAGCAGAAGCTGGCGCATGCTTGGCGAGAATCCAAATAAAATTAAATATCGACTAGTTAGACAAGAGTCTCTGGAATTCAAAATTGAATATGCAGGTGGCCACATTTTTGTAGATTTAATTGAAATACAAAATAGCCTCTGTTTTTCAGTATTCTACCACGTTGTGAGATGCATACGAGTGGCTCAACGTGGGATGGGTGTAATTTCCTCGTCGCCAACTCCGTAAGTCTCGCTATTTACAGACCTAGCATCGGATGAGAAATCTGGGCTCGTCTCCAGAGATTCTTCTCGGTCAGGCTGGCTAGAAGCCACGCTTTGTTGTCGAACCACCTGCCGAAATGTCTCAACTTCGTCCAAAATGACTTGTTTTATCTCTTCAATATCGTCGATAGATTCAAAACTGAAATCGAATAGAGCCGGACATGATGGCTCGTCAGCGGCGTCATGCCATACTTTTAGATATGGGTGTTGTAAAGCAGTTTCGACGTCTATGCGGTGTGTGGGGTCAAAAGTCAGCATTTTACTCAATAATGAGAGGGCTTCTGGATTGGCATGATTGAAAAAATAAGAAAGAGGCATGGGCGCGCTCGTTGGAAGAGATCTGAGGTACTCTTGGGCCCTGTCAGAGCCGACTCGCTCTAGAGTCTCTTCTGAAGGGGTTCCGAGAACCTTCAGTATTTGATTGAGCTGGTCGAAAGGCGAATCTCCTTTGAAAAACGGTTTTCCACCAAGTAATTCTGCAAGGATGCAGCCAACCGACCATACATCGATGGCTTTAGTGTAATTGTAGAAACTGAGCATAATCTCAGGGGCTCGATACCAACGCGTGGCCACGTACTCAGTCATGGCATTGACTTCTTGGGAACTCTCATCGAAGCCTCTAGCGAGGCCGAAGTCACAAATTTTGACTTCGCAATCAGCATTCACAAGAAGATTGCCAGGCTTCAGGTCCCGATGAAGTACACCAGCACTGTGAATGTATTTCAATCCCGTCAGAATCTGGTATATGAAAGACTGGTAATGGCTATCGGTGAGTGGTTGTTTTGAGCGAATTATTTGATGTAGGTCGCACTCCATGAGTTCTTCATACAGATACACCTCATTGAAACATTTTGGATTTACAACGTCCAGATCATATAAGCATGTAATGTTTTTGTGTCCCCGGAAGTGGATGAGGAGCTTTAACTCCCTCAGAGCCCTTTTGCTCAAGATTTTCTTACTGAAGATGTTGGTAATTTTTTTTACTGCAACGCCTGGTGAATTTGGGCATTTAGCTGCACAGACTATGCCATAGGCACCACGCCCTAGCTCTCTGGTAAGCTCAAGATTCTTATCTATCACAAAGCTTTGATGAGAGACCGTGTAAGTCTTTCTTCCGGGAACAGCCATGTTCTATGTCGATGGTACTCGCTTTGTGCCAGCAGTTGACAATGCTTCAACTCGAAAACAAATCACTCGTGGACCCTAATTGAACGGCGTGAATGACTGAGAGAGAAAGGCGTGTCTTGTGAGTTACGAGGCGTTGTACTATTTATAGATTGATTCGAAAGTTGATTCATGTAGGGTTACCCCGAGGCGAAATGAAAGCGGGATTTAGCACTCAAAGGCTTAGTAAATGCATGAAAGTGACACTCAAGTGTGGATTTCGCTCTAAATAAAGAAGTAATCGTGTTATCGCGGCACCGCTGCTTTAGTGCCAGATCACAGGTTTTCAGTAGGGCTCGTTCTCAAGACAGAGCCAATCCAAGTATCCCAATTGAGTGTTATTGCCCGCTCGTGTGCCCCCATGTCGTAAAACATCCGTTCAACAAAGAGGGTTCACCTGCGGGCGACATTACTCGAAGATGCCGGATACAAAATGAATGATATAAAGACTTTATTCGCATATATGAGTCTTCGCCTTCCAAATATCCAAAACTTAGAAATCTCACAAAAAAATGTAACTACGTAAAGTGATAAAAAACGCCTTACAATTTAGATTGTAGAGGTTTAGATGAATCGGGTGTGGCAAACTTCTGAGCAATGATGCGACGTTGGATCTTTCCGGTGGCCGTTTTCGGCATGATGTCAGTGAAAAAGATTTTCACAGGAACTTTGTATGCGGCGACCTTGGATGCAGTATAGTCCTTGAGCTCTTGCTCGGAGACCTTCTCGTTCTCTGAAAGGACAACGACTGCGTTCACCTGTTGGCCATACTTCTCATCCGCAGCTCCGAAAGAGACTGCCTCACTCACAGCAGGGTGGCTGAGCAGTATGCTATCAAGTTCAATTGGGGAGATTTTCTCACCACCGCGATTGATGAGTTCTTTGATGCGGCCTGTCAAGACCACCATACCATCAGCATCGATCATACCTTGATCACCAGTTCTGAAGTAATGGGTTCCCTTCGTGAATGACTCCGCGTTCGCCTTGGGGTTGTTCAGATACCCGGGTGTAACATTAGGGCCGCGGGCAGAGACTTCACCAACCGTGTTTGGAGGAAGGACATTGTCGTAGTCGTCCAGAATCACGACCTCAACGCCATGGCCAACGCCCACAGTGCCTGGTCGATGAAAATCAGGCGGCAAGCTGTTTGACGTCATTTGATGGCATGCCTCAGTCATTGCATAGGCTTCGCAAACTGGGGCATGGAGCTTCGCTTCCAATTCATGGAAAACCGAGGGTGCCAGGGAGGACGAGCAGCTACGAACAAAACGTATTTTTGGGGAAGGATTGGTCGGTATCGGGTGCTTCAATAAAACTTGGTGGATCGTTGGAACGGCAGTATACCAAGTCGCCCCGTAAGCCAGCCAGTGTTTCCAAAACACCGAAGCCGAAAACTTCGGAGGGATAATAACCGTACCTCCCGACCCCAGTGGCGACAGGAGGCCCGCCATGAGGCCGTGTACATGAAACAATGGCATGACCAGGTAAGACGTATCAAGCTCGCTGAGTTTATATGTACCCACGATGTTTCGAACAGTTGCCAGGATGTTTCTGTGCAACAGAGGGACAGCTTTAGGGCGTCCAGTAGTTCCACTGGTATGAAGTACCAGCGCGATATCGCCCGACTCTGGTTGCTTGCTCCTGGTCTTGGTGCTGGGTCCCGCTCTGTAAGGCTCGACCATAGTGATTGCTACTTTGGAGCCGTTCCAACTCACCTCAGCAACAGCAGCTCCGAAACGCAACGCTGCTTTCACGGCTGGAGACTGCTGCGAGGCAGCCCCCTTAGGGAGCAAAATTAATTTCGACTTCAAATCTTCGACATAAAACTCAACCTCGCTCTGCGTATAGGCTGGATTGAGCGGGGCAGCAATTATAGAAGATCCAGTGATCGCAAGGAATGCAACGGTATACTCCAGAGAATTAGGCAGAGAGATTGAGACTGCATCCTGAGGACCTAGTCCGGTGTTCAGATTGGCAAGGTCTTTCTCGAACTCGGAAACCGCAGACAATAGTTGTCCGTAATTCAGGGTAGGTCCATCAGGAATAACAATCGCTCGGTTGGCCAAAGGCACACTCTCAATTATTCTGTGTATGAATGACATGTTTCAATGCTTTCGTTCTGAGAGTAAATCGATTGACAAAACCATATATATTTATATAGATCCCATTTTGGGCCGGTAACGCAAATGGATCATGTGATTTAGACCGTTCAACGGGCATTTATCCCGGAGCCTCGATTGGGCGGTTCGACTGACCATATGTGAGCTGAGCTCTCCACGATCATCTCAAATACCGTTAGAGCAACCTAAATTCGACAATAGCTTCGTAATGTTGCGCCCTGTTGGTGTTCATTACTTTTTAATAATTTGCTCGTACCTATGCATAGGGGACTTCTCGGACCGCATCTCCGTTACGAGGGCTTTAGGCTTGGTATTCAGATATGATTGCCCTAACCCTCTCAGTACGCGCTTTAGCTGTGAGCACACAGCGTCGTGGATCGAACAGGCACGGTGCGTGCACGAGGAAGATTTAAACTCAGCAGCAGCCGCACTGCTCGGACTGAGGTTGCACCTTCTCTGACGAGGCTCTCAAAATGATCCAGGATTCGTTTTGGTCTCATGATTACATCACTGGGATCGAAGCGCTCTCAAAATCCCTGGAAATCAGTATAGCAGAAAACAAACAATTTCTGTTCATGGTAAGTGAGAGAGCCAGAATCGAGAACCAAACGTCAGCGAGTCTTGCCCAGCTGTCTCAAGAGCCAACAATGCATGCTGTTCCAATAAGATCGGGCCTATTCGTCAGTAAATCGTCTTCTCTGCAATCTGCGTTGAGCGTCTTCACTGCTGAGACTGTCAACAAAGCTGTGCTTCATACTCGAATTGCTTCAGATCTAGACAGAAGAGTCCGTGCTCCCTTGCAAAAGTGGTGCGATAAATATGCGCGTCGCGTGCAACAATATACTAGCAGGCTCAAAAACTTGGCTGGGGGCTACGACCGATTGTTACAGGCTGTTCAAAAACAGCGATCTATTTATTACGAAAATTGTCACAAAATCGAGGACTCGTCGGGAGGTGGCTCGCCTCGAGATCCAATAATCAAGACGATACGAATGATCCGCGAAAAGCTCAATGCTCCGCTCGATCCAGACGCTGAGCACCAGGGTCCCAATCCTCCTTCTTCGTACACCATAGCAGGGCTTGTTTTTCGAAGAAGCGAATTTGCGGAGCTTTTGAGGATGCTCTTGGCAGATGTCACGCTAACGGAGTATCGAGTACCACTCCTTGGTTCCTACAAAAGTGTCTCCAGTGGCTCTGTGATAGCCGCAGCTGCTCGTAAGCATCTACGCAACGACAGCTTTGCTTATGCGGAGAAATTCGGACAGGCTCTGGTTGATCTCGGTTTCCTCAAACCTGTCGGGCAGATTTCTAACCGCTTCCAGAGCCTGCATAATTGTTATTACCAGTGGCAGGAATCCAGTCTAGCATTGGTGGAAGAATTCCCCGATCAAGCTGATACAGCCTCTCCGTCCGCAGCTTCCTTTGACCAAACAGATGTTGAGACCTCACCTGTTGCCGAGGACCCCCATACACCTCCTCAGTCAATATATACGAATTCCAATGACTCTGTGATTACTGCGAGTGAGAAAACACTCAACGCCACAGATCCCAGCGAAGAGCATTATCTACAAGCGGTTTTGGAATTAGATAAGTATCGCTGCGATATGGAGGTCGAAATAATGGGGATATATCAACACTTGGATAAGCTTGAACGTGATCGTGAAGAAGCCATCAAGCGGGGGATGCATGACTTTATTTCGATCGCATTTCGGCCTCAGGATGAGCAAGGCATGAGAAATCGTTTGAGTGCCGCTCAATCACAACTAGATTCAACCCAAGATCTCTCTGCATTGGTCACTAAGTACAAAACAGGTCCATTCGTTCCAGTGGTCACCACGTTCCACGGATATTTCAATGGGGATGTGGTGCAAACATTTGGAGTTGATTTGGAACATTCCAAGTTTTTTGTTGACATAGTTATCCAATGGCTTAGATCTTTGCCAACGAGAGGGTCTACATCGTTGAGTTGGTGGACCCAGCCAGAACCTATTGAGGAAATCTACAAGCTGAGAAACCAAATCAATAACGCGAAGCCGTTTGCTCCCGATGCGTTTTTCAAATTTTTCTCTCCTTCCGTTGTAGTGGGAACATTTCGTCAGTATCTATTGGAGCTGCCAGAGTCATTGGTTCCTTTCATCGTTTATGAGCGGTTGAAACAGCTCTACAGTGATATGAGGCCGATTCCTAAGGATCTGGCAACAGTTTTTGTCCAGATCCCGCAGCTGTATCGCGATACTCTCAATGCTTTGCTCATTTACCTCAGGGACAGCTTTGAAGAAGAGGACTTCCCTGAGCTGGCTGCATCTTTGGCCGTGCCATTGGTAAGGCCTAGAGCTCCATCTGCTGTAACAATGGACGATCGCCATCCTCAGCTACTTGTCTTAGACTTGCTTATGCATGGGCCTGCTATCCTTGAGGAAGCCTGGAAACTGAGTAATGAGCTGAAAGTAGCAAAGAGCGAAAAGCTCTCAAACCTTCCGCGCGTGAGTCATATTCAGTCACCTACTTTGACTCCTCCGGGATCACAGCGACTTGAGAGTAATAATGCCATGCGCCCTCTTAGTCTAAGCATTCACGCATCCTCCCTGCCGGGTCTGATTGGTGACCAATCTTCCCCTGTTGACAAAGATAGAGGCAAAACAGGGTCAAGCCACCGACTGACAACTCCTTCAAGAGGATTGGGTATAGGTATGCTTCCATTGGCCCTGGCGCCCCCTTCTTCTCGAGCAGCACACTCTTCTTCACCCTTGACTGCCCCACAGTCTCCAACCCCGCATCGTCACCACTCCCGACCCGAAGATCAAGTCGACGAACTCAAGCTTCCCAAAGTCCGTGCAATGAAGCCCCTGGATGATTAACCGGCCATTTTGTGATGGATGACGCATTCTTAATTTTACAAACCGAAACATGCTTTGTATTTTTATGATAATATTTTCTTGCTCTCGCAGGCATAATTCCTAGACACCACCCACTATCTGTCTGAACAAATCACCGCAAGGAACTTCAGCATTCAACCGGGCACATAGCAAGAATGCTCCACTGAGCTTCCGGTGTAGGCCATACGTCTCTTCAGGAGGGGGCGTGAGTCTCTCTCTCAGCATAAGCTTAATATTACCTCGAACCCTGTCAGTCACTGTCTGGTCTTTGAAATCATAAGACCGAGTTCTGAACGGCTCACCAAGAATCATTATCGAATCAACGTGAGCCTCCACCATAGCTCGAGATTCTAACCCAGTTAGGTAGCCTAACTCTTTTGAATAATGTTCACAGGCTTCACGGTCCTCACGCACGGCACCCCTGAGCACTTCCAAGTAAGGATCAATGAATTTTCTTGAATATTCACGAGTAGCACCGAAATCGAGAACTTCCAATTTGTTTTCTTCGGTATTGAGGAGAAAGTTCGCCCAATTAGGATCAGTTTGCATGAAGCCGAATTGAGCTACTTCGAGTAAACATAGCCGCATCACTCGAGTTGCTATCTCATTGGCCACCTCCTGCTTCTGCCATTCTTGCGGAAGTTTGTCAATGTGATATCCCTGCATAAAGTCCATGGTAAGTACATGTTTTGTAGTATAGTCCTCGAATACCTTTGGAACTTTAAAAAGATGACTCTCGGTGTCCTTGGCAAGACGCTCCCGATACTTAGTTGCAAACTCCGCCTCTCTGTGATAATCACATTCCCAAGCCAGCTCGGTTCGCGCGTTAGCTATTGTCTTGTCCAAAAAAAGACCTTCAGGAAGAAGCCTTGAGCCAATGAGTATTAGGGACAGAGTATTCAAATCAGAGTCAATGCTGTCAGCAACGCCAGGAAATTGGACTTTTACAGCGACTGCCTTCCCTGATACTTTTGCTCGATGAACCTGTCCAATTGAAGCTGCTGCAAAGGGGCGTTCTTCGAATTCTGTAAATTTGGACCGCCAATCCTTTCCGAGGTTGGCGACCATCACTTTATCGAGTTGCCGTGGAGGCATGTAGTTCGCCTTGCTTTGGAGGCGGGAGAGCATGATCTGAATTTCCTTGGGAACGATCTTCTCATCCTGGAAGGAGATCAATTGTCCGATTTTGAGGGCCGCACCACGCATCCGGCTCAGCTTGCGCACCATCCGGTCAAGGTTGCCTTTGCTGAATAGTAGACTTCCCTGATTATCAGAAGAACCTACTCTTCTGAGCCCTTCCGATATCATCCCGAGTCCTAAACCGGTTGCGAGTTGACCGTAGTGATACATGCGCTCTAATTGAGATGTGGGGACTCTAGAGGGTTGCATTTCATCTTGATTCTTGTTATCAGAATAATGCCGTCGAGCCCTGAGATGTATACATGGACGCCGTGATATGACGCGAGTTGAGAACATCTTCAAAGATTATGGAAGTCAGTTCTAATATCCAGGCCAAGGCACGCGGAAGTCTTCAAGGCACTGCCAGGGTTGTGGCGATAGTATGGTGACTGGATGAAGCCTGTGGAGGATGTGGAAGTCGAACACTGATAAGGAGCACCTCACAATCCTGGAACCCAATTCATTCCAATCAGTTGGATGTCATCCCGGTGAGCACCTCCATTAATCCTAACAAATTCTCAAACCCCTCCCAGACTCTGCTTTTTACAGGTACAGATCTGGTGAAAATGTATTATGTAATATTTTTTTCGGAAATATTAATTTCAACGCATTTCTGTCGAGTACAGTACAGAAGCCTTGGTTTAATTTCAGGCTCACAATTGAGAATGGAACCGTCACAAAAAAAAATGAAAACCAAGTCTCAATACAAATTCGCACTTGAGGAATCCATCAAGTTGGAGAACGGAGCCGAAAACCCATGGTCGGGCACCAGTTTCTCCTCAAAATACTACAGTATATTAGAAGGTCGAAAAACATTGCCAGTACACTCGCAAAGGAAAGAATTCCTCAAGGTCTACGAGAAAAACCAAGTCATGGTGTTTGTAGGGGAAACAGGAAGTGGTAAAACCACCCAGATTCCTCAATTCGTGGCAATGAGTGAGTTAGCGACTGGCAATCACAATAGTCAAATTGCTTGTACACAGCCCCGTCGTGTTGCGGCTATGAGTGTAGCCGATCGTGTAGCTACTGAGATGGATGTCACCCTGGGTCGCCAGGTAGGATACTCCATTCGTTTTGAAGATAAAACGAGCGAGGACACCAAATTGCGGTACATGACTGACGGTATGTTACTTAGAGAAGCTATGACCGACCCAGAGTTATCAAGATACTCCTGCATTATTCTTGATGAAGCACACGAGCGTACTCTAGCCACGGATATCTTAATGGGCCTCTTGAAGCTTGTCATCAAAAGAAGAGCTGATTTGAAGCTCATAGTCATGTCTGCGACTCTTGATGCGGAGAAATTTCAATCATATTTCGGAAATGCCCCATTACTGGCGGTTCCAGGGCGGACTCATCCTGTTGAAATATTCTACACTCCAGAATATCAAGAGGACTATCTTGTCTCTGCAGTACGCACTGTTCTTCAAATTCATGGCTCAGAACCTCCTGAAAGTGGAGATGTTCTAATTTTTCTCACGGGAGAAGAGGAAATTGAGGAAGCGTGTCGCAAGATCAAATTAGAGGCAGATCAAATGCGTCGCGAAAGACCTAGTGTAGGCCCTTTGGAGGTTTATCCGCTTTATGGATCGCTTCCGCCGCAGCAGCAGCAGCAAATTTTCCGCAAAGCTCCGGAGGGCGGGCGAAAAGTTGTGGTCAGCACCAATATTGCCGAGACTTCATTGACCATCGACGGAATCGTTTATGTTGTAGACCCCGGATTCTCTAAGCAGAAAGTATACAATCCCCGTATTAGAGTTGAGTCACTTTTGGTTTCGCCGATCTCTAAGGCTGCTGCTCAACAGCGTGCTGGACGTGCCGGCCGCACGAGGCCTGGTAAATGCTTCCGTCTTTACACTCAGGAGGCATATCGCACCGAACTCATCGAACAGAGCTACCCTGAGGTCTTGAGGTCCAATCTTTCTAACACTATTTTGGAGCTCAAAAAGCTGGGCATTGACGACCTCGTACATTTTGACTTCATCGACCCTCCTGCCCCAGAAACGATGATGAGAGCTTTGGAAGAACTAAATTTCTTGGGCTGCATTGACAATGACGGTGGTCTCACAGAGCTCGGCATGCAATGCTCACTCATACCATTGGACCCCACGCTGGCTGTGGCCCTGATCTCATCCTCTCAGCTGAAATGCAGTGAGGAAGTTCTGTCTATAGTCGCGATGCTATCAGTCCCGTCTGTATTTGTGCGCCCCCATAACGCTCGTAGAGAAGCCGATGATGCCAAGATGGCATTTGCTGACGATACGAGCGATCACATCACCTTGCTCAACGTCTACAACGAGTTTGACAAGCAGTGCACGAAAGATTCCAAAGGCGCTTCGCAGTGGTGTTGGGAGAATTATTTGAACTATAGGTCTCTGATGAGCGCCAGGTCTGTCCGTAACCAACTGAGAGGAAATATGAGCAGGCAGGGTCATGCGCTGGTGAGTACACCAACCAGTCATAAGCACTACGAATCAAGGATCAAAAAGGCTCTTGTCAAGGGTTTTTTCATGCAAATCGCAAAACGTCAGGGAACGAAGAAGGCGCTCAAGACTGTTAAAGATAACCAAGATGTGATGATTCATCCGTCTTCAGCAATTTCTCTCCGAACTTTCGACTTCGTTTTATATCATGAGTTTGTTTTGACCACCACAAACTATATACGCACAGTAACTTGCGTCAAACCAGAGTGGCTGTTGGAGCTTGCGCCAGACTACTTCGATCCTAAGACATTCGACCGAGGTTCTGCAGATGTTAGCATTGCACTGGCCCATGCGCAAAAAAGACTAGAAAAGAAACACAAAAAATAGGCTGGCGAATATCCAGAAATGCTTAAGTACTTTTAATTAACGTGTTCCGTTGTAACTACATAAATCGGCTCTCGCCCTCGGTAAGTGTTGCTTGGAAAGTCAAACTCGACAACCAATTTTCTGCTAGGTTCAGCATATATTGTTTGAATTCCAGGTTGGGGAAAACCCCACTAACATTTGATCCTCCACACGATCAAGTCTCGCGATCTCACGGCCGCGGAACCCTGACGCACAATCCCCGTGCAATCAGGGTAAGCTTCCGAACTCAACGTAATTCCGGTCGAGACTTATGAGGGGTCCAGGTTCGCATCTTGAGCACACGAAAGATAACGGTTGGCCACGAAAGCAAGCAAGGCTGGTGAAAAGAGAATCTTGACTCAATCTAATAACCTCAACAGCCGTCACTGCAACTTCGGCCTAGCTTCTTACCTCTCGGACCGTTGATGTATTACATGCATAATGAGCGGGCTAGGTTATGTGCCTTTAGTCAAAGATTCCCATCCAATCAGAAAGTAAAGATCCACTGTGCGGACTCCCCATCTATGCTGACATACACAAACCGTGAAGCATGATGAGTTGCTGCCCTAGCCTTCTTCCGCGCCCTTGCGGGCTCAATACGTCAGCCATCACATCCCAGTGTAAGATATATATAACAACGAACTGTCATCATCCTAAGTCCAGATTGAACATTCAAAAAATCAAATTTCAATAAGTTATGTCTGAAGCTGTTGGTGACATTGGCCTTATTGGCCTTGCTGTTATGGGGCAGAACCTCATTCTCAATATTGCTGATCACAAGTACGACGTTGTTGCTTACAACCGTACTACCTCGAAGGTTGATCACTTTCTCGAGAACGAAGCCAAGCCCTTCAAGAACATTCACGGTGCTCATTCGATCGCCGAGCTTGCCAAGAAGTTGAAGAAGCCTAGACGTGTCATTCTTCTCGTCAAGGCTGGCGATGCAGTTGACAATTTCATCAACCAGCTCATCGAGCACTTCGAGCCCGGCGATATTATCATCGATGGTGGTAACTCCAACTTCAATGACAGCAACCGACGCTACAAGGAGCTCAAGGATAAGGGCTTCCTTTTCGTCGGCATGGGTGTCTCAGGCGGCGAGGATGGTGCCCGCTATGGCCCATCCCTAATGCCCGGTGGTGATGAGCGTGCTTGGCCTCACCTCAAGTCCATCCTCCAGGATGTAGCTGCTAAGTCTGACAACGAACCCTGCTGTGACTGGATTGGCCCGGCTGGTTCCGGCCATTTCGTGAAAATGGTTCACAATGGTATTGAGTACGGTGATATGCAGCTCATCTCCGAGGCATACGACATGATGCGCAAATTCTTGAAGATCAGCGACGATGAAATCTCCAAAGTGTTCGACAAGTGGAACTCTGGTGTTCTGGACTCCTTCTTGGTCGAGATCACTCGAGACATTTGTGCCTTCAAGGACAAGAAGGGCGAGCCCCTTGTGGAGAAAATTCTCGATCAGGCAGGCCAGAAGGGTACTGGCAAATGGACTTCTATTACCGCCCTCGACATTGGTATGCCTCTGACCCTCGTCTCTGAGGCTGTCCTGGCTCGTTGTCTGTCATCCATCAAGGGTGAGCGCGTCACGGCCTCCAAACACCTTGAGGGACCTAGCGATGTTCCAGCCTACACTGGCGACAAGCAGCATTTCATCGATGCTTTGGAGCAAGCCCTTTACGCTTCTAAGATCATCTCCTATGCCCAAGGTTTCCAGCTCATCCGTGCAGCTGGTAATGAGTTCGGCTGGAAGTTCAACAACGCCGGTATCGGTTTGATGTGGCGCGGTGGTTGCATCATCCGCTCAGTGTTCCTTGCTGATATCACAGCGGCCTTCCGCGAGAAGCCAGACCTGGAGAACTTGCTTTTCTACCCTTTCTTCAATGATGCTATTCACAAGGCACAGAAGCAATGGCGTGAGATTGTTGCTCTCGCTGTGCAACATGGTGTCCCCACTCCATGCTTCACTACCGCCATCTCCTTCTATGACGGTTACCGTTCGGCCCGCCTCCCTGCCAATTTGCTGCAAGCCCAGCGTGATTACTTCGGTGCTCACACTTTCCGTGTGCTTGAAGAGGCTGCCACTGATGAACACCCTGCGAACGCTGACATCCACGTCAACTGGACTGGTCACGGTGGTAACGTCTCCTCCTCGACTTACATCGCTTAAGCTTATCTCTTCAAGGAATTAATCTGGATACTTCATTTATACTTGACGAAAGACACGTAAAATAGATAGTCATTGATGACTTGTGAGGGCTGTTTTCTGACGCAAAACCACCATCGGATGTGATGATGGAGATCTATCTCGGTGGCAATAACCGTGACTCATGGAGATCGCCCAGACTCAGCATCTTTGAGCTTTTCGGCATTCATGGTGTATATAGAGTCAATGAATGTCTCGAAAGGCACTTGTCCGTCGTGATCGCCTACGACAATAGTGTTAGGCACGGAGCTGGTGGTAGAGACAGACCCGCTATGTGCTCTTACCAAATCGCGAAACGTCGTCGACTTTTCCTTCAAGCCGGGGTCAAGTCTAAATACCAAGTTCTCGAAGAGACCCATTCCATTGAGTTTCTCGCGAGACTCGAGTGCCTCGGAGAGTTTTCTATCGTTGATGCGGTACGGGTCTGTAGGTAGAACGCAGTTCGATTCAATGCAAGCTTTAATCCAGGATTCCGTCACAAAAGTTTCGCACGACGCCAAGCACTGTAAAAATTTTACCGTTTTGAGATACCGTGGTGCAATCAAGAGCTGAACGGGGAGAGACTTAACAACTTGGAGGCCGATGCCGCGACATACTCTCGAATCTGGTGGGTCATCTATGCCGCTGAACATGATTCTGCGAGATGTTTGGGACATTGGAGAACCTGAAGAGGTTACTGATACGTCACTTGCCACTTCGGGAGATGAGCCCTTCTTCGAAATATCTGTGATTGACTTCTTTGTTTTGAGCTTCTTGCTCTTATTAATGTCTTGATCACCATTACAAGCCTTGGGGCTGACCTCTCGTGGTACATCGTCAGTTTCTTTGGCTGAATCGTCCGAATCTGCCTCTATGGGAAAAGAAAGTCTTCCTCTTTTGAGCTGCTCGTGGAATTCATTCTCGATAATCATTGCGTCATGAAGCCAATTTCCTGCCTTCTGTTTAGCCTGCCTTTTCGCGTGATGCTCTCTGGCGAAATTCAGCTCTTCTGGTCTTTGAAACTTATTCAAAACATTAGCAACAAGATTGCGTGTGCCGATCAGGGTGGACATAGACAACTTCGGAGAGAAATATGTGTACAATCGAGACGTTGGGTCCTGCGCGTGCCAATATGCATAACAATCTTCCAGCCACAGATGATTAACAACGGGAATGCCCCAACTTTTGGCAGCTTCATACTTTTTTCCAGATTCATACGCTGTTATTAGGTGAGTGGTTTGCTCCCCTACTAGCTTCCCATCATAGGTCGCTCCAAGTGACCTGATGAGGGACATAAGATATGCTCGCGCATCGCCAGTGTAATTTGTTATGCAGATATGAAAGTCCCGTGCGCTCTTTAGCCCGCCTTTAACCTCAGGATAGTGCAGGAGATGATTTGGCCTCTCAAACCTCTGGCGGATCGTGACCCAATAAATCCATGTAATGTTACCGATAATTAACTTTTGTTTGGAAGCCTGAATGTACTGATCTCCTTCTCGCCATTTCCCTATGTAAACTTGGGAATCTTCCAGAGTAGAACATATGACCCCGCCGTTTGTTTCGATAAGATAATTCACAGTCTTTCCCACTCTGTCGCTGAGTTCAAGGTCGTCGGCAAGAAAACACTTTCGGCCTTCAAATATATCTGATCCCAGGCCTTCCCGCATCGATTGCTGAACAGCAAGCCGGGGGCTATCTTCGATTGGAAATGTTCCAGTCAGATCCTGAGTTTGCGACTTATGCACACTTGAAGCGCTCTCAGGATCGAGAGTGAGTAAGTAAGGCGTATCATCGACTTTGACTTTGAGAGACATGCAAGCATCGAGCCATTCTGGCCTGACTAGTTTAATAGGAAGAGTAGGGAAGTTCTTCCGGGTCTCGAGTATTAACTCACACTCTGGAGTATCGAGCTTTGTAGCGATAACATGAGTCGCATTCCGAGTAACTATGTCGTGACACTCTCCGCCAAATGCAATTACGCCAGCCTTGAAGACATCTCTGTCGCCTTTGTTGAGATCTGAGAAACAAGCAACAACCTCTTTCATAAAATTACGCGGATCTGGAGAATATGGGCGCATTGGGATTAGTTTCCGCCTTGAGATACAAGCATGAATCCAAGACTCCTTGACTGTGGGTATCATGAACCTTCTCATCTCTTCGGAGCGCTCATAGTCAATAGAAGAAGCCACAATCGTTAGTCTAGGCGAGACATCTCCATCTGCTCTTTCGTTCCATTGAGCAATTTCGCCACCATGGGCCTTGATGAGATCCACCAGGGCGAAGTATTTTTGAGGGGTGTCTTCTTCATTCCTCACGACAATAAATTTTCGGCCTGAGAATACCATTCACCTCGCGTCCGGGGTGATATCAATTCAGCCTACCTTCGCAAATGTGCTAAGCGAATTCACAATTAAGGTTCCCAGACACTGGAAAAACTGGGCTAATCGCTTTTTGACTGCGACTAGACCCTCTATCAGCAGTCTCTAACTGTTTGTAACCGCTTCTGCTGTGTTTATGAACTATCAAGAACGCGTATGTCGATTTCGGATTGTGCGATCATGTGATACATTGAGTTCGGTAAATTTGGTCTAGTTTAGAAGCTCAAATGGGCATTGAAGATCGCTGAACGAGAACTAAATTTGTGAATTCTATGTAAGCCTTGAATTTGAACTAACTTAAACTGCGGCTACCAGTTTGTCAACTTGAATGTCCCTTGTGTGCTACAGAACAGTGAGAAGCTGAACAACAAGCACATTAATCCTCCTTGCGTCCGGATGCAGAAGAAGCTGGATCGCCGCCAGCCTTGAAAGTAGCTTTAGCGGCTGGCTTGGCTTGCGCTGGCTTGCTTTGCGATGGTTCGGTGCGCGTTGGTTCGGTGTGCGTTTGCTCGGTGTGCGGTGATTCGGTGTGCGGTGATTCGGTGTGCGTTGGCTCAGTGTGCGTTGGCTCAGTTGATGCGCGCGACTTTGACGCATCTCGTGGCGTCCAATTATCGAAGAGGCTAGCGTATTCTGAGTTGGAGGCCTCGTCGCTTCCTAAAGCCTCAACCGCGTATTTATTAAAATGTTCTGCTGTCTGTGCACCTGCCTCTCGAGCCTTGCGGCCAAATTGCTCCACAGCGCGACGAGCATTAATGCCATAATCGCTTTCAGCAAATTGCCTCATTCCAGGGCGAATATAAGTATCAGTTGTATCAGTAACTGTTTGAGTGACTGTCTTTGAGAACCAGCTCCATCCAGTGGAGATGGCCCCCAAAGCATCTGTAGCCAAATCATTGAGAGAAGGCTCTTCCTGGTTGGTGGTGGTTTTGCGGAACTGTTTCACAGCCTTTGCATCCGCCTGGCCAACTCTCTCGGATATGTTTGTCTTGGAGCTGCTCAGGCTCGATGCGTCGCTATCGGAGGTCTTGGGGATAACCACGGGGCGCTCACGGCGAGTCCAAGGTTCTCCTTTTGCATCAGCAGAAAGCTTCTCGCGGTAATCCTCGGCCACTGTAGAGTTGTATTTGTCAACAATGGAAACGCTTTTGTCGATCCCGTTTTCCTCAAAGAACAATCTCGCCTTCTCGTTCCCTCCGACTTCCATGAGCTTCAATTCTTCAGGCTTGAATTGGTCCATTGTAACGCTTCTTACGAATGATATGTGTACGCCTAAGCTGCGGTGAGTGCCAGCGCACTCTAAACAGATGAAGATGCCATATTTTGGGCTGGCCCATTGAGGACTTGAAGCATCACACTCAAAGCACTTCTTGTTGGCTTCGGATTTTTGAAGTTCGGAGAGTTGCTTCTGAGATTGACGGACCGCGGCGCTCATGCTTGTGATGCAATGGTAGAATTTCGTGATCTCTTTAATGTAAACTCCGTTGCAGCAGGGCTCAGGGTTTGGTGTTAGAGTATCATGCAGATCTGCAGACGTTAAAATGGCTGCTGCATATATTTTTGGACACAATCAGCATTATAGCGAGCAATCGCTCGAAGGTGGAGTCTTAAAGTCGCGAAAGCTAACTAAGTTGCCGTGAGTTTTCATCTTTTCAGGGACTCAGTGCCGATGTATGCGTGACACCTCTCATCATCCCTGTTGGTATCAGATTTTAAATATTAAATAATTTGAACCTATCCTGAATTCTCTAAACCACGCTGTACCTTTCTTGGATCCCACCATGGGTATGGACCGGGTTGAGGGGACATCACTCGAAAGCTATTAGGATCATACACAGATGGGTTACGTTGGTTCGTGCACAGCTCATCTGGTTCCGCTTCATTGACGCGATCGAGTTTGCCAACACTCCCAATTCTGGGTGGCGAGAGCTGTTGACTCTCCTTCACAATCTCGGAATTTTGCACAAAGCCACGCGGAATCTGATCGCTGATAGAATCGATTTCGTCAACCATTGGTCTTGGCGTAAGCATCACGCTCAGTCTTCTCCTTTGGCTATGATGCTCGGTCGTGTCATCTAGCGCTTGCTTGTCTTGAAGCCTCTTCAACGATATCTCATGACGCCATTCGTCTAGAATCTCATCTAAGAGACATCTTAAAAATGTATACTTTTGCGCCAACACTTGAGTTTCGAAGCGGCCTTCGTTTCTCAGCCAACCTGTGAAGACCTTAAACTGTTGGCTTGATGTGTGATTGTCCCCATCAACGATGGTGTACAATAAATTCAGAAAACTGGACTGTTCTGCATCTCGTGAAATGCTCTGTTGTGTGTACTTGCGTACGTGACTCTTGACAATCATACCGAACAAGCCAGACTCAATACTGCACTCAGCCTGTTCTGCACATTTCAGGGTAGAAGTGGTCACTGGGGGATGAATTGCTTCACGGATGAGGCGTATGAGTGCCATCTCCGTTTTCGCGCTTCCATGCTGTGTCTCGCATCTGGAATGCAGATTCTGAACAGGGATTGACCCGGCTTCCGATTTCGACGGCTTTGAGAGGGCATAACTTTTGGTTACGGTAGCATTTCCATATGAATATGAAGATGCCAAAATTGACGCAAGATGCCACCATATGCTGTATTTTTTCATTAGCGTGCCGCTTATGTCGGGGTGACATGAGAAACAATGGATAAGGATCTCAAGGAATGGAACCAACATCATTGGCGCCCTAGAGTTGTTTTCCTCGATCGTCACCAAGTAATCCCGAAGTTTTAAGAAGAAGAGCTGCATCGTCTCGGATGGCAAATCGAGAAGCAGTTTTTTTGAAGTCTCGGCTATCTCTAGATTGACGGCTCGAGTGGCGTGGATCTGGCTGAAAGAGTGTGGCTTGAGCTCCTGGTCCAACGCCAAATTCATTATTTCCTCCAGAATGATCTGTCGACAAGGCGCGATGAGGCTGTTGTCAAAATCCAGTAGTATGGAGAGTGACTCAAGTGCCAATATCTTGATCTCATTCTCTCGTGCAGAATTGATCCCGTACTTTATAGCACCCATTAACCCGCTGTCGATCAGGGTAATATACAACGGTCTCAGCTGGGAATAAGCAAATGTCCTCGAAGTTTTCATGATATCGTAAATGAAGCGTATCGCATCATCTTTGGTGGAAGATGTTTCGTTTGCAGTCTTGTAAGGCGACTCGTCAAAGAGACCAAAAAGGCTGTCACAGAACTCCGGCGTATTCTGAAGTTTTTCGATGATTTCGGAATGGTAAATATAGATCAATGTTCGCAATATATGAAATGCGAAATCGTCTGCACATCTCACCAGAATGTCGCGCAACAATTGAAGACGAAAAGTTCTGTGTATTTTTTCGACCACTGGAGCATCTGCGAACTCGAAGACTTGCTTCAGGGTGGTATGATTATTGTAATACTCAAAGAAGTTTGCTTTGCGGGTTCCGAAACTTCGATCGTATTCCAACATTTGCAGTACTTTAGAGAATCGATCAGCTTCAATAACCTCTTCCAAAAGGTAGCTATCGCCCACCAAGCAGTACTGCTTGACAATGTCAGAGACAGTCCATAGATTCTGAATTACTTCGAGGGGACTTTCAGCAGGACTAAGATCGCTCCGGTCATCTGTGTTTGGAGCATCGCCCCCAGATGGCCTAAGCTCTCTGAATACGGACCAAAGTCGATTAAGATATTGTGTGGAGTCAAGATACACAATGAGAAACTCTCTGCTGAGCTGGGAAGTGAGCAACTCGCAAAACATGTTCAAGACAATTGTCAAGTTGAGTTTATTGGGAAATGGCGGAAGCACCAACGGCCGTTCGACCACATCGGCCAAGCAATCAAAATCTCCATCTGCTCCTCCAGGCTGCTGAACAGTGAAATATATGCGGTCCTCCTCAGAAAGCTGGAAGTTCGCGTAGAGCACAAATTCCGAGATGGAGGCGCATCCGGTTGCGACCTGAAAGGCAATGGCTATTCTAGCCAAGTCACTCTTATCCGCCCAATTGATAACTTTACTCTCTGCGTGAAGAATGTCTTTCTCTGGACCTGACCATAAGAGCATTGTATCCTGTTTCTGGAATGTCACTGGCGACCTAATGATGCTGCGAAACAAAACGCACGGATCTTCATCAGAGCTTGTGACCACTAAGCGATACTCGTCGAGAACCTCGTCATACTCACCGTGAATGTTGCCTTCATCAAATGTATCCCAATTCTCCTCGACAAGTCGGCAAAGCTTAACTCGCCATTTTCCAGTCTTCGGGAAGTCGAATATATGGGGCCATTCTTCCGTATTCAGCATTGGGCCAGCGCCGCCTCTGAATTATCGGGCGTTCGACGGTAGCCTGTTTCTCAACAGGTGAATTGAGCCAGTGATATTCTACTGTGCCGATCCGCTCGAGGATTGAAGCTTCCCCCGAGCTAAGAGTTATTACGCGTCCTGCACAATGTATCAGCTGACATCACCGCGGACCCTGACATTGTTGAAGATAGAGGATTTTTATACCATATCAAGAAAAAGAAAGGTAAAACCCTTAGATCTGCTTAATGGTTTTATCTCAAGTGACTTTTCAAGACTCCAGATCCCGCTTGTCAAATGGCGAGTTCTAAAAATTACCGAATTGTTCGGTTCGAAGCCGCACCTTCCGCCTCGCGAATCCTGGATAAACGGAAATGAACATAAAGGGCAAGGGGAAGGTGCATATTGAGATCGCTGATAGAGCGGGCCGCATTTAAGATTGTGAAATTTTGGACATCGAACTTCCGCATTTATTAGTTATAATTGGCTATGGCAGTATGCCTTTTAACAGAATAGTTGTGCCAGATTTGGATAATTATACACGACCACGTTTTTTTTTCATCAATTCAATTGGCGGAGACCTGCCTACCCTCTAATATCCAAAGAAAATCTAGGGGAGTGAGCCGGAGACTGAATCAGCCTAAAGCTCAGCCTCACCCACTCCATTCCAGTCACATTTACTGTCCTTTTGCTCCCAGGGCTGCCATGACATTAGGCCTGCTCATCAAATTCTGCGTCCATTTGTGCACCTCAGGGTAGTCCTCGGCCAAATTGATGCCCAATTTGACCAGAACCTGATTCCAGGGAACAAAAGAGAGGTCAGCCAGAGTGATGTTTTCACCAGCGAGCCATATAGGTCGTTGCAAAAACTCTGTCTCGTCTGCAATGTCTTCTGTCAATTGTTCGCGTTTTTCAGCGAGATAAACTTCTATCACGCCAGCTACCCGCTTGGCCTCAGCATTGAATCTGTCAGCCACTATTGCCATGCCTGTACTCGGAACATTGGCCTCTACATACCTGAACTGGAGCGCGTGGCCGATAATGGGTGCATGGCCACTTGCCTGAAAATGAACCCAAGCATTTATCTGAGCTTGCAGTTGTATGCTATCTCCTCCTAATAACTGAGCTGCCATCTGCGGAGACTGAGCAATTGTTTGGGGACGACGGCAGAGATACTCGATAATAGCCCCACTCTCCCAAAGCGTGAAATCATTGTTGTCGTGATCAACTATAGTCGGGATACGAGCGTTCGGGTTCAGTTCCACGTAACTAGGCAAGCGCTCCTCGTGCTTGTGAAGATCAATGTTGAAGGTATGATACTTGATTCCTAGCTCACTGAGAACTACAGCAACTTTGAAGCCATTTGGAGCAGACCGATGTGAAAATAGAGTAATTCCGTCTTTAGGATATTTTTGTCGATACTCAGCTATTCTATCAAGAGGGGCTGGCTGATCCAATTCGTGCCTTCCTGCGTCTTCTTCAGATTCTTCCTCCTCATAGCCCTGCTCAAACGAGGGCGAATGCGGCTTTACCGAGTTGTTCTGCTCATCTTTCAGCTCTGGTTCAAAGTAGATTCCTGCTAGTTTGCCGCTCAAATCCATGCCTTTGCCAGTTATCACCTTAGCAGAATCTGTAACTGATAAGAATACTCTTGATCAGGGCAGGTCCGGAGAGAACAAGTGTTATGCTGACTTATTAGGTAGCGCATCGGCTGTGACCAAAGCTCGACTACAGAACTGAGTTTCGAGAGCTTGGTTTCTATTAGTGACAATTAAATTATATTAAGCTCGGTTCCAGCAGTTGTTCTCAATCTATGTGGGCATCGTTATTAAATCTAAGAAGTGTCAATACAGTTTAGTACAGCACGAGAACATGACCAGCACGGAATGCACACAGATTAATATCTCATTCCGAGATTTGGTGGACCCCAAAAATCGCTACTATCACACGAGTCTCGAAACCTTCCATTCAAGTCGTATAAAGAATCGATTGCAAGGATCTACCCAACAGGGCTAGCGTTAACTCTCACCTCCATTGTCCACTCTAGCCATTGCTAATTAGTAAACGTGATGTGGCTTCTAATCTGTTACGTGATCACAGCACCCCACTCACCCCTGAACGAAAAATTCTCTCCTATATTTACCTCCACTCCCTTCTTTATCACTTCACAAACTTGATCAAAATGGCTGACGAGGAGCACACCTTCGACACCGTTAATGCTGGCGCCTCCGCCACCTACCCGATGCAGTGCTCTGCTCTGCGCAAGAACGGACACGTCGTTATCAAGGGTCGTCCCTGCAAGATTGTAGATATGTCGACCTCCAAGACTGGTAAGCACGGTCACGCGAAGGTTCACCTTGTCGCCATTGACATCTTCACTGGCAAGAAGCTCGAGGACCTTTCTCCTTCGACCCACAACATGGACGTCCCCAACGTCTCCCGCACCGAGTTCCAGCTCATCGACATCGATGACGGTTTCTTGTCCTTGATGACCTCCGAGGGCAACACTAAGGACGACGTCAAGGTTCCCGATGGCGAGCTTGGCGAAAAGCTCCAGGAGGATTTCGAGGAGGGCAAAGACCTTCTCGTCACTATTATTGCTTCCATGGGTGAGGAGGCTGCTATCTCCTACAAGGAGGCCCCTAAATAAACAGCCTTAAATTTCTTTTTTATAACGTCGTTTGCCCACTCGGCAATCAATTGTACTAATTTCGATTCCACGTTCGGGAAATGAAGTTCACAGCTGATTGGGATAGCACAGTAGAGTTCAGAATGGTACTAACTAGCTAATGTTACAAGCCTATCGAAGTCAACGCAGGCAAAGATTAATTACGTGGAACCGTAAACTCGGTCAATATGGGAATAGAGGGAAAGCAAGTGTCGGGGAATAATGTCAGTCAGTCTTCGAGGGGCGGACGCGATACGCGGGTTCTAAAATAAAAGCGACAGGTGCGTCGCCACCTGTGAGCGTTGGCCAGTTCAAGGAGTCTGCAAGATGGAGGCGTAGATTCCAACCAGAGCAGAAGTCAACCCCGAAGTACCGGCGATGATCGCATAGGGCAGGTCAGGGCGAATGAAATTGAATAGAACGGCGCTGAAGAACCGTCCTAGGCCGAACAGGATGGGGTCAAAGGTATAGGTGTGCTTCTTACGGCGAATAGCGTTCTTTTTGGTGAAGTTGATCACAAAGGAGAACGCGAGGGCTGGGAGAACAAGCAGGGCGCCGTACAGCAATGCTTGGGCGATTAGCTTATGCCTCACTTCGTCAAAGCTGAGAATGAATTTACCAAGGACCGTGCGAGGCCAGTTCAAGTAGACCACAGCGCTCCATTCAAGAACAATGAGGATCCAATTCACAACAGCCACCGTCGAGATGCGGCTGCGGAGCTCGCTTGCGGAGGACGCTAATCTGTGCGTCAAGTCAAATCCACGACCAGACACCTTGGTCCAAACCCCACCAACGGCATGACTGACCTCTTCCAACTTCTCCTCAACATACTCTTCTAGCGGGCCTTCCTCTTCTGCGTCTGAGGGGGGATTGGGCTTATCTACAAAGCTGGAAAGCCGATGATCAAGCTGAGCGTCGTTTGGCACAGCATTGAGGTGCTTGATAATATCCGCCTCTAGAGTGGCCTTGATCGACTTGGGTGAGGGAGTAACTCCTAAAATCTGAAGCAGCTCAAGCAATTCTGATTTCTTGTAATTCGACGGCATCGCTCGGTCTTTCTCCAAATTGGTATAAGGCACAAGTAAGGTTACGCGACGCGCTATTATATAAACACACCCACGGGAGTGATGAGGGTAGGGGCACATTTCCTGATAGGGCAGATGATCAACAAACTGTACACACACCAACCTGTAGGTGTGATGGCTTTCGGCTTCGGAGTCTTGCAGAGAAGAAGGTGAATCTCCGGGCAGCAAGATCTCTAGGCCGGCATTGGCTTCTGCGCAGACACCATCCACAACTGGTCCACCTGGACTAGGTTTTGATTAATAAGTGGTCACTTAATGATGGTAAGAAATTAGCTGGATTCTGTTAATATCATAATGCTCCATATAGATTGAAGTCCAATCTCTCTCTACTCGCTCTCTTCATGGCTGCTCTCTCGACTCGAAAGAGGTAAACAGGCTGAATGCGGTCAAAATATTTACTAAGCCGCAAGGTTACATCATACGGTATTTTGCTGGTTGCCGTTTCGAAGCGAGTGTACGCCCTATTGAGAAGGTGTCAGATCCTCTGAGCCCAATGCGGCTTAGGCTTTACCGTATTGAGCAGGACTGTTTCAGAAAGAAAGCGCTCAATTGAGAAAGTCAAAGCTTGTTATTGCTGAAGCATTACGACTGTAAAGTCATTTTAAGGAAGGTACAGATTATAGAATTTAAGAGTGCACATTCCTTACGGATGACTGCAAACACACGGCCTACTCAACTCCGTGGGCATTTCGGGCACTACAGGAACTCAAGCAAAATCAGTAGGAGGCAGAGCAGAAAAAAAACTCACACTATATAATCAAGCTTTCACCCACGATTTCGAGCTCGTTTCGTCTCTCAGTGAAGTTTTCGGTCTCGCGAGGCCCGAATCAGTGCAGATTCCTCGATTGCCCCTCACGTCAAATGCCCGTGTTAACCTAACCTCAAGCAATTGAGTTTGGCATGTTGACCTCGTCCATCGTGCAGATGACTGGATGACTAACATAGAACTACTTTGTTTGTATCCGCTAGCTCTCACGAGAACGTTGTCTCACCTAACACAGATACCGCTTTGGGCAATGTCATCCGGTAGCAAAAGTAGCGCGAAAGAGCCAAAGCCTGGCTCTTACTTGAAAGTAGTTTCAAGGCATAATAACGATTCTGATGAGGAACACGGAGATGACAAGTTTAGCCACGCAGGCACCTCTCAGTCTGCTGATGGCCAAGGTGACGAGCAATACGGAGAGGGCGAGGCATTCGACGATGAAGACGCCAAAGCAGAGGGAAGCGGAGGTCGTGAGCGACGGAAAATAGAAATCAAGTTCATCCAGAACAAGGCCCGGCGCCACATCACCTTCTCAAAGCGGAAGCACGGTATAATGAAGAAGGCATGGGAATTGTCTGTTCTAACCGGTACACAGGTGCTGTTATTGGTGGTTTCAGAAACGGGCTTGGTATATACCTTCACAACTCCAAAGCTTCAACCTCTGGTCACTCAAAGCGAAGGCAAGAATCTGATTCAGGCATGCCTCAATGCCCCCGAATCTCCTCTCGATGGAAACGAGGAGTCACCAATGGCATCGCAAGGCGACAGCGAGGGAGATCTATCGCCCTCTTCTTCGGGCGCTCCAGTCGATGTAGAACAGATCAGATCACAGAATCCCACTAACGACCAACTCCTTGCTTTGCGCAAGGCACAGGCGTCCCAAGATGCACAGGGCCGCATACCGTCCCACATCCAGAGCGCTCAGAATCCTTCTCCACCAGTCACTTCTAACCCCCAAGATGGCAATCCACACATGTCCCCCCAGAACGGAGGACAGGCGGCTGCTCTGAGAGCCGCTATGCATGCACAGGCACAGGCGCAGGCGCAAGCACTGGCTGCATCCGGACTTCCTCCTCACATACAACAATTTGCTGCACAAGGATACAAAGTCCCACCTTCACAATATGGATATCAAGGGTATCCTTTCTCAGCTGCAGGAGGCCAAATGGGATCGCAAATAGCAGGTTTGGGACAAATGAATGGATCCCAGTTCGCTGGAGCAGGGCAGCCTTTGGATACTGCCACTCTTCTCACAATGCAGCAAGGTGAAGGTACTAACCCACAGAACGGCCCTGAATACCCTGGGATGCTGCCGCAGCAATCAACCCCACAAGCGCCTTCACGCCATCAAAGCTAACTTCGTAGCATCAATTTTGACTTTAGAAATTGGGGCAGAAATAGTCGATTCACCTCTGTGCATGCCAAGCCCCTACCAATCGTAGATGAAGCTAGTCGCTCATAAGGTTGTAAGCTGCACCGGCAACAAATACAAAGCTAAGGCGACCTTTAGAGCCAATATATATACAACCAGTCAGATACATTGGGGACTCTGCGAGGGTCAGAACATAAAATGAAGTATCAGCAAGAAGACTATCTAGATCTTTCTGAGCTTGACTCTTAAAAATGTTTCATCATACCATCTCGCCAGATATCCTCAGCTATAACACATTTAATTCCGTTTCGTGAGTTCGACCTCACGCTGCCAGCTAAAAGCAGCCACAGACTAAACAGGAAAAGGGGTGAAGACCGAGAGTAAGCTCCATCGAGTTCACTCCAATGAGCGTATTACTCACCATTGGAGGGAATTGCATATCTGTCATTAAACAGGCGACGCTGTCATCGTCTTGAGGCCAAAGCTCGATTAGACATCCCTTCTCACATGAGAACCAAAGAGGGCCTTAAAAAGGCAAAACACCATATCATCGAGCTATCTCCCAGATACTAGAAGATACATTTCTGCTTGAACCTCAACCGGAGACTTTCCCCAAAGCGTTCATACGGATAGTCCGTCGGTAGCTCTGTACGCAATCAGTCGGTCTTCACACAGAAAAAAGAAGTGAAAAATGTCGTTAATAAAGCGATTTGATACCCTTACCCAATGGAGAGACATCTCAAATAGAAAGAGCTTGTATATATAGGGAGAAAAGGAGAGGAAGAATGTGGTGCAAAATAAATAAATAAAATATAATATAATGAAAAAAAAGACAATATGATAAGATCTCGACGTGTACAGAATTGTTTTGGACAGGTGCGAGAGAGGATTGATATTACTCACTGGACCATAGAGTTGATGCTCCCCCCACCTTCCCTGAGCCTGAGCGCACATCCTTCCCTTGCATCTAATAGGAACTGTCTGGATCATGCGAATTGCATGCCTTGTCCATGGGGCATTCCCCTGCAAGAAGATGAGTTTCAATCCACTGTTCGTTATTTTCGAATTGTTCGCCACAACCGCAACATCTGCCAGCACAGTTTGGCCTATTTTTCCTGGCTGTGCCTGTAGGGTATGCAAAATGACGCGCTTTGAGATGCATCTTAAAAGTATCGCGGCGGCTAAAGCCACCAGTCTGATGGCACTTGTGGTCTGGATCAAGCCAACTATAGAATGGGCAGTTGAACTTCATGATTTCAGCGTGCTTTTTCATGTGGCGAGTGAGATAACCGCGGATTCTGAATGAGGCACTGCAGTTGGGACACTTGAAAGCATGGTCGTCATTCGTGTCGCTTCCACTCTCACTGCTTCCTCTTGCTGAGTGCGGTGGTGATGGCAGGTTATATGGCTGCACTGTCTGTCTGTGATTCGAGTGATGAGTCGCCACATGATGCACTGTCAGAGGCTGTTTATGAATCTTGTGAGAGTGGCTCTTTTGCATGTGTAGAGGCCCAGGAATAGAAAATTGTCGGCTAGGGAAGGCAGGCTCTTCGGTATAGGTCATATTAAAGTCAAGCAAAGGCGACTGAGACAGGTGTGAGTTTCCGCCGTAAGCATTACCTGAGTTTGGTATCTCTAGATGCGGGCTGCTGTTGTTGCTTGTTGCTTGGAAAGAATCGGGAGGGCTGTTCCACACCTGTCCGCTAGCTGCTGTTTCTGAAGGCGGTGTGTGATTGAGGATAGGGGCGCATGGCTGAGTAGGAGGGTCATTGAACAGTACGGTTTCGAGATCCGTGAGTGGGTCTTGTGGGCTCTTTTGCCAGCTGTCCTGCTGTTGGAGCTCGGGTCGAGTCGGAAGTGGAGCAATAATGTTGTCCGCTTTTTGACTGAAGCCAAGCTGCTTGCCTTGACTCGTCTGGCTCATCTGCAACTGTCCAGAGACTGGGGACATTTGGTCCATGTTGGCCAACCCGTTCATGGGATTCAAGGCATCGTAGCGGGCACGCTCAGGATTCAGGCTAGCCCCGTTACCGAAAGCGTTTATGTTAGCCGGCTGCCCAGTCTCATTGCTCGTTCTATTGCCCATCGCGCGATCCTGAGAGGCCTGGGTCTCCGGAAGGTAATTCTCGGAGTATTGAAGGGCACTGTCCTTGGGAGGCAAATCGCCAGGGTACCACAGCTCGATAGGGAGATTGTCAGGCGCAGTGGGGTGCACATACATTGGCTCCTGCTTCCACTCGCCGGGGCCGCCTTCGGAAATGTTGGCGTTGGGCTGGTCGTAAAAATACGAACTGATGTTACCCAGCGTCAGCATGTCAGGCAGTTGGTATTCGAAGCCCGAATTCGTGGCACAAGGCTTGGCTGAGCTCGTAGCGTCGCCTTTCTCATGGAGTATGCTACGCTTTTTTGGGAATTGGGGGAGCTTGGCATCTGGACGTCTCACCAAGCGGGCACGATATACTAGCACACCCACAATGGCTAGAACAATGAAAAAGCCATATCCCAAGTGCTCCCAAGATATATCATTTAGTGATGCATAGCCACATTTCATACTACTAGAGGCTGGCTGATGCATTCTTGTATACTTGGCCAGATATTAGTTTGTGCCAGGAGTAAGAAAATCCGCGCAAGTGGGGCCTACTTGCTGCGAAGGGTCGATCGCTTTTAGTCAATTGTGGCCTCGATCAACAGTCACAATTATTATAACACGGCTTTAGTTGTGGTCATACTGAGGTAAGGGTGCCATGTCGTCTATAGCCCTTACCTTGGAGCATGCGGTGCATGCTGTGCTAGAAATCTGCTCAGCAGTTATCAAAGAAATTGGCCATGTGATCTGTTCGTGCGACAGCTCAAAAATACGAGGGCTGCACCGCTCCTCCAGGGGTCTGTAGTTTGAAGCGCGAGATTTCAGCTTTGGTTGCGAATGTAGAGCTCCATACCCAATTTACTGCTGTTTCGCTCGACGGCTCTCATGCGAGTCGAAAGGGGGGTTCCGGGACGATCTGCTCAGCAACGCCTCATTCGCTGTGACTTATCCGCAACCCCCTCCCCCTAGGGCCTGCCCTTAATGTTTCAAGATGCGGGAGTATGCATGCCCATTTAAGAATTTCAGGCCACCTGTGGCATGACGTCAGACAAAGTTATGGGGGAAGCATTTGTAACGCGCCACACTTTTTGACTAGAATGGGATCAGAATTAATGATTCATACCCAGTACTTGATTTTCTATACCTATTCCAGTCAGATATTTAGAACTAACTCCTTGGTCTCAGATTGGTAAGTCCGTCTCCTATGCCCGATCAGGCCTAAGAATAGACCTTACGGATAAATATGTGAAGGCATCGCTACTATTCTCCGAAAGGTCTAGGTGACTCTCGCATACCCGCGATTGGGGCTGAAACAGGCGTATTCGGAAAGAATTTGAACGACACCTCTTAACTCCTGTGGTAGTGATACAACCCAATTGAGATCATCGTGACGCTGAGCCCCATTCCATTGACGAGGGCAAGCCTATCGTGGAAAACAAATACAGAGACTAAAATAGTCGCAACTTCTTTGCAGATTCCTGCCACGGCCAACGTTAGAGGCCCCGTTGCATTGAGTAGCTCGAATTCAGCCCAGGTCATACAAAAAGCCAAGACGCCTGGGAACAGTACCATACATAATGCCCATACAATCGAATAATCTTGCCAGATTTTGCCGTTGAAAAATGCTTTTGGCCCTTCGAGCGATGAGCCTATTACGGCAAGCGCAACCAACATAGTCGGTGATAATGCTAAAATTGTCTGAACTGGGTGCGGTTTCCTCAATGCCTTAAGTCCTTCTGAACCATTACTTTCCACAGCTTCTGTGTTCATGGGCTCATGACCTGAAGAGCTCATCGCTGGCCTCACAATTTGAGTATCCTTGCGACTGAGCAACAACTTTATTAAAGCCCATCTTAGTCCAGAAAAGCAGGAGGCGCCCAAAACAAGGAAAAAACCAATAAGATTGAACTCAGTCTCCCCGGCTACCATGAGAAACACACCAAAGCTCATGATTGCGACAATAGCTGCCAAGCGCCAATTTGGTCTTTCGAGTCCGAACAGGACACTGAACAAAAGCACGAACCCCAGAGCACTCGATTTTATCATTGTATAAAAGCTGAGCGTAACTACGAGCAAACTGGCGTTTCCTAGACCGATATCTGCCGAGCTAGCTAGTCCTGCAGGGATGGATTTGAGCCGTTCTTTGTTACTCGACTGAGATAGAGGCAGCCGTAAGATGACCAAAGCCAATGACGCAAGGACGATCTGTACTAACTGATGAAGGGTGGTTGTGAGCAAGGGAAAGCTAAAGCCCATTCCGCTCGGCGAGAACATGTTTTTATTATAAACCGAGAGGCCAATGCTGAACGCGTACCAAAATATTAGCGCGACCGCGGCTCTCGACCTAATTCTTTCGAGAATACCTGCTACGTAGGTCTTCTTCTGATCGTTTACCTCGGGCTCCGCTTGCATTGAGTCTCCCAGTATGTGTGGATGCAATCCCTCAAGCTCTACAAACTCGGGGTCCGACAGGTCTGAAAGCTCGTTGACGCCGGCGGTCCTTGAAGCTTCCGAAGTAGCCCGACGATGCATCTTATTGGTCAGAGCTGGCTTCACAGCAGAGAGACTTGGTTAAAAGTCCGAATAACTCGGAACACCCGATGCGCAGCCGGTCAACGCTAACTATCTCTCTTCTAGAGGCGGAAAGGGTCAAATCTAGCTCAGGTTTCACTATCTTGAGCAGTCCACCCCCTACCCTGGAAGACCAATGAGCGCTAGTTTCATACATGTAGAACGGACGAATTATGCCAATGGACTTGCAATTACAATTAAAAAGGCTGTTAGACATTCGCCTTTTAGCGATGCGATGAATAAATAAAGTGAGTGTTTCTTTTCCTCCTTGTAGTCGTCTATTTTCTGCGTGACTTCTTTGAAGACTTTCTTGACGTCTTCCTTTTACTCCAGCCACCAGTAGATCTCTTGATTGGTAGCTTTTGCGTAGCAGCTACCACTGGAGCAGCAGCCTCGACCTCCATCGCCTCGGTAGGTGCAGAGGCTTTGGTTTGCTTGGATAAAATCTCGTCAATGGATGATTCGTGAAGTTTCTCGGCAATTCGGTTCTCACGCTGAGTAACTGCGTCCCCAAACACGCTGGCGCGTTTGACAGTCTTGTTTGTCTTTTGCCTAGAAGATCTGAGAGACCGTGCCATAGAGAATATATTGCACAATGGCAGAAAACTGAATGAGCCCTGGGCACACAATGGCTAAAAAAATAAAAATATATTTAGTGATCGCTTACTAAGTAACTCAAACTTGAGGCTCGAGCAGAGGGAAAGAGCACCGGGCCTCTTTAATTAGTGGGGCTCTGCACTAATAGTGCCTTAATTAGCGGCGTCATGCTCAATTGTGTGAGGCACTAACAGCAAAAGGTGGGAATTCTGGGTCTCGTTAAAAATAATTCTGAGAAAAAATTAGCTCCACGAAGCTCAACAGGCAGCGGTCCACCTAGATTTTACAGTAAATGAGAGAAAGAATCTGGATTAGTTGTCGGACTTGAAGCTCAAGACAGGTTCTGTCGAGCCCGAGCGCCAGGCTAATTTCTAAACATAGTAGACTACAATGAAGCCACGATGCAATGAAGCCGCGATGGCCAGGTTCTGTACGGCCCAATCCCCCTGGTGCTCAAGCAGCTTGCATTTTCGAACCTTGCGATTGATTACGCCTTCCATCTGTGCGGTGACGCCATAGGGCGGCAGGCTGTGGGCTTGGCAGCGGGGTAGGCTTGAGGGTTACTTTTGGGGGTACTGCCCCAACCCGTTGGGTTTTGTTGCCTGTCATTCACCCTGGACCACGGGTTGTCCAGGGTGGAGACCTCAAGAGGGCTCAGGGCAGTTACATAACACACCAGTTCTTGGGAATCAAGTGCCATTGTCTATCACGTGGTTTGAGGGTGAATACTGATTACAGCATATCGGGTTAGGTCCTCTGGGACATTAGTAGAGCCCTGGGTACGGTTATGGCCGTCACTAAGGCGTGTGCAGCTTACCGAATCCTCTCGTAGGCCTTGATAAAAAACCTCTTCCTTCTTCTCAACTTTTCACACACTGGAAATGCCGAACCTCAGACTCCAGAAGCGCCTTGCGTCCGACGTCCTTGGCGTGGGCACCAACAAGATCTGGCTCGACCCGAACGAGACTTCTCAGGTCGGTCTTGCCAACTCCCGCCAGGAGATTCGCAAGCTTGTCTCCAATGGCCTCATCATTGCCAAGCCCGTCATGGGCTCCTCCCGAGGCCGCACGCGGGCTTTCCACGAGGCCCGCAGCAACGGTCGCCACACAGGCTACGGTAAGCGTAAGGGTACTGCCAATGCCCGTATGCCTGTTCAGGTTCTGTGGATGCGCCGCCAGCGTGTTCTCCGCCGCGTTCTCTCCAAGTACAGAGAGCAGGGCAAGATCGACAAGCACCTTTATCACCTCCTCTACCGTGAGGCCAAGGGTAACACTTTCAAGCACAAGCGTGCTGTGATCGAGCACATCATCAAGGCCAAGGCCCAGTCCCAGCGTGAGAAGAGCCTCAAGGACGAGGCCGAGGCCCGCCGCGCCCGCAACAAGGCCGCCCGCGACCGCCGCCAGCAGCGTGTTCTTGAGAAGAGGAACCTTCTTCTCCAGGAGTAAGTTATATATCCTCTTAATTTAACGCATATCTATTGTGCCTACGCAACGTCAGATGATTCATTGGACTGGATCCCCGGATAACATCAAACGCAATGTCACAGAATCCAAATTGAAATCGACAGAGACTTCACTGTGAATTTCGGGCCATGTAATCCCGCTGTCTGTTTCGATTCCGCCTTTGAATGGGTTTACCCTATTTCTCACCGATTTGTAACTCTCGTGGGTTCGCCAGTGAGAAGCACTCGAATTCAAAAGTCTCCGAGCAACCTCAAGAAGAATTGGTAGGTTCCTAGAGCAATTCGCGAAACACTCTCGTTAGACTTAATTTGCTTGCCATATCTGCTCTGCGCTGGGTTCTGTAGCGAGTCCACTAATGCTGAGAATATCTAGTAAGTGCCTCACCGGAGCCAATGCGTACACGCACCGAACTCTACGAGTCCCACGGCTCAGGTCATACTCGCTCAAAAGACCTGAGGGTGAGTATGAAAACGAGATCTTCTCCTTGCTGGAAAAGACATTCAACCCCTCGCAGCTGTTGGTACAGGACGTTAGTGGTGGGTGCGGATCTATGTTCGCCATCCGAATAGAGTCCACAGCATTTAGAGGATTGACTCCCGTGAAGCAGCAGCAGCTCGTCTACAAGGCGCTCGGCCCCGAAATCGCTAAATGGCACGGTTTACAGCTGAAAACATCGGCATCAAAGTGAGCTTAGCCTCAGGCGAAATCTCAATCTGCTTCAAAGGGTATATTTGCATATAGATGTGGTCGCTCAATAGTAGTATATAAAGTGCCTACGAATAGATAGACTGTCGGCACCGCAAAGTATACTGCGCTTGTTCCCGATCAATGGCTACAACCCGGTCATCGGTGGCCTAATTGAGACAGTTTCGAGGGTTCCCGGCAATATCCACTAGCATTTTCAGCCCAAATTCTTAATTCCGATACGTTTACCGGCATATGTCTACTTTTACACGCATTCTGCTCCATGCACATTGGCTCATGGAAGTCGAGTTCGGGTTGGGGAACGAGCTGAGTGCGCGTGCCAGCCCTGGTCATGCATGGTGGGACCCGCCAGGAACCGCCTTTCATAGAACTGCCGGAAGGGTGGGTACGCGTTTGTCTTTTTCCCGGGAATTTCGATCGCCCAGACTGAACCAGAACATACCGACTTATGACTGGGGTTACTGTACAAACAAAGCCCTTCGAGGGGCAAAAACCTGGAACCTCAGGGCTCCGTAAGAAGACGAAGATTTTCGAGGAGCCTGGCTATACGGAGAACTTCGTGCAGGCCATTTTTAACGCGATCCCCGAGGGGGTGCAAGAGTCAACACTTCTTGTTGGTGGCGATGGCCGTTACTTCTGCGACACGGCTATTGACATCATTGCACAACTGGCCGCCGGCAATGGCGTCAAGCAGCTCATAGTGGGCCAAAACTCCCTGCTTTCGACCCCGGCTGCAAGCCATCTCATCAGAAAGCGCCAGGGTGTCACTGGAGGCATCATCTTGACGGCAAGTCACAATCCGGGCGGCCCGGAGAACGACTTTGGCATCAAGTACAACATGTCTAACGGCGGCCCTGCTCCAGAATCTGTAACGGACAAAATCTACAAGGCCAGTACGGAACTAAAGGAGTACTTCGTAGGCTCGCAGCAGCGCGAGAAGATCGATCTCTCTGCTCCGGGAACGAAGACGTATTACGATGGCAAGCTCAGTGTCGAGGTTGTTGACTCCACTAAGGACTACGTCGAGTTCATGAAGCAGATCTTCGACTTCCCACTCATTAAAGAGCTCGTTCAAAGCAATAACTCACAATTCAAGATTCTTTTCGACGCGCTGAACGGCGTCACTGGGCCTTACGGGAAGGCCATCTTTGTCGACGAGCTTGGCTGCCCCGAGTCCTTCATCCAGAACTGTGTGCCGAAGCCCGATTTCGGTGGACTCCACCCTGATCCCAATCTTACATATGCTCGCACACTTGTCGACCGTGTCGATGCTGAGAACATCCCATTCGGTGCTGCAAGTGACGGTGATGGCGATCGGAACATGATCTATGGTGCTCGTGCCTTTGTTAGTCCGGGAGATTCGGTGGCTATAATCGCTCACTACGCTGCGAAACATATTCCGTACTTCCGCAACGAGGGAATCCATGGCTTGGCCAGATCTATGCCTACTTCTGGTGCTATCGACCTAGTTGCCAAGAAACAGGGACTACAATGTTATGAGGTCCCAACGGGATGGAAATTTTTCTGTGCTCTGTTCGATGCTAAAAAGCTCTCAATTTGTGGCGAGGAAAGCTTTGGTACTGGCTCGGACCATGTACGAGAAAAGGACGGGCTATGGGCCATCTGTGCTTGGCTCAATATCCTCGCTGGAGAGTCCAAGGCGAAGAACAAGGCAGTAACCATCAGTGACATCCAAAATGAATTCTGGGCTGAATATGGGCGCACTTTTTTCACACGCTACGATTATGAGCAAGTTTCTAGTGATGGTGCAAATAAAGTCATCACCAAGCTTGCTGAATCGATCGCTGACCCGAACTTTGTCGGCTCGACCCTGGTCCCTGGGGGTCAATTGAAGGTCTCGAGCGTTGGAGATTTCAGCTACACTGATCTGGACGGCTCGAAGAGTGAGCATCAAGGCTTGTATGTCAAGTTCGAAGGGGGCGCGCGCACAGTAGTTCGTTTGAGTGGAACCGGCTCGTCTGGTGCTACAATTCGTCTCTATCTAGAGAAGTACGAGAGCGACAAGAGCAAATATGGTCTATCAGCTCAGGACTATCTCGACGCTCCCATTAAGGAAATAACCTCATTCCTTTCGTTCAAAGAGTTTATCAAGAAAGATGAGCCCGACGTTCGCACATGAATATCTGAGTTAAAGACCTTAGTTCTGCACAAACTTGATTAAATAATTAACCTCAAGTATAGTTTAGACCGTTTGCAGCGTTGCTCCGTATCAGCGAAGCTGAGCTGTTGTCCAACTCGTACGTATCAGTACGCCTGACGTCGCCTTCTCTCAAAGGTGTATGTGCTATTCCAAATTTTTTGGCAATGTCATGAACGTTTTTGGAGACGTGCCGCTCGGTTTGAAGTGCGTCTATTTCGACTATGAAGTTCCTGATTTCCTCCTTATATCTCGTCTTTACGACATGCAAACTTCGCTGGAGGCATACAACCTTCTCCCGAGCTTGGGTGAGTTCTCTTTCGAGGTTTGTTGAGTACACGTCAGTATCCATATGAATTAATTGGCGTTGCACGAACGCGCATTAACATAGCGGTATTGATACCCTATCCCTATCCACAAAAGGTAAACAAAGAAGAGCTCAGCTCAAATTGGCAGGTGCATTCAAACAAAATCAAAATCCCAATCGAGACCCTTCACTTGATCATCACCAGATTCCCGGCCACGCTTCAGGGGCTCTGCTCGCTCACGTATTCCAAATTCAGACATTAATTTGGCGGACATCTCACGAAGATCTTTTTCAGATGTGTGTAGCTTGACTTTTCTGTACTCAGGAACAGGCGGCACTTCAGCCTCGCCGTCAGCAATTTTATCTCTAACGAATTTCGCAACTCTTGCGATTAATGCATTGGGTTGCGGAGAAGGTAACTCCGTGGAGGTCATACAATCCACAAGCTTATCCATATCGTCATCGAGTTCCTCCTCACCATCTTCTGGCTCTGTCGGAAGCTCGTAGAATCTGTAGTAGTATTTGTAGTCGTCTCTAAACGGTAAAGGGGAACACAGAAGCTCATTATGTGGTCCCGGCTGAAGTGTTACAAGCTCAAGTTTGCCTTTCAGCTTTAATTGACCGTCCTCTCCCTTTCGCGGATCTCGACACATACGAACGACTGCGTTCATTTGTTTCTCTTTGAGTGCATGCGCAAATGCCGCGAGAAACTCGTTGGCCGCCTCGTTGTTTCCTATCAATACATCAGTTCTCTCTAAAGGAATCCATGGCGGGATTCGAGGCACGGTCGCAAGAAGTTCAAAGGCCTTACTCCATTTTTCTGCACCGTTGTACTCTCCATTCATGAGCCCTTGTATGCCCTTATCCGCAGTGACTAGCTCGTTTAGGTACATATAGCCCTTTTCGAGCGTGTTGGGATCGATGTCCTCTCCAGATTCGGACTTGAGATTATTACTTTGTACAACTCTTCTATCGTTGGCATACTTGGCGGTGTCAATGGATGTAGAGCGTCTCGTGACAGGGTACAGTGAAATTGGAAAGCTCAGGAGGGGCGCGTCAAGGTCACCAACAGTGAAATTACCATCAAATACCTTCATTACTTTGACAAAACGACGTCCTATGGATTCTCGACGGCCTATGCCGAGGAAAAACTCGTCACCGTGCCTGTGGCTATCCGCGTTGTCATCTTTGAGTGCTATAACGTGCGATTTTTGTTCCCCAAGAGTTATGACTATGCTATTGACAGGTTCGACCAAAGACAAAATATCTTTGTGTGCTTTGTCAATAAACGCTGCTTCGTCACACTCTGAACTTTGGCAGTCGAAATCCTCATAGAATTTGTGAGCACTCATGCGCAATTGAGTTACTGATGAAACCGTCAGTTTTTGTAGTTTGTGCACATATTCGAATGAGCTAGAGCCATAGACGCAAAGGCCTACATGATATCTATTGGCAACATTCTGCACAATTGCTGAGGCTAGCTCACCACAAACTTCAGATATCAGATCAGGAGACCTAATCGCGTATATAACATTGTGAGGCATACTATCTGTGCTGAACCGCGGGAATTGAATGAATTGGTGAGCTCCTGTTCATATGATAGTTCAGGCTTTCAAATGAACTCGACAAAGTCCAATTTGGCCCGGTAAAACTCGCTAGTCGATCGAGAAGTTCAACACTACTGAAGTTATAAGGGTAAGGTTCGAACATGACACTGAACGCGTCATTGAGGGTTCAGCAACCGCAAACCTAGAACCAATATCTCCCTTACCCCCTTCCCTCTGGTTTTTGCATTGCCAAAGGAGCGAGAGTCAAGTTGTGTTAGGGCCCAGGGCTGATGTAACCCACACGTGATTAATTTTCTGCTACTCTCTCGGACCCTCTGTGCCCTCCCCCCGCCTGCTGCTCGCTGGGTGAAAGCGTCAACATATTTCATTTCGAGCACTTCAGCCACACCTATCCAAGATGCCTAAGAAGAGAGCTTCTAACGGACGTAACAAGAGTGGCCGTGGCCATGTGAAGCCCGTCCGCTGCGCCAACTGCAACCGTATGGTTGCAAAGGATAAGGCCATCAAGCGCTTCAGCATCCGCAACATGGTCGAGGCTGCTGCCGTTCGTGATATCAGCGAGGCCAGCGTCTACCAGGAGTATGTGCTTCCCAAGATCTATGTCAAGGTTGCCTACTGTGTCTCCTGTGCCATTCACAACCGCGTTGTCCGTGTACGTTCCAGGGAGAACCGCCGCATTCGCACACCCCCTGTTCGTGCCCGATTCAACCGTGACAACAAGCGCATCAACCCCGCTGCTGCCGCTGCCCGTGCCTAAAAATACGGTAAGGTATATATATAATCTCTGATCCAACACATACGTCTGATCCTACACGTACATCTTCAGAAGTTAGCTGCCATATTTGCGCAGAACACTGGCCCAACCAGTTCGGTGCAGGTAGGCCCGGCGTCAATTCAAGTGTAATATTTACATAGCATTTGTACTTACATTAATTTCGGCGATGTTTCTTCGCTGAACTATTCGGTACACGACCACTCTGACCGATGGTGATGTTCACCTTTGGCGGCACCGAGAAGCCGAATGATTTAGCCACTTTGGCAAGATCGAGCTTGTCGATCTGGTAAACCTGCTTGAGGTGATGAGATGCGTAGGCCTGCAAGTAGGAACGGTAGCCATCCCTGGCACTGTTGTTGAGCCAGTAGTTGCTACTCACCAATTTCTGTAGTTGAGGCTGCACGTTCGCAATCTTCGACGAAGGAAACTCGAACTCATTCAATGGAACACGAGCCTCTTTGAGATATCTCAGGAATCCCAGTTCATTCGGGAGCAAGAACATTAGACTCTTACCTTTGCCCTTCGACCCACGCGCTGTTCGACCAACGCGATGAATGTAGTCTCTTGGATCATCGGGGGGATCGAATTGAACAATCCAGTCAACAGCGGGGATATCGAGGCCTCGTGCAGCTACATCGGTACAGAGCAGAGTTCCGGTTTTTGCGTTGCAAAACTCGAAAAACGTGTTTGTGCGCTTCTGCTGCTTCTGCTTTCCATGGAGGTCAAGGACAGGCATGTCGATATAGTTGAGCAATTCACCGTAGTACTTGACGCTATTGCAGGAACTAAAAAACACAATGACTTTCTTGTTGCGATTGCGCTTGAGGAAAGTAAATAAGAGCAAGAATCGTTTGTCACTATCGCAAACAACGTAGCCCTGTTCAAGACCATCCGCCGTAGCTGTATCACGCTTCTCATCGACATTGATATAGAGCGGTCCTTTCCGAAGGGAAATGCGGGCAAGATCATCGACCTTTGTGGTCTGCGTTGCCGAGAAAAGCATGGTTTGGCGCCCATCCGAGGGTAGAATTCTGATGATTTGGCGCATTTCTTCCTCAAATCCAATCTCGAGAATTCTATCAGCCTCGTCAATTACTAGAGATTTGAGGTTCTTGAAGACAAAAGCTTCTGTGTTTTGCAAGTGATCGAGCAATCGACCGGGTGTAGCAATCAACAAGTTTACACCTTTCATTAGTTTTTCAGCTTCCTGGCGGCGGTTCGCACCCCCGATGACTATAGCACAAGTCTGACTGTGAAACTGCAATAACTCTTGCGCTACTCCGAAAATTTGAAGGGCCAGTTCTCGCGTAGGGGACACCACGATAACACCGGTGCCGTTTCGTGGCTTGAATTTGAGAGAATAAAGCATTTCTATGGCAGGAATAAGAAAAGCAAGAGTCTTGCCGCTGCCGGTCTTGGCGGCACCCAGTACATCTCGTCCAGCCAGAAGGGGAGGGATTGTGTGCTCCTGTACAGATGTCATTGTGGAAAATCCCATACAGTCAATTGCACGCTGCGTAGGCTCACTCAACTTCAAATCCGAAAAGGGCTTGCTCGAGCTCCCATTTTGAATTGTGAAAGATTCAGCTTCTGGGTGCTTAGAAGGCAGTTTTTCAAGAGAAGCCGATTCTGTTTTCTTCTCTTTTATGTTTGAGGTTTTGGGGTGCTGGGCCTCAGCGGAATCGAGCTTGAGCTCTTCGTCATCTACACTCTCGTCACTGATATCCCCGTTCTCATCCTCCCCGTCAGTCTCCGCTTCGCCAGAGCTAGCTTCGTCCTCTTCGCCAATGTCTCGGGCCGAAATGATGCCTTCTTCTGCTAGCTGTTTCTCCAATTCTTGCACAGACAAGTCATTATCGTGAGAATCAGATTTGGTATGACTGTGTACCTTAGCCCGTTTTGGCGGCACCTCGGCCTTTAAGTCCTTGGATCCGGGTTTCAATGACAAACTGCTCGATCTTTTCTTCGCCATATATTTGCAGTTGGAAGGAATCGAACAATTGGCAAGATCGAACAATGTGTTAATTATCTTCGATTTTGCCAAAAAAAATATTATTCATCACCAGATATTCATGCAGGGCTGGGGACTTACCGCATGGGGTGCATGAATTCTTGGAGGTAGATAAAAACTATGTTTTAGAAGTCTCAGACCTCGCGAATTCATTAATTGACTAAATAACTAATTCGGTCGAGCGTGGAGAATTCTCAGTCATTTGAACGTTGGTTATTGTGTGCTTACAGTACGAAATACGCTCTCAGATATCATATCCCACGTAACAAAGGGTGAGAGATCATGTAACTAAATGGCAACTGGAGAAGAAGTCAAATGGTGTTGAGAGCGGATTCTCTGAAAACAAAAGTCTTACCGAAATAGAAATGTTGTACGACTGGGAAGCTTGAGAGAACCTCGCCTTCATACATCTTTACCATGCCACTTCGAACCTTTGACCACGTTTTGACGCCTGATATATCGTATAATAGAGGCGAATGCTCAAAGAATGCGCCCCTTTTTACACGATTGATGAATGCTATGGCCTCAAAATACAGGTTCGAGCTCTCGAACTCCGAGACAAGTTTTGCTGATATAGTATCCTTGGGCCTTGGAGTTTCATCGGGGCTGAGCGGCATCAATTGAGCAGCACCAAGAATATACGGCATGTGGAAGTGATCATCGAGACCCCAAACTCCGTGACTTCCTGCTGGTTCGAGGTTGTAAGTCAAAATGGCTTTACGACACAAAGTGAAATACTGGTGAAATATCCAAAGAACATCGTGGCCTTTCAACACGGTATCGCTAAAGTAACATTCGCTAAACGCGATGAAGTTTAGCTCATGGCCAGTGCCGTAATCGATTCGGGAGCTCGAGCCGAATGCGTTGATGAAGTAGTAGTCGAGCTCAGCATTCTCAAAGTTGCACATATCCTCAACCTTTGCAAGCCAGTCGCGATAGCTGGGGTTTCCGAACCTCTGAGGGGTATCAACGGGGGGTGTCTTGTCCATTATTGATGAGCATTGTTCAAATATTCGTACTAGATTGGCAACGCGTGGATTCGAGGATTCGTACTTTGCACTAGGAACTTCGAGCCCGATTACTTTCCTAGAAAAATCATCAATCACCTGCAATATCCGCCTGCGGGCCGGTGATTTCCTGAACTCTTCCATGTCAGAAATTGTGATGATTCGCTTGCACGGCATTGAAGATGTGTCTGTCATTGCGGTAAAAAGTGCGATGACTTCACTTGTCGACAGAATAGCTGAATTAGCTTTTGATTGCTCTAATCACGAACAGATACTTCGTAGATCGACCAAACCTCACTGAGTTCCATTAGTACTACACCCATGCATATTGTCTCCACGCATCTCGTCATGTGACATCTTGTCGCTAACGTGTTTACCCAAGTTTGTTTTGAGATGAAGAACTAACTAAATTCGGACCGGAGCAAAGCAGTTTATCTGCGCAACACTCGTTAGTCCTTAATGATCTGGAATATCGTTCCGTTCAGACAAATACATGATGATTTGGTATACCCTGGGAATGTGTCCAATCTAGATGCAATTGCGGCCCTGTTGAGTCCTATAACAGAGGACCTCCTCCAGCTGCTTGCGTCTCCCTCTAAATCAGAAACAAGTCGTGACAGGCTGTCGAAAAAGGTTTTGAATATAGGTGGCGAGGAGATCGAAGTGAACGACGCTTTCATCAATGATGCTGCTCGGATTGCCGATGAGCTCAATCTCGATGAGATGGTCGCTGCCGAAATTGCGTTTTATGCGGTTGGCGATGCTCAACGTCTCGCAGTCAGCACTTTCGAGGCTGGTATAACTATGTTCTATGTCAGAAGACAATATATCATAGATATTGTGCGGTTCTGCCTCGAAGTTCTTCCCACGGAGCGATTTAGCCTCGTACTCGGGGAGAAGGAGTCAAGGCTTCCAAGAATCTTAGAAGCCTTAAAAGCTGTAGAGATGGGACTGGAGGACCTCAGTGATAAGTCTAAGACTGGAGAGTTCATGGGCTTCGGCAAAACTGCTGAGTTCACTCAGACATTGAAGACGCAAAAGGAGTTCCTAGTAAAAGAGCACGAGAGTCTGGGTCGCATGTTTTATGCATATATTAGCGCTTGTGCGCAAGATGAAAACTCTGTCCAAAGCTTGACAACCTTGGTAATGCATCTTGAAAAGATTGAGGTTGTGGACTCAAGAATACTTTCTTACATTCCGGCCTTGGTCGCCTGGTTGGCTGCCCCTCACACTGAGAGCTTTAATGCACAACTGTGGCAACTATTCAAGCCTGCATCAGCGGCATCGTGGAAGCTGCCCATATTGCATTCAGGTCTCGCGCTTGTTGCCTTCACTGCTTTAGCTGAAGAAGATGCGGCTCTGCCTAGCTCAGTTCAGTACAACAGCATACTAGATTCTGTCAAAGAAGTCATCGATATGGGCGCGTTGGAGCTGTGGCTAGCGTTATCGCAGGATGTAAAGGGCGCCCAAGGAGAAGAACACTTCGATAAGTTCAAACCACTTACGCGAGCAAGAGTCCCTTCTATCCAGCTCTGGCAGCCCATTTCTACAACCACATCCACTGAAAATTTACAAGCGGCCTTTGAGACACTTCTAACTGGAATCATCACGAATCTTGCTGACACGCTGCGTGAAATGAGACTAAGCGAGGAAGACATGTATCTAGCCATGAATGAAACCGACAAAAATGCTGAAGATACCTCGCCTGGTCTGGATTTCGAGCGTTTTATGTTGTTTGTGGCAACCGTTTGCTGGAACAACACGGATGCAGCCAATCTATTTCTACATGATGAAGATGGTCCGCTTTTCGGCTTCTTAAGGTGGGCCTCTGACTGCCAAGTGACATTCATGTCAGCTGCCTTTGTAGAACTCATAGCTTCGCTGGCCAATGATGAGGAAAGCAGTAAGACCGTACATGAGTTTCTCAATAGCAAAACAATGCAGAGTTCCTCCAACGAAGATCAGTTTGTTCTTTCGTGGTCTTATATATATGACGTTATCGAATATTTTGTTCGCGGAATGACAACATTGTCTTTTTCATCTGTGAGCAACCCAGAAAACACTGCAAGTCTGGCTGCAGCTAATATCATCGTGCCAGATCTGATCTCTGCTTCACAATCCAAAAACGACTCAGCCCTCCCCGGCTACCCAGCTGCAACACCTGGCCACCACGCTCCTCTTGATCAGGCTTCACGCCCAATTATCAATCAATTAAATGGAAGCCCGAACTATTCAGCTGACTGGGGCATACCTCAATTGCAACCCTCGATGGTGACCTCACTCTCACCTGCGAGCAAATCAAGTTCGCTAAGTGATGACACTCTTCTTATCCTATCAGCATACATGACATTGCTCGCTCGAGTCTGTACCCGATGCTCTGAGGCTAAAAACTTCGTGCTCGGTAAGGCAGAAGAGGAAACCAACAGCACTGTCGGCCCAAACCGGGAAATCGTTCCACTTCTCTTCAAGCTTCTCAAACTTCAGCAGCTTATTACTGGGCCAATTCTTCACGCGTTGGTTCCCTTCGCAAGCTCTAACTTGTGGCCCATGTTAGATAACTACATTTTAGGCAAGTTCGAGGAGATATTGCTGTCGCGGGATGATGTTCTTGCATTTCTTGGGCTTTTCCAGATACTGGTCAGCTGTGAAAATATCTCTCCTCGTTTGGGCGAGTACATTACCTTCACTTTCAACGAAGTCTTGCCTTGGGCCGTGAAGTCTAACGAGACAGATGACTCACTGGACAACACTCATGTGTTAATACAGCTAAGGATCTTGGAGATTCTGCGAACACTACTGGCCAAAGAGGATCAACGGGAGTTATTGTTTCGAACTTGCTTCACCACCCGTGTGCATGAGAGCATATTCAAAATCGTGACGATTGGTCTCGACTATATTGCTGGTTTAGACTCAGATCATCCTCTCGTTCGTTCAATTGAACTCAGTGTTGAAGTAATCCAAACTTTGTTGAAGCATAGTGCCGGTCCCTCAATGTCATTTGACAAGCCGATTCTTTATCACCTTCAAGTCGTACCACATTTAGCACTTTACGCTGGATCCCTTCACACTGAGTTATCCCTCTCGAGTATAATGACACTCGCCTTACTCGAACAGAGCTCAGAGTTCAGGCCGACAATAAATAGACAGAGCCGAATCCTGAGTATCCTCAGCTCAACTACAGAATCTACTCGGATCCGTGTTGGCCTCATGATGAGAATAGCTGATCCGGCCACAGATATCAAGGTCAAAGTCGCACTGCTGGAGATGTTGGTCAATCAGCTTCAAGATTCTGGGTTACCTAGAAGATTTATGACAGTTGCCCACTTTTTGTTGGGATTCAATCAGTCCGAGCTTGGACTTGAATTGAAGCTCGGACTCGAAAATGGCGTGGGTGGTGTCTTATCGGGAAGTTCGCTTTTATCTGCTGTGTGCGACATCGTTTTGGAAAGTTTGATCAATGTCACCCATAGCAACGTGAAGCTTCTTGAACTTTGCTGTGAATTGCTTTGGCAGCTAGTCAAAGACCCGTTGACTTCAGAAATGGTGCTCGATTTCTTACGAAAATCCGATTTCTGGCTGAACACAATTAAAAACGAGTTCCTGAGAATTCAGGATCCAACTTATCATCAGATATCTGCGAAACAAAAGGCAGCCATGCTTGAAATTTGGATTTGTGAGATACAGCTATGTCAAAAGAAACTGCTGTTAACAGTTGAAAGCCACTACATGAATGCGCTTGTGCCACTGGTCTTCGCTATAGTCGATTTCAAGAGCTCACCATCTCCTGATCCCCTCTCTTATAATCTGTTGAAGGCATGGTGCAGTCTAATCCCTATTCTTATCGCCAGCGGGGACAAGCAAACTGGTCCAGCGTTCGTTTCACAAACAATCCGAATTCTTCTAAAGACATTGCCGGTGTATAGCCGGCAAGACCCACAACTTGCGGTTCCTATAGCTCAACTGCTTGTCTTCCTATTTGACTCGTATCAACAAAGTGGTTGCGATGACTCAAAAGCTCGTCATATGTTACATCTTTTAGATGCAGCGGTTCAATCTCTACAACCTGCGCAGGTGAATGGCGAGCTCAGGACGTCTCTGTACCTCGTTTTGTTCCAAACACTCCAAATAGGACTTCGAGCTGGTGCTCGTAAAACCCAAGAAGAGATGTTCAGTATTCTCAAGGCTTCAGGTCCCAAAATTCTTCATATCGCCTGTGATGATGTGCTGAGTTACGCTGATAACCAATTACGACTAGGGGCCCTTTTATTTATACAGATGTCTGTGATCTTAGACGGGCGTCTTGGGTCCATCTTTGTATCAGAAGTGCTCCTGCAGTACAACTTTGTCTCTATCTTTACCCAACAAGTTGCAATTCCTGCTCTGATCTCTTCCAGAGTTGGTTCTAAAGACAGCGCTCAAAGTTCCGAGAGTAACGGGTCGCACGCTGATTCCGTGATCAAAAACGTGGCCGCATTCGCCGGTCGGCCTGAAACGCACAGACGATATGAGGACGAAGCTCCTCAAGTCAAGCAAGAGGAAATTATAGTCGCCGAGGGTTTCAGCAGCCTGCAACTTTCCAGGATCTCATTATCTCTTTTGCTGACCGTTGCCCAGACCCGCGCGGGAGCCGCAAACCTCGTGAGTACAGATATTTTGTCTCAGATCGAGCTCATACTTTCGGATCTGCCCGAGGAATTGCTCTCTAGTGTCCTTCAACTACTCATCGCGATAGTTTTGTCGGTTGGATCGGAGAATGTCGTTGCACTTGATGGAATCCGTAAGCTTTTGAAACAACACAAAGCTGTGATGCGTGCCGTACTTCAACGTGATGCTGCGGCACATCACGCTCTTCAAGATCAAGCAGCAGAAATTGAGGTGTCGAGCGTTGCCCAGAATTTGGCAGTTCTAGTGACCCTTGCAGGTGAGGACGACTGATGCCAGTCATGTACAGTATAAAGATTATATGGATAATAATTAAGCAATCCCACCCCTTCCAGTCATAAAATGATTAATGCTGTGTATCTGGTCAGGAGAACGCACGGACATTGGAAGCTTATTTATTATATTCTCAAACGTGAGCTTTGAGAATGAGCCTCGACCAGTTTTTTCTGTAGTTCGTTTGCACTCTCGTCTATGAACTGAAGACTTCCTAAGTGAGCATTGAGAATTTTGACAATATGCGAGACCGGATCACCCTCCTTGACTTGGTGAGACTCGCGCGTCAGCTCGTTCATCTCGCTGATGATAGATCCTAAACTTTCTTGCAGCAGATCAACCTTATCGTTTAGCTTCTCAGCAAGACCGTAGGCATCGTAGCGTTCTTTGTCTATGGGCTGCAAGTTGTCTAGGACGAAGCCCGCTGAATTTGATGGCGAAATCTGAGATTCGACTTGGCTCAAGATCGCATCTATGTCATCTTGCTGGCGGCTGATATAGCCCAGAACATCGTCTATACGAGTTTGAGCTTGCTCGGCAACAGTTACCTCATTATAAATTTCGGCGATTCTTTCGCCATTATCGACCAAGATCTGGTCCCATTTTGCAGTCTCCGCAGCCTGTTCCTGGAACCTATCGACTGACTTTGACAGTGCAGAGGTCCACTTCGCGATGATATCTTCGAAGCTCTTATTTTTCAAATACTCCCCTGGCTGCACCGAAATTGAATCTGTAGCGTTAAGCTTTGTCGTAGCTTCACCAGATATCTTAGATTCTTGAGAGTCTGTCTTGACATCGCCTTTGTTGGGCCCTATGGTGGAAGTTGACTTGGCTTCATCTTTAGTCGTGCCAGCAGGCGCGGCTCCAAAAGAAAATCCACTGGCGGGCTTAGAAGGTTCCGTGCTCTTCTCATTTGAAGTTGACTTCGCGGTGCCCTCCGTGCTATCAATAGTCGTCTTCAGCGGGTTGCCGAATGAAAACCCAGACAAAGGCTTGCTTCCCGATGTATTCTCCGTCGACGCAGCCCCGCCGAACGTAGTTCCTCCACTAAGAGCAGGTTTCGTTTGATCCGCAGGCGTCTTGTCCTTAGGGGCGCCGAACGAGAGACCAGAACTAGGAGCTGCTTGTTGATCCTTTGCCCCTGTGGAGCCAGCTCCGAGTGAAAACCCAGAAGGTGCCTGTGTTTCGACCTTCTGATCCGCAGTGGCACTGCTCCCAAAGAGAGATGGCTTCGCGGCCGTTGTTGTCGAGGTTGAAGAATTAGAGGCTCCGCCCAATGTGGCAAACAACGAAGAACCCGCTGGCTTCACAGTACTATCACTGGTGCTTCCAGGCTCAGCAGCTGTAGATGTCTTTTGCCCACCAAACAGTCCCCCCGTAGAGGAGGTAACATTATTTGATCCGAAAGAGAATCCGGTGGAGGCCGCTGGCTTTTCAGCGCTAGTCGCATTGGGTTTCTGTGCTGTTGAGTTACCGAATAGAGATCCTGAGGTTGTTGTCGGAGTTTGCGCGTTTGCTGCTCCCGATCCAGGTTTGGAGCCAAACGTGAATCCAGAACCGCTTCCAAAATTGGTACCAGTGCTAGCTCCGGTTCCGGTTCCGGTACCAGTGCCTTGGTTGGCCTGTGAAGAGTTGGTGTTATTTGTGCCGAAAGAAGAGCCGAAAGGCTGAGATGTTGCCGAGTTAGTGTTGGACATGCTGGAGCTGAAACCGTTTCCACCGAACAAAGATGTACCAGAATTTTGAGAACTCGGCTGATTTGAGGACGTTTGTCCGAAAAGCCCGCTTCCCGTATTTCCAAATGCATTTGTACTTGCGGTTTGGTTGTTCGAGCCCTTGGTTTCTGTGTTATTGTTGAGCGAGCCGGCGCCAAAACCGCTGAATCCCGAGGTACCTGTAGTCGTGTTCATGTTTGAAGAACCGAATTGGCCAGAGGGGTTGGTGGAATTGTTTGCTTGGCCAAAAAGGCTGGTATTTCCACTTTGTGTTCCAGCATTGTTGTTGGTTGAACCGAAAAGGTTTCCTCCGGGCTTTGCGGTCGAGCTTGGCGTTGAATTGACGCCACCAAACCCAAACGGTGAGGCCCCGTTACCTGTGGCTGTGGAGCCATTGCCAGAGCCGAACATTCTTAATGTCTTTGGTTCAGAGCAGTTAGGTAAATGAACTATGCGTTCAGGCTGTGTTATTGCTGATGTAACAGATCCAACACAGCCAGGGCTAGGGGGATATCTGAGATGCTATACAGTATCGCACTATCACGCACTGGTGAATGGTCTCCTGTTATCAAATAATTTAAATCAGCAAAACTTCTCCCCCACAAGTTTGAACTATTGATCAAAATACAGCTTGGGCTCCATCAATTGAGGTCACTACACCCAGTCACCTCCTCAGTGAACACCTTCGCGTTCGCGCAGCACTTTAGCGCTATCCTGTAGCGTTGCCCTTTGAGCAATATCCTGGAGCCGTTGCCTTGACACGTGATCCACTGACTCGCGCGCACTGCTTCCATTTTTTCACATCACCATCGAACTCATCAAACCATATTGTCAAATGACTGCCACCCCTGAGGCTATTGCATCTTACGCTGCACTCATTTTGGCTGACGCCGACATTGAGATCACCGCCGACAAGATTCTTGCGCTCGCCAAGTCGGCCAACGCTGAGATTCAGCCCGTGTGGGCCGAGGTCTTCGCTAAGGCTACCGAGGGCCGTGACCTCAAAGAGGTCCTTGCTGGCTTTTCTGCTGTTGGCGCTGCCGGCCCCGCTGCTGGTGGTGCTGCTGCCGCTGGCGGTAACGATGCTGCTGCCCCCGCTGAGGCTGCTGCCGCCAAGGAGGAGTCCGAGTCCGACGAGGACATGGGCATGGACCTCTTCGGCTAAAGTCCATAGGCCTTAGTTTAATCATCAAACTCTCCACATACTAGAGCTGTGACTGTGCTATCTTGTTAAGTCTTGCAGACTTCGCTGGGTGTGCGGAAGGTGCGCTCAAGATGCGCATACCTCAGCTTCGGTTCGTGATCTCCTGGGCTTGCTATTTATCGTAAGGTTTCTCATTTAAATCTATAAACGGAATTTCTATAGTTATTCCTGCACGTTAATCACCGATTTGGACAGCTTGTCGACAATCGCAATGACCTTCATCTCTAGGGCTTTATGTCATTAGGGCTTATGTACGCAACTAAGTGATAATTTCGACCTTCAACCCTCCCGCCCCAGCAGATTTAACTATGGCCCAAGGCCATAAACAGCGCTTGTACAGCCCTCTTTCCTGAACCCCGTGACCAGATAACTCCCAGCTTCGGTTTCGACCTCGCCAGTGGTGAAAATTGAAAGAACCTAGAGTTAACCTATTCAAAGAATTCATCATGTCGGAGAGCAGCGCCCCCACGGTTCCTAGCGTTCAGACATTCGGCAAGAAGAAGTCTGCCACCGCTGTCGCACATGTTAAGAAGGGAAAGGGCCTCATCAAGGTCAACGGTGTCCCCATCACCCTCGTTGAGCCTGAGGTGCTCCGCGTGAAGGTTTTCGAGCCTCTCCTCATTGTTGGCCTCGACAAGTTCGCCGGCCTCGACATCCGTATCAGAGTCGCTGGTGGTGGCCACGTCTCCCAGCTCTATGCTATCCGTCAGGCTCTTGCCAAGGGTCTTGTTGCCTACTATCAGAAGTTTGTTGATGAGCAGTCCAAGAACGCTCTCAAGCGCACCTTCGTTGCTCACGACCGTACTCTCCTCATTACCGATCCTCGTCGCATGGAGCCTAAGAAGTTCGGCGGACCTGGTGCCCGTGCTCGCTACCAGAAGTCGTACCGTTAATTGGCTTTCATCAAAGCTTAATTTAACGGCTACTCATAAATATGTATTTGTTTGTTGCCCAAACTAATTATTTTACGAAAAATCCTCCTAGATGGAGAGTGGCTCAACTGCTCTATTAAACTGCTCCTTTAATCAGCGCTTCTGAGCTGCTCCCTCAACCTGCTCCTCAGATCTGCCTGCTAGTTTAGTAATTAGATGGTGGGGCTAGCTATATGCAGAGACCCTTTGAGTTGAGAGAACTTACACACAATGCTCACAGATCAACGTGGACATATTGTGCGGCACTGTAGGGTACCCTTGCCCGCTTTGGATGCATTGGTCGATATTCGGGATAAGGGCCTCAACAACGGGAAATTGCAAAGCAAAGAAGCATTTAGAGGTTGGGGAACCTTGCCCTGTCTGAGGGTTGAATGATTGTGAACACATCCACTGTATCAAGATTATAGAGGTAAGAGATAAGTAAACTATTGAAGGATTGCTGAAGGATCATTGAAACAGTTCATTGTCTCAAGGAAATGCCACACCCTGAAGAATCAGACCCGGATTTGGTAGATTCATTTGGGGGTGCATCGGGCCAAGAACCCTTAAAACCGCCACAGGTCGATCAGTGGTGTTTAGTTAAGGGGAGCAGTTGGGAAGCATGCCGGATGAGCAAGCAGAAACAAGCCGAGCGATCTGAGGAGGACCATGATAGTGGCGAAGCGTTTGGACCCAATGCTGATTTGGTAGGCGCGGCATTTCGTCAAATCAAGTACGAGTTATTTTGTGCCTCGGTAGACCTTCTGGGATATAGCCTTGAAATTCTCCCGAACAGAAACTGCTTAGTACGCTCTTCGTACTCCATCGGTGAAGACTCAGAGGCAAACGCAGCATTCGAGTTTGTCTACGATCATAACTCTCACAAGTATACTGACTTAGTTTGGGCAGACCACCTGCAGCAATATGCCGAGCTTTGTCAATATTGGATCTTGGAACGTCAGAGTATACCAGGTTTTCTCGCCGAGGTTTTCCTACGCTCGTATAACCTCAAAGGCACGCCACCTTGCAGGCCTCGGAACTAGTTTCATTCTATGCATATTTTAACGTATGAATATTCGACTTTTTATGAATCAACCTGCATGAATATGCACGTGGCCCCGAACCCTACACTGTCGGTTCGCAATGTTCGATTTCCACTTGAGCTTAGGGCACACAAGCACTATAAAACTTCGCTCAGATAACTTCCGCGTCGCGCATTTAATACCTGTAGGTTTAGATAAGATCTCAAATCTTCTACCAATCAATTGAGGCTGAGGTATACCAATGCAGGAAACGCTTTCAAGCCAGCAGCCTGACGCCCAGCCCCAGAGAATATCGAACTCAGAAGAGCAGCAATACGATGACTCCGCTTTCAACTCTGATGCAGATGATGAAGACGGTCTAGAAAAGATTCAGCGCTTCTTCACAGGTGAATCCTCAGCCTATTATGGACAGGATGATGAGGATTTGAACGCTCGTGAGCGCGAATACGTAACGCAATTGTTAAGTGAAGAAGGCGAGGCCGGGTTGTCTGTCGGCAGGTTCGAAGGCTGGCTAGGTAAAACCGTCCTGCTGCAGGGAAAGATCTTCATAACCAATCGGTATTTCCTGTTTTACGCTCACCTTCCTGTAACGAATGGAACTCTTAAGGCCTCACCATTGGCTAAGAAGTCTGTTAGGCATTTGGTAGGCATTGGCAAGGCCAGCTACATTCGCTTCTGGTTCGTACTTCGCGCAGGAGCACTTCTTTGGTACGAGGACCCTGGTGATATTTTCTTCCCAGCTGGCCTGCTCTCTCTAAATTTGATGTCAGAGATCAGGGTGGTCCCAGAGGCACCAGAGAAGTTCTGCATCAAATCCTTAACGGGAAAAGTTTACACCTTCAAAGCAGACAGCAGAAATGCGGCTAACGAATGGGTCAAAGCCATAGAGAAAGAAATTTTCAAAGCTCGAAACAACAACACGGCACCTTCTGTGGTGGTTCGGATCCCGCTGAAGAACATGATTTCCCTCAAGACCCTTAAGCCCCTAGACTTCGTTGATGTTATTGAATTTCTAGCGATCACTCAAGGCTCTGTCAATCCCGCTGAGTCCCAAGTGGGCAAATTCACTTTCGCCTTCTTTGGCGATCAGAAGACCCTGAATTCCATCATTGACAGGATCAGCACTTCCACCAACAACTTTGAGCATCAGAAGGGCGTCAAGTTCAACACCACTGCGGAAGGGGAGGAGTTGGATTTGGCTCACTCTCAAGTCGGCCCCGTCGATGAGAGTGTGTTCGACACTACGCGAGCGTCAAACACAGATGTGTTTGAATTTAAGTATGTTAGCGACGATAGGGAGGCGGTTCGCTTAGCCGGAGAAGACGAGACTGAGAGCGGTTCTCAGGTCTCTTCTCAGCTGACTTCTGAACATTCTTCCTCGCTCAATTTAAGTCCTATTTCATCTCACGGAAATCGGCGATCCTTTTTCAGCAAATCTTCGCTTCGAAGCAGCACGTTATTGCATTCCCGTATTCCGACCCGATCGGGCACGCCGAGTAAGTCTCCAACGCCGACAGACAGCTACAGTCACAGCAAATCAAAAACCAATTTGTTCTCCACCTTGAATGAGAAGCTTCACAAGCTAAAGCATGATGACTCAAAGATTGATCTCGCGCCTATCATTGCAATGCCAAAGAAGCTAATACCAAACTTAGGCGAGCAATCTCACGATGTTTCAGATACGGAAGAAGGTGCGGATTCTGACGATGATGAGGAGAGCCAAGACGACAGCAAAATCAATCTAAATCTCCCGCAAGTACTCAGCCAAAAGTTGAGCATATTTTCGAGTGACCCAAGCACAGACACATCCATGGCCAGTGAGGCACAATCAAGCCAACTAGATCTCAACTCGCTTAACCAGAAATTTCGAGAAAGATTCGGTTTGCCATCCTTTGTCAATCTTCTAGCAGAATACCAGTGCTCATTCAAGAAACCTAACGACTCATCATCTTGGTCTGGAACTTTATTGGTTGCGAGTGATTATCTTTGTTTCAATCGACAAAAAAGTGGCAGCTCCTGCCACAGAATGATCATTCCTTTGAAAGACATAATCCACATCAAGAAGGAACCTATGCAATCCTCAAATCTTGAATTTGAAGTTGCTGAGACCGCCTACTCAGAGTTTTCACTTAAATTTCCGGAACCCGCCGATCGCAAAGACGCAGACGACATGATTCGTTCAGTTTGGCAGCAACAACGGACAAAAGATGAAGGAAATACACTCCGAGGTAACAGCAACAATCATGATACAATTGATTCCGAAGCCCAATTTTTGGAATATAGTTTGAGGAGCGCTAGACTTTCCACCTATGAGCCCACGGTGACGAGCCAACTGAAGAGGCGGATTCCGCCGCTCATGTTCGATCCCACTAGCACACAGTATAAGGAAATATTCCTCCAAAAGCCTATGAAAACTTTGACCTTTGCTATGATGATGATTGGAAGTCGCGGAGACGTGCAGCCTTATCTTGCCTTGTGTCAAGGCCTCATGGAGGAGGGCCATAAGTGCATTATTCTGACGCACGGGGAGTTTAAGGAAACCGTTGAAGGATATGGGATAGAGTTTCGAGAGATCGCTGGTGACCCTAGGGAGCTCATGGAATTGATGATCTCTCACGGCTCAATAAGTTATTCTTTCATTCGCGAGGCATTGAGTCACTTCAAGAGCTGGCTCAAGGAACTGATGAAAACGGCATGGAAGGCCATGAAAGACTCTGGGGCTGACGTCTTTATTGAATCGCCATCGTCAATGATAGGGATTCACATTGCAGAAGCGCTCAATATTGCTTATTACCGTGCGTTTACAATGCCTTGGACAAAGACTAAAGCTTATCCGCAAGCTTTACTAGCTCCTGATCAGAAACGCGCTGGAAATTATAACGCTTTCACCTACGTTATGTACGACCGTCTTGTGTGGTTTGGAATTTCCAAGTACGTCAATAAATGGCGGAAGCATATGGGTCTCCCAGAAACGGACCTAGATACTCTTCATCAGGAGGATGTTCCATTTTTGTATTGTGTCAGTCCCACTGTCTTGGTTCCCCCTTTGGATCAACCAGATTGGGTTCACACCTGCGGTTATTGGGAGCTGCGGCCAAATGAAGACAAGAAAGAATCCGGGGATGCGAAAGTCGCAGCATTCATCAAAAAAGCTCGTGAAGACAAGGTCCCGGTAGGCTACATAGGTTTCGGGTCAATAATCGTGAGCGATCCCGAAGCAATGACGCAAACAATAATAGATGCGGTTGACCAATCAGGTGTGCGCTGCGTCGTAGCTCGAGGATGGTCGTCGCGAAGCACTAAGAAGAAAGATAATGACGATGAAAGTGATAGTACTGAGAAGAAGCCGCTCAACCATGAGAACATCTGTGACGTGGACAGCGTCGACCACCAATGGCTATTCCCCCAAATGGATGTTTGTGTGCACCACGGAGGAAGTGGCACAACTGGCGCTAGCCTTCGAGCCGGGAAACCGACAATTATCAAACCATTCTTCGGTGATCAGTTTTTCTATGGGCGCCGCGTAGAGGATCTTGGTGTCGGGCGCAATTTGAAGAAGCTCTCTACGAAGGGTCTGGCTGAAGCTTTGAAAGAGTGTACTACTAACAAGCAAATGATACGGCAGGCAGATGTTCTCGGTGAGCAGATCCGTCACGAGCATGGAGTGGAAGAGGCTATTCTCTGCATCTATCGTGAATTGGCATATGCTAAAGACGTCACTATTCGTCGTCGTAATGCGACTCTCGAGGCATCAAAGAATGGGCTCTTTTCAGATCCCTTAGGTCTGCTTAATCCTGCCGAACTATTCTCGCACAAGGATAGAAGCGAAGCTGAAATTTTGGAGAAGGAAGACGGTGGCGCCGCGAAGAACAAAGACAAGGATCATCTTTGGTTCACGCTCCCGAAATTTGGCAGGCGTGAGGAGCAAAGACAAAATCGCGATGCCGATGATGAAATTGACGTATCAGTGTGATCATCATAATTCAGTTTACAGATAGAGATTTAGAATCAAGAATATTATGTGCATAGACAATTATTTATTAAGCGAAATGAATACCCACCTGATGAAAGGCGTACAAAAGCCGGAGAAAGTCTAATTGATCACATTTCTGAGAGCGCATCTGGGCCATTTCGGTTTGATCCAACACAAAGGCTACTTTACTTTTGACGACCTCGGGAAAGTCGTCGTCAGCAATTGTCGGCGCATATCCTTCCTTGTTGGGTATTCCATTGTTGTGACTCATATATGTACGGTAATTCTGCTCCAGGATCGATAGGACGGCGTTCGACTTGAACCCAGCCGCGATGGTGCGATTTTTTCGAACGAAGCAAACCCGCAATAATCCGTCCCATTCGTTAAAATCGAGCTGGGGCCGCGGAACCTTTATTTCTATGCGCACAACGCTGCTTTCAACATTAGGAGGGGGTCGAAAGTTCCCCCGTCCTACTTTCATAACGTGCGTCACGTTTGCCCACATCTGTACATTAGCAGAAAGTCTACAATACAATGGATCGCCCGGCTTCGCTAACAAACGAAGCGCAAATTCTCTCTGGAACATTAGTATTGACACACGTGGTGGGGTCGGCAAATTGAGCAATTTGAATACCAGTGGGGATGAAATTTGATATGGAGTGTTTGAGATGCAAATGTCATGATAGGGCAAGTCAGATTTAATAACATCGCCAAGTATGATTTCCAGTTTCCGTTCTGTGGGCTTTCCTTGAACTCGCTTGGTAAGTTCCGCTGCCATTCGTGGGTCCATTTCAGCGGCGATTGTTTTTCTTGCTTGCTCCAAAATCCTCACAGTGAGATTACCAGTACCGGGCCCTACCTCCAAAACGATGTCGCTCGGCTTTATTTCCGCCTTGTCGACAATTGCCTCCGCAATCTTCGGATTCTTCAATATGTGCTGACCCAAATCAGTATTCATTTTGAAAACCGATGTCTTCACATCATTTTTATTTGTGGACTTTCCCATTGTAAGTTCAATTAGGCGTAGTAATTTTTATCAAGCGCTCCTCCTGCTCAGAGACTGACCTCAAATTCTTTACTAGAGACAGGATTCAGTTTCAATGTTCATATAACGCCGACTACCATAAATTTCATCTTCCCTTGAAATTCTCTTGGGTAAGGGTAATATAGGCCCAGTAGCACAGGCTATGGTGATCATGGCAACATCTTGAAATTGATTCTTGGAACAGCAAGATATTCTCAAACAATGCCACAAGTCAAGAGAAGCCCAAAGGCGATCAGACCTCCGCCAATTGCGAAAGTTGGCCATGATCACAAGGTCGGGCTTGAGGCTGCGCCGGTGTCCAAGCAGTCTAAACGTAGTGTGTTTCTGATAATGCTGGGCCTTCCTTTGGTGTTAATATCTTCGGTCGTTCTTTATCGAAGGATATTTGAGGGCCAAGGCAAGAGAATACAACAGGGCGAGTATACGCCTGACGGAGGCTTGAGACTGTTCACGGAGGAAGAAAAAAAGGAGGTTGATAGGAAATCCTGGTTGACAAGAATATTTGGGACTGACCGCTAATCCAATCACTCAAGTTAGATGGAGTTGATATGAAGCCACACATCTTGAAGCAAGCTGAGTTTGGGCCTGAACATAGAAAACACCAACCCCAGCTCCTCTTGATCATTAAGAATCATCTGTAAGACATATTTGATACGAAGTCCTTCGAAAACTTCATTGATGACCACAGCGTTCATTCTATTTTTGGGGTAGAACGAGATCTGGTCCTGAAATACTCTGATTCGGCCTCGTTTCTCAGTCTGAATGCCCAGACCTTCGATAATAAGCACACGTTCGCTCACCTCTGAGCGTAAGAAAACGAAAAAAATGACGGGGATAACAAGATAGATAATTGAGCGCTGAACTGCGAATTGAGCAAGCATGAGCCCAAGAACTAGGAGCTGCAAAAAAACCACAAGTTGCGAGAAACCTGACGTTAAGCTATAACAGATGAGGCCATTGTCTTGCACGATGCTAGTTTGCATAAATCGTCAAGCGTGCCCTCCAATATCAGATCCTTGCAGCCCAGCTATTGTCCGTATAACGGGTGGCTTGAGCTGCTCAGGAATGTTTTGACAAGGTGAGACTCTGACAACAAGACGTTGATAATATTCGCTCTCTTAAGCCAATTTGATACTCATATATGTATTTAGATGGACTGGAACCAAGATGTCAGCAATGGCCGATTCGTCTGAGAGGCGCACCGATAGGGTTTGTGGTATAGTGGTAGCATACATCCTTAGGGTGGATGTGACCCCGGTTCAATTCCGGGCAAACCCCCTTTTTGGCCTTTTTTTCAATTGCGTTTGATGGTTTTGCTAGAGTCAGATGCATAGTCATTGAGCAATAATTTTTACCGTAGCATAAATCCGCAAACAAATCTTGGCAAAATAAAGCTTCAAAAGCAAAATACAGTCGTGAACTCTTGGGCCTCTACTTAATTTAGTGGTACATATATCATTCCTGCAATCATTCACCGTAGCACGGGTTTGTGGTATAGTGGTAGCATACATCCTTAGGGTGGATGTGACCCCGGTTCAATTCCGGGCAAACCCCCTTTTTAACTTTTTTTGAATTATAATTTCGATTCACTAAATCAACTGTAAGTGCAGATGTTTCTGCGCAGAGGAACGATCTTTTTGCAATCGAATTGAAAGAATGTAAACGTTGCTCTATAAATTATGCAGATTCTATTAAATGTGGCGCCTGATGTGCTTGATTTTGACCCGATGCCTTGGGTATCTGATGAGAGCTTCAGGAAGTTACTCGCTCTCTCATCAATTCGAGAAATTTTTCATTAAATTGAGGTTCGCTCATTGTTCCTCTTACTGGTAGCAGCCATAGGTAAATGGGGCCAAATACTCTTTTGAAATTTTGCCAAGCACCCTTGGTGAATGGGCTTGCTTTGGGCATAACGATGTCTCGACGTTCAGGTCGAACTACTCTGCGCTGGTCTCCGCGCCAGAGTAAATTAATTGAGGGAATGTTTCCATTCCTATATGCCATATGTTCGAGAGTTGTGTGACTCAAGATGATGTATAACGTGTGTTGAACGACAATAATGGACAAAAACATCGTAAGAAAGCCAGCCAGAACATACAATGCAATTGAATTGCCATTAATGTGAGGTACTTGGTCATGCTGGTAGATGAAGAGGGTGACCAAGATGAGAATTGTGTCTGCTAATGACGCCCAACAGAACTGAAGAAAGAATTTGAGATTACCCTGGCCAATGACGTTTCCGACCCACGGGCAAAAGTGATCCATGACAGGAACACAGGTATCTGTGAAGGAGGCATGGTGGGCTCGGTTCGGCTTTATCTGCTTACAGTGGCTACAGTATAGGGAATAGCCTTGTTCATCGCACAAGAACGCCGCATCCTGGTCGGGCTCAATTTTATTAGAGTAATTTGCATCTACTCTTCCTGGGCCCCATGCATGTAGAGCCGTGCATGCGATGGTTGCGTATAATTCTAAAACGCAGAAAATTACCAGAATAGCAACCGATGCACCACGATTGCGTGGCCGTACTCGCCTCCACACCACAACATAACAAAATGCATAGAGAAGGTACCCATTTATTCCAAGACACACAAAAGGGAATATCCTCTCCCCAAAATACTCGACTTTCCTTCTCAGAGTGGGCTTACTCTCTGATATTTGGCCTCCTTGCGGAGGGCCTGCCTTAAATTCTGGCTCTGCCATCGATGGAACGGCTTATGATTAGCAGTTAAACAACAACTGTAGAAGATAAGCCCTCACAGTGGTGAATTTCACCTGTTTGTGGTATTATAGTACCCCGAGCGCTGGGGAAAACGCGACTGGTTCAACCGTGTTTACTTTGTGAACGTTAAGACAGTGCCCTAGAAATTTCATGTCGGGACTCTGTTCTGCTTAGGAGAGTCGATTAGGCTACACAAAGCACCCAAGACAGCAACCTAATCCTTCGGTCGATTCGTCAAGGAAAACCGAACTCAAAAGGACCACGCAAAACATTCAGTTTCTCATTGAAAACGAAAATAATATGGGCTTGTTTCTCCCACTCAAATAGGCTGCCCGTCATCCAAATGCGCTATAATACTAAATCGACCCCTAGCCCCGGAGGTTTGGCAATTTCCATCAGCACGAGTCTTGTCACATGCAACCTTCCCTTTGACTACCTGTATACTCCACACAGGCATTGTCCGCTTCGCTAAGAAAGGACATTTGGGACTGGGAGAACGGCTGTACCGCACATTTTATTGGATACCGATGGCCGGCTTCAACAGAGAGACACTCAAAGTATTAGCAGATGTTGCGTTTTTGGTTGGGACCAGTGCTTCCATGTACTACTTGCTGAAGATGCTATTCGAGTCGGGAGACGCTACGCGAAGCCTTTCCAAAGATCAGAAGAAACGAGCCATCAGCACCGCCAGTAGACTAGACCCAGAAACCGCTCGTGACCTTAGCGAATATGAAGCAAGGCTTCTAGCCAATGTCGTGCACCCAGAAGAGATTGCCACCGGCTTCGAAGACATAGGCGGGCTGGAGCTTATTGTTGAAGAGCTTCGTGAGTCCGTTTTGTTCCCATTGACCCACATGAACGAGCTACAGAGCACTCCACTCCTTCATTCACCGAAGGGTGTTCTTCTATACGGCCCCCCCGGCTGTGGTAAAACGATGCTAGCAAAAGCACTCGCGAAAGAATCAGGAGCCAACTTCATCAATATTCAGATGAGCACCCTGATGGATAAGTGGTATGGGGAGAGCAACAAAATTGTCGCCGGATTGTTTTCACTTGCCAACAAACTGAAACCCTGCATTATTTTCATCGACGAAATAGACTCATTCCTGAGAGAACGCGCCTCCAGTGACCACGAAGCATCAGCTTTAATGAAGGCCGAGTTTATGACCTGGTGGGACGGTCTATCCACAGCGCACGATGGCGGCGTCATGATTTTGGGAGCAACGAATCGACCGTTCGATATAGACGAGGCTATTCTGCGAAGAATGCCGAAAAGATTCGAGGTTCAGAGACCCTCAGCCGAACAGAGACTAAAAATTCTGCAAGTTCTTCTTAAGAGCACACCCTTAGAAAGCGACTTAGACTGGAACGCTCTCGTCGGGGCCACTGCCAACAAATCAGGGTCAGATCTCGAAGAGTTCTGTCGTGACGCTGCCATGAAAGCCATGAGAGAGCTTTACAGGACACACTATAAACAGGGCACGAGCTCGACATTGGAAAAACCGACGATGCGGCCGCTAAGAACGGCCGATTTCGTCACAACACTAAGCATGGACTAATATCTCTGTCAACTTGACCACAGAGTGAATGATTCACTCTAGCGCTTATAAATTTTAAATCGGATCGATTGACCATAGAGAGAAATATATTTTGCGTTGGGCCCTATTGATAGAACTGCTCTGCTTGTTTATCAGGATCTATGCACGATATACCCTAATGCGGCGATGTACATGAACGCGTCGAAAGTGAAGCCTTCCTTGTAAACACTTCAATGTATAATGAAACCTGAATTTCTTACCGATCTTCTTGAATCAGCAGAAGGCTCATCGCATAAACTGATTGAGCAGCTAACTTCGGTGCGCGCTGCCTTTGAATCGCTGGCCGCAGAACTAAGTGAAAGTAGAGAGAGAAATCTAGCTCTGACCAAAACTGTAGAACTGTTGACGCGCGAGAACCGTGAGCTAACTCTCGCACAAAACCGAATGAAGGCGGAGTGGGCATCCGATAAGGGACCTGGCCAATTCTGGGAAAGGAGGTTAAGTCCAGAATATACTCAGTCTGAGGGCTCGACGCAAGGCAATACTGCTACAGAAGCTATGCTTCCATCTAGTCCGCCAGACAATGAAAAGGGCTGTTCTGTGTTGGAGAGCTTCGAGGAAGGTGCGACTGACTCACTCAGTCAAAGATTGTTACCCATGAGCATGGAACTGTATGATCTAAATGATAATCTTGAGGGCAAATTTCCCGAACTGAGACCACAAACTGCCAGCCGCAAAAATACAGAGCCCGGATTGGCTGAATTGTCTCCGAAACAATATCAAGAAGCAACCAAACACGAGGAATCACAAGCGTCCCATCGACCACAGCAGGCTCGAGCGCAGCAATTGAATGAGACCTCTTTGAAAGCCGAGGCAACGCCGCCGAAACGAAATGCTGTTGAAATAAATAACTCTGATTATAATGCCTGGCTCGAGGAGTTACAAAGTAGAGTTTGGCACCCTGAGGATTTCAAGTTAAATCCCATGCATGCTGCTGATGCCGACAACAGGCTCGGAGTCGAGCGCAATAAGCAACGACGAAAGTGTCTCCATGGTATTGGCTGTTCAGATTGTGGCAAATTTCATACTATTGAAGACATCGATGGGGCCATGCAGCAGGGCTCTAAACACAGAGTCATGTTAGACAAACAAGAAACCCCCCCAGGGTACTGGGATATGGACTTCTCTGGTTCTAGCCAACAAAGTGCCCGGAAGCTCTCAATGCGTGAGTACTCAATTGCCGAGGGGCGAGAGAGATTTCATGAAGCGGTAAGGGGAGGCAGATACATCTTCAAAGATACAAAACTAAACCAGCGAATTTCTCGACATTGCGCAACATGACGACGACTAAAAGCTAAGCTCGAAAGAGATTTTCCATAAGACCAGCTCCATCGACTAAAATACCCAATATAGCATTTCGACCTGACCCATTGAGTACGTGCAGATTCAACACACCTTGCCCACACCTAGGCATCACTTTAGATTGAGTGTAGATAGACGGAGATGGTTATGGGCTTTTTTGGAGATCTATGGAAAAGCATTTTTGAGCCGGGGTCTTCTCCTGCCGTTGTCAAGGCTACACACGCCTCGTTTTTCTTTCTAGTTTCCTTACTTCTTCTCATGCTCCTCTTGACTCGCAGCTGGCATTTCGTTTTCCTTTTACTATTGAGCATAGCTTTGTGGATTACCACAGCCTGGTTCATAGATGAATACAACAAATATCTTAGAGAACAAGAGAAAGCGAGATCAGAAGTAGCACCCGATATAAGCAACGCCACAGCCAAGGATCCTAACTCAGCATCGTCTGGATTGAAGACCACGCACCGTCAGTCAGTACATTGATTTGTCTGATTTGAAAGTTACGGAAGATTGAAAATAAATTTAGAAAGTCAATTCAAACCGGCAGTTTTTTAATATCTGCTAAGCTTTTTGTAGATCCGCCAGCGCTTTTTGATCATCACTCCGCAACTGTGAAAACCATCGGTCCATCAGCGATTGACCTCGAAGCCTTTTGAACCAATCCAAGATAAGATTGTATGTTCTGAAGTCTAGCGTTTCCCCTTCATCGTTCAAAGCAAGCTCGTCATCCCAATCGTCTTCACTGGAATTTTCATTATTCGTTAAAGAAGGTACAGTGTCATCTGTAGATGGCCTCGGAGCTTGAAGTAACTCCCGTATGAGAAGCTTCAATATCTTCAACGGTACTGGCGTTTGGGTGAACTGTATATTTTTCGCTTTTCTCCGTGTCAAGATTTCACCCTTTGTTCTGATCGGTTCGTCTGGAAGTAACAAGGCGCTTAAGTTGGGGTCGTCCAATTCAAAGAGCATTTGAAACGCTCTTATATTCTTGTTGATCTCATCAGCTCCTCTGACCACCTCAAAAGTAGGAATCCATTGCTTCATCACAGCTTCTAACAGTTGAACACTTGATAGTATACTCATAACGGCTGCTGCATTCCTCAGCGTGAGTTCACAGAATACCATTACTAAAGTTTCAACCAAGAGCGCGTTGGCCGCTGATGCTAGGCGTTTTGCGCTAGCCTCAATTAGTTCGTATAGCATATTGCCAAGCTCACTCCCGAATTTGTCAATGATAGCACTAACCAGTTTTCCACTAGCGAGGGCCGCGCTATCATCCAAACCGGGGCTCAAGAGTTGCGCTGCGACCTTGAGCACATTCGATGCCACGGCAGGACTAATCCCCGCCTCTATGTTCTGAACAAGCCCAGCATAAGCGAATGAAGCAACTTGCAAGATTTGTGGATCTTCAGTTGTGGTGATTACCTGGTAGAAGCTTTGCAGCATTGTCTCGCGTTCTTCCCCGCTAAACTGTACATCCTGATGCTCGAATACAGCAGTCGCAAGATCTAGAGCAAAGTATAAATCTCCCGAATAATCAAAACCATTCCCAGCACCGCTCTGGATCGTATTGAATATGGGGTTTAAAATGCGTTCGACAACTGGCCTCTTCGTGACAGTATCCAAGAGCTCCCCTACCACATCTAATATTTGAGCATTCAACTCTATGTCTGCTGTATCCTTCCCCGAAAGACTAAACAGCAGATCAATCACGTTGTCCTCGCGGACAACAATTTCATAGTCCAATTTCAATATCGCCCCATAAGCCTCAGCCAAAAACGCAGGAGTGTCGTCTTCTGCGCTATCGACCAAGCTCGCCACAACCATCAAACCGTGAATTTGATAGCTTCTGAAAGCTTCAGGGAGGCTCGCCGCTACTTCGGTTATAACTTCAAGCTGGCCGACCTTCACTATGCACGAATCAGCTAGTGGGGCTCGGAAAGCCAGCGTTGAAAGCTGTTCTCTGATTGAATTTTGCAGGTAGCCCTCACTATATTTTGCTACTAATCCAGCTGTGGTGCCCTTTCTACTAACGAGAAGCTGAGACTGAGAGCCTTGTAGTAGCTCATCTTTTGAGAAGTCCAAAGCGGACAAAAAGTACTGAAACTTATTAACGTCCATGCCAGCCAGCAGCAATTTGATGTCAACTTGAGAAAGCAGGTTTGAAACGAGAAAGAAACACGCTTCTACAATTGGTGTGGGGTAGTTGTTGGATAAAGCCTCTTCGAGGGAGTTAAGTAAAACGAGCAGAACACTGGGATGACCTGTCATAGCGACCAGTGTAGCTGCATTTGATCTAGGATTCAAATCACCCGAGGTCAGCTCAAGCTCACTGGAGACGAATTCGTTGTAGTCTTCCGCCCATTGGTCTGCTAGCTCATCAGGGATAGTGGAGAGGTTGAGTAGCAACGAGATAAAATTGGCAAGTTGAAGCTCGTTGCTCAAGCAATGCTTCTGTGCAACTGAATTTTGCAATGCGATATCCAAGATGAAGGCGAGATTTGATTTCGTTTCAGAGCTGATGGTTCCATGATAGGATACCAGAAGATCTTGAGCTACTGTGAACAGACCTGGAAGTTCAGGCTCCAAGATCTGTGGGAATGCTGAGTCCACTTCCCTCAAAGAGTTAACAATCTCAGTGACCAGACTAGAGTTCTGGAGTTCTTCGTGAAGCAAAGAGCTAAATCGCTGGCACCATTGAGGTATGAAACGAGCAGCCATAATCTCGAGATGAGGTAGGTGATCATCATCGCCCATAAGCAGAAATGTGATACACTCGTGAAAACACTCAACCGCTAACAGCCTTACACCATCTGTATTCGAATTTTCACATATGCGCAGAAGACATTGCAAAACGTTCTCACCGTAGAGCATGAAGTCTTCTTCTCTCAGAGACTCTAAAAGAAGCTCCTTGAACAAGGCGAGCCCTCCTAATGCAATTGTGGTTTTGGGATCACTGTTAAGGTACTGGACTGTTTGTTCCACCAAATCGGGCCATTGTTCTGGATATTCCAAACTCGCAATGCGAGAAATTACCAAGGCACAAACGCTTCTTATTTTCTGGTTCTCAACCATAGTTAGTAGGTGTAGCAATTCCGCTCGAACAAGCTGTCGAGTTTCATGACTTAAAGGAGGGCCCACAAACTGTTCAAATCCCGGACTCCAATGTTTTTCTATACAGTTCTTCAAGATAAGCAAGGCGCTCTGGCAATCAGAGATTTCAAGTCCAGAGTCCGCTGAAATACTAATAAGAGCGGATAGAAATTCAGACCCATGTCTTTGTACTAGAGCATCGATCTGAGTCTCGGCCTGCCCTCTCACTGTTTTGTCAGTCGCTCGTGTTGCTTGCAAGAGAGCTGAAATCTCATTAAGTTGCAGGCTCATTCTAGGAGAGAAAGAGTTCAACTGCTGGTTGGCAACTCAGGCCTTGTGTGACGCGAATGGATCAACGTGCAGCGTTACAGACCCTACCCAGATACCGTGCGAGGTCGAGGCCCCACACAACTGCTCACCCGATTCGATTGGAGGATAGCGATTCTGTAGAATCAGATTGAGTAGAAACTTTGATCCACATAATCATGCCAATCCTCAGTTGAGCAGCAGCTCCTTTAATAGGTTCTCTTGTTTGCTGTATGTACAGCCATATCTGCTAAGCGCTCACAGGTTTTTAAACTACTTAATCTAGAATTCGACACTACTGGTTCCAATCAAACTATACATCCCTTGAATCCCAGTAGTTCTATCAAATTAACCACCAAACCGACGACGCCAACTACATACATTAAGATTGTGATTACATAATTTTTTTCTCTTCTCCGAACTCACTAGGGTGAAAAATCGACTTCTCATTAGAGAACTCAGGAGAAAATCTCTTGTTGTTCCCTCTCAATCACAATGGGCACTTTCAAAAAAGAAAAATCTCGTAAAGGAAGGGAAAGTGGCTCTGATAGCAAGGGAGGCACGGTGCTTAAGACTGGAAACCTGCATGTCAAAGGAGAGAATTTCTATAGAGATGCCAAAAAAGTCAAGAAGTTGCGGATGTATAAGGATGGGCGCGCCCAGCGTAATGCGAAGGGAGATATCACCAAAGAGGCTTCATTGCAAAGCTCAGACATTCCAACCGCACGAGTTGATCCCAACCGTAGATGGTTCGGGAACACTCGAGTTATATCACAAGATGCATTAGAGCACTTTAGAGAAGCTGTGAAGGCGACGCAGCGTGACAGCTTCCAGATGATTCTCCAGAAGAACAAGTTACCAATGTCTCTAGTCGAGGAGACAGCCAATAAAACGCCGACTCTGGACATCACGGAGACAGAGAGCTTTGCTACTACATTTGGACCCAAACAGCAACGTAAAAAGCCTAGAGTTGCCATTTCAAGTCTGGAAGAGCTAGTAGCGGACGTCAATCATGACCAGAATAGATACGACGAAAAGATGACTGAACAGACAGAGGCTGAGGAGTACTCTACCGCAAACAAAGATTCAATTTTCTCCAAGGGCCAGTCTAAACGAATCTGGAACGAGCTGTACAAAGTTATTGACTCGAGCGATGTCGTCATTCATGTGCTTGACGCTCGCGATCCGCTAGGCACAAGGTGTCGCAGCGTTGAACAATACATCAAGAAGGAAGCACCACACAAGCATTTAATCTTCGTCATGAACAAGTGTGATCTTGTTCCTACTTGGGTTTCGGTAAGTAACACAATTTGTTGATCCCATCGTTAAGTCAAGGATTCTTACCTCTATGTTAGAATCCTGTTACAACTTTGGGAGAGCAAGCTGGCATCCGGAAACTGGGGGCCCGTTCTGGGCCTCTCTGGGTGCCGGCGATGGCTTCTTTTGAGTAGAGGGCTACTTGTTTTGGTTTCATAACCAAAATGTTTCATGGTCGCTTTCTTAGTAGAATCCACACATTTTTTTCATTTCCGCTTACAGCAGAATACTAACAACATTTACAGGCAGCATGGGTCAAGCATCTATCGAGAGATTTCCCCACATTGGCATTCCACGCTTCCATCACCAATTCATTTGGTAAAGGTAGCTTGATCAACGTTCTGAGACAGTTTGCGGCCCTTCACAAGGACCGAAAACAGATCAGTGTTGGTTTGATTGGATACCCAAATTCAGGTAAATCCTCCATTATCAACACTTTGCGCAACAAGAAGGTTTGCAACGTGGCTCCTATTCCAGGAGAGACAAAAGTCTGGCAGTATATCACTTTGATGAAGCGAATCTTCTTGATCGACTGTCCTGGAATTGTGCCCCCTAGCTTGAAAGATACAGAGGCTGATATTTTGTTCAAAGGAGTGGTGCGAGTGGAAAACGTCACCAACCCAGAACAATTCATTCCCGCACTTTTGGAACGGTGTGAGAGAAAGTATCTCGAGAGAACTTATGAGATCAAAGGTTGGAAGGATTCTGCAGACTTCTTAGAGATGATTGCACAAAAAACAGGTAAACTTCTTAAAGGTGGAGAACCAGATGAGCCCACTGTCGCTAAGACAGTTTTGAACGATTTTAATCGGGGGCGGATCCCGTGGTTCGTGCCACCTCCTAGAGACGATGAAGCCCCATCCAAGCCTACAGCTTCCTCCGACTCCATACCGACGCAACCCGAAAGTGTTGTGCAGGAATAGGTCTTCATAATGCTCTCGCCATCTTTATTTTAATTATTTATTGTTTAACTCGAGAAAGTGCAGGTTCGGACTGAGCAGCTTTACATCATTCTCGGTGTATGATTGGAGGGATTTCCATTCGTCAGGCTTCAGAACCGTAACCGTATAGTTTGGGCTGGCTACATCTGTTCGTGGCCAATTAAAATCTGAGATTTCTATGCGAAGATCGAGCACATGGAACCTTATATTAGAGCAATTTTCAATCACCGGATTGCGGCATTTCTCAATAAAAATATCGATATCTGAACAATTGTGCACACGACACTGTTGACACCTTGTATAGACCTTGGTTTGACAGACATGCGATATGTATATTGCGGACTCAATTCGCGGCGCAAATACGAGAGAGTTCCTCATCAGATTTATGGTCAGGCTTTGCCTATCACTCAACTCCATAAGAATGCCACTCTTTACTTCTGCTGCCGGTGATTGTTCGCAATCCTTTGAGGACATTTTACTTTTTGGCGCTCTCGACTCATCCGGTTTCGTTGATGTGAATTTGAACCTACGTGATTTCCCTGAATTCCAAACTTTTTCCCTGGCTTGTTGGAGTTTAAGTTCAAATTTCTGTTGCTCATATTTTGGCAAATCATTTATTCGTTTCTTGATCTCCAGCTGGAGGTTTTCAATAAGATCTAATGTTCCCTTCGAGTCTGCATCGTCAAATGACGCTTCAATGCGCTGAAATCTACGTTGAAATTCGGCATAAAAATCCATGTATGGTCACACATTCCCATGATTTAGCGATCTGCGCCATGTGTACCTCTGAATAATCATACTGATCACACTTAACAAAAAATGGCAGAAAGAAGGAGAGTAGGTTGCTACAAACTGAAACTTATGTTTTAGGTCAACGAAGGATGAGATGTACCTAAAGGTCTAATACCTCATTGCTCCAGACTGATAATTAATGATTGACATTGCAGCGTATGCTTAGTTGAGGATAATTGGGACAAAAAAGGACTTCACAACCTCATTAGAAGCCATCAAAAGGAGAGGTAAGGTATTATGCGGGGCTCATGTCAGTAGAGTGCTGCCTGTTGCTGTTTAAATGTAAAAGAGCAAAGGGCCAGCAATTAGTAGAAGAGCGGCAGAGGAAATGCTGTTAGAGCTAGCGCCATTCTTACTCTTGCTAGAGGTTATTGAACCAGTGGCAGTGGCTGCGAGAGCATCGGCACTAGAAACGGATTGGGCAACACTGGAGCCGACCGTTCCCACATAGTCATTGTTGTAAGGAGCGTAAGGAGCTGCGGCCGTAGTTTTGCCCTTCTTGCCAGAGGTGGTCTTAGTGGAGGGCGGGCTAACCGAATCCTGGAGGTCGATAATGGCAGAGCCATTCTTCAGCAATCGGGAGATGGGAATGACGCTTGAGGCATTGGTGCTGTTGGTGCTGTTAGACAGGACACCGGAGCGCTTGGAGATCAGCACATCACCGGTGGCGGGGTTGAGAACAGTGTAGGCACTGCGGAAGAAAGCATCACCAAGGGTGTAAGTGGGTGCACCAACCAAGCCCAAGGCAGTAACGTTGGCAGGGCCATCGTTAAGCCAAATGTATTCACCAGGGACCAAGAACTCTGAGATTGGAATGACGAGGTTAAGTCCACCGTTAACAAGAAGGGAGATGTTCTGCGAGGGAATCTCCTTCTTGGTGGTATAGTAGATTTGGTAATCCTTATGCTTCTTGAACTTCAAGGCCTTGCCAATGGCATCAACGATGTCAGAAGGAAGCAGAGTGATGGGGGAGCCGGTATCGAGAGATGTGGTGCTGTTCACGCTGTAATTCTTGCCATTGAATGCGACTGAGTCGAGGGAGGCAGTCCACGAAGTGAGAGAGCCATTCTTTGTCGCATTGCCTGTGCTGTAACGGTAGAAGGGGAGCTCTGCGTACTTGGTATCAACGCCACCGAAGATGAACTTGCCCGTCTTCTCCTCAAGGAAGAAACTAAAAGCAGGAGAGGAAGTGACATTGTATTTGTAGTATGCCTCAGGCAAGCTGAGGTAGCCCTCAGGCCCAGCGGCCACGTTATGAGGTCCGAGTCCGAGAAGACCGGGGGCGCCAGCGGCGGAGACATAGCTGGAGACGAGGCCGAACTCGAAGGGCACAGAGAAGGGTGCAACAGAGATGTTCTTCTGGGTGAGTGAGTTGTTGAGGGCCGAAGGATTGAGATCGGTGATGTTGACCTTAGTAGTGTTCCATGCAAAGCTTGACTGGGTGACGTTGGTGATGTTTTGGGTAGCGTTCAGAGTGCTGTTGAGAGTGCTGTTGGTGCTGACATTGTAGGTGATGTTGGAAGCAACGAATTGAGGAGCAGCAACGATGTCAGAAACCCAGCGTCCTAGATAGATTCCTGTACCGTACTCAGCACTGAACGTGACATTCTCTTCTTGGAAAGTCAGCGACTGATTGGGGAAAAACTTGGTGGCGTTGTTGTACGAGCGATGAGGACCGTACAACCAGGACACAGGGGAGCCAGTGTCCAAGAGAACCTCAAACTTTTGGGCAGGCTGGCCGACGAGCAGATCTCCATAATAGAAGTTGAAGCTGGGAGTCAGGGAGGCATTGATAATAGGTTCAACAGTCTCGTTGCCAATGCTCGCGCTCTCAGCTCTCTTATGAATTTGGTGAGTTTTGCCAACCTTGTTCTCAATGTGTGAGATGTGGCTGTTAGCTACTCGGAAGTTGAGCTCAACAGAAGCACTAGCGAGCGAGACAATAGCGAGGCTAGAAATCAACATTTTTCGATTCCGATTCTTGGTCTGTCGCAGAATGTGTAAGTTGTAAAATTACGCCGAAATCCTTGAATATAAGGGAAGGGCCATTTCTTAAGCGTAGCAACAAATGCAATGCCGGTGATGCACCTTACAGAAATGTTCCCCTGCCCCTATACATAACGAATCCACCCTCTGCGAGGTCATTGGTCAAGCAAGCCCCAACCCTGCATGATTGCTCAATTCGCTTAGTCGAGCATGCCAAACCGAGTTGTTGCGGCCCAGGTAAACAATGCCGCTTCGGAGAAAAGCGGCATAAATGAATGGTGCATAATTGATTTTCATGAGTGCAAATCTCGCGCATATTGCTCATACTAAGGTCTAGACAAGGAAACTCCAGAATTCTTTTTCATCAAGACAAATTATTCCGAAGCAGCAATCCTCTGTCCCGAAGAACTCAACAGGATCAAGGTTTACTAATACCCTACTGATGCAGCGAGAACTTGATCCCGTTGTATGGGTGATGATTGCCATCCCACGTGACCACTGGGGCGCCCGAGGGTTGATCAGTTCTTGCATATGCAGTCATAGTCCCATGACTATAGCGAGCGGGTCGTTCCAGAGTGGGTAATACAATCTAGAGTTTGATGAGATGGGCGAGGGGAGTAAGGCACGCATGTCGGAAGAGCGCAATTAAGTTGCGTTCTTTTTTGAGTCTGCACGGTAATCAATTGCCCAATTGGTACATGGACAGCAATTTGTCCCTTTTGGCTGTAGGGTGGAATGTGATCGAGAGAATTACATTATCGCACATACTCCCTCTCGTTTCCTGGAGCTGTGCGGCTTCTCGTCTGAGACGTCTAAAATTTGGGGCAGCTCGGAAAGCTTACTTTGCGTAACGGTCTTTAGACTGTGATCATTTTCCCCATTTTCAACCTCGTCTTGTGCGAGCAAGATCTGAGCTTTTTCGCCTGGATCGGCCCTCGAGCGGGGATCACATGCATATACGTCCGACTGGGCATTTGAGCTCGGTGCGTTGCGCCGGTTGCAATTAGCAGCAGCGTCCCTCAAGGTGAGAGAGGACGCGGAAGTTGAGGACTTGTGGAAAGATGCTGTCGAGAAGGCTTTGCGGAGGTTCCGCATCGATCTGGAGCCATTGAGCTTTGCTATAGATCGCTTTAGCTTGATCATGGATCGCTTCAATGAGGGTTGCTGATGCACTCCGTTTTCTCGCTCCATTTTTGATGTCAACCAAGCGTCTAACGATAGGTTGGACATGGAAGACGACGCCGCATCCCCGTCTCTGTATCGAGAGGCATCGCATTTGAATCGCTGGTGTACCAAGGTTCCGAATACATTGTCTACTTGGTAGTTGAGCTTTGCACTGCTAGTAATGTGGGGTTTCCCCAAACTTGAAGCCAGCCGGTTCGCTGTTCTCATGGCTTCGGGCGTAGTAGATTTAGAGGCTGGATTCTTGTCATATTTAGTTCCCACAATCACCATTGGAGTGGCGTGGCCTCTGCTTTCCAAAATGTTTCTAGCCAACTCATCGAGCTCTGAGAGACTCGCAGCCTCATTTATGTCATAGGCGATAACAAAGGCATCGGCCTTATTGATGTAGATTTCTCTCATCGCTTTGAATTGCTCTATACCCTGCGTATCCAATATTCTCAGCGAATAAAACTTTCCTTCAAACTTGGCTTCTTTCCTATATAGCTCTTCAATGGTAGCATCATACGACTCTGTGTATGTATGCTGTGTGTATCTCGAAGCAAGCTGCGTCTTGCCTACGCGACTCGCACCGAAAAGAACTATGTTCAGCTCATTCATCTCACGGCCGCTGGAAACAATGTCTGCAACAAGAACAATTGCAAGTTGAGCACGGCTGAGCACGCTTAATTTGAGGAAGCGATTGGGTTTGTGTATGCTTTTATTTGTTTGGGTGGGCAAGGTGGGCCGCGTGAGGCATGCCAGTGCCACGATGTCAGCTGACAAGATGGCCTTGACGCGCTCGGTTTCACTTTGAAATTTATAAATAACTAAACATTTGAATGAGGGGACCGAATCCATGAAGCGGCTCAATTGCTTCAAGAAGGGATCAATGCATAATAGTAGTGTTGGTCATATAACTCATAACGTCAAATAAATAATCACGTCAAATAAATGATTAAGCTCAACTGTTGTTGAGGGGTGGAAGTTTGATCTGTAGAGACTGATCTTCATGTGCTTTTCTAGCACAGTCTTCACAATGATTGATGAACTCCCGAGTGGTCGAGAAATTCTTCATGCAAATGCGGCAGTGCCCTCCATCACTTGACCCATTGGTAGGCCGACTCATATGCACGAGTTTGAGATGCCGCTTCAAAACATCGAGTCGGTAGAACAATCCGCCTTTGCGGTTGCAGGTAGCCTCGAGTTCCCAATACGGACATCGGAGTGACGGTTTGAGATGCGAGCGTATATGGCGTTTCTGATCGCTAGAACGTGCGAAAGACCACTCGCATCCCGGATGGGTACAATGGAAAATTCTATCATTAGTCTGAGGTGGTGCCGGGGTAGCTGAATGGTGATTGCCGGACGACTGGGCGGATGCCTGAGCTTTCGGCATTCTTTCTGCTGGTGGATTGGACATAGAGGGGAGCTGAGGCACATGTTGAGGTATTTGGGGTGGAACCATTGGGCCAACACTCAGTAAGACGGGGTAGGCTGCAGTAGACATTGGCTGGTGAAGGGAGCCAGCATGAGAAAGAGGCATGTGGTTTATATGCGGGAGAGAGAACGGAGATGAGGGGTCATTGTGATGCTGGCGCAAGTTTCCTGGATCGAGGCTTGGCTTGTGCTGCTCGTGAACCAATGAAGGCTGACTGTGCAGCTGTGGCTGACTCTGGAGCTGTTGGTGATTCTGCTGCTGTTGTTGATTCTGGAGCTGTTGTTGACTCTGGAGTTGTTGTTGACTCTGGAGCTGTTGTTGACTCTGGAGTTGTTGTTGACTTTGGAGCTGTTGATGACTCTGGAGCTGTTGATGACTCTGGAGCTGTTGCTGATTATGGAGCTGTTGTTGACTCTGGAGCTGTTGTTGACTCTGGAGCTGTTGTTGACTCTG